>CM037878.1:226481400-227081400 GCA_021292165.1 Shinisaurus crocodilurus | reverse complement strand
ACCTCCCATACCTGTACATCATGCTGGCTACAATTCTTTCATCATATCCGGAGCCATTCTTAGTAACTATTTTAGAAGTATTTATTGGGTTGGATCCAGACTCAAGTCATGTTTGGAATAAACCCAGTTAAATTAGTAGGGCTTAAGTTAGTCATGACTAACTTGTCCCATTGATTTCAATGAGGCTGCTTTAAGCCTGAATAAATCTGAATCCAACCCAATCATCTTAAAGAAATTGGTTGAAAAGGCGTATCTGGCTGAGAGTGAAGCTGAAGCACTAGAAGTTACTACCAATCCATTTTGGTAGATAAGAAAAAGACACATGTTTCAGTTCCAGAGTGCAAATGTTTCTCATCTTCTATTCCACACCCCCCCCATATCTACTGGAGTACTAGAAGAAAAATAAAAGATATAAATTAGCATAACCAGTGTACTCAGATATCTTGACAGAATATTACCTTTTTTGAGGCATGGATTTTTCATTCTGTAAATTGGTGACAGAGACAAGAAACTTTCATATTATCTGAAAGATGCTGGGCCAGATTAATTTCGGAAGTAACGTAACTGATGTGAATATGGAGTGCTTTCATGTGATAATTCTGTTGGTAGTTCCATACAAATAATACTTCCTTAGAAGTCCCAGTCACTATGCTCCATTGCTAAGAACACATTTTCCGTTTGTGGGAAGAAATCTGTACACTACATAGGAACTAGAAAGCTGCCTTATACTGAGTCACACTATTCATCCATCTAGCTCAGTATTGTCTCTACCTGGGCTGGGGAACCTGTGGCCCAAGATCAGCCTAATTTCATATACCCCTCAGCATCATCAAGCTTTCCAGGCACTTCAGGCCCACAGTTACTCTCCACATTTGCTCTGGGAATTGTTTCCTTTTCAGCTCCATGTGTGCATTTTTTGGGGTGTGTGTGTGTGTGTGAAGGGATGATGTGACACAGAGGGAGAAAGAGCCATGCAATCTAGCTATGTTGCAAATTCTGCCCACTTTGGGCTCTGGCTTAATGATGAGGGAGACATTAATTTGGTTCATATTTTAATGTGAACTTGCATACTTTCTAACCAATACATGAACTAAAACTCAGTTATCCTTAGAAATTTTCACTTCTCTGTTTCTCAGTGGAGTAGTAAAACACACATTTTGGGGTGCATTTTTGTTTGGATAACTCCATTGCAAAACTCAGAGAAGTGTAAATTTCTAAGGCTATATTCATATTTTATTGGAAATGTTGAACAATGCATTATATTTGGAAAATTACTTGCAAAAAAGTGGTGGGGGCTCAGCTGAAGGCACACTTGGATGAAGCTGATTATTTAGATCCATGCCAGTTGGGCTTCAGGCCTGGACATGGGATGGAAACGGCCTTGGTCGCCTTGGTGGATTATATGAGGAGGGCTTTGGATAGGGGTGAATGCTCCTTTCTAGTCCTCCTCGATCTCTCAGCGGCTTTTGATACCATGGACCATGGTATCCTCCTGGACCGCCTGAAGGGGTTGGGCGTGGGAGGCACTGTATTACAGTGGTTCCAGTCCTTCCTCTCTGGAAGGTACTAGAGGGTAGTTCTTGGGGAAGAGGTTTCGGACCCTCGGCTGCTCACTTGTGGGGTGTCGCAGGGTTCCATCCTCTCCCTGATGCTATTCAACATCTACCTAAAGCGGCTGGGAGCTATCATCAGGAGGTTTGGGGTGCAATGTCATCAATATGCAGATGACACGCAGCTCTACCTCTCTTTCAAGTCCTCACCAAGGTTGGCCATTGAGACCCTGTCCAAGTGCCTGGAGTCAGTGGGTGGCTGGATGGGAAGGAACATGCTGAAACTGAACCCCGACAAGACCGAGGTACTTCTGGTGGGGGACAAGGGGAGGTTAGGGGATGTTGACCTGGTGCTGAATGGGGTACATCTCCCCCTGAAGGACCAGGTCCGCAGCTTGGGGGTCATTCTAGACTCCCAGCTGTCCATGGAGGCTCAGGTGTCAGCTGTGAGCCAGGCGGCGCTGTATCAACTCCATCTGATACGGCAGCTGCACCCCTACCTTCCTAATCATCTGCTCCCATCAGTGGTTCATGACTTGGTCTCCTCTCGCCTAGACTACTGTAATGCGTTCTACGTGGGGTTACCCTGAAAGACAGTTTGGAAGCTTCAGCTGGTACAGAATGCGGCGGCTCGCCTGGTTAAGTGCAGCCGCCAATGTGATCATATCACACCAGTGCTTAAGGAGTTGCACTGGCTACCAGTTGCTTGCTGAGCCAAATTCAAGGTGTTGGTTTTGACCTTTAAAACCCTACATGGCTCCGGCCCAGTTTATCTCAAGGAGCGCCTCCAGCAACACCAAGTAGGCCGCTCAACAAGATCTGCCATGGACGGCCTTCTCCTTATCCCATTAGCCAGAGCAGCCAGGCTGGTGGGGACTAGGAAGAGGGCCTTCTCTGTGGCGGCCCCCAAGTTATGGAACTCCCTCCCCAGTGACCGTTGCCATTCCCCCTCTGTGATGAGCTTCCACCACGCATTAAAAACATGGTATTTCAGGCAGGAATATGGGGTGGGTTAGGATTTTAAAAGAATTTTTTATACTGTTTTAATTGTCATGTTTTATTATATTGTTTTAATTGTACATCACCAAGGTGGCAGGGTGGCCGGCCAGATGGGCGATTAACAAATGTAATAAAATAAATAAATAAATTATATATTAGGCAAAAATACTTATGAATTTGCATGCAAGCTTTAAAAAAAAATCCTCAAAATTTGGGACAGACCAGTCTTAAGACCAGAAAAATGAAAAACTCAGAGAAACTGAAATTGACAGATTCATCCATCCCTAGTTTGGTTCCACCTATCCTCAGTTGTGGTGGCCCCCAACTGACTCTCCCCATGGGTCAATGGCCTTCATAGCAAAAAGGTTCCCCACCCATGGCCTACACTGACTTGGAGCAGCTGTCCAGGAGACCTATACGCCTTGGAGACAAATTGGTGGCTTTTCCAGGTGGCAAAGACAAGATTTGAACTGGGAATTTCCCCCTCATACTCTTAAATACCTTTTCTGGGTTAAATGTTATCATCTTCACAGCCTGCTAATTTAAAAAAGGGATTTTTTTTAACATTCAGAGAAAAAGTATAAATGCATCTGGATAGTAATAAACAATACCCTTCTATTTGCAAGCTTGTAAGCCTGGAATATTGTAAGTGCTTATCCTGTTTTCAGACACTGAAAGATGAGTGAAGTGAGACTTAGGCATACTCATCCCTACTTAATATTCTAAAGTAATAATACTTATATTCAGATGCATTTCTTATTTCCCAAAGCAACAGAATGCTCAAAATAAAATAGAATCTAGTAATTAAACCTTTAGCTTAGGCATTTTTCACAGCATGTGAAACAGAGTAAATGAATATGCTTCCACTTTTTCTTTTGAAAAAAGCATATCCTCTTTTAGTTTAAAAGAGATTATTAAAGGGCAAGATAATATGAAGAGGCTGATTCTGGTACATCTGACAGTCCTGCAACCCCCTCTCCCAAATCAAGGACAGAAAGATTTGCAAGGTTCTATGCTGACTCTTAATGGCAACCTAGAAGTAGCACTCTGGAACCACCAAAATTAAAAGGCAGGTGGTGAGTAGGGCAATACTCTGTTTGCTGCAGATCTAAAGTTTGGCTGCTGCTGAAGTAAATTGTATAGGTTAAACACTATGGATCCTCTGTCTTGTTATCTTGGTTTGGCATTTTTCCAGCTATCTTTAGGAGACGTTTTACGTCAATCTGTGTGATATGGCCAAAAGTGAGGTCTTTTGTCCTCTAGAAGCATTTTTCACTTCAGAGTTGTTAGTGGTTCATGGCCTCATGGAATATAAATTCACTTTTACCTTCAGTTAAGCTGGCCTAAATAAGGCCATAAATTGGTTAAGACCTATTCATTATAACTGGATTTTTATTGCATCAATCAAATCAGATTTCAGGAACTGTTAACTTTATACAGCTATGCCACTAGCCTTTGCCATAATTATACTTTTGCCACTTTGACGCATGTTTTGGAGATTCCCCATGCTAAATATTGTATTAAATCACTTGTATATTTCTGAAGACTGTTCCTTCCCAGCAAAGGAGTTGGTCTGCTTCTTACATGAACCCTCCCCAATCCTTAAATTGCTACTTTGCATTTAACATGGATCTCTTCGTACTGACACTAATGCACAGGTCTCAGGATTTGTGAAGATAACAGTTGACATTTGATTCAACCTTTAGAAAGGGGGGAGCTCGTTTATCATTCCCTCTCTTTCCAATGTTCAGGCTGTGAGTGACAGTGCTTCTATATCCAAATGGTGGCACCATGCACAAGAGGTAGGTAGGAGCAGGCTTGGGGGAACCCTGATGTTTGCAGAAGTGCAAGAACTGTTTAGGGTAAAATACCCGGGGGGGCATTCCAAAACAGCCAGATAAAGACTGTACATTCTCAGTAGCCATGGGAGTAGCCATGGGATGCTGACTGACAGTAGAGGGAAAACCTGAAAACTGTGAGGGATGGAATGGAACAGAGTAACTGAAACCCTCAACAGAGAGCACTCCGTACTTCAACATTTTGTTGCAGTTCCACTGTCTAAACTGGTAAACTGAAGGTGCAATCCTATGCATGTTTAGACAGAAAAAGGCCTACAACTCCCAGTATGGCTGGTTGGGGCATGCGGGGAGTTGTAGACCTTTTTTTCTGTTTAAATATGCATAGGATTGTGCCATAATAAAACTAGAAATTATACCTGTGGAAATTGTGGAAATTATATCTGTGTAGCTCATTTCTAAGACAAGGCACAGCACTGCTCATTTCTACGAGGCTGTATGGTGACTGAAAAGGAAATTGGGCTAACAGAAGTCCTTTTCATCCGTGACTAGTGTGTAAGCTATCACAGATGCAAAGGAGAGCGCCCCCTCGTGCCATCCAGGCAGTGAGCGTGGATATCTGCAACGGGGCATCCACGTGTGAGCAGCGCAGTCCCATTCCCCTTTGTATCTGTTTTTGCCCAGTGTAAAATGCCTAGGACTGAGCACATAAACAGGCTGAACACAAATTCAGTTCTTTCTTACCATCCTCTAGTCCAAATGTTAGCCTCATTAAGTTGTGCAAGGTAAAATTCTAACATCTATAGGGCAATGCATTTATCTCTTCTGCACTCTAAGTAGTGTTGCCAGGTCTAGAACCTAAGAGGACTCCTGTGCTTTTCAGAGAAAGAAGGGAGAATGACAGCAGATACAGCTTTCCACATCACAGATCCACAATGATGGGCAAACCCACACTTGATACTGCCTCCTTCAGATGTATAATTGTAACTGCCTCCCAGTTTCAGAGCTTGAAAGTGTTTCTTTTTCTCTGCTGCTCTACAGAAGTGGCTTTATATTCAAAACCCTATTTTACTTTTTTTTGCTGTGGCTGTTTAATTTGGCCATTAATCTCTGATGTCAAATATTCTCTGAAAAACCTAAATATACTATAGATACTGAATTTTCCTTATTTATCTTGGGAGAGTGTGTTGTTGTTTTAAAGGTTGGTTAAGCATGGCCTATTTTGCCTCAATCTATGAGGTCTGTCATCAGTCAAACTGCACTTCATATATAATCTTAACATCACATTAGTAAACCTAATTTCAAATATCCTCTATACAAATGTTTTAAATTACAGTCATTCCTTGGATTGAGAGCATAATTCGTTCCGGAAACGTGCTTGTAATCCAAAACACTCTTATATCAAAACGAAATCCCCCTAAAAAAATTTGTACAGAGATTTTTAATTTAAGCCGTACTAAAAGTACTTGTACTGCAAGACGTCGCTTGTATATCAAGTAAAAAAATAAATAAATAAATAAATATTTAAAATTTTGCTTGTCTTGCAAAATGCTCTCAAACCAAGTTACTTGTAATCCAAGGTATTACTGGATTCAATGATCTGAAAACTATTTTTTTTATTTGGTGGTTTGTGTCGGCATGGCAAAGGCTGTGATGAACAATCTCCATGGGCAGCCACAGGAATCTATAGCAATTGCTGGTCACTGATCCATGTGCTGTAGGTTTTCTTCCAATGTAATCTGAATCAATATGAGGTACATGAGGATATACTACAGGAATTAAACTCTGGATAGGGTAGAGGTGGAGATAAATGTATATATAGGTGGAGATTTATTATTTATTTATTTATTTATTATTAATATTTATTTATCGCCCATCTGGCCGGCAACCGGCCACCCTGGGCGATGTACAACAATAAAATACATAAATACAATAAAATACATTAAAACAATATAAAAATTTTAAAATCTTAACCCACCCCATATTCCCGCCTGAACAACCAGGTTTTTAATGAGCGACGGAAGCTCATCAGATAAATGTATATAAATGGATGTGAGTATAGATAGATAGATAGATAGATAGATAGATAGATGTGACTAGAGGATTAACAGTACTCATCAGGTTTCAGGGCACCAATGACATTACACAGGGTAAATAATTTTTTTTCTAAACTGAAATCTTCTTGAAGGGTCCTCAGCTAAAACCCATGTGGAACAAGTGGGATCCATGATTATAAAGTTTAAATTAGGAAGCTTAAACCAGCCTTCCCAACCTTGTATTCTCCAGATGTGTTAGCTTACAACTCCCATCATCCCCAGCCAGCATGACCATGGGAGTTCTAGTCCAACACATCTGGAGCACACCAGGCTGAATAAGGCTGTGTTAAGCTGTTAAATACAGTGAACGTCCGCAGATATTTTCAGTTGTCCTGAGGTCAGTGAGTTCTTTCTTCTTGATGCAAAGAAGCTTGATAAAATGCTGAATATTTCCACTATGTTTTCAGGTGATGGGAATTGTCTGAATTCATCCCCAGCACATGCAGAGCTGCACAAGCAGAGCTGCAATCTCCCTCTACCATTGCACTCCCTGCCTTTGCTAGTCACTCTCCCATGGAAGCAAGGGCAGAGTCTTAAGAGCATGCGTTGCAGAAGGCAGGAGAGGGACCATATGTTTCTAGCCTTCATGGCTTTAAAAGGAATGGGCATGAATATACAATAGCAGTGTGTTGGTGTGAGCAAATGATGAGTAAATTAACTATAATGCTACAAAATTATGATTTAGGGCACAATCCTATGCATGTTTAGACAAAAAAAAAAAAAGTCCTGCAACTTCTAGCATCTACAAAAAGTCTTGCTATGCCTGGCTGGGGAATGCTGGGAGTTGTAGGACTTTTTTTTCTAAATAAACATGCATAAGACTGTACCTTTAGATATATTAGCAATGTCTAGGTTTCTTGATCAACCTCTTGTTGGTAACATCCAGGACCGGTGCAAGGCAGTTTGGCGCCCTAGGCAAATCAGATTTAGTGCCCCCCTTCCCACTTGAGCCCTCCCTCCCTCTAGGGGGGGCTCCGGAGCAAAGCAGCCGGGAAACGCCTGCTCGGTCAGCGCCCCCCCCCCGCCCTGGCCCCGCCACCGGGGCCAGCAGCCCTCCGCAGGCCTGGAGGCAGCGGTGCCGCCTCCGGGATCCATTTCCACAGGCAGCCGGGTAAGGGGCACGCCGAGGCAAGAGCAGAGGCAAGAGCAGAGCGGGGGTCCTGCTATCCGGGGTGGGAGGGCAGCATCGGTCAAGCTGGGGGACTCCTGCCTAACTCCTGAAGGAAAGTTAAGTTTGGGAAAGTTTTTAGGAGGGGGCGGCGGAGCTGCAGAGAGTGCGCTGGGCTCTCGCGGGTGGGGGGGAGGCAGGCATGGCTGGGGGTGTCTAGCTTAGCCCGGGTGCCCACTCGCTCCTGGGGGATGCGCTGCCGGCGGGGAGGAACTAGGGGCCGGCTGCCCGCCGTGCTCCTCTTCTGGTGGCTGCTGCTGCTCCTGGCGCGGCTGCCTGTGCCCAGCAGTCCCTGTCGCCCAGCAGTCCCGGCGCCGGCAGTGAGGAAGAGTCGGCTGAGCGAGCGAGCTTCCTCCTGCTGCTGCTGCTGCTGCCGCCGGCCTCTGTGGAAAGGAGGGAGGGAGGGAGGAAGGAAGGAAGGCGCAGGAGCGGAGCGTTTCTGCACCCCCTTTAGCCGTGCACCCTAGGCAGCCGCCTAATTGACCTAGCGGTAGCGCCGGCCCTGGTGACATCCAGATACCTTTTAGACATGATAGGAATCCTTTACAATTAGCTTTTTTTTTTCCTGATTTTATTTTATTAAATTTCCAAAACAAAAACAAAAATATAAATATATTTGACTTCCGCCTCTCTGTCTGACAACTATCACCAATCCATATCCAGTCTACAATTTCTCTATTTTCACAGATAATATTTCTACTACTTTAACTAGTATTCAAAATTCAAAACCCAAAACAATTAATTCACTCTCCATCTTCCTCAAGAAGTCTACAAGGGGTTTCCACTCTTTCATAAATGAGGATAAAAAAATTTCTCTGATTAAACAATTCAGTTTTGCCATCTCTGCTAAATCCAAAATTCTCAACAGCCATTCTTGTATAGTAGGTATTGCTGCCTCTTTCCATCTCTTGCTGCTGTGGTCATATATTGAAGTAATATTCCATGTTCTTTCTCTAGTTGTAAATCCATAATGCCCAATAAAAACATTTCAGGTTTAAGTTGTATATTCACATTTAAAATCCTCTGTATCCATATATGTATTTGTATCCAATATTTTTTTGTTTTTTTACATGTCCACCAGGCGTTGTAAAATGTTCCTTCGTGGTCTTGACACTTCCAACATATATTTGACACATTTTTATACATCTTAGCCAGTTTCACAGAGGTTAAATACCAACGGTACATCATTTTATAGAAATTCTCTTTAAGATCAGAACACAATGTAAATTTTATACCTTTAGTCCACATACCGGTATGTTCCCACTGTTCCATCATTATATTATACCCAAAGTTCTGTGCCCATTTAATCATACAATCCTTAACTTGTTCTTCTTCTGTCCCCAACTTCAACAGAAATTTATACATCTTTGCAATTACAAGGTCATCACCTGTACATAATTGGGTTTCAAATTCAGACCTATCTTGCTCTATCATACAGTCTTTTATCCATATTAAATCTCTATCTCTCTGATAGTTGTATATAGGAAAACCAATGCAAGTTGTAGCCTTCTGTTGCTAGGCAATCCTGTGTTTTAATCTGATATGTTCTTTGATGGATTTCCAATAATTCCTGATACTTTAACCAGTTTTCATTATTTATTATTTATTTCCTATATAACGCTTCTTGGGGTGATATCCATAAAGGTAATTTTTAATTCTCAGAATCTCTGATACATTGAAATTAATAGTGTTAGCATATGGAAAGGAAAGTTCATTACCACACACTTGGCTCATAGAATTTGCCCTTTTATATACTGTCCCACAGTATTTTTGAAATATTTAGGTATGTAAAAAAGTATTTTACATTCTCAACAATCACCACCACCAAGAAAAGGGGCACAATATTTTATTTTATTTATTCATTTATTTAGAATAACAACATTACATTCCAATTTATAAAATAAATTGGGCATCCATTCATATTTAAAAGTGAATTGGAACATCCAGGTCTTTAAGGCCTGTTTAAAAATAGATAGGGAGGGAGTCACACATACATCCCATGGTAGGACATTCACAAGCTAATAGGTCAAAGATGAGAAACCAGTGGAAGAAGAAGCAAGCACTTTCAATTGTCCAGTAGTACTTTCCACCGCTACCTGTAGCATTTCGCCATAGCCCAATAGTACTCAAGTGATAGTTTCATGCTGGGCAATCACAACCAAATAGACAAAGAGACAACCTCATCATAACTATTCAATACAATGAGGATCTTGCCCTCATTGATAGAACTTCATTCCAGAGTCAGCACATATTCAGGGTGACTTTATATCAAATATTCACAGGAGAGATAATCACAAATCAGTTTGGTAAACCTCCTGTTGCCTCCATTGTTAAGATATGCCTTTTATGATGCCTCCATATCATTAAATAGGGAGGCATGCATGGAGGAAACACTGTTAATTTTAAATGAAAGGATTCCATTTCATTGCATCTATGTGTCATGCCCCCACTGAAGGGATCATTTTCCTCTTCTGAGGAGCTAGAACTCCCTGAGACAGATGAAGCCATGCAGCCACCTCTGTCAGGAGACATGGGGGAGCCTGGGTCCTCAGGGGAAAAGACCACAGGTCTGCCCCTGCCAGAAGAGGGGAGTTCTGCTTCAGGTCCCAGTCCACCCAGTCCCAGAGAGTGCTGTTGTCTTTAAGATGAAGTACCCAACTCCAAGGAAGAATCCCTTAGGAGTGAGGATTGTAATATAGAGCAGCTGAGCTGTGGGTGGGGCTCAGGAGGCCCTGGAAATGTATGCCTGTGTTTTCTGTCTGGACTCTGCTGAAAACAACACTGGTTCTCAGCTCCTTGTATCCTGGCCTTAATTCGTGTTTAGACCCCTGTATTATCAACTTTGGACTTCTGCCTGATGCTGCCTCTGGATTCTGATTATACTTGCCTGCTATCCCATGCGCTTGACCTTGGCTGTGTCCCTGACTTATCTCTGGCAAATCCTTATTTGCCAGTAAGAATTCTGCTTCACCCTTGGCCTGCTTAATTGACTTCTCCATTGCATTTAACTGTGTGTGTGTGGTTTGCATAGCAAGGAGCTGAACAGGACACTCTTATTACATGGCATAGTAGTATACTTATAATTATGAGCAGATCTTGCCATTGAACATATTTTTCCTATTAAAAACTGATTATGCAAACTCCCAGTTGAGTTGGTTTATACATGGGCCATAAATTGCGCTCTCCTCAGGAACCATCTATGTCATGCATGCTTGAAGTTAAAGAGTAGGGTTTCCCTAGCCCAAGTGTAGCTTTGCATGTGGCAAAATTTTGTGTGGGAGGGAGAACCATCGTTGTTTGTGGTTTATGTTCCTATGATTCTAGTCACTGTGTAAAATATATGAAGCAGGAGGTAGCATAGTCCCCCTTTGGGGTGATGCAAATTCCACCCGGAAGCTTGTTCAGACTTGTGTCTGTATCAGATTGTGAGCTTTGCTTTATTTTTCTTTTCACATGAAAATGCATGTGTGTTTTTGTTCACATTTTACAAATGTAGCATCAATTGTGCGCACATTGTTGAAATGTATGCATTTTTTCTCCCATTGATTAAAACATGTTTGTGTGCATTTTTCAAATGTACAATTAATTTTCTCAAGTACATTTTTTTGTTGTTGTTCAGCTAATAATATACAGACTTTGACTGCAGATTGTGTTCAGGTCCACATTCGGATCTGGAAGGTGTGAACTAGGTAAATCCTGGTCAAAAACAAACTGTAATGAATTCTTCATAAATCCCTAGATATTAGACAGAGTATTATCTGACACGTGCTTCCTCTTCCCCAAATATATCCTTATCGATGAACTAAGCAGACAAGTGGGATTCAGTAATCTGAGTCTGCAGTGCAGTCCAATTTCAAGGCGTGAGGAGAGAATTACTGCATAAGTTAAAAAAAAAAAAACCTAGGTTTTCTTCCTCTTGTTTCCTGTTGCATTGTGGTATGGAGGCTGGTGACTCCTGTTTTGGTGGGGCTCCTAATCCATTGCAGCTTTTATTTGGAGCTTTATAGGAGCTATTCATGGTGCTCCATGGTGGTGAACCTATTTTGGGGGTGGAGTTCAGCACCATGGATGGCTCCTATAAAGCTCCAAATAAAACCTGCAATGCAGCCCCAGCAAAATCGGGGTCACCAGCCTCCCCTATGACCATTTCCTATTTTCAAGCATTGCAACTATGAAATCTGAAGTAAAATTAGCATGCCTGAAATCCTGTCAAGTATCTGTCAATTAAAGAGAGAGTCACTCATGTGATTCACAGGTTGATTTTGCAGGAATAAGAGTTAGAAAAACAACACTCTTTGATGCGTTCCTAGAATGTGTTTTGGGCTGCACACTTAGAGAGAATTTTGGAATCATCTTTTTTTTTTAAGTACCATTACAGTAAATCTTGTAAATTGATTTCTAGTACAGGTTCAATATAAAGTGTTGAAGAAAATAATCCAGTCTGAATTCTTGTTAGACTGTTTAATTGCAAGGGAAGGCTGCAGATAACCTGGCTCCATTCTGAGTTTGCAGGCTTTCAAAATTGTAAGTGTAGAGAAGCCATGGTGGGCAATGGCCTTGCCCCCTGAGCTCTCTGTGTTGACCAGGAAAGTCTGAAGGAAGTATGTGACAATTTGGCTGGACACAGTTACAGTCCTCTGTGCAATTGGGTTCCCAGTAACATAGAGGACTGCAACCATGTGCAGCCAAATATGTGTGCAATCTCTCCTCAGACCTTTCCAGTAAACACTGGGGGCTGAGAGGGTGGGGCCAGCCCCACAACTCCTTCATGCTTACAATTTTGATCAACTTGATAGGCCTATAATCAATGTCTTATATTTGATAGGCCTATAATCAATGTCTTATATTTGATATCAGGCAATTAGTGCTGCCGCACAGAAATCTTTGTTTACAGTTTCCACCATGAGAGTAAAAGTTCCAATATAATAGTAAACTTCTGTTTTGATAAAGCTGATTAAATTTGAAGATTAAATTTTGAAATAGTTATTGTTAAAGTTAATGGGACTTCATCAGTGAACGTCCATAAAAAGTTCTGTTGTGCAATGACATTAAGTTGCAGTACTTAAGAGTTACATGACCATTAGACTGAAAGGTCATGGGTTGTATCTAGATTTAGGCTTGTGCAACTGGGCTGGGCGAAGTAGACTTCCCTGCCCCCTTCTCCCCATGTCCAGCCCCATGAAAGGGTCGGTGGGAGCCATGGTATGGGAGAGAAGGCAGGATCCCTGAAAATTAGGTGGAGGCACCTTCAGTGAGAGGATGCCCTTCATACACAGAAGACAGATCCTGACTCCAATACCATATATTTTGTATAATGATTGTGGATTGGGTTGTAAACATGGCAAAAGGCTATCCATAGCCCTCAGCCTGAGGAGCTCAACCAAAAAGATTGGGGTAAAAGGAAGAAAGTTCCTCTAGCAGAGTCTGGATGGGGTAGATATTTCTCTTAGGCTATTTTTCCTTTGCGGAACCCTTAAATTTAAATAAAGTTGTTATTCTTTAAAATCTCAAGGACCTTGTGTTTTACCTCTTTATTCTGCGGGTTATGGGTGCAATTCACAGTTCATGGAATAGAAGACCTAACACAAGTTTGTGGTCAGGGAATTAGCTTCAGTTTCAGTCAGTACTAAATGATGATTGGAAGCAAGTGTGTTCTGAATGACAGACATTTCTCTACCTTTATCTACCATCCAAACTCCATTTTTTAATACTCTCCCACAGTTATGCTGCTGTTGCATTGATGGTTGTCTGTCAGTCTCACCATCCACCATTCAATTCCTAACCTGCTTCTGCCTTTTCAGAACATTTTCCTCTTCAATTTCTCCACAACTATAAATAGAGATCCCTAATGGGAGTGCAGACATACCATGTGAAAAAACCTTGCAGTGCAATCTTATACATGTCTACTCTGAAGTTAATCACATTGGGTTCAGTAGGGGTTATTCCCAGGTAAGTGGGTAGAGAATTGTAGCCTCTCCCTCTCTCTCTAGTATTAGCAATGTGAGATGGTTTAAAGCATAGTTATTTCTTTAGCTTCATCTAAAGCTTACCACGAAAACACGGGGTGGTCTACTTGAAAACAACAAAGATATTTACTGGAGTAAGCAACTATGTTTGGTAAATCACCAAAAAATATCTACCCTCTCATTTTGCTGCTCAAAAAAGATTTCTGTGCAACTGAAATTGCATATTGTACTGACAATGGGTCGAACAAAAAGCATTCCCATACCTGTTCTGTATGGAGGCTGTTATTTTTCTCAGTAGACTTAGAGTCATAATATTGTAGTGCTTTTCCTAGTAATGACTTCAAAAGAAAAGTTTGCAAAGGCAATCTCATACTCTATTTATTCATGTAAAAGGCATTACATCGCAGACATGAGAAGATTACATTTCTGTAGCTTCAGTCCCCATGGGATTTGGTGGCACATTAGCTGTTCTCTGTCATCAAATACTTCAGCAAGTGGAATGAAATCAAGTGTCATTGTGATGTGATTTGGCATTTTCATAAAGGATTTGTTTGTTTTCCTTTCTAAATTGGATGGTGTCACTTTATAGGTTAAACCAGAGTGGTAATAACATCTTAAACCATACTAGAAATAAGAACATTGTTGGGTGTTGGGCTTGTTTGGGTTTTTTTTTTTTTTAATTTCATTGAAAGCCAGATTGCTTATTTGTTCCCAGGACCTACTGGATTTCACACTATTGTATGGTGCCTACATATAGCATTCGGCTGACAGATGATAGATTCACTGTGATTTTTGGAAGGTGGAGGTGGTGGTGGTGGGAACAGGCTCTTCAGGAGGTTTCTCCAAGAAAAAAATGTCCTTTGCTGCTAAATGGGCAGCCCCATCCAATGTGGGTGCCTGTAACCCTCTGAATTTGGAGGATTACGGGCATCCATCCAATGGAAGGCGGGAGGAGCACGGCGGCTAGGATTGCCTCTGCATCCTCTCAGCCTCCAAAACACTTAGATGACTGACTTCAGCTGTCTAAATGTTTTCCTCTCCTTGCGAGGAGGAGAGGCTGAGGCACTGCCTGGATTCCACGGAGGACAACAGTGCCTCGCTCCTCACCTCCCACCCTGACCGGTCTTCCGTCTTCAGAACCCAGCCGGTGCAAAAAAAGAACTGCGCCGACTACGAGGGTGGGGGAGAGGGCACTCCATGAAGGGACCCCAACCTATCCAATGTCCCCCCAGACAAGGTCAATGTGCCATAGGATTGCGCGCCCTAACTCATTTTTATTCATATAACACCCCCTCCATTTTTAGTATGACTAGGGATCTCAGAGAAATCTGCAACAAATTCAAATGAGCTTGGATTTCTATGAATCCAACCTACAGATTCTGCAGTGGCATAGCTATTTTCAAGTCATGCAGATTCCACAGAGTTGTGGACCAGCTTTTTATTTTCCAGAATTGTGTACAAATTTAGTTGTACAAAAATATAAAAAAAATTAAAAACCCTGACTAAAAATATGTGTTTCTCCCATAGGCTAAAGAATGAAAATGTGGGTTTTGGGAGGGGATTTGCATATTTGGGGAGGGGGGATTTGTGCAAGTGCACACCTTGGAACGTGTGAACACAAGTTTGCAAAATTGAGAAAAATCTGATTCTGTCAATGAGTGGATGACCAAATGAAAGATGCCTGATAATCCGTGAAACACAGATGAACAGATTTTACAAAATCCATATATCCCTATCAGACCATGAGTGCTTCCAGATGGAGGGTGCCTAGAACTACCAATCAAAAGGCATTGCGCATGTGGAGGCCGTACTTCCCCTCCTCCTTCCAAGAAGATCTTCACAATGGCCTCCAACCAAAAAGCTTTACTAGGACAGCTGCCAGCCTAGCAAACCGGCTTAGAATTACAAAAGAAGTGAGTTGCAGAGTCAATCACAAAAGAATCAAGCTTAGTTAGAATACAAGCGATTAAGGAAGATTGCCCTACTGTTGAGAAGTTGATTCTAAACTGGAAACTTCTCCTCCCTTCCAGACTCAAATTACCCACAACCACATCCCTAAGGCGGTTCCCTATTCTTAAGGGCCAGTCTCTTGGAGCACCTGAGATTCCTCAGATGACCTCTGACCCGGGGTTGGTGAAGCTTGATTTGCATTACTCCTGATCAGAGAGCTCAGACTGCTTTTCCACAGAATTTGACACAGATTGATCCTCCCTGGCTGTTGAGCTTATCTCTAAGTCTGCTGGCCTTGGAGACCCAGCTGTATCTTCTCTCCCCTCCATCTCCTCTTCCTCCCCATCTTCCTCAGAATCTGTTCTCAGATCCTCCTTTGTAAGAAGAGTGGGCCCAATCCCAGTACAGTGCAGCTATTCCATCTTTTCCTCCTTAACAGATTTTTTTTTTTTTTTTTTGAGGGGGAGATAAGACGGAAGAAGTGATGGGAAAACATGAGATGGTTATAAATGGAAGACATCATTATGTGGACCCTTCAGAAAATTCCATGAATGAGGCAGGGCAATTACACGATAAAAGACTCCTCCAGAAGTATGCTATATTAAAATTAAACCAGATCCAGTGTCACTTAAATGATATATTTATTTTTACATATTTATTGTTTAGTAGATTTATAGCTGTCCTCCAGCCTAAAACAGAAGTGTTTGGGAATAGATCTTAATCTACCAATAGCTCTCTGGATGATTTTCAATAGATCAGCAAGGATTTTTGACTCCCTGTTGTTTAGCAATGGCAGCAACAAAATGACTCTAAATTACACTGCTGAAATGAAGAAAGTTTGGGGTATCCACGTGAAGACTTTTGTATGGAAAGACTGTGAGCTCCATTCCACTCTGGTACTCAAAACAAATTCCTGGGCTCAGAATTCTTCAATTGTAAGTGTATGTATTTTGCACTAGGCACTAAGTAGTGGATCTTAGGTCTGCCCACCCATGGCCTAAAGCTCCCAAGGCATCATATACTTAAACAAATACAATTAAACTAAAATATAATTAGTAAAATCGAGCAGAAACCATATACACAACTAAAACCAGCTATACAATATGTAGGAAATGCCTGGGTGAATCAGAAAGTGTTTGACTGTTGTCAACAGAACCTCAAAGTTTGGGCCAGGTGAGCTTCTCTGGGAAGGGCACTCCAAATACAGGCCTCCTCTTCAGTCGCTTTCAGATGGTGGTAGGCAGTGCTTTTTTTCTGGAGAAAAAGGTACCGGAACTCTTGCATTACATTTCCTCGGGAGTAGATGGCGATTAAATTGTAATGCAATTAATAGAAGAAAAGGTGCTGGAACTCAGTTCCGGTGAGTTCCACCAGAAAAAAAGCCCTGGTGGTAGGACAACAGAGGAGGGGCTCTGATAACAAATATAAGGTTCAGGCAGACTCATATGCTAGAAAGTGGTCATTAGCCAGGTCGCAAGCTCTTTAGGTGATATCATATACAGTATCCATATAATATACGTAAAACATATGGAAGACCAGGTGGGTGTATATGTAGCCTAGCTACAGGAGGAACAGAATTGTGTCTGAGATGGGGTTTTACATTTGTACTATTTATTCAAGCTGTGGCTCAGCATATCATACATTTCTTTCAAATTCTGGAAGAAACTACTGATGTATGTTGTTGTCGAGGAAGTGTTCCTTTTGTTGGTTTGGTGAAATTCTGAACAGTAGTTCAAAAGTTATCGAAGTTTTTTCTGCCCCATGAAAGTCTATAGCAAAGTTATGTTGGACATGCTCAGTTTCACTCCTGGGTTGAGTTTCTGGGTTGAGATGTAATGATAGCAACCCAGGAACAAGGTGTTCTTGCATTGTTTTGGAAAGCAGAAGTGGGTGAGCAGGCAGGAACCAGTATACTCAATTGCTCCCGCGTGTTCACAAACAAACCATGTTTTGTTTCTTTGTCAACCATGGGTTGTTTGTGCAAACTAGGTCAATGTGTTTCCCCTTTCCAGCCAACAGAGTCAATATCCTTTCATTTTCTTTTAAGAAACAAGCACCTTTGGTGGAAGGGGTGTGGAAGAGTATACCTCCCTGAACCAAGGCATCTGCTCTCTTTATATATATGGTCATCCAGCTACTGAATCAGGCCTGGTGTAAAACTGGGCAGTGGCATGAGGCAACACCACCCTGCAGTTTTGGATGCATCACCCTATGAGCAGCAGTACCGGCCGAAGGGCCGGATTACTTTAACCCGTAATCCATCCCTTTGCAGGTACCGTATTTGATTATCAAGAAATGTGGCCCAATTTTAATCCCACAACAGTGTCTCGGCTCTTTATTTCCCCCTTACACTTGCAATATATATGGTCATCCAGGTACTGTCAGGCCTGGGACTAGAACCACTCCTGCAGTGAAAAGGCCCATCTGTATGACTGTAGTCTCAGCTTTATCATTTGTTTGTTTACTCCTCTAGGGATTTGTATTCCACTCTCGAATCAACTATATTTGTTGGGTGGCTTATACGGTTTCAATAAGAAGCAATAAAATAAGAAAATTAAACAATTGAAACAGCAAAAACTCATCCACATAAAACAGTTCTTGAAGCCCCATTGAATACAGTTGGTCTTCCTTCCAAATAAGCATGCATAGGATTATGGTGTTAAACAGCATACAATACACTGAGGACGAAAAAGCCAGGACAATTAAAAAGTTTTAACCTGCTGCTAAACACACACACACACACACACACACATCACAGCAGGTTAGGCACCAGATAAACGTCATAGTGAAAAACATTACAAAGATCAAGTGCTAGAGCTGAGATGGCCCTCTTCTTAGTCACCTCCTGCCTCAGTCAGATGGCAGAGGCACATGGAGGAGGACCTCCATACATTAACTACGTTTATGGGCAGGTTGATTTGAGAATAAGCATTTGCTCAAGTACTTGGATCCCAAGCCTTGTAGGCAATGATATGGGGCATAAAACTTTCTAAAAGAAAGAGAGAGCCAGTGTGGTGTAGTGGTTAGAGTGTTGGACTGGGACTCAGGAGATCTGGGTTCTAGTCTCTGCTCGGCCATGAAACTCACTGGGTGACTTTGGGCCAGTCACTGACTCTCAGCCTAACCTACCTCACAGGGTTGTTGTGAGGATAAAATGGAGAGGAGGAGGAGGATTATTTTCCTTGCAGGAAAAAAGGCGGGGTATAAATAGAATGAATGAATAAATAAATAAAACAGAAATTTTAGTTTTACACAGAAAATGTTTAATTTTTACAAATGTATTACATAAAATTAAGTAGTAATATAATTAATGAATACAACACAAGTCAAATTGGAAACTGGAATTGATACAATACTAGTCAAATCTAAAATGAAAGTTGTAATAAATTTCTTTTTAAAGGTTAGTAGTCCTAGGAAACACATATACTTATACACAATTCTTCACACATCCCAAATTAGAGGTTAACCATTTTTAGTGCCTTCAAAAAACTTTTTTTTCTTAAAATCTAAACACTGTAATGGAACTGTATGCTATTGAGTTGTAATATATTCCAATATTTCCAGTAATATTGCATTTATTGTGACATGTTCTCTTAGCAAATATTTTCTATATAACATTTTAATGTTTTTTTCTATATTTAATATTTAGCAATATTAGCCATATTCCAGAACTGAAACCTGAGCATAAAAATCCTTTTTTTTTCATTTTCAAAACTGAGTGAACATGTTTACCAATTTACATGTTGTTATAAATCACATGTGGATAAAACCCGTGCAGAGTATGTTTTATTTTTGTGATTATCTGTTCTCATTTATAATGCAGCATAATTATTTTACATGAAGTGTCACTGCATACAAAATAATAACGAGATGATCAAGATGACAAAAGCAATACAACTATTGCTGTGAGTGCGATTCAAATATGCCTGGGCTTTAACCAGGGTTGAGTGCAGTCTACACCAAATGAATCCAAATTCCATTCTAAGGAAGTCCAGGTACTGTTTTGCAATAAATTATGCAGATCATGTACATTTGCATAGTGCTACTCACTTTGAAAACATATTCTTTCTCCATGATCAGATATTTAGAGCAGTTCGGCTTTGAAGCTATGTGTTCAAGGATTAAGGTGACAAAAGATTAAAAAGGGGGGCAGGGGAAATTGATAGTACAAATGGAGATCAGGTATAGGTGAGAGGTGTAGAGACAGGGCTGCAAGGAATAACAGTCATTTGGGAGACAGGGCAGTCAGTCTGCAACTCATAATTAATGGCTGGTGATAGATTACTTCCTCTGTGTTTTGTGAAGGCATTCAGAATGACCAATCCAGCAATATCTGTCTGTTGCCCATAGTCATATCTGAAAAGCCTTACCACTTCACTTTGACAGTGAAAATTATGAACTACTGTTTCAGTTATTTTCTTATTGGTATCTGTTTATACCTGCATGGATATCTTATAATCAAGCCAAGTGTCAGGGATCATCATGGGCAGGCTGCTGCCGAGAAGCCGGAGTCTCAAAAGGGCCCATCCCTGACCATCACTGGCCTTACTACAGCTGCTACCAGGGCTGGACTGCTGCTGTGGCAGTCTCTTCTCTCAGTCTCCTTTGCCAGTCGGCCCTGCTGGCAAAAGGAAGCACCACGGCAGGCAGCCATGCGAGCCTGCAGGGCCCACGCTGCACTATTCCAAAACAAAACTTCTTTTACCTTACATTTTGAGTAGCAGTGATCTGAACCAATCAGATGCTGCCTTTGGGGGGCAGCCAATGAGCACAGAGGATTGGTGAAAACACCACCCCTTTGGATGGGGCCAACTGAGTGTGGAGGACATGGAAGGAGGAGCTGCCACCACCAGGTTAAAAAAAAAAAGGAGGGAGTGCTGGTGAGTGGCGGTGGCGACGTATTATCAAGAGGCCCATCGACAGCATTATGCCAAGGGCCCACTGGAGGCTGGCACCGGCCCTGCTTATAACACATATTATGCTTGACATGCAGTGTTAGAGTGAAATACGTTTGCCATTCTTTCTGATAAAATGGCTGAGCAGCAGGGCTTTTTTTCTGGTGGAACTCACCGGAACTGAGTTCCAGCACCTTTCTTCTATTAATTGCATTACAACTTAATCGCCATCTACTCCCGAGGAAATGTAATCCAAGAGTTCCGGTACCTTTTTCTCCAGAAAAAAAGCACTGCTGAGCAGTGCCCACCTTTCCCAAAAGTATTTGTGAAGAGTCTAGGCAAAGAGATGGCACCTACACTACACATCTGTTATCCAGAGCTTCCTTTTGATGCAGATATCAGTACCAATTCTTAGTGCAGCAGGCCATTACCAAGTCTGCATAAATCTTACCAAATATGATGTGGTTTGGCAACTTAGGTTGCACTGTGAAAGGAACACAGATGTTAATTACTAACAAGATGGCTTTCCTGGTCTGATATAGAGACTCACTCACAAGCTGGGTGAACAGGATTGGACTATTTGATTACAGAAAAGATTATGGCATAGCAGTAATGTTATTTTATCAGACATGCAATAGAAGAATCTTTTAGAATGGATGGTTGATCACTGTAATGACTGAGATTTGTCCAAGCCTTAAATTGCCAGAGACATCTACTTGGCTGGATTTGTCATAGTTCAACTGAGACAGATTGCTTATATTTTCTTTTAAATTAAATGTCTTACACAACAAACTATATTGTACTTTGCACACACACACACACACACACACTCACACACACCAGATTGAATGCACAATGAAAAGTTTCATTCAATTACAAATTCAAAGGTCAAGCTCCACCACAGAAGCAATTAACTTCATAAAATGAAGTTAGCATACTCTGAAGACACTAAGGAACTTTTTAGGAAGAGCCTTGGCTCCATCAACTTCATTTCAAATGTGTGGTGATTTATTTATTTTTTTAAAAAAAGAGCAGGTAAGTATCTCCATTGATAGAATTAGAGACTTGTGAATTAGCAAAAATTGAGCTTGTTGAGGTTCTCCAATTTCCATCTTGAAGCTTGTTACTGCTTATTCCATATCAGATTGCAAGCTCTCCCTCACTCTCTTGCATGAAGATGTGTGCATATTTTCATGGTCATTTTCTAAATGTATACCTAAAATGTACACACTTTTCTCCCATTGACGAAAGTGTATTTATGGACATTTTTCAAATGTGCAATTTTTTTTAACACACTTGTTAAAAGTGCAACTTGCACTGCAAGCTTGGAAATACACGGATCAGACTGCATATTAGGTTCAGGTCCATATTCAGTTCCTGGAGGTGCAAACTGGGTAAATTCTGGTCAAAAACAAACTGAAATGAATTTCTAACCCATCCCTAGGATGGGTGGGTGGATAGATGTATCCAAGTTCCTTCATCAAAGCTTAGGTGCCTTAGAAAAGGACACTGCATATATTTCCTGCCAGCTGCCAAAGCTGTCATTACTTTTAAGATCAAAAATTGCACATGCAAGAGAGGACTTGGCCTTTCAGCAGAGAAAACAAGATGTTATAGGCTGCATCTAAATTATGCTGCTTACAATTGCCTTTATCGCAAGGACACTGAAAGGATGCATCAGTGAAATATTTATGCCTTGTAACTTCATTATGCTTTTAAAACATTTTACATGGTGGGGATAAGGTCAGCAATACATCTATAAGGTTAGCTTCTTATTTCAATAGTGTTCAATCCACTTTAATAAAAAAACAGACATAACATTAAGTTATCAATGTGTAGACGTATGAAAAACTACAGAATGTGCTTGTGGGGGATGGGATTCCTTGTGAAGGCAGATTTAGCATTCAGAGAATTGCTTGGAACTGGCTTTGCTAGGCAGGTGCATAAGGGAAACTCTAAGGCTACAATCCTAAACACACTTACTGAAGAGTAAATTCCACTTATCAGAACTTGGTGGGACTTACTTCTGAGTAAACATGCTGCTGAATCCACTCCACCCCAGTAAAGCTCACTGACTGGGGAGGAAGGTACCAGCAATTCTTATTTTCTTGTACTTTAATTTTTAACCACCAACAAAGCACTGCTGTTTGGTATCTTTAAACTAATCATTTTAGATTGTAACAAAGCATTCAGTGGAATATCTGTTCCATGAACCTCCCCAATTCAGTTGTTGAGAACTTTTCAGGAGGAGAGTTGATGGTTACACACTGTAACTAAGGAGCTCAGCTGCACTGTTATTTTGGGAGGTACATTGACTCTAGAATCTACATTCTGCGAAGCACTTCGCAGATAAAATCTATCAGATTAGGAGTGGGATATCGTGCGTCATGGAGTGAGCAGGAGGAGGCCAATGGCAGACCGGTTTTGTGGGATTGGTTCCGGCTTCTTCCTTCTGATGAAGTGGACAAGGTGCTTTCATCTGTGAGGCCGACCACCTGCTTGCTTGATCCTTGCCCGTCCTGGCTCATCATGAGCTGCAGGGAGAGACTGGATGAGGGGATCAAGGCGGTGGTGAATGCCTCCCTCGAGGAGGCAGTGATGCCATCAGCCCTCAAGGAGGCAGTAATAAGACCGCTTCTAAAGAAGCCCTCTTTGGATCCCCAGGATTTAAACAACTTTCGCCCAGTCTCCAATTTACCATTTCTGGGCAAGGTGATCGAGTGGGTGGTGGGTGCTCAGTTGAAGGCACACTTGGATGAAGCCGATTATTTAGATCCGTGCCAGTCAGGCTTCAGGCCTGGACATGGGACAGAGACGGCCTTGGTCGCCTTGGTGGATGATATGAGGAGGGCTTTGGATAGGGGTGAATGCTCCTTTCTAGTCCTCCTCGATCTCTCAGTGGCTTTTGATACCGTTGACCACGGTATCCTCCTGGACCGCCTGGAGGGGTTGGGCTTGGGAGGCACTGTATTGCAGTGGTTCCGGTCCTTCCTCTCTGGAAGGTATCAGAGGGTAGTTCTCGGGGAGGAGGCTTCGGACCCTCGGCCGCTCACTTGTGGAGTGCCGCAGGGTTCCATCCTCTCCCTGATGTTATTCAACATCTACCTCAAGCCGCTGGGAGCTATCATCAGGAGGTTTGGGGTGCGGTGTCATCAGTATGCGGATGACATGCAGCTCTACCTCTGTTTCAAGTCCTCACCGAGGTTGGCCATTGAGACCCTGTCCAAGTGTCTGGAGGGAGTGGCTGGCTGGATGGGAAGGAACGTGCTGAAACTGAACCCCGACAAGACCGAGGTACTTCTGGTGGGGGACAAGAGGAGGTTAGGGGATGTTGACCTGGTGCTGAATGGGGTACATCTCCCCCTGAAGGACCAGGTCCGCAGCTTGGGGGTCATTCTAGACTCCCAGCTGTCCATGAAAGCTCAGGTGTCAGCTGTGAGCCGGGCGGCGCTGTATCAACTCCATCAGATACGGCAGCTGCGCCCCTACCTTCCTAATCACCTGCTCCCATCAGTGGTTCATGCCTTGGTCTCCTCTCGCCTAGACTACTGTAATGCGCTCTACGTGGGGTTACCCTTGAAGATGGTTCGGAAGCTACAGCTGGTACAGAACGCGGCGGCTTGCCTGGTTAAAGGCATCTGCCGGCGGGATCACATCATGCCAGTGCTGAAGGATTTGCACTGGCTACCAGTTGCTTGCCGAGCCGAATTCAAGGTGTTGGTTTTGACCTTTAAAACCCTATACGGCTCCGGTCCAGTCTATCTCAAGGAGCGTCTCCAGCAACACCAATTGGGCCGCTCAACAAGATCTGCCACGGATGGCCTTCTCCTTGTCCCTTCAGCCAGAGCAGCTAGACTGGTGGGGACGAGGAAGAGGGCCTTTTCTGTGGCGGCCCCCATACTGTGGAACTCTCTCCCGAGTAACCTCCGCCATGCCCCCTCTCTGCTGAGCTTCCGTCGCTCATTAAAAACCTGGTTATTCAGGCGGGAATATGGGGTGGGTTAAGATTTTAAAAATTTTATATTGTTTTAAATGTATTTTATTGTATGTACATCGCCCAGGGTGGCTGGTTGCCGGCCAGATGGGCGATAAATTAATAATAATAATAATAATAATAATAATAATAATAATAATAATACATTTTGTTCTGGAAGGCTGGTTAAGAAAAGTGTTAGGTTCAGCCAGGGCAAGAAACCTGCCATTTACACTTGCTGACCTCTGTCTAACCTAATTGATTCACTAAGAGAGCAACCCTTGCTGGTATACAAAGCACAGGGACTCCAGACCTTGCAAATGTCTCTGTGATTGCTGAGTCATGACTATAGCCAAGCTAACCAAATTTTGAATTGACCAATCCAGAGCCCTGGTGGGAAAAATGCAACATTCATGAAGCACCACCACTACTGGTAAACATATTACCAGTAGTTTAAATCCATTATGGATAGGAACCTCCACCAAATGTGTACAGATGCCAGCCATGGTGACCTAGATCACACATACTATTTTGCACATGGAATTCCCAGTGCACCAATGGTATAAGGCCAATTCAGCTTAGCTATTTTGCACACTGCATCAATGGTTTTTGTTCTTTTGTTCTTAGGTAAAACATCCTCCATAATAGCCCAAGTTTTAAAAAGAGGTGCACAACAGTGAATGGGTTGGATTGTTGTTGCCTGATTTGTTCCATGCCAATTCACCTTCAGCCAAATAACCAGTCATCTCTGGGCAGTATCCAACAACATCGTTCCACAAACTCAAATAGCACTAGTGGAGCTCTGCCAAAGCTTTCCATTGTGCAGGCACTTGCACAGTACGCTTGCAAAACCTCTTGTACTATCATAACTTAAGTTGGATTCTCCTCTTTCACAAAATTCAGAACAGGGCATAGTGTTGAGTGTAGTGTCCGGGTAGATTGTGGTTGGGAGAGGCGTTCCATCCAGTATTGTGGTCCCAAACCGTGTAGGGCTTTAAAGGCTAAGACCAGCACCTTGAATCGGGCTCAAGCATACAGGCAGCCAGTGCAACTGGGCCAGAACTGGTGTTATGTGTTCGGACTAGTGGTGGCCACGAACCTGTCTGGGGGGGCGCCTCTCCACTGCTTCACCTCTCTGCGGCGGCGCCCCCCCGCCTCGTTCTTCTAATCAGCGAGGAACTGTTCTCCACACCACTCGAGCTGCTGGCGCCGGCCGCACTGGTCCCATCGTGTGAATTCCAGCGTGCTGGAAGTGACCAGCATGGGCGGCGCTGGTCCCATCGCGTGAATTCCGGCGTGCTGGAAGGGACCAGCATGGGCGGCGCGGGCAGCTCACTGCTGGAGACAGGTAGGCCCGCGCGAGCCTCACGCGGACATGAGCAGGGCCGATTTCGGCCCACTACGCCCGTGCGAGGCGAATCGGTACACCCCTAGTTCAGACCTTCTGGTCCCACTAATAAGTCTGGCTGCCACATTTTGCACAAGCTGCAGCATCTGAACAATCTTCAAGGGCAGCCCCACGTAAAGTGCATTGCAGTAGTCTAGCTTTGAGATTACCAGAGCGTACATTACTGAAATCAGGCTATCCCTGTCCAGATAGGGGCGTAGCTGGGCCACCAGTCAGGGCTGGTAGAAGGCGCTCCGTGTCACTGAGGCCACTTGAGCCTCAAGTGACAAAGATGGTTCAAGGAGAACCCCCAAGCTACGGACCTGCTCCTTCAAGGAGAGTGCAACCCCATCCAGAACAGGTTGAACACCCTCCATCCGGTCAGAGGAACCACCCACCAACAGCATCTCAGTCTTGTCTGGATTGAGCTTCAGTTTGTTAGCCCTCATCCAGTCCATTGTTGCAGCCAGGCACCGGTTTAGCACATCCACAGCCTCACCTGCTGAAGATTAAAAGGAAAAATAGAACTGCGTGTCATCAGCGTACTAATGACAATGCACTCCAGAACTCCGGATGACCCCGCTCAGCAGTTTCATGTATATGTTGAAAAGCATGGGGGATAAGACTGGCCCCTGAGGAATCCCATGCTGGAGAGTCCACGGGGCCGAGCAGTATTCCCCAAGCACCACCTTCTGGAGCTGGCCATCCAAGTAAGAGTGGAACCACAGCAAGGTAGTACCACCAACTCCCAACTCAGACAGCCGCCTCAAAAGAAAAGCATTATTGATAGTATCGAAAGCCACAGAGAGATCCAGGAGTATCAACAGGGTCACACACTCCCCCCCATCTCTCTCCCAACATAGGTCATCATACAGGGCGACCAAAGCTGTTTCTGTGCCAAAACCAGGCCTGAACTCCGACTGAAGTGGATCCAGATAATCAGTCTCATCCAACAGTGTCTGGAGCTGGTTGGCCACTACCCGCTCTAGCACCTTGCCCAGGAAATGAACATTCACTACTTGCCTAAAGTTATTAAGATCTTCCGGGTCCAGGGAGGGCTTTTTCAGGAGTGGCCTCACCACCGCTTCTTTCAAGCGGCATGGGACCACTCCCTCTCGCAAGGAGGCATTGATCACCTCCCTGCCCCAGCTGGCTGTTCCCTGCCCCAGCTGGCTGTTCCCTGCATGCAAGTTTTTTGAGCCAAGAGGGGCAAGGATCCAGTGCGGATGTGGTTGCACGAACCTGCAAGCACCTTGTCAACATCCTCGAGCTGTACCAACTGAAACTCATCCAAAATAACTGGACCAGGGTGTGCTCTAGGAACCTCAGCTGATTCAACTGCCATAACATAGGAGTCCAAGTCCTGGTGCATGCAAGAGATTTTTTCCTTTTGCTAGGCACTTTTTCCTGGAAGTGCCTAGCAAATGTTTTAGGGTTTTGTTTCATTTTGTTGAAATTCACAATTAAAAACAAATAATAATAATTTTAAAAGTTTATCCTGAAGTCCCCAAGTGAACTTCTTTGGCTCAAAATTAGGGCTTTGGAGGGAGTAAACATTTCACAAAACCACCTACCCCTATTTGTGATTCTTGTAGCAGCGGCTCCTGGGGTCATTCACACATACACACCCGTTCTTTACCCACAAAACACCAGGGTGAGGACAGGAAGCTCTGATTTGGCTTCATGGTGATGCATTGTAGCCAATGAGATTTGACTGAGTGATGTGTCTGCAGCCAAATCAGGGATGGGCATGCTTCCTGCCCTCACTCTGGTGTTTTGTGAGTAACAAAGGGGGGTGGGGATGGCAAGTAGGAGCAGTGGGAAATGCAGTGTTCTCGAACCTTGGCTGGGCCATGCTGGGAGTTGTAGGCCAAAAACATCTGGGGACCCAAGGTTCGAGAACACTGACTTAGGATGATCATGTGTCCTCTTTTACAGAGAACAGTCCTCTACTTGAAGGTGTCCTCTATTTCAAGGGCTGTCTGGTCCAATTTCAGTTTAAAAATAAAGAACCATAAGAACCGTTGCCCATCAACATTTAGCACCTGGACAGCAGACTGAACAGGCAGGCGCCAAGCTCACCTGGTCACAGCCTTCCACACTTTGGTAAGATGTACTATTTAAATAATAATGATGATTTCTAAATGTTCATATATACATATAAATGATATATAAAATAGTATATGCAAATTTTATACAGATTGGTTCCTTCTTTTTTTTTTCACGGATACATTTCCTCTGTTTTGGCGATACATTTTTTGGCAACGCATTTCCAAATTGCATTTCTTTTTTGGCTCCTACGAAATGGTTGAAATGCTCCAACTTCACAGCCTGAAAACAGGATGACAAATTGCGGGGGTTGGGGGCATTTTCTCTCAGCTCTCGCCATGTTGTTAGTCTGGTTGGAAACAGACTAATCAAACAGTTCTATTTACATATAAAATTAATTTAATTCAATGGCTTTCCCCCCTTCTATTCTCACCCAATTTCTTAAGGCTGATATCACAGAAACAAATTATATATATATATATATATATATATATATATATATATAATTTACTTTTCAAAACAAATTATAACAAAAAAAATATAACAGAATACAAGAATATCACAAAAATATAACCTAAACAACATACAATAAATCATAAAGTGCACCCCCCCCATCCTCCAAGGGACCAATTAATATACTTCCATCCTCTTGATCAAATGAAGTCTAAATTCCAAAAATATAACATATCCTGACAAGGCATGTTCCCCTTCCCCTTTATTAATACATAATCTAATAATTGATTCCATATATCCATACAATTATTCTTCTTTAGCAGTCCTTTTTTGCATTTGATACTACTAGTTAGTTTATCGTTTAGGGCTATGTCCCACACTTCCTTATACCAGTCTGTTATTAGGAAAACATGTACTTTCCAATTTCTCGCTATCATTAACCTGGCCACAGTTAACAAGTTTACAATTAACTCCTTCGTATTTTGGTCACAAATAAGCTTCTCCGTTACTGATAACTATGCTAATTTTGGACAGACCTCTAAATTAATACCAATAATTTTCAATATTTCTGTAAAAACCTCTCGCCATAACGCCTATACATTTTTACAACTCCACCACATATGAGCATATGTCCCTTTTTCCTGACATCCTCTCCAAGAAAATGCAGAACAATTATTATCTATTCTATTTAATCTTACTCGAGTTAAATACTATCTCCAAATTAGTTTATAAAAATTTTCCTTTATCCTAATTGACATCGTTTTCACAATCCGTCTATCCCATATATTATTCCACCCCACCTTCGAGGTCACCTCTTCAAATTCATTATCCCATACTGCCTTTAGCTGATCCTCTTGTTCTTCTGCTTTTTGAATCAATCTATATAAATCTCTTGTTATACCTCTTGTTGATGCATTACCTGGTAAGCCATCTCTAGACATAACCATCTTTTCAAATTTAGTTAAATCTCTCTCATACTCAGTTTTCCTTTTCCATTTCTTTGACCACTGTTCTAACTGTAATAAATTTAACCACGACAATCTTCTTCTCCCAACAATTTCCATTATTTGGTCTCTAGTCCCCATCTTTTCCACCCAATCGGACAATCTAATAACCCTACTTCTCTTAGTTTACCCTCAAGCTCTGATCTTAAATTTTCGGGAAAATCGTTTAGAGCCACCACCGGAGTTAATGTAGATATCCCTGGTATAAATATGCTCTTCATAGTACTCCAAATCATTAACAAATTTCTTAGAAAAGGGTTGTCTATATTTTTTATCAATTTATTATTATTTTTTTGAAAAAAAATATTCTCCAAAGTATTACGTAATTCACATGTTTCTAACTCCAACCACATTATTTCTTTAGGTCGTGCTATAATATCCACTATATGTCTTAATTGATTCGCTATATAATACCATTTTAAATTCGGCAAACACAAACCCCCTTCTTTTTGTACTTTATACCATCTTGTTTTAGTAATCCTAGATTTTTTCCCTCCATTACAATATGTATTAATAATTGTTTGCCAATCTTTAAGTTCCTTATCTGATATCGCACTTGGTATCATCCGAAATAAAAAAATTATCTTTGGCAAAATCTTCATTTTAATCAAAGCAATTCTACCAAACCAGGAAAGTCCAATTTTTAAATACTCCTCTATTTTATTCTTTACCTCATTCTTTAATTTCCTATAATTCTGGTCTCCCAATTTATCTATATCTTTTGGAATTACAATTCCTAAATATTTAATTACATTATTAATCTTATAATTACTTTTTTTTACACATTTCAATCTCTTCTCCTTTTATTATAATTAAACAACAAAAATTTAGATTTGTCCCAATTAATCTGTAGCCCCGTTACTTCCCCGAACTCCTTTAAATGATTCTCTACTCTATCCATATTTTCCATAGGGTTTTCGATTGTGAAAAGAGTATCATCTGCAAAAAGATTTATTTTTGTCTTCTCTCTAATCCCTATCCCACCTAAATTCCTATCTTCTCTAAATACATTTGCTAAAAGAAAAAGAAAAAAGAAAGAAAAACCTATAAGAACCTTTTAAATTAAGAACTGGTGCCTGGTTTTGAATTCTTCCTCCTCCCTCCCAATCCCTTTTCCTTTTGTGTCATGTCTTTTAGATTGTAAGCCTGAGGGCAGGGACTGTCTTATTATTAATCTTTGTAAACCACTGGGAGCCTTTTCTGGCTGAAGAGAGGGGTATAAATAAATGAAATAAATAAATAAAATCTCCATTACCAATGCAAACAAAATAGGCGAAAGGGGACAGCCTTGTCTAGTTCCTCGACCTAGGTAAATTTTCTCTGTTAAACCATCATTTACTACAACTGACGAAACATTTTTTGAATATAATTGATTAACTACTCCTCTAAATCTTTCTCCAAACCCCATAGTTTTAATTAAACTTTTTAATGCTGGCCATTCCACGCAATCAAAGGCTTTGAAAATATCTAACGCTATTACCCCTGCTCTCAATTTATTTTTCTTTATTAAATATATTATATTTAATACTCTTCTTGTTAAATCTGCCATTTGTCTTCCTTGCATAAAACCACACTGGTCTATCCCAACATATTTAGTAATAAAGTTGTTCATCCTTCTCGCTAATATTGCTTTCATCAATTTTGCATCTTGGTTTATTAAGGAAATGGGTCTATAGGAACCTGGCTCCGTTAAGTCCTTCTGTTGCTTCGGGATTAAAATAATCTTAGATTGCTTCCATGAAGAGGGGATCTCTCCCCCCTCCAAAAAATTATTATTAAATAACCTTTTTAATCTTGGAACCAACATTTTCTTAAAAACCTTTTAGTATTCAGCCCCTAAACCATCTAGTCCAGGGGTCTTACCCTCTTTCAGTTTATTGCATATTCTATTTCCAATTCTGAAAAAGGTTGTTCCATAATTTCTCTATCTTCATCCACTAATCTAATTTTAAGATGCTTTCCTATATACTCATTAATCCTTTCTTCCGTACAATCTCCAGCCTTATACAATTCTGAATAAAATTCATGAAATATTTTTAATTTATCCTGCATTAAATTATGTCCTTTCCCTTTTTTATCTTTAATTGCCCCAATTATACTTTTTTCTTTCTTTTTGTGTGTGGATCTTGCTAACATTTTAGAATTCTTATTACTATTTTCAAAAAACTCTCTTTTCAAATAAATCAAGTTTCTCTGAACTTTTTCCAAATCTTTCTTTTCCAGCTCTTTCCTTTTAGCTTACAATTCAGCAAAGATCTTGTTCTCCCTTTCCTTCAAAAACTTAATTTCCAAATCCCTAATCTCCCCTTCTAACTTTTTAGTAAACTGTTCTTGTTTTTTCCTTAATATCACACCCTCCCTAATACTTATCCCTCTCATCACAGCCTTCATTGTGTCCCAAACAACAGCTTCAGTACAAACTCCTTTATCATTAAGCAACCAAATCTCTTTCATTTCCTTTTCTATCTTTGCTATAATATATTTATGCTGTAAAATCTTACAATTCAATCTCCAGCCCCTTGCTTCTCTATAATCCTTCTTTATTTTAATATCCATATTAACTAAAGCATGATCCGAAACTTTTATAACACCTATTTCTGAACTCCTCACTCTGTCTTGACATCAGGGTCTTAGAAACAAAAATATAATCTACCCTAGAAAAGTTCTTCGTGGCTGGTGAATAATACGTATACCCTCTTTCCAGTCCCTTTACCCCTCTCCAAACATCAACCAGTCCTTCCTTATTAATTATTTTATTTAATACCGTTAAATTATTTCTCTTCTCTTGTCCTGTCGGATTTGATTTATCATTATTTTTGTCCCCAAATTATTATATTTTTTTACTGTAGTTGGTATTGCAAAAATATGAGTTCTCTAACTTGGATACCTAGAAATAACTATTAGCACCTACAATGGAAAAAATTGTATGCTGAATGTAGAATATTAATGTTTAACTGAAAGAATTATGGCAGAGCCAAATGGGTTATTTTGAGGTTGTACATTTTAAATGTGCACAATCACCAAAGAGTTGTCATTATGTGAGGGCATAATTGTCAGCCATTTCAGAGGGCATGTGAAGCTATTAATAATACCTTGGCATCAGTTTTCACTCTTCTACCCAGATGTGCAGTGAGAGTAATTATTTGTGGAGATTCTAACAGTTGTATTTGCACAGCTAACAACCCCTCCCCCAACCCCACAAAAACCCATGCTTCATGCTGAAAATGACCTTTGTTGCTGGTTTGCTGTAAACTGATTGTTAATTCTGTACTTGTACATGAAAAGCAGATAAAGTATGGCTGCTTCCAAAATGTTCCTTATCTGATTCCCCACCCAGAGTTTGTTCCAAATTACGTGGTTTTGTTACCAAATTAAAACCAATAAATTAAAATTTGCCCATTGTTTCATTCCAACCCACAATAAATGAACAGCAATCACACATCCAGTTTGTCAGTTTATGAATTGTAAAAGATTTTTTTTAAAAATAAACAAACATATATTAAAATGTGAAACATTTCAGTATAAAACACCAGCTTCGGTCACAAATGAGAGAATTCTGCAACACCACGTACAGATTGAGATAGAACCAATCAGGAACATACCAAACATGGAAGGATTAGCAATCAGCACCTGTGTTGAACAAACCGTTGAGCTGCTTTAATAAACATCATCCTGTGTTCCATCTCATCCTTCATGTTGATATATCAGGTTTCAACTGAGCAATAAGCCTCATCTCCTTAATCTTTCTACTTTGGATTTCCCCCCTCCCTACCACAGCAATCTCAGCCCACTCTCAAATCTGCTCCAGAACCGTTTGGAAGGTTGGTGTAGGAGGCTGCAGGGGTGACATGGGAGGTTGCAGTAGGAAGGGGGAATCAGCTAGTGCCTGTGGAGGCTAGTGGCGCCAATGTCAGTGGGGCTGTGTATCCACTCTGGATTTTAGTCTGAGCTGTAATTGTACTGAACCCTACCCCCCTCCCTTAGGTTCAGTGCCATGGATAGCTCCTTTAAAGTTTAGAGTAAAATCCAGAGTGGATACACAGTCCTGCTGACATTGGAGTCACCAGCCTCCACTGGAGTGCTAAGCGATCAGGGGCCGGCGCTACCACTAGGCAAACTAGGCGTTTGCCTAGGGCGCGCAGCTGAAGAGGGCGCAGAAATGCTGCGCTCCTCTTCGCTGCCGCAGCGCCGCCCCTGCCAGGCTTCCGCCTCCCTGGCCCACCGCCGCCGCGCCTCTGCCGGCGATCACACCACACCCTCCCCACGCTCCTCTGATGCCGCGCCTCCTCCCACTATTCTGCCAACTCCGCCGCCGCCGCGCAGCCCCCCCCCCACGCCCGGCACTGCCGCGCCGACCGCCACCCCACCGCCCCCCCACCCCCCCGCCACCTACCTTCTCCACGTCGCGTCACTTCCGGAGCCCCGCCCGCATTGTTTTGGCGGGAGGAACCAGGACTGTTTTTTGCCCTGGTTTCCCCGGCAAAAAACAGAGTGCGGGGGTCCCGTCGCGTCACTTCCTCGGAGGAGGAGGCAGCCAGGGCGGGGGGAAGGTAGGTTGGTGGTGGTGGTGGTGGCAGCGTGGGGGGGGGTTGCAGAGCAGGGCTGCTTTGCTCCGGAGCCCCCCCCACAGCACGAGAGGGGGGGCGCTAAATATCATTTTGCCTAGGGTGCCAAACTGCCCTGCACCGGTCCTGTAAGCGATCAAAGACTCTTGTGCAGATAGATAGACGCCTGTTTGCAGAAGTGCACAATTGGATAGAACCCATTGCATTTTCAATAGAATCAAGGTTTTTGTACACGTGTTTGTATGTGCATGGGCCCTGAGTCTTCTCCCCTAAATACTGAGGTGTCAAATCTAGCAATGGAGTACTAGCTTGGATCCAGCCCAGGCCTGCCAGATCCTGCCTCAAGCCAATACAATTTCATAAATATGAAGTCAACCAGAGGAGCAGAAACTTCATGTAGCTATGCAGAGAAGTCAGTGGCCTGGGCATGGGCTGTCTCATTTAGTTTGTTTCCCTCCCTCTCCTCATTACCTGATACAAACATGTCCCTTGCCTGGTAGTGGGAGTGGCAGTTGTGGAACTCATTCCCCTAACAACATATATATAAAGTGCCTTGCAGATGTATTCACCCCCACTTTGACTTTTCCACATCTTGTTGTGTTACAACCTGGAATTGAGATTGATTTAATTGGCACTGTTACCACTTGATGTACACAAGATAAGATACTCAACCAATTAACAATGCCAATTAAATCCATGTAGAAAAGTTAAAGTGGGGTGAATACTTCTGCAAGGCACTGTAGTGAATGAATGAATGTTGTAACTTATAAACTTTAAAGCAAGCTTTGATCTTAGCTTGCATCTAAGAATTGGTTTTGATAATGATTACAGTGCCATAAAAAAAACTGATGTGGGCCTGTGGCAGGATCAGGAAGGGTTGGATCCAGTATAGAACAGCTATTTTACACAGTTTTTGTAAGAAGGAACCCATGGAGGAACCCAGGTTTATTTATTTATTAACTGAAAAGTCAGATTATTTCTTAAATCATAGAAACAATTATTTGCAGATGTAGCAAACCTGACATTCTTAGTGGTTCCAGCAAAATGTTTCTAACAGTATGTTTATGGTGTGTGTTCTTCTTTTATTTAACCTCTTTATTAGACGGGGGATTAAAAATACAAATGATGTTGAAATTATCATTTTTGTACATTGCTGCTTATCACATGCATATTTATTACCCACAATTCATTTCATAGTATATCATGATACCCATTCAGTAGCACAGAAGTGATTTAATTCTCAATCAAGTCATAATATTCATATGGGTGTGTCCATCATATTGGAGAGAGAGAGAGAGAGAGAGCTGGCCACAGAGAGGCAGGAAGTAGGGAGGAGGGGTTAGAAAACATACACCCTGGGGATTGTTCAATTAACCCTTTCCTCCCACTCTAACTAGTGGTTATATTACCTTGTTGATTTAAGCAGGCAATATTACAATTGCCATCATAAATTACTAAGAATTATGAGCCCAGGTTCTGTTCTTGCCCTTAAAAAAGAAAGAAATAATACAGCTTCCGGAAAAAATCTTACTGAGTTCTGCAGGCAATTTTAAATATACAATGAAGGTTGAATGGATGCTTGTACATGCCAGACTTTATGATTATAGGGTTAATATTAGGAATGGACAAATCTTTCTATTTTTGGTCTATGTCATTTTCACATTTTTGTGTTCTCTTCTTTTCCATATTAATATTTTCCTTAACTCCTCTCAAAATATGTATTTTAATACCTATTTAAATGCATATTTTCTCTCAAAATAGTAGTTGTGTGACTGCCCAAAACTGTGCTGAACCATTCAGAGAAGTACAAAATCCAATGGATAGCTAAGATCCAATCTGCATCTAGTCTGAGAGGTGCAGATCAGGTAATGTGTTATAGGAATTTAGAGGCTGTTGTCAGGAGCTACCCCTTTTCAGCATGCAATTCCTTTGTTGAGGGAACTGCACTGGCTGCTTATTTACTACCAGGCCAGGTTTAAGGTTTTGGTACTAGTGTATAAAGCACTAAACAACTTGGGACCAGGATACTTGAGAGAGCACCTTCTCCCTTATCAAACCTGCCTAGTCAGTGAGGTCATCAGATGGCATGTTCCTGGTGGTTCCGCATGTACCTATGACCCAATTGGAGTCCACCTGGAGAACAGCCTTCAGTGTGGTGGCTCCATTCCTGTGGAACTCTCTGCCTCTGGAGGTCAGGCAGGCACCAACATTGTGTTGTTTCTGGCACCTCTTGAAAACATCTTTATTTCAGGAGGCCTTCCTTGGGTGACCAGCCACTGTTTTTATTGATATTCTGTTTTAATGTAGTGTTTTATTATTTTTATCTTTATTATCTTTTGATTGTTCACTACTCAGAATCTGCTTAGATGTGGAGCACTATCTAAATGTTGTAAATAAGTTTGCAAAGATTGAATTCCTCAAGCATCTCCAAATATACTGAGTTGTTGAATAACACAATGAGTGAGAGAGAGGAAGGTGAAAAGCATTCCGTTGAGCTCCCGTTTGGAGCAGCCTCCATTTTTAGGATTACTTGTCAGCCTGAGCAAAGGTCATGATCAATTGTTATTGTGAACAAAGGGAAGCCAGAGTAGAATTGGGAATACTATAATAGAGTGTATCTATGCATGCAAGTGTTGCTGACAAACTGAACCACCTTGTGTAACCTTCATCCTGATATTAAAATAAGGAATCAAATTAGGACATACATTTACAAAACTAAGCCTTGTAATGAAGAGCACCAATCGCTGTTACTTGATGACTGAATTATTCAGTTCATGTACCCTACCTGCCATAACTGGTAGTTGTGAATCAGTATTTGACAAGAAACATGATCCAGGGGCTGAGAACAGGCTTGTGTACAAAGGAAAAATGTATGGCCAGCATCGTAATAAAGGAAATGGAAGGATAAAGGGAAAAACAAAGGAACATTGTTCTGCTAGTAGTAGGCGTCTGTAGGAAAGGCATATGAGATAAACTCCATCTGACTATTGGACAAAGTAGACATCATCGATAAATGAAATGATGTGGACTGATGAAAGAAAGGGAATCCACATGCACAGTTGGTGGCTTGAACAAGGTTGCATTTTTTCAAATAATTTCACTTGTGTAGGATATGGGCATATCAAATTCAAACCCATACCAGGAAATCTGAATTCTTCTCAAGCATTTTTTTACACATGTGTGAGGAAAATTGCTGTTTGGGATTAAAAGTGAGAATCCCTGGCATGTCCATTTAAGAGGTTCTTTGAATCCAGCCATGCCAGTGCATTAAGCAGCTACAGTGCTTATTCATTCTCATTTTTGCAGGTAAAAGCCATTCTGCTTGAGGCTTAAAAATAATCAAAATTCCATGTTGTCGTGACGCAAATCATGTGACAAGAAAAGTGGTATTCTTCAAACTGTATAAATAATACAAAGAAGCAGATGTGCATAGTTTTTCATATTCTTGTTTCTTCTTTTTTTTGCATTTTGTATCATTTTGTCAGTTGTTGCTAGTCAAGGAGATGGGCAAAGAGCTATACAGGGCAAAATGTTATATAGGGCATGTGAGCCCCCCTTCTAAGAACTGGAGATCTTATTCAGCAACTATTCTAGATTTCACCAATAATTGCCACATACAAAGAGCATCTTTGCTAACATAAGGACTACAAAAGCTGTGGGATTTTTTTTTTAAATGGAAGTTGAGGTTTTCAGAATGTCAATTCTGCGGCCTATACTGCAGCCTATATATTCTATAGCATTTCTGGAGTCTTGCAAAATAAAATCAAATGAGAGGGTGGGGAAAGGAGGGAGGGAAGGGAAGGGAAGGCAGAAGGGACAAGGGAGAAGGTGGGAGGTGGAAGATGCAATGCCCTTGTATAGGGTTGGATCATCCCAAGATTAGGTTAGCAGCACAATTCTGAGCATGTTGACTCAGAGGTAAGTCCTACTCAGTTCAATGGCTCTTCCTGCCCAAGCATGTTGCGCTCAGGGTAGGACTGTAGACACCTCCGTGCTATTACATGTGTTAGTTATTTCTGTTACTCAAAAGACCCTTAAATAAATAAATCTTTTGTGTTGGCTTCAGTGTCTCATCTCATTTCTTATCTGTAGAAAGTGGAAGAAATATGATGTAATGGTAATCATTTAACAACCAAATGTTTTCTCCTGTTTCAGTGTGGCTATGTATCTAATTTTGCAACAACAACATTTATATTACTAGAGCAGAGTTAAATTTAGATGTTTTGACCTATACAAAAGGAGCTTAAGGGAGTTATGACTTGGATAAATCACTCCATTTTACCCTAACTCATATTGCAATTTGAAGAATTAAGTCTGGTGAGCAAAATGAAATAAGCTGTGTCCCTGTAGGCAAAATTCTGTGTAACAAAACTGAGAAAGCAATTATGCATCATTATGTGTGCTTGACATTGCTGAGAATTCCCAGGACCAAGCCAGCATAGACACTGATTTTCTTTGTAGATTTTTATGGAAAATTTCAGATTTGAAGTGTTTGAAGAGCATCAGTGGAAGATAGTATCCTCACAGCATTTATTTTAAACTCATACCTGAATTGTAAGAGATTAAGTACTTTGAAATATCATAGAATTGAGTGGGAAACTGGTTCAATATGAAGTCTCTGTAGGTTTGTTTTGTGATGTGTGAAATTGACTCACTCTTTCTGAATGCATCACTCAACTATCTTTTGGCAAGTCTGGAAAGCTCCAATATCCAACTATCCAGTAGTTGTGTGACACTTGAGGTTACAGATTTTATATGACAGCTTTAGCCCACAAGCCCCACACCCTCCCCATGTCAGTTAGGAAGCAATGTTATGATGAATTAAAGTATGGAGCAACATGGATTTAATGTCACAGAAATATATAGGCTTAGCTCCTAAGTCCCTGTGAGCAGGGTTCTGCTCATGGGAACTCCATTCATGGGATGCTCTTGCTGCCAGAAAGGGGTGGACTCGCTTTTTGCCTATACACTTTCGCCCTTCCAGCTCACTCCACCCACTGAAACTCTGCTCTTGAGAGCTGGGGGACCATCTGGAGGAGCACAGGAGCTGACCCCGTGGGCTACAGGCAGAAGGGGAAACCAGTGAAAATCACTTCCCCCTCCCATGCCCGCAGCAGGGACCTCCATTGGATTGGAGCCCCTACTGTGAGTGTCTGAATATAAGGAGACCTTCTGTTCATGGAAGAGCAACTCAGGATCCAAGTCTTTGCAACATAATAGTTGAAGTGGTGGAGCAAATAAAAAATAACTTAAAATATACCATCAGCATACCTCTTTAAAAAAGTGTTAATTAAAATTCCATGTAAGGTATCTTATATCCCCCTCTCTGATTAAGAAAATGCTCTTCAAAGACAGACTTTCAACCTGGCAGCATTTCCAAGAATGCCCACATGACATTGGGTGGTCATATGAGCATTCCAGGAACTGTTGCAAGCTAAAAGCCTCTCTGAGAAGAGCCCCACAATGGTGCAAGTGAATGGTGTTTTAATAGTAAAAAAAAAAAAAAAAAAAAAGATATAAGACCACTGCTGACACTTAATAAGGTAAATGGAAACTGTCTCTAGTTAGACTTTTCTTTGAAATGCACCCCCGCCCCTTTCCCAGCCACTTGGCAACAAGGCCTCATTTTGCCCCCATTGCCAAAAATAAAAAGAAAGAAATATTTGGCACAGCACTAGTATGCAGATGTAGCTTGGATAGATCCTTAAGTGCATGAAATTTGTAGATAGTTTGGCTACAGTGAGGACAATGTGTGTTCCTGCAATGGTGAGAGTTCATGTAATCCCAAATGTTAGTTTTATGATAATACAACATACAGCCAGTTCATTTCCAAAACTTGCATCTCTCTTAGCACACCATCAATAATAAGAGTGCAATATAACATTGAGTGATGTTTCTTATATCACTATGCTGTAAATGGGTTCCAAGGCACATGATGCAGCCACCTGCTGGACCTGGGCAATGCCCAGATGGGAGACCAACTGGGAAACCTATGTATGCCTCCTTGAGTTCAATGAGAGAAGAAAGGAATGTTATAAATGAACCTGGATAAATAAATAAAACTATGTTGCAGAAACTTTACATTGACACTGGAACTGGATGTTGTGATATATATATATATATATATATATATATATATGTATGTCTGCAGCCCAAAACAACAGCTGTATGTCTAGTCCACCCCCACCCACCCCAGCACTTTCTAAAATCATGTACAACTTGCTTATTTCCAGAAGTCATGACATGCATTGCCATATCTGTATTCTATATAGCTGGTTCTACTGGCATAATATCAGTATACAAATAAGTTGTACTAGATATTATGGAGAGGGTAGGGGAGGATTAGATGCATGCTACTGTTTCAGTGGCAGGCACATCTAGTTCCAGACTGATGCAACAGGCAGAAACAATAGCACAAGTATTTCGTGTATTAGTTAAACAAGATTGAACCTTTACCAGTTTTAAGTATGCAGGAAGAAAGTATGTTCAGTAGAGAATGCTGGTTCAAAACATTCTAGAATTGGGATGAACTCATTTTGTCCTGGGACTGAGCACACTACAAAATAGCCAGTGTGGTGTAGTGGTGAGAGTGTTGGACTGGGACTTGGGAGATCCGGGTTCAAATTCCCACTCAGCCCTTAAACTCACTGGGTGACTTTGGGCCAGTCACTGACTCTCAGCCTAAGCTACCTCACAGGGTTGTTGTGAGGGTAAAATGGAGAGGAGGAGGAAGATTATGTAAGCCACCTTGGGTTCCTTTCAGGAAAAAAGGCAGGGTATAAATATAATAAATAAATAAATAAAATACTTATGTTAATTTTGATGTTCATAACAACTTATCTTGTGGGAAGCAATGTGAAGATCTATACCCAGCATGGTAAACATGCACAATTTGTCTGAGATTTTATGCAAAGTACATTTTTGTAATTTTTATGTGAGCTGCCTTGAGGGTGGAATGGAAATTTAATAAATAATATGAGAATAAGCAGAATCAAGAGGAGGTTCACACACCTCCACCATCATAAATTCTAGGACAGTTATCTATGTTATACAGCTTGATTACTTAGCATAGAAAAGAACCGTTGGGTTCAGTGCAGGTGTGGTTGTAGTTATGTATAGTAAACAGAACGTTTAAAAATAGGTACTCAGCAGGGATGTTGAAGAGTCCTTGGTCTCGAGTCACGAGTTGAGTCACGAGTCTTTGGACCCGAGTCTCGAGTCCGAGTCCAAGTCCTTGCTCCAAAATGGTGACTCACGAGTCCCGAGTCACTCCCAAAGCTGACTCCACGAGTCCCTATTAAAATCAATGGGGTTTTCCCCCAACAAAATAAGTCTACTTCAGATGTGTGGCTTAAATAAATTCTAGGCACAAGTGTGCCTTTTTATCTCAAAACTCTGCCACTGATTTTGACAAGAACAGACCAGGCAGACAAACCCAAAATAACCAGGCAGGCAGAGGAGGCAGGGAACCCCAAAGCAGGCAGGCAGAGGCATTTGTCTTGGACAATTCAAACTGTGGAACTAGTTAAGAAGAGACCAGGCAGGCAGAGGAGGCAGGGAACCCCAAACAGGCAGGCAGAGGCAGCCAAACCCAAAATGTCTGAAAGGTTGCATTAGGAAAATGATTTTAAAAAAATAAACTTGGATTGTTACTGCAACTGGGTCCAGGCTCAGCTGTCCTATTTTCTTAAGCTCTCCTCCTTTTTTATGATTTCCAAAATGTACAATACTTTGAATGATGTAAGATTCAATAGCATCTTGAACTCTAATCCTGGGGGCTCAGAATTCAAGAACAGAAGGTTATGCTTTGCCAAATACTTAGGATACTACTTATTTAGCTATATCTTATCATCTGTCACTAATTGAGTGTTAAGTAGCTGCCAACTCAGCATCCAGCTGTTCCTGTAATCCCATGGAAAGCCTGGGCATAATAGAATTTAGATGCTATTAAGCACACTTCAGGTAATCAGCTCATGGACACTAATCCCAGTTAAACTGACATCCATGTTGTCTGTGTTTTTCTAATTCTCTTATTTTGCACAATTTATTGTTATTAGAAACCTGGATGTGGGATGTTGGCATCCCGGTTTGTTCCACTATAGCTGTCAGAAGCTTTTGATGCCATCAGCCATCTTTCTGAGCCAACTCAAGGGGTTAGGTATTGGATGCACCATTTCCCCATTTTTTCTTATCATGCCTGGAGGGCAAATCTCAGAAGGTTCCCATGGCCTTTGGATTGTGTAAGAATCCATCTTGTCCCTATGTTATTTAGCTGCTACAGGAAACTGCTGAAGGATTCATCAACAGTAATGTGTTCTGTGTCATCTCTTTTCCATCTGTTTCTGGGGACATTTTAGAAGTCCTAAATGGGGCTGTTTGCATGATATAACAGCCTACCATGGGTTATTTAACCTATGGTGAGACTGCGGCACATGCGGGGTGCATGTGGCTGCCATTTTGAACATGCATCCCCTGCTTAGGGCTTGCCGTGTCGTGCAAACCCAGCAAGCATGGGTTATGTGAGGGTTAAACAATTCATTCCAAATTTAAGTTCTCTTCCTTTCTATGCTTGTTGGGGTTTTCGGTTCAGAAGTCAGAGAGAAAGATAGAAGGGGTGGGAACTTTGCTCCCAGCATGCAGTATACTAGCACAAACCAAAATGGCTTCCATTGCTTGTTAATCCATAAAGAAATAGACTAGATGGGGGTGTAAACAATAACAACCTGCACAGCAGTGTTGGGACTGGAGGCTGCCAGACACTATCTTGGAGATGTATTCTCCTGTACATCCTGTAGTGGACATATGGGAACTGGACACCTTCCTGGTCAGTCCTTGAAATACTGGATGATCTGGTAGAAAAGAGGACACCTGCCACCCTCATTAACCTGCCAGTTCCCTGTGTTTATCAGGGGAGAGCCTGTTCTCTGTCCCTCCATTCTGTGAGATATATTTATGTATAGTATTTCTATACCACCCTTCTGAAGCCAACCAAGACAGAAGATAAAACAGTCATCCAATAGAAACATTAGTAAAACATTAAAAACAACCTTAAAACCCATAATAACAATTTCAAAAAGCCAAGTTAAAAAGATGTATCTTGACCCCCTTCTTTAATTCAGAGAGAGTGGGAACCAGTTGCAACTCCAAATGGAGGGCATTCCAGAGTTAAGGAGCAAAACAGGAGAAACCCCTTTCCCCGTGGGTCTGGTGTGTGTGTGTGTGTGTGCCTTCGAAAGGGCTTCTCTTGCTGATCTTAATAACCTATCATGTTTATGCCAAGGCAGGCGATAGCCAGTCCCTAAGCTGTTTACAGCTTTAAAGGTTAAAAGCAACACCTTGAATTGTGCCTGGAAAACAACTGGCAACCAGTGCAGATCTTCCAGTATCGTGGTGACATTATCACAATGCTATGCACCGTTTCACAACCCAGCTGCCGCATTTTTCACCAGTCGGATGTGGAGATGGTGGGGATGCGGGATAGAGCCTTCTCATCAGTGGCACCCTTACCATGGAGCTTCCTTTCCTGGGAGACCTGGCTTATCAGCCCATTGCATGCCTTTTGTGGCAGACCAAGACAATTCTGTTGGCATGCATTTGATGGAAAAGCCTGGTAATTTTGATTGCCAGTGGTATGTTGTTCTGGCTGCTGTTCTGGCTTTCTTTGTTGCTTCTTCTGGTGGTCAATTGATTATTAGGTTTAATTATTAAGATAGCTTTATCATTTTACACATTAATAGTAAACTGCCCTGTTATGGGTCCCATAAGTAAGGGGGTAAAAATATATATTTCATAAACAAACATCCCCAACAGTCCCTTATTTTTACCATCCATATCCAGAGGGCACAGAAATATAAGGATTAGAGACTGAGCTGTGTCCTGTGATGTTAGAATGTACTTACAAAGGAGTAGATGGCAGCCAGAAAGGTAGTGGCTAGAAGGAACATAGGCCTCTTACACTGGATTTCTTGGTAATCATGACTAGTACATTTCTCATTGACTCTTGGAGAAATTTCTATTGTATTCTTTTTACTTGTAGAATACAATATGCATTTCAAATTAATGGAACCAGTCTCAGACAGGTTGTTGTTGTTGTTGTTGTTGTTAGATTTATTTATAACCCGCCTTGCTGTTTCAATTTATGTAGCCAAAGCTCTCAGGCTGACATACGTAATAAGAATAAATACAATAAAATCAATGATAAAGCGCGTCACAAGAAGTTAAAAGCAAAAACAATAATTTAAAATAGTTTTATAATATATAAATACCAAAGCAGCTAAAACATAGATAAGGATTATTTTAAATGCAGGTTTAAATGTATTATTTTTTTTAAAAGCAGTTATTTTTCTTTTCTTTTTAAGGCTTGGGATGATAAAAAGGTATTTGCCTGGTGTAGGAAAAGTCAAAGGCCAGGTGGACCTCTCTAGGGAGGGCATTCCACAATTTTGGGGCAACCACAGAAACGGCCCATTGAAGAGCAGCCACCCTGCTGAATCTCAGTATGTGGGGACACTTGGAGCAAGGCCTCAGGGCAAGGAAAGGAATATATGAGGTGGTCAGATAGTGTGTGACCCCAAGCCAAGCCATGATGGGCTTTATAGGTTAATACCTTGAATTGGGCCTCAAAATGAGCTTAGCTTCATCTTTCATGTATTCTTACTGTTGGCAACAGAACTAGTGCAGATGATAATGTGTGTTTACACAGTGGGAGCTGAAGGTATTTTAAAATAAGTTTTAACATTCATCTTGTCAGTATGTTGACGTGTGTATTGTTGAGTGGACACACTACTTGATGATGTGGTAGTTAATATGTATGAGAATAAGGACCAGACAAGATTTAGGTAAGATTTATGTGTGCCCCTGAAATCAGCAGTCACATGGCTAATTCTGCTCGGAATTATTTCTACATGTTGCTTGGTACCTGACTGAATTTCCAAAATTTACCATTATATACATTAAAAGTTTTAAAACTATTTGAGGATGATGAACACATTTCAGCCATTTAAAATCACTTGGAAAATTGATAGCTGCTTTGCTTTCATGACAGTCCTTGACAGCCGCCCAGTGAGAAGGAGCTTCTTCAAAAGAAATATTTATCTTTGGTATTTGCCATATCAGCAGTCAGCTGAGATTATGAGAGACTGGCAGGGGGGAAAGAAGAGGCTGTACAGGATCAATTTGTCTACATTGTTTCCATCTTGGGAATGTGAGGAGATTTCAGATAGAGTTTTCCCCCAGAATGAATAGTAATAGGACAAATTGTACTGTTAGCATAATCAGTGATAGCAGTATCAATGTCAACATTAAATCAGATAACGATTTCTTTTAAAATGTCGTACATGTATGATAATTAGCTGTTGAATAATGATTACTGCCTGTGGTATTAAGTTACAAAGATTACAAATATTACAGTGTAATCTGACAACTCAGTTACAGATGATTTGCCCCAGCAGGATGTGACAGAAATCAAAGGGAAAACATCATTTGTATGGAATATGTTGTCTAAAAGAAGGTTGGGATTTATTCATTTGTAGGATAGGAGGGACTGGCTGCATCTTCTTCTTCTTCTGCGTATACAGGTCAAAGCATACAATAAATACCAGGACCCGAGGAAGCTTATTTATTTCTTGCTTTATTAAGAATATTTATATCCTGCCTTTCTATTCAAAACAACACAAAACAAAAAAACTGATACAAATCAAACATAAGAATTAAAACAATCAGTCAGCAAAACATGTACTAAAATCAAACAAGAGTCAGAGATGGACAGATAAACATTTACAAAAGGACCATCAAAGAGGGGACAAGACACCTCCCTAGGCAAGGAGTTCCTCAGCCCAGTAGTGACCACAGAAAAGGCCCTCTCATGGCTTTTTTTTTTTTTTCATTTTTACTCTAGGCTATGTACAGGGGATCCCATCTAGATCTTAAAAGCCCCCTACGCTAGGGTCCCAATCAGAATTGGGCCACCTGCACTTACTCTAGAAAAAAATGGGGGGCAGGGTCAGGGAGATGTAGATGCTAGATACAGATTTAAAGTAATGTCCTGTTTTGGCCCCTGATCAAATGCAGTTCAGTTGAAGGGATGCGAAGAAATGCCTCTCTAGAAGACCTTAGGACCAAATTAGGTGGCCCAAAAGGTGACGTAGAACAATTTTAAATAAAATATAAAATTATATGAGCTATTATATGAGGTGCAATCCTATGCATGTTTGGACAGAAAAAGGGCCTACAATTCCCAGCATGACTGGGGGTTGCTAGGAGTTGTAGGACTTTTTTCTGTCTGAACATGCTGAGGAATGCGGCCCAATTCTGTCTTTGCAATTAACATGTAGGTTCGTTCAAAGTCAAATACCATCATATGAAATGGCTCATAATTATTGGGACTGCAGCAGGTGTGGTGCGAATATTTAATTATTTTCTGCTCTGCTGTGTTCCTAAGGAAAATCCCTCCTCTGCAGTCTTGTGGCAGTACCAGCTTCAGAGGAGGGATTTCCCTCAGGACCATAGCAGGGGATGGTTAAATTCCCCCACTGTACCTGCCAGAGTCCTGAATAGTAGCCCAGCTGATAAAGCTTGCCTTTGAAGAACCCTGCTTTTGCAGAAGCATACGAAAAACTTGGTCTCTTACCAAGTGCAAGTTAACCCTTTGGTGATGCCATCTATCCAGCTTGGCGAGGCAATACTGGAAAATGTAGATCATTTTCTCTATCTTGGCAGCTATCTTTCTGTTACAGCTAACATTGACAGTGAAATCCAGCATCGTTTGAGCTCCACAAGTGCTGCATTTTCTCGAATGAAACATAGAGTGTTTGAGGATCGGGATATTTGTAAGGAGACCAAAACACTGATTTGTGAAGCCATTGTATTACCAACTTTATTGTATGCCTGCGAAACATGGACTATCTATAAACGTCACTTCCACCTCCTTGAAAGATTTCATGAATGTTGCCTCCAGAAAATCCTGCGAATTACTTGGGAAGATAGGTGAACAAATGTCAGTGTACTGGAAGAAGCAAAGACTACTAGTGTTGAAAAAATGATCTTTCAACGCCAACTTCAGTGGACTGGTCATGTCGTTCTAATGTCTGACTGCCGTCTCCCAAAGCAGTTACTTTATTCCCAAGTCAAGGATGGAAAGCGGAATATCGGTGGTCAGTATAAAACGTTTAAAGATGTACTTAAGACTAATCTAAAAAAATGCAATATAAACATCGAAAACTGGGAAGCTCTGGCCTATGAATGATCTAAATGGAGGTTAGCCTTTCACAAAGGTTCCATGGACTTTGAAGAAGCCTGAGTGCAAGGTGAAAGGGAGAAATGTGCTAAGCGGAAAGCACAGTCAAACGAATCCTTTACAGGACCATCTTCCATCTGGTAACCTGTGTCCTCACTGTGGGAAGCTGTGTGGATCTAGAATTGGCCTCCACAGTCACTTACGGACCCATCAGCTAGAGTCTACACAATTTTTTAGAATTTCCTCCTTTTATAATTTTATTTTTGTAATTTTATCCTGGAAGACAATCTTAGTCGGTCACGAGTGATCGCCTAGTACTACTACATTAAATATAAAGATGTGTTTAACCTCACATCTAGTTTGACCCTTGGTGATCTAAGTAGAGAGGCTCATATGGGAGGAGGTAGTTCCTTTAGACATTCTAGCCCTGAGCCAGTAGGGTTTTCAAGGTACTGACCAGTACTTTGAATAGGTAGATAAAAGATTAGATTTTGTATGCCCAAGATACCAATTTATATGCAATACATTTTGCCACCACCCCATCTCTTTATGAAATAACAATTTTCAGAGTTCTGGTGACTGTGTTTTGTTTTGTCTTTAATTTTACTGTATTTCAAACCAAAGGAGTAAGTTTAATTCATTGGAAAGTGGCATGCATATACACAGGCATTTTAGATTGCTTGAGACACAAAATGAGTGAAGAGATTAATATGTTCCTTTTGGCACTGACTTGGCCATACTCGAAGTTCTTGTTAGTTAGGCAAGAGCATAACAAAACAAATCCAAATTCAGCAGAGAGTAGCTCAAATGATATTCATTCTGAAAGAAAGACTTAGGAGAACAGAGAATAGAACAGTGCATGATTATCCTACAAAATAGGGGAGAGAGATCATGGTCTAGACATGCTAGTGGAAATGTTTTTAAATGTATGGGGACTATATGTTGTTGTTTTTTAATTTAGCAAATAAGTAAGGAAAAAGTAATAGGATTAAGAGGTTTTGAAAAACTGGATTAAATGCTAGAGGAAAATATCTTGCTCAGGAAAAAAATGTAAATGTAAAAAGATCTTCTGAGACGCTCACAGGAAAAAGAGAGAGAGATCCAAGCTAGGATACAATTGCTGGACTGGGAGGAATAGAACAAGTACATTTTCCTGGCTGAAGCTAAACTATAAGGTTTGAAGGTCTATGGGCTCCTATTTATTTATTTATTTATTTATTCATTCATTCATTCATTCATTCCACTTTCTCTTTTAGAAATACTCAAATAACAAAAATTACACACATGAAACAGCAACAAATAAATTAGGAGAGTATTCCATAACCTTGACAGACAAACATAAGTTGGGATACTTGATTTGAGAATTTGGGGGAGGGAAGCAGTCTGTGAGAAACTCACTCATATTCTGTCTTGATGAGAGAATTCATATGATCTATTAATAGCTCATACATGAGGTTATCATCTCAGTATGTGTGAGCTTCTTTCCACAGATAATTACTATTACATATGGAGGGGACAGATCATAATGGGGATGGCAAGATAACCATGCTATCGTGCAAACAGTGTTGCTAGCCATCCAAATCTGCAACCATTCATCAGAAGCCCCATACCCCAGCAAAGGAGCCTAGGTTGACAAGTGGGAGCCTTGAGGAGACGTCCTTGTTCTTCAGGGCTCAGACCCACGTTTATTCCCCAAACTCTAGCACTGCCAAAGATTTTTCTGCTCAGGTTTACTGGAACCTGTACCTAGGGATGGACAAAGCTGTCAATTTCTTTTTTCTCAGTTTCTTATCTTTCCAATCTTAAGAGAGCAATCCACAAAAGGCGAAAATCAGAGCTCTCTGCCCATCCACACCCCTGCAGGCAGGACAGGTGTAACAAATGACAGAGGTGAAAACGCCTCCTGTTCCACCCTCATAAAAACATTTTCAGCTAGATGTGCCCTGATTTCTTCTTTTTTTCAACTTCTTCCTTTCTTAATTCCTCAGGTAAAAAGTGCCAAAAGTGATGTTGATTTGAAGGAGGGAGCTTTCCCAACTATCCTTAGAGTGGGACTGCTTTTCAACTTAACCTCAGTGCTAGTAGTCCAACTAACCTCAACACATGGTCATCACTAGAAATGCTGGTTAAGTTTGCTGAGCTTAAGCCTGGATACAGACTTCAGGCCAGGGGCTTGTAACGCTTGTCTCAAAGATGGGGCAAGTATTATGAGCTCCAGAATCCTTCTCCAGCTTGGATTAAAATCTGGTGTAAATAAAATTCTTGGCTTCTCCACTCACACAGACCTCCCCTTTCTTCCCCATCCCACCAACTCCTCTTTTTTGACCTTTTGACTGTTGGTTCAAGCTCCAAGAATATGACCATTTGGGGGTCTTTTTTTGTGCACCGCCCTGATAGCCTTGGAGAATGGATGGTTTTAAAATATTTTAATAATAATAAGAAATAAGGAGCAGAGCAATGAAAAGAGGTTGTACCCCCTAAAAAAACTGCTAGTTGGGGACAAATATCCTCCAAGTGTGCTCTTGCCTTAAGTGTTCTTGGCAGGGCGTGGGATTTTGCTGTCCACCAGCCATTTTGGGGAGTACAGCCTTTCTTTCCTACCATGAAAAGGGATAGACATTGATGTCTCGTGTCAGAATCTGCTTAGCCTGCACAGCTCTGCAGCTCCCCTGGTGGTATGATAGAGTAGGCCGACAGGTCCACTTTGCAAATACTTGCAGGATTAGCACCAGACATGTAGGTGCTCACAGGATTAGAGCCAGTCCACTCACGCAGACCAGCTGGATCCTGCTCAGCTTTGCCACAACAACACCAGTACTTGTGGTGGTAATATTGTGTTCTTGCTTTGGTGCCAGCCTCTGGTTTTGCTACATCTTACTGGTATTCAGTCCTTGCCTTTTTCTGATGTTGCCTTCACCTCTGATCCTGCCACGCCTCATTGATACGCAACCCTTGCCTGTTTCTGATGCTGCCTCATTTCTAGCCCTGCCTTGCCTTGCCGGTACTTGACCCTTGTCTTTCCTGATGCTTTTGTCTCCAGTCTTGCCTTGTCCTGCTAGTACTTGACTCTTGCCTGTTTCTGACTGCTGCCTTTGCCTCAGGCCCTGGCATGCCTTGTGGGTACTTGACCCTTGCCAGTTCTAGACTCTGTCTTTGCCTCTGGTCCTGCCATGCCTTCCTGCCATCTGCCCTTTGCCTGCTTCTGATCATGCTCTCATCTCTTGTCCTCCATGCCTTGCCACTGACCAACGCTTGCCTGAGTAAGCCTTAGGTCTCTGTCCACCTCCATCACCTCTGGCCCTGGTGTTCCAGCCAAGGACACCTGCTGCTTATGCTCTGGACCTGACACTATAGTCCTTGGCTGCCAGCCAATGGCTTGCACATCCTGGACAGTCCTGTCTTCTATCCAGACAAAACCACTGAGTGTGTGCATGTGAGTTTGAATTTGGATTAGTTTGGAAATGAGGTGAGGCATTTTATGATATTTTAGGAAATAGCTTGGCTTATGTCCAGGCCAATCCAACCCAATGGATAGCTCACTTATCTCAAGTCATAAGTCATGTTTTGTCTTTTCTCCCTTGATTTGTCTGTTGGATTCATCTGTCTACCCATCCATCTATCTAAAATTATTTCTAGGCCTCCTTTAAAGGTTTGACATCTTTGGTGTGCCTCTGGTGTGCGTAAGAATTCCATCCTGTCTTCCTTGTTACTTAACATCTACATGAAACTGCTTGGAGAGATTACTTAGGGTTTGGGAGTGCAGTGTTACCAATAGGCGTATGGCCCTGAACTCTATCTCTTGTCTATCAAAATCCATGGAGGTGGTTATGGTTCTGAATGGTGTTTGGGGGCATTAATGGACTGGATGTGAGCTATCAAATTGAAGATTAATCCAGATGAGACAGAGGTGCTCCTGGTCAGTAGAGCTGAAACCCCCTGTGTTTCAACCTGTGCTGGTTGGGGATACAGTACACTTCCCTTTAAAAAGCAGGTTCATATTCTGGGCGTACTCCTGAAACCAGCTTTATCTTTGAATGTTCAGATGATGACTGTGGCCAGCTGTTCCTTTGCCTAGTTTAGTCTGATATGCCAGCTATACTCATCCCTGGAGACACTACCAAAGAACAGGGTGGGGGGAAGGGTACACGTTACTGGGGCCTGGAGATCCGGGGGGGGGGCAACTCAGGCTGCAGCACCATTACAATGCAGGAAAACATTGAGTCTAAAGTGTAGATCATGTTTGAAAATATTTAAGGAAACTTATTTTGTGTACCTATTGCCCAGATCTTGTGAGATTTGCTAGAGCTATTCAGAAGCAGTGTTAGAGCAGAACAAGACACGTTCTGAACAGTGAGTTGTTCAGGCCATGTGTGGCCCATGGTGTAATTTCAGAAATGTTTTTAAAAATGTAATTTCAGAATTAAAATAGAAACTTTTATTGCATGGCTCATGAAATTATATGTGTGAGTGGGCATCTGCTTCCACAATGGGACTTTACATTCCTCTTCTCCTCTTTGCAGCCCGTGTGTCCCCAAAATCCATTCTGTTGGTGGAAATAATTAATGGGTGGAGTTAATTGGCCCCCCAAATAGTTCCTGGAGACTGCAGATCTAACTCTTCTAATACCGTAGTTTTATCATGTTGGGACTGCTACAATGTGTTGCATGTGGCATTGTCTTGTAAGCCTGTCTGGAAACTTCAGTTGATCCAGAATACGGCAGACAGTTTGTTAACCAGGGCTGCTTACTGGCAGTATGTTGCTTCCCTGCTGAAACAGTTGCACTGACTCCTAATGTGTTTCTGGGCCCAATTCAAAGTGCTAGTAACAACCTTTAAAGCCCTTTATATATGAAGGTGAGCATGAGGTTATCTGAAGGACAGTATGAATCTGCCTGCTTATTAAGATTATCATTGTCCGAGCCCCTCTCATATGTTTTAACTATCCTATCCTTGAGGTCTGTTTGGTTGGGACCTGGGACAAGGCCTTCCTTGTAGTTGTGCCCCAGCTCTAGAACTTTATCTTGCCCCCTCCCTTATGATGGCTCACCAGGTGACAAAGAACTTTCTTAACATCCTGTTCTGGTTTTGTATTTGCTAGCAATTTTATGGATATTGTTGTATGCTGTTGCTATAAGGTGCTAATTGATGTTGGCAATGTTTGGTTTTGTGCTGCTGTTTTTATAGACTACATTTTATCTTGCTGTTTTATGTTGTCAGCATTTGCATTTTAATTCATTTTTTCCTGTTATGGTTGATGTTAGCCACCTTGAACTGTTGTTCAAAGGGTAGTGTATTAAACTTTTAAATAAATAAAGCAAGCAACTACTAAAGGCATGATGGGAAGTGAAATTCTGCAACTGGAGACATGTGCAAGGATTATTGGGCACAATGGGCATATCCAGTGGTAACCACCTGCAAGCACCAGCCCCACTGATTCCATTGTGCAAGTAAGGCCCATTGCTTGGGTAATGGAGATATAGCACTTCCGGAGGCAACCCGAAATGAACAGAAACACTCATTTCTGAAATGGGGCAGGCTGGTGGAGCTCACAAAAGGGAACTCCGCTATGCAGAATAAACTCTTACTTTATATAAGAGACAGTTGGTTCCCAAATAGAAGAAAGGAAAAGAATGAGAGGGAAAGAGCTAATATTTAATCTAAAGGTGGCTGTGAGCCGAATTTCAAACACCTTGTAGATGTTCTCATTTTATATGGGGAGAAGGGAAGAATCATGATTGTGCCTAACAGCCTCATGCCCAATGGAATATTTGCAAAGTACATGTGCAAGCCCAAATTGTGCAGATCACCACCACACAATCAAAGTAAATGTGTGTTGGGTGAGCCTCTATCCCAGCATGTGTGACTTCCAACACTACCTCTGCTTATGTTTGAATCTGGCACTGAAAACATTTGTGCTGTGCTGAAAGCTGTCCTCTCAGTTTCCCAAACATTTCTTTCCTTATTCACACAGGGCACTTTACAATTTCTTTTGGTGGTGTTCTTCAGCTTATCTTACAGTTGAGTGGTGACCTGAGAATGCTGTGTGTGCTTTTCTTTCTATTTTACATCTCTCCATCACTCTGCAGCTTCCCCAGCTACCCACACTTCCTGATCTGAAAAAGGCCCATGGGAGGACTTACTTCATGACATCTTCCCCTGGGCTTTAATTGAAGCATGGGCACCTGGGAAGGCTGCAGGCCACTGGAGAGATTACAGTACAATGAAAGAAAGGGCACACACCCCTCAGCTACCCGGTAACTAGGGATGCATGGAACTGTCAATCTCAGTCTTGCCATGATTGGCAGTTTTTAGAGGTCAAGCTCATTTCCAGCCTGTTTCTGCATGAGCTTGCAATTTTTTAAAATAAAAAAACTGTACAGAAATTCATACTTGTTTTGTTTCTTTTCCTAATGTACACATTTTGTGTGCATTTTTAAAAATGTACACATTTTCCCAAGTAGTTTACATTCCTGAAACAGTTTTTTGTGCACTTTCCTCAAATATATACATTTTGTCCATACCTTTTGCTAATATGCACATTTTTGTGTACATTTTTTTCTAAGTCAAGCTTAATCGGAAGGTTGGCAAAAATGCAGATTTTGATACGCTACCCTGTCTCAGTTCACTGAAAGGCTCAGGAGGTGTGAATTGTGTAAATCCATTTTAAAAACCTTGATGGAGTGAATTTCTACCCATCCCTATGGAAAGTATAAGAACTCTGCACCCCACCCATGAGAATGTCACGGAAATTTTCTTCTTTGATTTTTTTTTTCCTGAAAGCATTTTGCTTTTTCCATCAAATTGAATGAAAGTGGTAAGAATAAATAAATGCAGAAGATACTTTTGGCACAGCACTACTAAAAAGGCTTGTTTTTCAGCATAGACTTGAGTGATGCCTCTCTAGAGTAGTGAAGTATAGAGTACTATTAGGTAATTAGAGGTAACATTATCACTGATAATTTGGTTTCATTCTTTTCCATGGAAGATTAAAACAAAGCAAAAGTGGACAGATATAGTATAATTGTACTGCAAAATATGTTACAGGTTTATTAAATCCAAACTATGAAAATCTGAACTAACCGGCTTTCTTTCTTTCTGTCTGTCTGTCTGTCTTCCTTTTTCCCCCTGTTTGCTTTTGAATGCAACCACATGACCCGGATTTGCTTTCCATAATGGAATAAACAAAACTTTGCACTTTTTGAAATGGAACATATTCTGATATACTGAAAATAGGTAAGTCAACATGACTTTTTCTTTCTTTTCTTTTGATATTGTGAAGGTGTTTTTTTAAAACACACACACACACACACCTAGGTCATATTAAACAATTAAACATAGGAAAATGTTTTCTCCACTGAATCCAGACTAGCACCACAATCCTATAAATGTCTACTGAGATGTTTCTGGGCAGAGTGATCCTACAGCCCCTTAGCGTCTAGAGGGCCATAGAATTTTTCAGAGTCCCAGCTCTGATGTCAGAAAAGAGCTCCAATGTTGGAGGTGGGACTCCGCATTCGAAACCCACCCCAAGCCGGAGCAGAAAGAACCATGCAGGCAGGTTTGCAATCTCAGAGAAGGGGTTTACTGGGCATTCTGGAGGATGCGGATAGGAGGAGACAGGTGCCACCAAGATATGAGGTATACTGGCAGCACCTCAGCTTCCTTCCCTTCTGTTCTGGAAGCGCTGCAGTTAGACAGCCAAAATCAGCCATCTAGCTGCTTTGCAGGGCAGGAGGAGCACAGAGACAACCGTCACCTCCATACTCGTCCTGCCCTGCATAGGATGCCCATAATCCTCCGGGTTCAGAGGGTTACAGGCAGCCTCATTGGATTGCACCCTAAATGTCCTTTTTTATATAAATAGGCCAAGAGTCTTACACCTAATTGTCTTCCTCTAGTAATGATTGGCATAAGCCGGCTGTAACACAACTAGACTCTATTAGAGTATTTAGAGCGTGTGGTATACAGAAAAGTTCAGCTAAGCTTCTGTAGCCAGCGACAATAATTAAATACTGTAAATCTGCCATAAGAATAGTTTTCTATGGGTAAATATTGGAAAAGGAGGCAATTTTTTTCAAAATCCTGTGTCAGGATTTAAACCTGTAATTCAAGATCATTTGGGAACCAGGAAAACAAACAAACATATTTCCAGGATTAAGCCTGTTTTCCCTGGAATAGCTATAACCAAAGAGCTTAGTATTCTTGCACTGTCTCCTGAGCCAGGTTCATGAGGCCTAAATGGAACTTGTTTGCAGGGTTCTATCGTTGTTATATTATATACCTTCAATATGGCTGGTTATTTAGCAATTAAATAAGTGTATGCATTAAACCCTTTCTTTAGCCCTATTCAAGCATTCCCTTTGTGTGATTACAATATTGGGGGAAAATATTGTGTGAGTCCCAATATTGGGGAAAACGCAAGATATAAATGTAATAAATAAATAAATAAGTTATCATCATCATCATCATCATCATCAACAACAACAACAACCATGCGAGGGGGAAGAGCAGGCCCATGTTTGCTGGCCCTGCCCCGTCCATTCTGTCCCTATCATCTGTCCCTGTCACTCTGCACTCTATTAGAGGGTAAAGGTCTGTGTGATTTCGAACCTGTGGAAAGCAGCCAGGCTCCCACACCACTTCAGAATTGCCCCTCCAGAATGTGGAAGGTGGCAGGGCCAGGCCAGGCCATTAGGACGTGACAGAGGGGGCTTGGCCAGCAAGTGTGGCCCCGCTCTCCCTGCTTACAGTTAGCATAATCTTATGAGGAGGAATGCCTGAAGAAGGCTTTTGTCTTCAGTTCAGCAGAGGTTATTTTTGTAAAAGTCAATAAATTCTACAGAGAGTTCTGAAAGTAGTAGAATTAAATTTCTGTAAGGAAAAAAAAGTTGCCATGTAAATCCCACACTTCTGCAGCTTGTCATCGATAAATAAGATCTATGAGTCTGTCACTCACTTTCCCATAAAATGCCTGGGACAGATTGTCTTTTCTTTTCTTTTCTTTTCTGTAAAAGATACGTTGCCTTTGCAATAACTTCCCGTCTCTGATTGCCTGTCTCATTTAATGGCATAAGAATCTATATTGCACTTTAAATGAGAAACACAATTTTAGATGTGTCCTATTGTGGAACTAATCCAGTAGAAGAACTTCTGATTAAAAGAAGGGAGGGGATAAGGTTTGCAACCTCTGCTAAGTTTGGACTGCTGGATTTGGATTGGAGCAACAAAGAAGCCTGGTTTCAATTCCTGCTCAGTCTGGAAGTGCTTTCTGGGGCTTTGAGTAAATTAGTATCTCCCAGCTGAACTTATCTCACAGAGTTGTTCTGAGGATAAGGGATAACCCATGTGCATTGCCCTGAGCAACTCAGATACAAGAAGAGACAGCACATAGAAATTTTGGGAATATTTTCCTATTGTAGACGCAAATATAATTTTAATCTCCTGCGACAAAAAATTGTTCTCGATAAAATTTGCAGTAGGGTGGTCATGTGTCCAACTTTACATAGGACAGTCCTCTATTTGAAGGGCTGTCCAGTTGAAGACGAGTGTAAAGATAAAGAACCATAAGAAGGGAGAGCAGGGGCCTTGAGGTTGCCCATCAGCAGTTAGCACCTGGATAGCAGACTGAGCAGGCATCCAGGCAAAAAGGTCACCTAGTCAAAATCTTCTGCGCTATGGTGAGATGTACTGCATTTCTCTTTAAATTATAGTAATTATTGCTAAAACGTGGATCTGAATATAAATTAGCATATGTACATTTTATGCAAATCTGTATCCCTTTTGTCCTCTTTTTTGGTGATGTATTTCTTTTTTCTTTTTAATGATGTGTAAGTGGGGCCTATAGGCCATTTTTAATTTGTTGTTTGCTTTTCCTGAAAATAGTGTGTGCTCAAGAATATAAAAAGGGTTTTTGTGTGTGTGTGTTTTTTGACTAGAGGAAGAGAAAAGACAGTTCTAATGGTTTGCAACTGGCAGGCAGAGCAGTCTTGGTGCTTCAGAGTTGCTGCAGTTGGTTTGGGACTAATTTTGTTTTGTAACTGGCACTGTCTGCCTGTGCACCTGTTTGCTTCCTCCTCAGCCTATATATTTTTCAGTAAGAAACATGCAAGTTTCTGGTGCTCTCTCTCTCTCTTTTCCAAAGTAAACTGACCAGAGAAAGCTGTCCTTTAACTTATTGTGTTCTTAGTGTCTAAAAGTCTGTCGCTCTCAGTTTCTCACTCTATCAAACTTTAGTAGTATATCCGTCAGAATGATCCTTCCATGTCATGCAGCATGCGCCTGATTGGCAAGTGGTTTTGCATAGCGGAGCTGAAATGCTCTTATTTTCTTTATTTCAGAAAAGCTCCTGTGTGTTTTGGTGGATTTTAGACTCTTGCTCCTACCCTTGGTATTTTGTCTTGGGTTGTTTGTTTGTTTTGTCCAAATTCTGGATACTTACAGGAAATATACAAAAGTTCCTGAAGGCTGTAACCCAGGAACCACATTGACTAGGTTCAGACAACACGATAACCCACACTCAAGGGTTGAGTATGGGTTAAGTGTGGGTTGTTGTTAATGTGTTTGAACCCAGCTGTGCTAACAAGCCATGGCTTGTTAACCACGAACAATCCATGGTTTGTTGTTGGGTTGTGAACTGTGGATTGTTCATCATGGTTTGTTATCTTGGCTGGGTTCAGACAACATTATAACCCAAGTTTCAACAACAACCTGAACACAACCCATACTTGACCCTTGAGTGTGGGTTATTGTGTTGTTTGAACCCAGCCATTATCTTGAACTATCTCACAGGGCACAGCTCAGGGTGGCTTGCAAGCCTTGGGGTCAAGAGTGTTGTGCAGTCCCTGGGGCTTCAGGAAGGTCCCAGACCCAACTGAGTTAAAACTTAATCATAGAATCAGAGAGTCAGAGGGGTTTGGTAGACCCTCTAGTCCAACCCCCTTGATACAAAATATCTAGAGCATGCCCAACAAAAGGCTTTCCAATATGGGAAAGGCCACGCCCCACCCCAGGTAATGGGTTCTGTTGTCAAAAACCATCAAGAATGTGGAATCATGGGAGTCCTTTTATCTACTCTCTGTAAGCCCTGTCTCCAGCCTCAAGTACATTCATGTTGGCTGGGGGAAGGTCTTACACAGAATGGACAAAACTAAACATTTTGCTTAGCCTTCTGGATTCCAACGGAGATTTTTTTTTTTTTTTATAGCCCGCCCTCCCATGGGGTATATGAATTTCGGGTCAAAAATTGGAGGTGGAAAGCTTAATTCCCTTCCTCCCTCCCAAATTGTCTTGGTCCCAATCCAAATTGGGTCTGCACACTTACATGAAGGGCAGTGAGCCAATCACACATAGTTTTGCTATGCCTAATTAGCAGAACATTTAGTTTGGCCCTCTGTCAAAGCTTTAGCTGAATTGGGTGGGAGCTTGCCTAGGTTTGGTCAGACAAGCTAGAGATTGCTGTTCTTTTGATCCCAAGTTGTGTGTGTACATTTGCGCGCGTAGAGGAGAAATAACGACTCAGACACAATTGTAGGGTACAAATTGTGGTAAAAGTAATGGGCCACATTTATTGAATCATCAATAGGGGATCTACGAAGGGAAAAAGTGCGGGTACTAATTACACCAGCTATCAGCCGGTCACTATTGCGATAGGGTGAAACATCCAGCAAGGAGGGTGACGGCCACCAGGTCATCCCCGCCTTGCTTAACACCACACGGTGCTGGAAGGTCTTTCCTGCAGTCAGCCTCAACCAGACTGTGAGGTACTGGTAGGTGAAGCAGGAAGACCTCAGAGACGGCCTTGTCTCTGCAGTCCCGAGCCATGAGACAGTCGGCGGAAGGAGCCTCGGGCACGCCTCTCACCTGAAAGGTGCCATAGGATGATCACTGAGCCCCTAAAACTGCCTAATCCCACACTTAATCGCCAATGTGACCGAATTGAAAATGCCACTAAGCACCCAAACCCTGAAATACAGTGCAGAGTAGGCGAAACACGAACATTGCCCCCAGCCAATTAGGACAATGAACCAAAATTCCTACTCGGCCCCTGGAAACAGGCGACCAGTAAAACCTACACTGCAAAAACAGGGGAGGGAGGGAGGGAGCCGCACTAGAAAAGAACCAGGAGGAGAGGCGAGCAAACCTAATAATGGCTCTACTGCCCCTCCCCTTCTGCCCTGTGATTGGTTGGTCTGATAGCAGACCATTGTAGTCCAACTCGTCCCCTCCCCCATGCGCAAATTGTTCCCCCCCGCCACAGCTACGCGTGGGGGGAGGTGCAATAAGCATGTAATTGTGAACTAACAAACCATTTAGTATTTCTCAAACTTACGGTCCTACATTTGTCAGATCATCTCACACCTTCATGCCAGATCTGCATCTTTTCCATTTTTCACTTTTAAGAGAACAGAAACAAGTTGGAAGTAAACCCAGTCCTAATAAAGACATTTCCCCCCTTCTCTTTAGCCTTAATGGGACATAGACATAACTTTTCTTCCAGCTCATTACAAGGGAGACAGAAGTTAGATATATGATCAGAAAGGATGCCAGCAGTACTTGATGATTTCATTATCCCTAATCATGCTTAAAGTTAGAGACTTGCAGCCAAAGATTAGTTAGCTGAAACTGATATGTGAAATTCAGCCTACAACAAAATAATTTCTCTTTAAACTCTATTGGCCACAGTCTCCCAACTTTCAAAGATCTTTCCTGTTCATTCCTATATAACAACAACACAAACCATCGCAGTGGTTCCAGACCAGTCCTACTTGGATGGCCAGCCAGCTCCAGGAGGTGGTGCTTGGGGAATACTGCTGGACTCCCAACCACAATCTGCCCAGACACTACACTCAATATCTGGGGTCTTCCTCTGGCTACCACCTCCGAGCGAGGCTCAGTTGGTGGTAACAAGGAAGAGGGTCTTTTCTGTGGCAGCCCCCCAATTTTGGAACAGGCTTTCCACTGAGGCCTGCCAGCCCAGAGAGCTTCAGCTATTGGGTGGTATATAAATAAATAAATAAATAAATAAATAATCTGCCTTGTACTTAGGTGCTGGGGCAAGTTACTTTTCTTTTAGTTTCACCAGTTCTCCTTCTGGGAAATTAATGTTTTGTGACTTCCCATGCCCACAATGGCAGCCATTTTATGAATGAACAACCCCCATGGCAGCCATTTTGTGAGGGTGCAAATGTGCCAACTGACCCAAAAGCATTGAGGAACCGTGTTCCACACAATCATGGAGGGTGAGAGTGGGGCTGCACTCATTGGCTCTGCTTCTACTGTTAGTTCCCCATTGGCTCCATCCCTTGCCATTCACACATGTAATGATTATGATTACATGGCAGATAACACCCTAGTAGGGCTCGTTTCTTTAGTATTTCTGTCTTCTTTGAAATTGCTTCCTAATACAGAACACAGCACCTACCTAGTGTTAAATGTTTGGAATACAGAGTTGAATTTATGAGGTAAATGAATACTAAAAAAATCCCTAACTTTTTCTGTTTTTAAATAATGACATGAAAAACTATAGGGAAATCAGTTAAACCCAGTCAAGCTGTAAGCGCTCCTCAGCACAGAAATAATTATGTGTTAGTTAAAGACAGATATATATTCCACATAAAATACATTTAGAATTCAAGTGCAGCAAATCTATCTCCCACTGTGCTTCATGTTTTACCCTTTCTGGGAAAACCAATGGCATAGATTTCTTAGTATGGAACAGCGTATCCTTAAGTCACTTGTATTTTGTATTCTGCTTAAGTGATGCATCACATTTTGAAAGAGCATCATTATCAAACCACAAATGCAGTGATTCAGGAATGGCTTTCTGGTGGGTGTGTATTTTTGCAAAGGAAGAAATAACGTTAAATAAATGTGGTGGGGACATGTGGGTGGGGGGAGAGAAATGTAATTTGGAAAATGAGAAATTCACAAAATTCCTGTCCCCACCCAGTTTTTCACATGGTAAAAACTATAGCCTGATAGGCAGGGCCTTTCAAGACTCCATCACATGTTTGTTCTGTCCATGATAGCTATCCCATACATGCAAGCAATCTGTTTAATGAGGCCGGCCCTCCCGTGAGGCCACAGAGTGGGGGGGGGCAGAGAATTGTGCTACTTCCCTCCCCCCTGCCCATGCTGGGATGGGCTGCCTCCTTCCCCTCCAGCAGGTGCTCTGTAGAGCTCTGCCAGCCAGCCATTCTCCCACCATGGCATTTGTCGCAGCAGAGGAGCGAGGCAGGTGGGCTCTCCCAGAGCAGCCTCCTGCTTGGCAAGGCTAGCGGTGCTCCAGGGAACCACACCAGTCCCACTCTCCCTGTGTGTCAAATGCGAAGGAGCGGCCAGGGAGACACTCCACCTGCCCTCTGTTTTGCTCTGAGGGGCTCTCGGCTACCCGCCCTCTGGCTGGTGCTGAGAATCCTCTCAGCAAGAGCTGGACAGCAAGTGAGGAGGCTCTCCAGGCAGCAGGTGGGTTGTTGGTGGTAGTGGCAGTAAGGGGAATGGGCGGGAGTACTTGGAGGGAAGGGGGCGGTGTGGGGGGCATGATAAGGCAAGGGGAAAGGTGGAGGAGGGTGCACAGTGAGACAAAGGGAAGGGGTGAGGGAGTGTGCATAACGGGGAGGGGAACGGGGGAGGGGCGTGCAGTAAAGGGAAGGGGTGGGGGGCACACACCGCAGTAAAGGGAAGGGTGTGTGATGTGGTAAAGGACCAAGGATGCAGAGGCAGCTCATGTTCTTCTGTCCCTTACGTCAGACGGCAGGAGAGCTTGCACCAGGGCTGCTGTTTAAATTGGGTAGAATAAACTTAGCATGTTGCAATTTACCGTGTGCATGCGCTGTCTGAATTGTGTGCGTGGGTGTTAGGTATGGTGGACTGAATGAAGTTCTCCCCATTTTTATATGAACTTACCAAATTTGCACTTCCTGATTCAATGCATAAACTGGAACAAAGTTGTTCTTTGTCATTTGCACAAAAATGCATATATTAGTGAAAGGAACATACCAAAAAAGAGATTATAAAAGGGAAAACTACAAAACATGCAAACGTGTGTATATTAAGAAAAATGTGTACAAACATGAATACAAATTGGCCATTGACCAATAGGGTTGATGAGCATTGTAGTCCAAAACATCTGGATGGAACCACCGTTGGGGAAGGCTATTGTAAATAATTACTTTAAAAACAACTTACAGCACAATCCTATGGCCTCTAGGCAGCGTCAAGACAACCATAGGATTTTTCAGAGACCCAGCTGCGAGGTTGGGAAATTGCTCTGTCTTCGTAGCTGGGTCTCCGCACTCAGAGCACCCTCCCCGCCCCCAGTCATCGCAGAAAGAACCCTGCCAGCTGTCTGTGTCTCCACGGTCATAAGAGCAAACTCAGAGACAGGGGTTAGGGCGCGTTCCAGGGGGGTGGGGGGGGAGACCTCCACCGGCAAGATACAACCTATCCTGGCAGCACCTCAGCCTCCTTCCCTCCCGCTCCAAAGCACCTCAGCTAGATGGCCAAAATCGGCAGTCTAGCCTCCACACTCTTCCCGCCCTCCATAGGGCAATTTTGGAAGGTTACGGGCATCCTGAATGGATTGCACCCTTGCTGAATGGTATATACATTTAGCAAATAAATATGGCCTCTCGAGATAATTGTGCAAAGTGTGTGTGCTTGAAATTTCAATAAATCCCCATGTGTAGATCCCACTAATGGGATCCACAACCAGGGCCGGCGCTACTGCTAGGCAGACCCAGGCGGCTGCCTAGGGCGCGTGGCGGAACAGGGCGCAGCGTTTCTGCGCCCCTTCCTCGCCTCCGGCGCGCTCCTACCCCGCCCGCCTGCCAGACGCTGCCGCTGCCGCTGCACCTCCCCCCCGCGCGCGCGCGCCCGCCCACCAGCCACCTACCTACCTTCCCGTCGTTTCTGGAGCCCCGCCGGCGTTGTTTTGGCGGGAGGAGGAACCAGGGCAACAGGGCTTAAACAGCCCTGTTGCCCTGGTTTCCCCGGCAAAAAAAAAAAGCGTGGGGGTCCCGTCGCGTCGGAGGAGGAGGAGGAGGCGGCGGCAGCAGCAGCAGCAGCAGCCAGCAGCGGGGGCGGGGGGAAGGTAGGTGGTGGTGGGGTGGCGGCGGCGCGGGGGGGGGTTGCAGAGCAGGGCTGCTTTGCTCCGGAGCCCCCCCCGGCACAAGAGGGGGGGCGCTAAATATAATTTGGCCTAGGGCGCCAAACAGCCCTGCACCGTTCCTGTCCACAACCATATTTTATGTGTGTCTGTAGCGAGCCCATCTCTTCCTAATGTGACTATAACACTTTCCATATCCACTAGTATAATTTGCACTAGCACCAGCTACTCACAGCCATGGTACCCTATCCATTTGCTCCATACTGGGTGACTTTGGGCCAGTCACTGACTTTCAGTCTAACCTACCTCACACTGGGGGTCCCATCCTGTGTGCCAAATACAGCAGTTCGTTTGGAGGTTGGACAAATTCCAGTTAACGCCCGGATATGGATTTTAAAGATTCATTACTGGCTAAAGTTGATTTTTCTCCCGGTAGGTCTGGCACCCTTGACTTTAATAGATATATGCCAGACAAAATGGAAACTCTCATTACAAGAGAAATTGAGAAACCTAGGGTTTACAACACAGGCTTTAATAACCCTAGGATATGAGAAAGCCAAATCCATAATCAAGCAACGAATTTGGGATGTCGAGTTGCAAGTCCATGCATGTGGAATGGCCAGGTACAGTCAAATTAATGATAATGGGAGGGGGTTTACTTTGGCGAGATATTTATCCAAGCTAGATATCCCCAAATTCAGAAAAGCTTTTTCCCTGGCCAGATTCAATGTCCTACCATCTGCTCTATTGCAGGGTAGATTTGAAGGCAAACCATATTCTGAGCGATTATGCCCATGTGGTCTGAAAGAAGTGGAAACGGTCACTCACGTCTTACTATTCTGCCATTTTTATAGGGATATACGCACTGTATTTATTAATCCAATTAAGCAGCAAACCTCAAACAATTCTGAGGACCATTACTTAAAACATTTATTAGAGGATAGGAAACCAGAGATCTCCTTAAATGTAGCTAAGTTTTGTGCGGCTGCAATAAAACGAAGGAGTCAAGTCATTAAGAAATCAAATATATAATGTGCTAACATGTATTTTTTTAAAAAATTAACGGTTAAGGTTTACCTTACCTTATATGTTTTTATTGCTTTTATATTTGTATTGATTTTATTGCTCTGTTATTGCTCTGTCTTGCATCTCTGGTCTGTGACCGAAATAAAATTTATCTATAACCTACCTCACAGGGTTGTTGTGAGGATAAAATGGAGAGGTGGAGGAGGATTATGTAAGCCGCCTTGGGTTCCTTGCAGGAAGAAAGGTGGGGTATAAATATAATAAACAAATAAATAAATAAACCATACATAATTTTATATATGTCTGTTATGTCATCCCCCACTCATTCTTTTTCCAACCAAAAAGCCCAAATTTCATAGCATTTTCTCATATGGGAGTTGCTCCATCCCCTGGATCAATTTGGTTGCCTTTTCTAACTCTACAGTATTCTTTTTGAGGTACCAGAACGTACACAATATTCCAAGTGTGGTCACACCATAGATGTGTACATAAAGGCATTCTGATATGAGCAGTTTTATTTTCAATTCTTTTCCTAATGATTCTTTTTCACAGCAGCTGCACACCGGGTTGACATTTTCATTGAGCTATCCACTACAATCCTAAAATCTGTCAGCTCAGACCCCATCAATGTATATGTGAAGTTAGGATTTTTTGCACCAATGTGCATCGTTTTACATTTGCTTACATTGAACGGCATTTTTCTTTTTAATGCCAACTCCTCCAGTTTGAAGATGCCATTTTGGAACTCTTTGCTATCCCTTTTTGTTTTAATCACCCTAAATAATTTCATGTTGCCAGCAAACCTGGTCAACTCACTGCTCATGCTCACATCATTTATGAACAAGTGAGAAATCACCAGTCCCAATACAGATCCTTGGGGGGGGGGGGCACTGATTATATCCCTCAATTGTGAGAAATGTCCATTTATTCCTACACTCTGCTTTCTGTTCTTTAACCAGTGATCGAACCATAAGAGGATTTCTCCTCTTATTCCATGACTGCTAAGTTTGCTCATGACCTTTGGGCCAAACTGCACATTCCACACATTGGCTTATTTACCTCAGTGTAAGTGCATGTAGCCATGATTTGGATTGAGGTCATGGCACTCTGGGAGGTGGGATTTAAGCTTTCACCCTTCCATTTTCAAGCTGCAATTACTCAAACACACACTGCAGGTGGGTTAAAAAAAGACAAAGGCATCTTCATTGGATTCCAGTGGAGACATTTCTTTCTTTTTTTTAACACTGTGTGTGTGTGGGGGGGGGTGTATGTCAAATTTCAAGATGAAAATGGTAGAGGGAAAGCTTAAATCCCCCTGAGGCACCATGGTTACAAACCAAATTGGGGCTGCACATGTTTACACTGAGGTAAATAAGCCAATCTCGCATAGCTCTCCTTTGTGTGATTTGAAGAACTGCAATTTGGCCCTCAGGTGAGGGACTTTGCCATAAAGCTCTTTATTTCTAGGTCTTCTAGATGGGTTGATCTGACAGCACCATTTAAAGGTTAGAATAAATCCATTAGGTGGCAAATCAGAGTCACAGTTTAAAGAACAGTTGTTGAAAAAGAACATTTTTATAACATGTTATAAAATGTTATTATATATACACGTGTTATTTTTATAACATGTTATTTATATAATGAATAAATATATTAAATAAATAAATAATGTGAGGCCATTACTGAAAAGGCCCTGTCCTCATGCTCACCAGCTTAATCTCCTTCCAGACAGGCATACAATCAGGACCTCCATAATTGAGCTCAGTGCTCTGGAAGGTTCGCATTGACATGGCGGTCCATTAAGTAACTTGGCCCCAAACCTTCAAGGGCTTTATAGGTCAGTACCAGCACTTTGAACTGGACATGGAAGTTAATCAGCAGCCAGTGTAGCTGCTGTAATATAATTTGAATGTGTACATGGCTTTCTCTCCTTCCCTGTAGGTATAATGCTGTATCTTTTACATTTGTTTCTCTTTTTCCTTCTAATAAATAGATGCCATTTTCTTTCCTGTATCCTTAAAATGAGGCTGCAGTGCACAGACATCAATAAATTTAAGGTATTTAATTGGCATCTTACTGTGGAGCATTTTCCTCGCAAGCTGTTGCTCTTCTCACTGCTGCAGTTTGTCTCGTGAGAGATGTAGCCTGCTATTTCATGGCAGGTATCTACATGTTTAAAAAAATAATTTAAAGCATAAACAGAACTAGAATTACTGAGCAGGTATAAAATGATGTTTTTATTTATTTCACTAGTCGACAAATTGCTCCCTTTTTAATATCGCTCCAGATGATCATGCCATATGTATGATGATCATGCCATATTCGGTTGTTTTCTGAAGAGTCTTTACTGCTGATATTTCACTCTATGAAATAATTAGCTCAGGGAAATGCCATGAAATGTGAAGGATCTGCTGTATCAATAAAGGTCAGACAGATAACTGTGGGCACAGTGGATGCCTTCCATTGTATTGCATGTTAAGCTTTTATCAGTCTGCTTCCAGACTTTATAATACTCTATTAATTAATAGACTCCTTTGTATGAAATAATAATGTGGGTCAAGCCTCACAACGAAAGCTGAATGATTTGAAATTGTATTTGTGAATACTCCTCACTTTGTTTTGCTAGTAGCAGTGCATCGGGCTTTGTATTGCCTGCTGACACCCCCTGCAGTACAGTAAGGAAATATTTTCACTCGGGCAAGGAGGTGAGAAGCATCCAAGTGGGAAGGAGTGGACCAAACTGATAAATGATGGCTACAGTTTCCACCTTTATTAATAATATTTTAAATAATTTCAGCTTATATGTATGCATGCTGTCTGTAAATATGCTCATGCGGAAGTCTGTATTTATCTATTCCTCTGAGTTTGCTTGTTTATTTATTTATTTCATTTCTATACCGCCCAATAGCTGAAACTCTCTGGCCAGTTTACAACAGTGCAGTTGATACAAAGAGTTAATAAACAGTTAATTGTCCCAGTTTCATAAAATGCAAAGATGTAAACAAAAAAGTCATGATGTTTATGCTCACAGCTAATGAAAACTAAGCCATAATTTGAAGAAGGACAATACACAGTAGAGCCACCCAGTCAGTGGTGCATTGTCCACTGAGGCCCAGTGCAGAAACACTCATGGCAGCGTATGCTATAGCAACCATGCAGAGATAAATATACTACATGTTTTGACACATAAACATGCTTGGTGGCCCAGCTTCTGGTATTCGATCACATATTCACAAATTACTAGCACAAATCATTTTCCACTTGAGCTATGTTCTAATAGTCCTACAATAGCTGTTGTGATTCTTTCAACGGGTATACCACCATCACAAGAAATGAGTATCACCTTTTTGTTTCACAGGAGTAACCAGTTGGCACTCTGGACATAACTGGCACCATTCTGCTTTCTCATTGAACAGTAAACCAGTAGAAATGGTTCAGGATTCAAGTAGGCTCTTGTGAATATGGTATGGGCATGGGACTTCATGAGCTATCTTTAATATAAGCAGTGAAAGACCTCTCCGTACATATCCAACTAGTCACAGAGTAGTCACAGACCCTGCTTTACATCATAGTAAAAAAGAAAGAAAGAAGACTTGTGCTAGCAGTTTGTGTTCCTGAGCTACTTCATTAAGCAATGGGCTGTAGCTACTCACCTGAGAGTAAGTCTAATTGAAATTAGGACTGCAGCCTAAGAGGCTCATCTTGCCTCTGCAATTTAGCAACTTTCTCTACTCTTTGATTTGTCACTATCAATTTCTGCTTTCACTTTCTCCTTTAGTAGTGTACTTCCTCCTGCCTAATATCGTCCCTGGTGCCCCGCCCTCATAGAGCCTCATTGGAGGGTGAGATCACTCCACAGCGAAAACCCATCCCCCACCAAGGATCCTTGAGGCCAAAAGGTTCTTGATTCTTGAGGGAGGTGTAGTGCAACCAGGACTCACAGGGATGCATCACCAGAACTTTTTTTTTATTAGCAAGGATGCTGACATTATCTGCGACCCCCCTCAGAATTTGCTGTACCCCCTCTGAACTTAGCTCTGTCATGGCTCCCTGGAAGACTCCTCTTCAGAAGAGGAGGAGGACTTACCTCTGTCCCAGGGCCCCAGTTCAGCAGACAGAGAGACCTGTCTTTGGCTCAAGAGCCTCCCTTCCCTGGGGAGTTAGGGAGAGCCCAAGACACAGCTGTCAGGACATCAACAGAGGAGCCAGGACCCTCCCAGCAGACCCTCAACGTTCCTCCCCTGCTGCAGGAAAGCATGGCGTCAGAGCCAGAGGAGGAACCACCTCCAAGTCCTAGAGAATGATGCCAGCTCAAGCGGAAAGCCCAGACACTCCCTCAAAGGAGGAGTGCTCACCTGCAAGCCAAGGCCCCAGTGGAATAAGGAGCTCTATTCAGGAGCAAGGCGCTGCAAGCAACCTCAGACTGCCTGCAGCTATGGGTTCAGAGTATGGCTTGACCAAGCCAGCATAAAAGGCTTGCTTCAAGGGCTAGCTGATGCTGGAAAAAAATGTGTCCCAACTTCTAGTCGTGACATTCCGCTTGTTGTCCCTCTACCTTTCGGCGGCTCTGCCCTGCCTGTCCTTTGACCTTCAATGCTGGATTTACTGCGATTGACCTTGCCTCCCTAACAGTATATGCTTTTTGTCCTATCTAGCTCTGGATTTATGACCTCCTGGGTAACTGACTACAGACTGTTTAAAAGATTACACTTTACCATCACTCTTTGAAGCAGGACAGATGCAAATGAATTTCCCCACCAACAATATATTGTTCCTTGTTGTAATGTAAAGTATAATATTTTGGGGTGGCTTGGTCTGGAATGGGCAATTAAGACACATTAGTTTTTCAAAAGACCTGCTCCTGGCAGATGAAAACTCCTAGAACTTGTTGGTTGATATGGATCAACATAGCTGCCAGCAATTTTGGACTCTGTTTGAGGACTTGGCTAAGGGACTGACCTGATGAGCACTGTGCACTTCCAAATTTACCACTACACCGCTGGCCCTCCGTGGGAGGAAGGGCTGGGTTTTCCCTTCCCCCAGCCATTTTTTGGCTGTGCCGCCCGCTTCCCCTCTCCCCGCCATTCAAATGAATGGGAAATATCTACATTCACTTGCATGGGGTGTGTGTTCTCTTAGTGTATTCTCTCCCTCTCTGTGTTGTCTCACTTTCTCTCTGTGTGTTGTTGTCTCATCCCTGTGTGTGTCTTCTCTTGTCTGTCTGTGTGTGAGAGAGAGAACACATGTATAGAGAAAACACACACACACACAGACTCCCGACATTTTATGACTAGCCATACTCCCCTTCACAGCCACTTTCTGGTTGCTCCCACAACACTTTTAAAAAAATGCTAAATATGTCTCCAACCCAAATGGACTCCTGGTAAACCTGACCCCTCTGAAACAGGGTATGTAGATATGATTGTGCGGGATGGGTGAAAATAATGGAATAATGATTTTGGGGGACGGAAGGCTGCACATTATCTCTTTCTTCACCTGCAGCCACCATTTTCTTGCTCCACCACCTGGAAGCCTTAGCAACCATGCCTCCCAATTGGCCAGCATGCTAAGCACATTGCTTCCCCACAGACAAGGAATGGAGGAAAGGAGAGCCGTTGCTCACCACACAAATAAGCTACATATAAAAATGTAAAGAAAGCTCCCCCCCCCCAAAACCAATTTGATTATTTCTGCCCAATCTCTGAAAATTGGCAAAATCTCATGGAAGTTGGAGAAAGGCATTTTGCAAATGCCCTTATGGCTGAAGTTGATTAAGAAAGTTGAGAATTAAACTGTGTCTTTCCATGTCCTGGAAAATCCATATCCTAAAACATCTTTCAAATGACAGATATCTATGGTTGAACAACAGAGACACTGGAAGTTTAACATTCTTATAGAACTAGAAGCAAAGGACACACTAAAACCAAATTAAGCACTGTTAAGTCTCCTTGATTTCAGTGGGGCAGTTGAAGATGTGCTTATATATGTTCCATTTAAAATGGTTCAGGTTGCTTTTGGATGGATCAAGCCGTTAAATTATTATTACAGTAGTGCCATGTTAATGTAGTCATGCTTATGGCATTGATAACATAAATAATTACATTGTTTATGATGGTGATAACCTGTATGAAATCGAGTATGTTCACTAGTTCAGAATAAAAGGCACAGAACATACTCTATTTCATACAGGTTGGAATAGGTTTGATACAGCAAATCCTTCAAGCAAAGTTACGCAGCTGTCAGATGTAGGCACACAGTGCCCACCCTGTGTAAATGAAGCCACAACTGCTGGCACTCCTAAGCGTGGCCCCACTGCCATTGTGCACTCAATAGACCTGAGGGAGAGGGCTGCCAACGTCCACCAGAGGGATCTGCCTCACTGTCTCTGTTAGCAGCCTCGCTGCCCTGTTTTGAACCAATTGAAGTCTCCAGACTGTTTTCAAAGGCAGCCCCACATAGAGCGCATTACAGTAGTCCAAATGAGAGATTACCAGAGCATGGATCACTGTTGCTAGGCTCTGCCTGCCCAGGTAGGCAGAGCATATTTAAGTTAATTAAAATTAATTAATACATTTTAACAACCAAATAACCACAAGGTGCACACACCCCTAGCCCCCTTAGTATGCATGCCAAGTTTTAGGTGTCTAGCTTTAACAAGCTTGGAGCTATGGTGCTGACAGACGGATAGGTGCACGTCCTCTTTTATTAGTAGTTTTTATTAAATGGTAACTTTTATAAAATGGTAATCAACAGTTTTCAAAAATGTGGATGTGAAGATGGTCAAACCTGAAGTATTAATTGCTCATCTAGAATCAAAATGGCTTAATTTGCCCAGTGTAGCAAGCTAATGCAACCTTCCAATACTGAGATGAAATACAAATATAACATTCTGTTTTACAAAGTTACAGTTAAAATGAAAAATGGGCATTTAAAATCTATATATCTAAAAGAAAAAATAGTGGTCATCTTTAAAGTGTATTTATTTATTATAAGAACAAAGCTTGATATTGCTGCAGTCTTTCGTCAATATCCACTTTTTTATTGTGAAGGAATAGCTTCTTGTGTCAGCTATAAATCAAGTGTTCCATAAATCAGTCCCTTGAAAATGCATGAGATTCTTGTCAAAAAATAGATCATGCTTTCGGATTCTGCTGTTGAACACATTTTTGTCTCTTGGTCTTAATGTGTGTACACTCAGGGAAGCTCCACACTTCACACAGCACACACAGTTGCTGGATCTACATCAGAGTGCTACAGCAGAGTACAGTGGGGAGGCACACTGTGGCCCAGTTTGGACGTGGCAAGCGAAGACTCCATTTACTTTAAATTATCTTGAAACAAGCAAAAATCACAAATCACTATTTGAATCTTGCCTTGTTTCACTAAACCATACTTTAAACTAACCACAGTTTGCTCTGGTTTGGACATAGTGAGAAAGTGGTTAGTTTATAATAGGGATGTATGAATCAGCAAAACTCTAGCTTGTTATAGTTCTCTGAATTACACCTTGAAGCTTATTCCTGTTATTGCTGTAAAAATTACTCCAGCCATATGATTCATAATCCACTCTGTAGGCCCGTCTGCCTACGTGGATCCAGCAGAGCGTTAGTTGGAAAGAGCAGCTTTCGTCTCTGTCTCCACAGAGATTCACTGTCTCCCCTGCGCGCAGTACATTCCAAGCGTCTCGGGTTACAGCCTTTCCAGCATCACTGTAGTTAGGAATTCAACTCCAATAGAATCCATTACTCAGGACTTCTTTCTATCTGTTTATTCACCTATATCAGAGTTAATACAAACTACATTGCATAGCATAATCCAGTGCATAGCCAATCCTGGCAAGCACACATCATTACATGATTGCTACAAGTCAGAGAGAAGACAGGAACAGAACAGAATGCATACAGCAAGCAATCCTCTCCATTACCAAGTTACAGGAAACGAAACTTAAAATAGCATACGTCATCAGAAAGTACAAACCATGTGATCAGTTCATATTTCTGTCCAGCCCACTTTTCCCATGAGAAAGAGAATAACAGTTTGAGACTAAATAAGATTGTTATTGTAGCCACCCTGTACCTTTCCAAATGAAAACACTTGTGCCACAGCTGTTGTTGTGTTACATGTCCCAACATCCCCCCACAGCCTGTGATACATGTTGTTTACATTTACTCAATGAGGCCTAGTGCCCTCATTAGTTTCCTGTGTCTTACTTCAGGCAATGGTTTTGTGAAAAGATCTGCCACCATATCCCCTGATGCACAGTACTTGAGTGTTACCCACCCTTTTTGCACACAGTCCTTTACATGAGAGTAACGAACATCAATGTGTTTGGTTCTTGGCCTACATTTTTCATTTTGAGCCATGCTGATGCAAGCTTGGTTGTCCTCAAAAATTGTAACAGCCTTGTCTACTGGTATGTGCATATCAGCAAACAATTGTTTGAACCATTCTATCTCATTACATGCTTGAGATAAACTGATGAACTCAGATTCTGCGCTAGAAATCGCCACACAAGTCTGTTTTCGTATGTACCAGTCAATAAGACTGTTTTCATACATTAAAACTGTCCCACTTGTGGACTTTCTATCTGTTGCAGATCCCCAATCAGCATCAGTGTACACACAAAAACCTCCATTTGTGTGTGTTAACAATTTCAGTTTGCAATTCATGGTACCTTTTAAATACCTTAACACTCGTTTGACAGCTTGCCAATCATAGTTAGAAGGATTTTGCGTTTTCCTGCTAAGTATGTTTACAGCATTGCTGATGTCTGGCCTACTCACATTTGCCAAGTATAGCAGACTTCCAATAACACTCTGATATTTGCCAATATCATCAAATGCAGTGTTATCTGTGTGTTTCTGATATTCAAGAGTCATTGGAGTGGTAACTGGGTTACAATTCTCCAATCCATGAATTTCCAGCAATTTCTGAATTTTCCCACTTTGTTCAACTATGAAAGAACCTTCTTCATCTTGAGACAATTGCATTCCAAGATAGTGTTGTACCAAACCCAGATCTTTCAGTTCAAAGTGTGCTTGCAATTCTTTTGCAACTTTTTCCTTTTGACTCACTGTTTGTGTTACCAGTAAGATGTCATCAATGAAAATTAACAAATACACCCAGTTTCCCTGTTCTGTGTAATTTGTATACAGACAATGATCAGCTTTGCTTTGTTTAAACCCCAAACTAATCAAAACTTTGTCCAGCTTTTGGTTCCAGCATCGAGCTGCCTGTTTCAACCCATATATGGACTTGTTCAGACGACATACAAGACTGGGATCTTCTACAAAACCTTGTGGTTGCACCATGTAGAGTTCCTCTTGTAATTCCCCATATAAAAAAGCTGTTTTTACATCAAAATGAAATGCCATCATTTTTCTTTGTGCTGCCAATTTCAACAATAGTCTGACAGTTGCATACCTTGTTGTTGGTGCAAACACGGAATCAAAATCTACCCCATGCTTTTGCCCAAACCCCCTGGCAACAAGTCTTGCCCAGTACCTCTCTACCTGCCCCTGGTGATTTGTCTTCACCTTGTACACCCATTTACAGGTGATGGCCTTGCGCCCCACAGGCAAAGATACTAGACTCCATGTGTTGTTGTCATGCATTGCATTGATTTCTTCCTGCATGGCCTCAAACCAATCATTCTTCACTTTTGGTTCCAAGCTTTGAATTTCCTCAATACTTTGTGGTTCTAAAGCTATTTTGAGAGCTTTATGTACAACAGTTTTCCCACTTTGGAATTCATCCTGATATCTAACAGGTGTTTTGCGTTCTCGGGTTGAACGCCTCAGAGATTGTTCACCTCCCTCCTGTTCCCCAGATATCTGCCCAGTGGCCTGTTCTGCCTCAGAGACATCCTGCTGTGTTTCAGACATTGCATGCATTGGCAATTCCACCAGCTGTTTCTGATCACCTGTTTGCTCGTGAAAAATCACATCCCTGCTCAGAATTACCCTGTTGTGATGTGGTGACCACAACCTGTACCCTTTCGTTTGTGCATCATACCCCAGCAGAAAACATTCAAAGCTTCTTGCAGATAGCTTTGTCCTATTTTGAGCCTGTATATGAACAAAACATTTTCACCCAAAAATGCGCACGTGTGCTACCTTTGGTTTCCTCCCATGAAACATTTCATATGGAGTTTTTCCAATTGTGGAATTTGGTAACCTGTTCAGCAGATAGTTAGCATTTGACAATGCATCCCCCCAGAAACGGTTTCCCACCTTTGACTCAGTCAATTGGGCCCTCATCATGTCCTGGAGTGTTCTGTTACGTTTTTCAGCAACGCCATTTTGAAATGGGGAGTATGGGGCTGTGACTTTGTGCCCTATACCCTCACTTTCCAAAAATTTCTTGAACTTTGTACTCATGTACTCTCCCCCACCATCCGTGAGTAATTCTCCAATTGGATATTGTTTATATCTGTTCCCTGCCCATTTAACAAATGATTCAAATCTCTCTTGAACCTGAGATTTATGCTGCAGCAGATATACGAATCCAAATCGAGAATAGTCATCAATTAGGGTTAGAAAATATTTGTTCCCCCCATAGCTAGTTTCAAATGGACCAGCAACATCAGAGTGTACCAGCTCAAAGATTCTTGTGCTCACTCTATCACTGTGTTTCTGAATGTTAGACCTGTGTGACTTTGCAGTACTACATACTTCACATTCCACATATTTTGAACATGGTTTCATTGTTACACCCTCACACAGACCTGGCATTTTTTCTATGCTTCTGTAGTTGGCATGTGCAAAACGTTTGTGAAAAATATGTAAACAATTGTCATGTGGTTTCAAATTTGCATACTTTGCCTTCTCATCATGTGTTACAAACGGATTTATAACATACAGAGAATTCTGCAAATTACTTTTTGCACAGATCACCCCTTCATGTGAAATTACACAGTTGCTGTTAGAAAAACTTATTTCATATCCATCATTAGCCAATTGTGATATACTTATCAGGTTTGTATCCAGTTCTTGAACAAACAGTGCTTTCTGTTGACCCAAAGAAGCAAAGTCAATTGTTCCTGTAGCTGTCACCTGGATTCTTTTTCCATCAGCTAGCTCCACAAATTGATTTGTAAATCCATCATCCAGAGATTGAAACAAGTCTCTGGAATTTGCCATGTGGTGAGAAGCTCCACTGTCAAGTACCCACATGTCTTGGTTGGAAAACCCCACCCGAGCAATCAAACTTTTGCCCATTTTAATTGTATCCTCAGGTGCACTGGTAACTTCCTTTTTCTTTTTTTTCTTGTCCTTAAAATTACAGTCTTTTTTAAGATGTGAAGTAGATCCACAATTGAAGCATTTTCTGACTTTCAAAACAGTTGATTGGGTAACTCCCACCAGCTTGCCGCTTGTCCCAGCATTGCCTGAGTCAGCCGCGCTGTTTGCTGATCTACGTGCATGCCTACTGTTTCTTTTCTCCCATTCGGCGAGAAGCTTTCCTGACACATATTCCATGGTCAAATTTTGTTCTGGTTGCCCCTCAATCAATGTCACAATTGTGTCATATGAGGAATCCAAACTGGATAACAGAATAGACACTTGATGCAGGTTCTCAACTTGCATCCCTTGTGCTCTCAGCCTGTTAAACATGTCCCGGATCGTACTCAGATGCTCAGGCATAGAACCACCTGGTTGTAAGCTCAGCCTGTACAGCTTACGCGCAAGTATAATCCTACTTCCTGCCGTGCGCATCTGGTAAGTCCCTTGTAGGGTATCCCAGATCTCCTTTGCTGTTTCCAAAAATTGAATGAATGGCACCTGGGAACTTTCAACAGATAAGCAGAGAATTGCCTTCGCTTTCTCGTCTCGTTCCTTCCATTCATCATAATTTTGGGCTCCCTCAGCCACAGCATCTTGTGTTACAACATTCCAGAGCCCCGCATGAGTTAAATAATGCTGCATCTGGAAGCTCCAGATCACGTAATTCGTGCCAGATAATTTTTCAACTATCTGTGGGTTCAGGGCCTGTGCAGCCATTCTGACAACAGGGATATCTTCTTCCCCTCCAGAACTCCCGGCTTCACTTTCAGAGCCCTCCGGTGATCCACCTCCCTCTTCTCCCTTTTGCTTACCAGCTGAAGAAGGTCCAGGAGATGGTTCTTCCGCTTTAATGGCTTTCTCTGCCATCAATCACTGCTTCTCCGAGTAGTTGAAGCATTGACGCACAGCAGCCGGATAAACAAGCCGCCGCCGCTGGCTCAGACCCTCGACCTTGCCTCGAACTTTCCTTCCATTCGATCTCCGGCAACAGTCCAATAGGTCAATTTTTGTAATCCGATATTCCTGGGCGCATAACCTTGTTATTGCTGTAAAAATTACTCCAGCCATATGATTCATAATCCACTCTGTAGGCCCGTCTGCCTACGTGGATCCAGCAGAGCGTTAGTTGGAAAGAGCAGCTTTCGTCTCTGTCTCCACAGAGATTCACTGTCTCCCCTGCGCGCAGTACATTCCAAGCGTCTCGGGTTACAGCCTTTCCAGCATCACTGTAGTTAGGAATTCAACTCCAATAGAATCCATTACTCAGGACTTCTTTCTATCTGTTTATTCACCTATATCAGAGTTAATACAAACTACATTGCATAGCATAATCCAGTGCATAGCCAATCCTGGCAAGCACACATCATTACATGATTGCTACAAGTCAGAGAGAAGACAGGAACAGAACAGAATGCATACAGCAAGCAATCCTTCTCTCCATTACCAAGTTACAGGAAACGAAACTTAAAATAGCATACGTCATCAGAAAGTACAAACCATGTGATCAGTTCATATTTCTGTCCAGCCCACTTTTCCCATGAGAAAGAGAATAACAGTTTGAGACTAAATAAGATTGTTATTGTAGCCATCCTGTACCTTTCCAAATGAAAACACTTGTGGCACAGCTGTTGTTGTGTTACATGTCCCAACAATTCCAACTCATGTCTGTATCAGATTGTGAGCTTTGGGTGGGGGATCATATGAAAATTCATATGTATTTTCATGTACATTTTTCCAAATGTACACATCAATTCTGCACATTTTTTAAATGAACGCATTTTCCTCACATTGATTAAAGCATGTTTGTGTGCATTTTTCAAAAGAACACATTTCCATGCACATTTTTCAATGCGTTTCAGCTGTAAGCATTTTCAACACATTTCCCCCCCTGCAAATTGCATCACAAGTTCAGAAACATACAAACTTTGACAGCAGATTTTGTTTGGGTCAAAACCAAACTGAAAGAAATTTCTCATACATCCCTAGCAAATGTATGGTTCCAGTCTCCTCATACCCATGCTGGAGGACCAAGGAGCAGGAGAACTAACCACCAAGGCTCGTTCCTGTAATACTGAACTACGGTTAGCATTATGTCTGAACTGTATCTGTATGTGTCAGAATGACTGTGCCATCAAGGGGACACTAGGAAGGTGAGAGATGTGGTTGCATGAAGTAAAATTGATGTAGATTTTTTCTAAGGCCATCTAGGCTGTTATATATATTGAGTAACCACTTGGGCAAGGTTATCCATTGTGTTTTCTATTTTGTATATGGTCAAGTCAATATTACTAAAGGTTGGGCATTACGGTGGTTAGAGAAGCCACACTTGGTAGACATATCTTTGTCCTTCATATTAAAGGCACAGAACTATTTTAACATCTGGTGCTTAGCAAGTTTGTTGGTCAATGAAATCCAGGTTCATGCAGTTTAGGGAAATAAGTAGGAAGTGTACACTCAGAGTTCATCTGTTGGGATGTTGGGTCCTACTAGGCCGCCTAGACAGCTAGTTGGGTGGGAAGCAGAAAGCACAAGTCACAAGGTCCTTGGCCTAGGGAATCCAACAGACAGGGAAGAGAAGAAGCACCAACATGAGCAAGATCCATGTATAGCAGTCTGAAGGATAAGGTCAAGGTCGATTGTCTAGGAAAAGACAGCGCTTGACCTGGAAGCTTTTATAGGCTTACTAAGTCATGGGAAACTAGCAGGCTGTGCAGGCAGTCTCTTGGATCCTGGTGGGATGTCATAGCTCTGGAAACTTTCAGTCTGTATTCCTGGGCAGCTTATCACAAGGGGCAGCATTGCAGAAATCTTCATGGTTCTAGTGCTGACGGCTCATGACACCAGCTGATCTTTCACCTGCTAAACTTTTCCAACAAAGAGGATCTCCTGGGTGAAGATATGGCTGGCTGAAGTGGGTCCTAATCAAACAAAGATTTTCCTCTTTAACAGATAGCCTTGTAGGCTCCTTCCAACTCTATGATCTATGAATCTATGAAAACCTCCTCAAGGAGATGGTAGATCTCTGCAAAGGATTTCAGCATGCCAGGGCCCTAGTCCAAGAAAAAACAGTTGAAGCCTTCATGAAGGATCCAGCAGTCTTCTGTGTGAAAAAGGGCAACAGGATAACCAGATTTCAATCTCCAGCTGAAGCTTTTCAAACTGCCATGTGTGACTGCTATTCACTGGATTTCTACTGTTTCTCTGAGCTCCACTGCAGAAAGAACTGGATACTTTCTGTGGGCTGAGCATGGCCAGCCAGAACCCTGGTGGACTTGAATGATGGCTGTTGTCATTGTTTATGAGATACCTCAAATATGGAATAACTGACTACAAGGATTTTCCACTCCCTTGGTTGACATTTTCTTCCTTTCATCATCGTTCTGCTTTGAGAATCTATATAGACTCATCTGCCATGCCCTTTAAAGTTAATTAATGCAGGCCTTTTGATGTTTCATTCTTGTATGCTGTTGTCCTCTTACTCCTCTTGGTGCCTTTTCAATAACACTGATTGTGTCATGCAGTGGAGATTGGAGCCACAGATTCACCTGGGTTAACTCACCTGTACTCTTAAAACATTTTCAGTTCTCATCATTTTACTGTTATCCTTTCTTTTCATTTTTCTCCATGCCAACTTCCCCCTCCCTCCCTCCCTCCCTCTCCTTTCTTCTTCCACACTCAACTTTATTGGCAACAAGTGGAAGAAAATTGCAAATCTCTTCTGGAAAATATTAATAGCCCACAATGCGTTATTGCAAGACATGAAAAAAAGATCAGTAGGAAACCCACCCTTTATTGAATGGTTTTGATAGTTACCAAGAGAGAGCAAAATTATTTACATAAGAAAATATCAGGATGATTGAGCTTTATTCCCTTTGCTCTAGTATCAATGTAAATCAAGTAAGGCTCAGGTGGGGAGGGATAAAGTGATTATGACTCAATTTTCTAGGGACTTAAAAATGGACACTGACGGGTATTCAAAGCTTGTTGGATTCTTATTGCATTACAAAAGGTTCAATTTTATGGTCCCCTGCTCAGCAGCCCTATAGGCTAGAGAACTGGTGGAAAAAAAATAGTATACAGAAGCTCATTCAGCTGTTGAGTACCTATTTAAATATTTCCAGAATTAAACATCTCGGTCTTACCTTAGCCTTACAATTCTTTAAGTTATTTTTCCTGCTTTAAGAAATGGCACCACTCTAAATCTAATAAAAGTTTTATTTCATATGAGTGAGCAACAGCCAAGTCCTCTGTTGATTCTCATAAACAGATTTGTTTTTTTCAGAAGTTGGAGACACTAATATGTTGTTTAGCTGAGGTGGAGCAAATGGGTAGATACCAAGCTATTTAACAATAAAAGGGCAGTTTAGGTATTGAACGGGTGTTGTACTGATACAGTAAAAGTCTAACTCATGCAGCAAACAATATTGCAATAGTCATAAAGAACTTTTGGCAGCAATTAAATTTATGGTCCATTATGTTTACAGATGAAAATATGTGGCCAGGATCCATAGTCTATCTTCGCAATGGCATTTTAAATTCCAGATTCCTGAAGGGCAACTTGCCAGGAACATAGAAAGTGTAACAGGGTATAAGATTTCAAAACCCCATAGAGTCCTGGCAGAAAGATGGCAATATTGAAGCACTTTCCAGATTACTGTTCTGGAAAGAGGCATGTAAAGACTTGCCTTGGGATAACAAGAAAGAGCTGAAACTTGTATGTCCATTTTGACATTTATTAGTTGCCAATAGGAAATAATTTGGAAACACAGTTATAGCAGGCAGACCAGTTTTCCTGGTGGCCTGCTGTAACCCATTTTAAAATGATTCAAGGAGAAGTATTTGCACTACATGGGTCATTAAGTATCTTCATATGTTGTTGGTTGGATTTTGGAAAGAAATCTTTTCCCTCTATCTAGATAGACTTGTCCCCATCATAAACATATCTGAAAGAAAGTTCTGATGTTAGCAATACATTTATACTTCGTGAAAAAAAAGTAAACATGACTCATTTCCCCCTCAATTGTTAAGCATAATTCCAAAACTGTTTACCTAGCAAAAAGCAAACCATAGAAGTAAAGTTTCAAAAGCACATTACGAAACAATATTAAGGAAGGCATATTGGGGGCCAATACTAGAATAATTGGACTATTTCGCACAGAGTGGAGACTAATATTGAATGATTCCTTCTTCCTAAGCTTCTGTCAACCCAGCGAAGTTTGTATTTATTTGAAGTAAGTTAATCCTATCCCACCTATCCCTTAGGAGTCTCCATCGGTCAAATTCATAGAATCAAAGAATCATAGAAAAGGAGAGTTGGAAGGGGCCAATAATTTCATCAAGTCCAACCCCCTACTCAATGCAGGAATCCAAGTCAAAGCATCCCTGACAGATGTCTGTCCAGCTGCACCTTGAATGCCTCCAGAGTAGAAGAGCCCACCACCTCCCTAGGTAGTTGATTCCATTGTCTTATTGCTCTAACATCAGGAAATTTTTTCTGATGTTTAGGTGGAATCTGGGTTCCTGTAACTTGAGCCCATTATTCCGTGTCCTGCAAACTGGGATGATTGACAAGAGATCCTGGCCCTCCTCTGTGTGACAACCCTTCAAGTACTGGAAGAGCGCTATCATATCTCCCCTCAGTCTTCTCTTTTGAAGGCTAAATATGCCCAGTTCTTTCAGTCTCTCCTCATAGGGCTCTGTTTCCAGTCCCCTAATCATCTTTGTTGCACTCCTCTAAACCCTTTCCAGTTTGTCTACATCCTTCTTAAAGTGTGGTGCCCAGAACTGTACATAGTACTAAGTTCTGTTGTTGTTTCTATGGTTTGAAGCACTTCTACCAGGTAATGTTCATGTGCCAGCAGTGACCTTTACTAGACAGAGATGGCCTAGCTATGGTTATCTATGCTCTGGTAACATATTGTTTTACTGCAGTGCTAAGTAAAGGGGAATTATCACTTCACGTGATTTGGAAGCTATACTTCTATTAATGCAGCCCAAAATAGCATTTGCCTTCTTTGCAGCCACATCGCATTGCTGGCTCATATGCAGTTTGTGATCTACAACAATTCCAAGATCCTTCTCACTTGTGGTATTGTTGAGCAAGTGTCCCCCATTCTGTAACTGTGCATTTGGGGGGGGTTTCCCCCTAGGTGCAGCAAATGGCATTTATCCCTGTTAAATTTCATACGCTGTAGTGTCCTGAAAAAGCACTGCTGGTATCCACCACAATGCTTCTGTGACCCACTGGCAGATTCTGACCTGCCATTACATAGACAGAGTAACAGAGATCACATCTGTGGCATGATGAGGATGAGGATGATGTCAGTATATTCTCATTCGTTTTGCTGAAAAGTAAAAAATGACCCATAAGAACATGTGATAGCAAAAGGGTGGGAGACTCAAAGCAGTGGAGATATATCACTGGCAATTCAGTCATGATGACAGGGTTTTGTCATTTTTATTTGATTACAAAATTTTTATAAGCTGCTCTGCAGTCTGCACACTTTCAGAGCAGTGCACAATTTAAAAGCATACTTAGCGTTGATAATTTAAAAACAGCATCACGTGATTTCATTAAAAAGGTGCAGCATGAATATGCATCTTTAAAAAATTACATTTAAAGGCTCAAACAAATGAAATGGTCACCACAAAAGAGAAGGCCCTTTCACTAGTCAGTATTCACTTCAGCTCACAAAGTGGGGGGACTTGAAGAGGGGCCTCGTAGGACAATGCTAGAACCTGGGCAGGTCCGTACAAGAATCTGCAAGGGAAAGCATTTCTTTGGATAACTGTGTCCCAAACCATTTAGGACTTTAAAGGTAAGAACCAGCACTGTGTCCAGAATCAGACTGGTAGCCAGTGCAGTTGTTCAAGACTGGTAAGATATGTTCCATTTGACTGCCCCCACTTAGTAATCTAGCTGCTGTATTTTGTGTCAACCAAAGTTTCCAGATAGTCTGCAAGTGCAACCTCTTGTACAATGCATTCCAGTAGTAAAACAATATGTTACCAGAGCATAGATAACCATAGCTAGGCCATCTCTGTCTAGTAAAGGTCACTGCTGGCACATGAACATTACCTGGTAGAAGTGCTTCAAACCATAGAAACAACTTGGCCCTCCAAATATAAGGCTGGATAGATCTAATACCATCCCTAGGCTGTGAACCTGATATTTAAGGGGAGCGTGGTGCAACCCCATCCAGAACAAGCTTAATACTGTCTCTCTAGTCAGACGAACCGCCCACCATCTTATCTGGAATGACTTTCAGTTTATTGGACCTCATCCAGTCTATTACTAATTCCAGACACCAATTTTGCACCTTGATAGTCTCACATATTTATGATCAAAGGGAGAAATAGAATTAAGTATTACCTGTGTATTGATTACATCTCAGCCCAGTTTTTCAGATCAAGAATTCAGTGGTTTCAGATGGATGCAAAATAGCAAGGGGGCAGAGAGAAAAACAAACCACAGCATAATTGCCCACCATGGCATAATTGCCAAGGAGGAGAGCAATGCTTCCTCAGCTCCATGTTCTGGAAAAAGCCATTGAGATAGGAACAGAATTACGAGAGCATAGTATCCCCTATTTTGTCCCATAGAAAGATATTATGTTCAGTGGTCTTGAAAACCATGAGAACTAGCAGTGTTGCACTCATCCTGTCCATCTACTGTGATCCGATGTTGTATTATGGTTGGTTGACTAATAAACTGTGATTGATTGAATGGATTATGATCTGAGCCAGAGAAGAATACCAGGGAGCGAAGGGAGGTATGTATGGCTCTCAGTTTAGGATAATGCTGAGTGTTATGAGATGGGCAAATACATATTCCCCCTCCCTTAATAATTTGGTGGCATCACTAATCTTTGTGTCCTTAGACTTGTCCCAGTTAAATTATGGATCTGCTTCATAGTGTAAACTTCTCTGGAGCTTATATTGGCAAGCAGCCATGTATCTTCCTTCTGGCTTGAAAAAGCTCTAGGCAAAAATGAATGAAATGCATCCTAATAATGCAACGTTCAGCATTTGCTTTGTGCTGACTCCTGCTGGGATGTAATTTGCATACTTAAGTAGAAATTTCTGAAATGGAAAACAATCCTTCTTGGTCTCTCCACCCTTATATTTAAAGGGTCTATGAAAGAAACAGAAATGATAAACCGTATTTGCTATGTTATTCATCAAACTCCTCAGAAATGTGTGGCTTTCACTTTTTTTCTTTTTCTTTTGTAGCAAAAGTCATGTGCTTAGGAATGTTGAAATAATACTACCTTAAATATTTATTAGATGTTTCCACTATTAACTTACTCATCCAAATTAATAACAATCGTGAGGTAGATCATAACAAGTCCCTTTGAAGTTAATTAAATGTAGTTGCTGCACAGTGTTTTCTAAGGTGTGCTTCAAATACATAACAGGCAAGCAAATGGAAGCTTTGTACATACTACTGGACAAGCATTATAGCTTTTGAATTGGTTTAATGAAAGGTAAAATAGAGGTGGGGGGAATTCAGGACATTTTAATTTGCACTTCAAACAAATTTCAGTGGTTCAGATTAATAAATCTAAATTCAGTCAAGGGAACACACCGGCTTCATCTAATTTTGAATTTATTTATTTATTTATTTATTATTTACATTTATTAATCGCCCATCTGGCCGGCAACCGGCCACCCTGGGCGATGAATAGCTTCTGCTTGGAAATGGAATGTAGCAGCAAATCCTAGGATTGTGGCTTTACTGAAAGGCCCTTTGTGAAAATAAGCCATTCTCAATGCACATAGAATGTAAAAAAGAAAACTTTGAGTTAGTCCATGTTACTGCTTCCAATGTTAAATTAAACCCACACGCTACCATACTGAACTGTTAAGTCTTTATGTATTTATGAATGTTGCATTCTCTGCAGTGCACCTGATTCTACAGCAAAAAACAACACCAACATTTTACAGTATAACACAACACCAACAATTGCATTACAAGTCTGCCAACTGTTAAAAGCTCTAGTTTTATCTTGCAACACTGTCTATTTTTCTTTCCACATCTCTTATTTTCATCTGCAAACTCTTAGGAGATAAAAGGCTTGAAAGCGGAGCCTTGAAAATAGGAATAACTGTAAGACATTTGCTCCATTGAGGGGTTTGGGGGGGCTGATTTACCTGATCCACACCTCCCAGAACCAAAAATGGACATAGACACCATTTGTGGTTGGAAATCCATCTTTTTCTGGGCTTGCTATGCATCCCATGAAAGAAAAACAATGAGTTTGAGAACATGTACATATTTGAAAAATGTGCAAAACCCACTGTGTACATTTCTAAAATGCACACAAACATGCTTTAGTCCAGTGGTCTTCACTATTTTTCTCTGGGCTTTGGCTCTGGGCACTAACACCAAGGCCACATGGGAGCCTTTCCTTGGCTCTGGAGGAGGGGGCTCTCCTCTCCTCACCCAGTCAAGCAGCAATGCTGTGCACCAGACTTGGCTGGAGGCCTTTTGGGGCCTTTGCCCCCCATTCCCCTTCATGTTGTCCAAGCAGGGCCTGAGTCAGTCAGTTGCACTTGAGCTGATAGGGAGTCACCTGTGAAGAACACTGCTTTAGAGAATGATCCTATGACATCATCTGGGGGGGATAGGATAATGTGGATTCCCAGAATCCATGCTCTGATCCCCCTCCCTCCTCCAAACAACTGGTGCAGAAAAGAACCATGCTGGCTGCCTCTGTGAGGTCAGGAAGTCAACCTTGGAAAGGGGTTAAAGGTGTTCCAGGATGCAGGGAGGGAAGGAGACTGGGGCTGACAGGATATGAGGTATCCTGCCAGCGCTCCAGCCTCCTTTCCTTCCCCTCTGAAGCGCCTCAGCTAGATTGGCTGAAAACAGCTGTCTAGCTAAAATGCAGAGTGGGAGGTACAAGGAGGTAAAGATCACCTCAGCTGCTCCTCCCACTCTGCACTAGCTGCTTGTAAGTCTCTGAGTTCAGGGGCTTACGAGCATCAAGGGTGCAGTGGATAGGATTGTGCCCTTAGTCAGTGGGGGAGAAATGCACACAAAAATATGTACAGATTTTTTTTTTCCTATAAAAAGACAAAACAAACTCAGTTGGAACCAACATGAAATGGACTTGTTGGTAGGGGAAGGAGGAAGTCTATGAAAACATTGACAGATCTGCCAGTCCCTACTTGAGAGTTGCTAAATTCTGTCAAAAAAATAATTTTTAAAAGATTTTAGAAATCCTGAGTACTTAGGATAGATGCAGAAGCAGAGTGGGTTGGTGTTTATTCCCCATCAGCCATTTTCAGGGATCAGTAGCCACTCTAAATCTTCCTATTGAAGATTGAGAGCCAGTGTGGCGTAGTGGTTAGGGTGTTGGACTGGGACTCGGGAGATCTGAGTTCTAGTCCCCACTCGGCCATAAAACTCACGGGGTGACTTTGGGCCAGTCACTGACTCTCAGCCTAACCTACCTCACAGGGTTGTTGTGAGGAATAAATTGGAGAGGAGGACGAGGATAATGTAAGCTGCCTTGGGTTCCTTGCAGGAAAAAAGGAGGGGTATAAATATAATAAATAAATAAATAATAATAATAATAATAATAATAATAATAATAATATTGAAATGAATGGAAACTCTCATATCCATCGGTTTTCATATTGGTTGCTTTAAAAGGCTGCAGATGGTAAAAATGCTGGTGAGGGCAAAATCTCACCCACCCACCCACCCCTCACAAGGGGCTCTGGGAAGAGAAGAGACCTATATGGGCTGTATGTTTGCACCCTTTCAACATTTTTCCTGACTGTAGCACTTCAAAGTAGCCCCTATGTAAGCTGTTGGAAATATGTCTTCTCCAGTAATTTCACTAGGGAGATTTAGAGTGACTCCACCCAAAAAGATGTTAAACTAATTTGGATTGGTTTGGAAATTAGCAAACCTATTTCTTGATTTGTGGGGGGGGGGGGGAACAACCCAGCTTATTTCCAAGCCAATCTGACAAGAGCCAGGGGGAGCTCATCCATCTCTATTTTCAATACTATCCATGTCTATTTTAACACTGGCTCGTAGGGATGTATGATATTTTCATTTTTGCTCGCAAAACAAGCAAGTATGCCCTGTTTGAAGTCACGAGTATGAGCGTGAGCACATGTCTGCCAAAAAATGTTCACAAATTGCCAGACATGTGCTCACATTCGATTTGTGCAATTTCCCAGTTTGATTTTGTGCAAATATCCTAATTTGCTCAAATTTCTCCTGTAGACTGAATCAGTCCCACTTTAGTCCATGCACAAAATAGAAAAGTTGTGCAAATTTCACATTCAGTTGGTACTTGATTTGTGCAATTTTCCCATTCATGCAGAGCGAGCAGCAATTGCAAATGTGAATGTGAATTGAACACAAGAGGTGAGATGGTGTTTGGAGAATCCTAGCAATCTCAAACATGGCTTGTTCACTCATCCCACTGTGCACATACTAAGGGCTGTACTCAAGCTACAAGCCCAACAATTCCAAGCAGGAATGGATGTTCCTCATGTCTAAATTTAAGGGACACCTTGTAAGAACTTGCCTGTGTCCAAGAGAGCCCCTCTAGCCCATCCACCTTCCCTAAGGTGAAGCTTTTTGACTTGGGGAGGCTAGCAGGGAAGAGGGAAGCAGTGATGCATAATTAATTAATGGGGTTTTTAAAGTATATAATACACTCAAAAAATTATCTAGGTTTTTGAGCACGATTCAGCAGAAACACTAATTTTTATTTTTAATCAGGGGTTTTTGTACTTGTTGATAATGCACCACCAGGTAAAAAGCAGAACATTTAAATCAGGTGGACTTGATTACTACTATATTTTACCACACACAAGCCAAACAATGATGTGATGAAGTTAAATATGAATTACAGTCATACCTGGGATTGCAAGCATAATTTGTTCCGGAACCGTGCTTGTAATCCAAAACACTCTTATATCAAAGCGAGTCTCTGCAGGCGTGAGCGGGGCCGATTTCGGCCTGCTACGCCTGCTCGAGGTGAGCGGTTACATCCCTACGACTTGTCTTGCAAGACCTTGCTCGTTTATCAAGTCAAAATAAAAAAAAAAAAATTGCTTGTCTTGCAAAATGCTCTCAGACCAAGTTACTTGCAGTCCAAGGTATTACTGTATCTGTACCATTTCCCCAATTCTGTATTGATATTTTTTCTGACTCAATATAATAAATTATAAGAAATCATGTTAGCTATATAAAATACATTAGAACAGTCCTGATCTGTATTCCTTTGCTTCAAGGTATATCTTCCTTCCAGTATCTTTTGCTGGTTCTGAACTGAAAGTGTTAAGAAAAACTGAAGAATCTTTTGTTGGTTTCTTCTCTCTATTTGACAATCATGGATTGCTTGTGTAGGCAAAACTGTTCAACTAAATCTTTGATTCCTTGCCTGCTTTTAAAGGCAATGTGCTAAATTCCTGTAAATGTAAGCTCTAGGGAATGCTGACAGTGGTGCTTCTAAAAGTCTAATATGTTTGATACCCGTGGTGAAAAAAAGTTTCAGTGAGTGAATTGTTGCTTATTTAATCATCTTTAAAAAAATAAAAAAAAAGCAAGTGAATTAAATTGTTGTATCACACAAGTACTGCTTGAATATATGATTACTATCAAACTTCAAGGTAAAATGGAAAATGCCCAGCTTCCAAGATCATACAATATTGATAAATTGTCAGTACTGAACTGGACAACAGTATGGATTAATACTATTGTCCAGTTCAGTACTGACAATTTATCAATATTGTAGTGGAGGGTGGGGAGACTCCTGTGCTTCTTTCTGGAAACAGCCTGTTTCTAGGTTTGCCCCTCCCTACTGCCGCCAGAAGTTAACTTTGGCAATTTCCCAGATGTGTCAACATGAGAATGAATGCATGAGTCACTTGACGATCCTCTTTTGAAGCTTCTTGATAAAAACTGGAGTGACAACCTGTAGTATGATTCCTCTTGGAAAAATACGTCAGCTAAATGTGCACATTGATCTGTGCATCCCCCTTACATGGAAATCTCCACAATCCCAATTAATATCTGAAGTGTCACTTGCATATCTTCCTGAGGAAAGATGGGCATGATATTCTACATATGTAGTTTGTACACATCTCTACAGGGCAGATGCACAAGTTCCAATTCAAATATTAACTGGAATGATGAAAAGAGGATGCACCTTATAATTTTGGTGCTTCCATGGACTGACTGTGTCCAGGAATGAGACATGCCTCCACCCACACCCTGGCTTGTGCACTGCATCCCATCTCCTTCTCTGGTGCAGTCATGAGGAGACCAGAAGTTTTGCTTCCATTTTTGATTAATCACAGTTTAGTATTATGGTCAAAATCTGTGGTTAATCTTAACTAAGGATGTGTGAATCAGCAAAACTTGAGGTCATCAAGGTTCTCCGATTTCTTCCTCAAAGCTTGTTCTGACTCATTTCCATATCAGATTGTAAGCTTTGTAAGTTTTTCACATGAAAATTTGTGCATATTTTCATGAACTATTCCCCAACTGTACACATCAATTGTGCACATTTTTGAAATGTGCACATTTTTTCCCATTGACATTAGTGTGGTTGTGCACATTTTTCAAATGTACTCATTTTTCATACACATTTTGGAAACACATTTTTGTTGTTTTCCAAATCATATTGCAGGCTTGGAAATGTATGGACTTCAGACCACAGATTGCATTTGGGCCCACACTCAGGTCTGGGAAGTGCGAACTGGATAAATTCTGGTCAAAAATGGACTGAAACTAATTTCTCACTCATCCCTAAACTAATCTTATTGAAACTAGCTAATTTCATAACCAATGGTTTGAATTTGGCTTGTTTTAAACAAACCATACTTAAGATTATCCATAGTTTGTTGGTTCAGTCAACATGACAACCCACAGTTAATCAAAAATGGAAGTGAAAGCTTCCAAACTCCTCATAGCTACACCAGAGGAAAGAGGAGAAGGGAGTGTGTGAGCCCATGGGGAGGCTAGGCTCCTGCCAAAAAGATGTCTAAAGCCATTCTAAAACTGCACAATCCCCAAAAATGCTAACCTTTTTTTTTTAAGTCTCATATTATAAGGCATACCACCTGACTGTCTGGATGAACAGATATGTTCTTCACCCTTTCCTGTAAAAGAAGTAGATAACTGACAAGTAATGTTTTAGAAGTAGCAACATAACTACAAATCAATGCTGTTTATGCTCTCATAGTACAGAAATAAATGAGCACTATGGCCTCTGGATGCATGTTACAAGAATACTACATTTGTTAGAACACCTTCATAAAGAATCTGATTTCCCTATCAAGAAATGTCTCTGCTTAAGGGATCACCCTTTCTGCAGAAGAGAGAACTTGGGGGCTCCTCTTGCATCCCGTTTATCTGTGTTTGTGTGTCCTTCTACCTCCCAAATTACTTTCTTCTTAGGAAAAGCAAAGGTAGCTTTGACGGTGCAAAGGTAAGCCAGGGAGAGGAAAATGAGGGTGAGAATACTGCTGTTTAACCTGAATGAAGCAATAATCAAAACTGACCCAAACCATGGTTATTTGGTGCAATGGAACAATCGGAAAAATGAAGCCTTCAAATCATAGTGCTCTGACTAGTTCAGGTTATTTGAAAAAAGTGTCCCTGGACGTTGGATGAGGCAGGAGGGAGTGAGGTAGAATGTAGCTAATTGTTTCATCTTTCTAAAGGGGATGAATGAACCATTCCATCCCATTTTTCTATACAATAATACTTTGGATTGCAAGTAACTTGGTTTGAGAGCGTTTTGCAAGACAACCAAATTTTTAAATATTTATTTTAAAAAATTTGACTTGATATACAAGCGACGTCTTGCAATACAAGTACTGTAGTACGGCTTAAATTAAAAATCTCTGTACAAATTTTTTTGGGTGAATTTCATTTTGATATAAGAGTGTTTTGGATTACAAGCATGTTTCCGGAATGAATTATGCTCTCAATACAAGGCATGACTGTACTTCATATCCTTATGCTGATATCCTATGTATGCTTATTTTGGAATAAGCCCTACTAAGTTCAGTGGACTTACTCCTGTGAGGACATGGGAAATAAGTCACTAGGCTCCCCAAGGACTATTTTAATCTATCAGGGACACATTGTGCTTGAAAACTAATATAAATTCCATACCTGCAGAATCCTGCATTCAACCTCCTTTTCAAGAGTTTGTGAAATGAACAACAGTAACAACTGTCTTATGAATTCAACTGCTACCAAAAGGCTTCCCACATTCCCTTGTATACCAGAGAAACAGCTGTTGAGAAGCTGTAAAAGAACTGAAATGTGACTAGATAGCTCAGATTTATGTAACCTTCATGCTGAACATGAGTTTAGAAATACAGACATAATAGCTTTTGGCCTGGCTATAAAGGTTGCTGAGAACAAAACTCAAAAGGGAAGCAGAAAAGTGCTATCAACTCTATTTCTACTGTCTTACAAGAGACTTCCCAAAACTATGGATACATATCTCTTCTCTTCTCTCTCTCTCCTAAATGGGCATTTGCCATATCAACTGACAACATATAATCCCATGAAAAGATTAATTGCTTGCTTTTACAGTATTATCTGTACACACTGTGCAGATAATTTAACCCATGTTAGCAGTTTCACATGTACAGCTGTGTGAGACTGTATCTTTATAAAATGAAATACATGAAGGTAATATGTGAGTCAACAACAGCAACAGCAATAAAGTGTTAATCTACAAGTAACATGCCAAACACTGAATACATTTTGGAAAAAATAAAATGAAATGAAATAAAAGCGCAGAAATACAGTTTTCCCCCATCTGAATGTGTACAAGACAAAAAATTGAAGAAGGGGAATACATTTCCAGATATGGCTTGCGATGTACTATGCGCAAGTGTTATCTTATTGTTTCTGACCAGTGTGGGGAATATTAGATGACTTAAAAATGACTAGACAAATTCAAGGAGGATAGTTTTGTCACTAGTAATAGCTAAATGAAATTGTTTGGAGGCAGGGGAAAACAAGGTAGGGGGAAGGGGGATTCATGGTCTGCTTTTAAGCTTTCCAGAGGCATCTGACTGGCTCCCTTTGCAAACAAGACTACTGTACTTGGATCTTTGTTCTGATCCAGGAAGGAAGTTCCTATGCTCTTATGTTGCTTGATGCATGTATCTGTGCATTCTTCATTTGTACTTGGCACTTAAGCCTTAACATTTACATTGGCAAGTATGACTGCGGTGCTGATGTGACATCAAGACTTGAGCTTCTGTGTTGGTGGTTTATGCAGCAAGTGTTCAGATTGAATTTGAAAATATTGTAGAAAGTTACAACTACAAAGTGCAACCTATAATGGTCAGGAGAATGCAAAAAAATATGCTGACAAAGAGAAAGTGTTCTGGGCTTTGAGAAGAATGAGTGGAGTTCAAGGAGAGCCAGTAGATATTATTTATATTGCCATACTGCCAAGAGGTCCTCACCTGGTTCAGAGTACTTTTGGATTAGGTGTTCTAGAAATATTACCCATGCTGGCATTTTATGTTCTTATGTATGAACTGTGTGTTTTTTCCTCCAGTGATTTCATATCCCCCCCCAATGCCAGTGTTGTCCTGGTTAGCTTTACAATTGAAAGGACTGGAGCAAGTAAAACATGAGCAATTCCAAAGAGTTTACAGCATAGTTTTTAAACCCAGCTAGAAAGGCAACAAGCACAATTTTGAAGGAAAGAAAATGCTTCCCCACTAACTTGATCCTATACACTTTTGCGGGAGGAAAGGTTGACTCATAGAACATTAGGCTACAAGTGGTCCCACTACTGACACTGGAAAAAACTAAATTTCCAAAGAGCAACTAAGAACTTTTTTCCACCATGCACACCACTACATAGCAGGTATCTTGTTTGCCACTGTGTGAAACAGGATGCTGGATTAGACAGGCCTTCGGTCTGATCTTCTTATGTTTTTTTTATAGCACATCAGACACCAAGCAGAGGAGGGAGAAACCTTCTTCATTCCCTCTCCATATGACTGGAGTGACACCACTACTGCAGCTTCCAGCCCCACAAATAATGGGGATTAAAGGAAATGGGGAGGGGGCTTGGGGTAATGGATGGCTGGATAGAAGCTTTGGGGTCTGGATAGGCCAGAAGAGGGTAAGCTAGGAATTTTTGTCAAGCCAGAGAACAGTGCAGAGCCCCTTATGCCAACCTCTTTGTTTGAAATGAACCTTGCAAGCCCCCCAGACTTGATTCCAAGTCTCAGAATGATGATTTCCCTACACCTGTGCAGTGAGTCAGAGAAATCCCTTCACTGCAGAAGTGAAATTGACATAGGGAGCAAAACTCCTTGTCAGTTTTATTTTTAAATGAAGGACTTTTTCTGCATGTTTACTCAAGCTGTCAGTGTTGCTTCTACATTTTGAAGACAGCATGACAGGGAGTAGATCTGTATTTGAATTACAGTATAGTGGGACTGGGGAGGTGGGGGGCAGAAGAACTCTTCCCCCTACCTTTTGTTCAGTACTGATCAGTGTTCCTCAGAATACTTAAGAATATTAATTCTTCAAAGCAAGTAAAAATGAGTTTAAGTTTAATATGTCAATTGGTTTTACTTAGTACTATAAGCATCCCTTTATCAGCATTCTAAGAGCCTATTTAAAGGATCTCACTGTGAAGGATTGAGGCCTACACAGGCCTGAGTTAGTTGAAGCCTGTAGGCCCAAACATCTCCTGATGGGAGGGGGGCATTTGTGAGTTTCATTTTCACCCAATAGAGAAGTTTCATTTCTCCAGTTTGAGGTCACACAATTGTAACCTTCTAGGTCTGAGGGGGGAAGTGTATATAAAGAGTGGATCTGGAGCTGCAGGGTGTGGCAGAGGGAGAGAAGCTGCAGAGAGTGAAGCAGACAGAGAAGCAGGGTCTGAATTTCACTGAAGAATGCAGAACAGCCAGAGCTAGGCTGGAGGAGGAATCTCTTAACTGAGGCTTACAGGTGACAGTGAAGCTAGGTTAGAGAACCTTGTGTTATTTTTCCTTTTATTTCCATTTTACTTGCTTTTTGTAATCTTACAGCTCTATTTGTGTAATTAAGTTAATGTGAATCTACCAATAATTACTAAAGTAAACAGTTATTGTTAAAAGTCTGTTGTTGGAGTGTCTTTTACACCATGCCTAAGGCCTAATCTCACGTTACTGGGAAGAGGAGGTAAAAAGGCAGAGAATTGGCATCCTGAGATAGGAGGGGCTCTTAAAGAGGCAGATACCTTTAAGGAGCTGATCAAGGTGTCCTGGTACAGGTGGAATCTCGACACTCACCTTTCTACCAAATGCATTCAAAGTGGCTTACAAAACATACATAGATTAAAAATAACTAAACAAATACAAACAAATCAATAAATACATATCCATTTCACTCAAATGCATACAATTAAATCTTTGTGTCCCACCCTTTCCCCCAGGAAAACTACTTGGTGTGTGTGTGTTTGGAATGTAAAAGTAGTCAGTATTTAATGCTGTCCCCATCTGCTATGTTATCCTCTCCAAACCAGGACAATCATGCAATGGGACCCCTCTCTGGGAAAAAAGGAGCTGAGGATCATGTGTGCTGGGGTCAGAAAAGGGTTCAGAAACCTGCCCATCACTTCTCCACTCCAAATCACTTTCTGCCACAACACTTTTCCCATGGAGAGGGGAGGGCAGTTGGGGTTCAGTTGTATTAGTTTGTACAATGTGTAATTTAAGACCCATGGAAAGTCACTGATAGCAGCAAATTAGATTTGTTTATTGTTACTAATCATTAGAAATGCTGCCATATGAGAAGTTGAGCATTGTTCACGTTTCACAGGCTACACAATAGTGCTTTATCAATAGCAGATGCTCCACACTCAAATGAGATCAGTACAAGGCCCCAGCCAGACAACATGATGAATAAAAGTTATTCAGTATTTCAATATGGGTTAGGACATGTGGTCTTTTGTATGAAACTATGAATCACGTTCCCTCTCATTTTAGTACAGTGCACTACTGCAGGTGTTAGCTTATGGCATACTATCTTTTTCTTAAGGAATTGCCTCTGAACTTTGTTTAAAATGGGAATATAAAATCTTTTTTCACCATTCTGTGAGATACAGAAGAGGGAGGGAAAGGGGTTCAGGAGGAGGAAATGAAGAAGATGTACTGGAGAGTTTATACATTTTTCAATTATTAATTTATTTGAAATGTTAGGATGGTGTACATAAAGATCAAACATTTAATACAATAAAGACAGCATAAAATGTAAACATCAGTACAATAAAATGTAGAGGCATAAAAACTAGTTTAACCAGCTTTAGAAAAAGTTTATATTTAAAATTCCTGAGAAAATAAAAAAGTTTTAACTTGACACCAAAAGGAGTACAATGTTGGTGCCAGGTCAGGTGTACCTCCCACAGAACAGCATTTCAAAGTTGGAGTGCACCACAGTGAAGGCCCTCTGTTTGTGTATGATAAATGTACTTTTCTTATAGAAGGAATACAGAGAAAGGCCTTCTCTGATTATCTTAGTACATGGACAGGTTGATATGGGAGGAGGCACTCCTTTAGATATTTGGGTCCCAGGTTATTTAGGGCTTTAAAGATAACCCCACACTTTGAATTTGCAAATAGGCAGCCAACGTATTATGAATAATAATAATTATTATTCAGTAGCAAATAGGCAGCCAATGTATTAATAAAATAACAACAACAACAACAACAACAATAACTAGCCACATAATCAGATGATACCTCACTGACTCTTAGGTACTGGGTTGTACCCGAGCAGTGGGGTTCCAAAAATCCGGTCCAAACATCTGGTGGATCGTGGATATATGAATAATAGTAATTTATTAGAAACCTTCATCAGAAAAAGGCTCAAGGTGTCCTACAGCAGGGAATAAAATATACAAAAAGATTAACACAATTGAAAACAGCTAAAAAAAATGTAGCTCCTTCAGAACACATGTAATACAGCTCCATGTAGGCAAACCAGCCAGAATTCTAGCAGTCAGATTCTGTACTTGTTAAAGCATCCAAACCGTTTTCAATGGCAGTCCCACACAGAACGCTTTATATTAATCCAATCTGGAGGTTAACAGAGCATGGATCACTGACACCATACTATCCGTATCCAGGAAAAGCTGCAGCTGATGAATCAGCTGAATCTGATAAAGGTGTTTCAAGCCACCAAGGCTACTTAGGTCTCAAGTGACAATATTAGAACCAAGATGTGCACCTATTCCTTCAGCAGGACTGCAACCCTGTTCAGAACAGGTTGTATATCTGTTTAATGTAATGATATTACAAGAAATACATATTAAAAAACCCAAATGAACTAGTGGCAGTATCCAATGGGGTCCAAAAACTCAATTAGTGCTAGTGGAGTTCTGCCAAATCTTTCTTTTGCATTACGCTTGGTTGCGCATCCAGTTGTGCAAAGTGATTGTGCAAGGGGCCATACAACCCCTTGCACAATCACGCTTGTGCAAACATAACTTTAGTTGGATTCTCTGCTGGTGCATAGTTTGGAACCAAGTTTCTGCTAGTGAAACATCATTTGTGCTTGTGGAATGTTACAGTTGGATACTGCCCTAGGAGTAAACTGATACAATTTATATTCAGCAGGGAATATAATGGCTAGGACTGGGGTTCTCAACCAGGGGGGAATTCCCCCTGGGGGGATTTTAGGGTTTCAGGGAGGGAATTAGGATCACAGACTCAAACTGTTGGAATACTGATCTTTCTACAAATTACAATTCTACAGATTGTACATAATCTACAGGACATCACACCTTATTGTATGGCACAGATTAAACTAAAAATAAAGATAAATATTTCACTTGTTATCTGTGGAAATATTCCATTTATATTTATTATGTACATATAATATGTATATATATACAATAATACATATAATATGTATTATATGCATACTATTTGGAATGCAACTTTTGAGTCAGACAATCGTGGAAAGGGGGGAATGACATTCTGACATATGGTGAAAAGGGTACATGGCATGAGGCAAAAAAGGTTGAGAACCACTGGGCTAGGAGTATGTGGATCTTCTATTAGAATAAAAATGAGTTACCGTAATTAATGTTACATAATTTATTTTCGGTGACAACATGTAATGCCTGTTTCTGTAAATCAATGAAATGCCTGCTGAAGCAGCTAAGAGTTAGTAAGAAACAATCCATCCAGTTAGGGCTGTTTATTGGAGAATGCAGCCCACTGCTTGTCACTGACTCTGAAAAAGCTCTTGATGATTCTTTTCACACCAGTATATATTTGAAGCACCCAAATGAGAGGAAAAGAAAATGAAAACAAAAGAGTGTGAAAACAAGGCTTCCTTCAGTTTTAAAACATGCCAGAACTGAAGAGCAAGGGAAAGAAGTGCAATTCAAAGTGCAATTTACAAAATAACTGTAGAAAAACAGGGCAGGGAACTGACAGTCAACACCATCATGGTCATATTTCAAACACAGGCATTAAGGCAAAAAGTGGAGGGTTGGCATTAATTACTCCGAGGGGGGGGAGGTATGGGAAGAAGAAGAAGAAGAAGAAGAAGAAGAAGAAGAAGAAGAAGAAGAAGAAGAAGAAGAAGAAGAAGAAGAAGAAGAAGATTTGTATACAAGTAACCCACGGCTATGTACACGACCCTCCTCCTCTCTATGTTATCTTCACAACAACCCTCTGAGGTAGGTTAGGCTGAGAGTCAGTGAATGGCCCAAAGTCACCCAGTGAGTGTCATGGCCAAGTAGAACTCCCAAAGTCTGAGCCCAAAACTCTAGCCAGTTATACCACACCGGCTGCCACTATGCCACCACTTCCAGGCCAATATTTGAATTTCTTATTTGCAAGCCTAGCTGAAACATTGCCTAAGGTTGCGGCGGATGGACTGGATGCAGCACGTGGCAATGGCCACTGTGAGCGAAGTGAGGGCAGGAAGGGGCCCTTTCCCATATTGGAGGGTACTTTTTGGCAAGGATATGCACTGTAGGTTTTGTGCTTGGAGAGTGACTAGCAGTATGCAGTACAGGCCGATGATGTAGGTATCTGGAGGCTTGGTTGCAAGAGCACTGCTTTCTTTCTCTCTAGTCTTATGCCATTTGTTGGTTGTTTAGAATACCGTAGGAACAATGTGTCTGTGCAGGGATTCCTGAGGTGTTTGATATACTATAATAGCCTGATCTTTCCTCTAGGATTAATGTGTGCATTTATTTATTTGTTATGTTTATATTCTACCTTTCCATAGAGTGGTGTGTGTGTGTGTGTGTGTGTGTGTGTGCGCGCGTTTTGGAATTATTTTATTTTATTTTAGTTATTATATTTCTATACCTCGCAATAGCCAAAGCTCCCAGGGTGGTTCACAAAACAAAACTTAAAACCATTTTTAAAAAAACCCAAAACATAGTGAAACATAATACAGTAATACCTTGGATTACGAGTAACCCGGTGTGCAAGCATTTTGAAAGACGAGCAAAAATTTTGACTCGCTAAACGAGCGAAGTCTTGCAAAACGAGCACACAGGGTTACTCGCTGCCGGCTCTGGGCGGCTCCACGCTATGTGGAGCCACCCGGGAGCTGGCGCAGAGCGAGCGCCCATGCCTGGCCTCCGCGGCTCCCTGCCAGGGAGCCGGTAAAGCACTGCCGGCTCCATGCGTGGAGGCGCTCCTGCCGCTCCCCATCTTTTCTTTTCCAGCGGCGGCTCGCCTCTCTGCGGCGAGCCGCCCATGCTGCCATACCCAGTCCCATCGCATCCTGAAGTGGCTCCCTTTTCTCTTCCATGTGGCTCCCTTTTCTTTTCCAGTGGCGGCTCGCCTCCCCTCAATGAGCCGCCCGCACTGCCATTGCCGGTCCCGTCGCATCCGGAAGTGACGCGACGGGACCAGCGATAGCGGCGCGGGCGGCTCGCCGCAGAGAGGCAAGCCGCCGCTGGAAAAGTGGCTCCCTTTTCTCTTCTATGTGGCTCCCTTTTCTTTTCCAGTGGTGGCTCGCCTCCCATCAGCGAGCCGCCCGCGCTGCCATCTCCGGTCCTGTCGCATCCGGAAGTGACGCGATGTTTGTTTGGCTTTAAATATCTAAGAATGTTACAGAGCATTAATAGCATTGTGGCCCTTAGTTCAACCCATTTACTCAACCCATGGAGTGAAGGCACAGTAAATTGGTTGAACGAAGGGGCACAAAGATCGTTAATGTACATGTCTGATCTGTAACATTCTTAACTATTTAAAGCCAATCTCTCCAATCTCAATGTGGCTATATTTGTTACCAAGGTGAGGCCTAGGAAACATCATCCCTGCCAATCACCTGTGTTACCACACTTGGTTAGGACAGATGTCTATAGACATGTCTACAGACTACTTTTCTGTGTTCAGGGAATAAGTCCTTCAGGTCCAGGAACATAAATGCTGAGGGAATATAGTTCAAATGTGTCCTAGGGGAACAGTTTCCAATGCAACCATGGCTTTATTCTGCTGAAGTACAGGCTAAAGTCTTCCATCTTTCTCACTGCATTCCTCTTTCACCCTTTCCATCTCCCAGGTGGAATAGGATTGAATGCAATCAACTTTCAAATGACATCTGTGCTTCCCAGGTGTCTCTAAACTTATGTGGATATGGATGTTCTTTTCCCTCATCCCTTTACTATGCAGACAAAGGAATGAAGAATACTAGTTAATAGCCACAATGGTGTGTTGATAGCACTAATACAGGCAGTCCCCGAGTTAAGAATGTCCAACTTACAGATAATAACCCATACTTAAGAACAGACTTCTGGGTTTCCCAACGCTACATCATTTACGTAGAGTACATAGCGTAGTATACTACGCAATTTGCGTAATTTACGCAATTTGCGTAAGTGCCGATTTTAATGTATAGAACGCTATGCTGTTCCAACTTACATACAAATTTTACTTAAAGACATTCTCAAGAACAGAACTCGTTCGTAACCTGAAAGTTACGAGCTTTCTGATTTATGAAATGCTTGTTGAATAAGTGTTCATCCTTTGGTTATTCCCAATGCAACAAAGTTATTGGAGGGCTTGGGTTTTTTTTGTTTTATGTTGTTCATTGTGTAGGGAGAGCAGTCAGTGCTAATCACCCCGCCCTTTCAATGCATCACTTTCTGGAGAGAGACAGTAAGTGTAATATAATTTTTGCCTGTTACCTTTATTTCCAAGGGAATCTTAGGGGAGTCATTGGTGTGTCTGTGTGGGTGGGTCACTGTAATTATTTAATGGGTTTTTGTATATTGGAGGACTGGATGTTTGTTTTTATTATTATCGCTGTGAATTTTCATGTGGACTTAAAAAAAAATAAAGTTGAACCAATGTGGAAACAGGACAATGAACTGAAGTTTCTAAAAACAAGAAACTGAAATTGATAGATTCTTCCATCCCTAATTCTTCCTTCCCAAGGCTTGCTTTACGTTGTTGTTTTTTTAAATAATATTTTGTCTTAATAAACTTTTCCACTGGTATATCTGAGAGAGAAGTTTTACTGAGCGATATGTAATCCCCAATTCTCTGATAAGAAGGCTGATGTTAGTTGTACTGTCCATAGTTATTCCCAGTTCTTGTCTTCCCTGCAGCAGCCTCTCTGTGCTTCTTTAGATTCCAAAAGTGTCTTGACTGCAGAAAACATAATTTGGTCGGAGTAGGTTAAGACATTCCAAAGCCTGAGATGGAAGGGCTTGCAGCAGTAATTCAGTAAAATTATTGTTAGTGCAATGTTTAAGAAACTTTATATATCTGGTTATGAAATAGACATTAATTGTTTAAAGAATTATGCTGGGTTTATGAATTATGCAAACTTTCTCTTTCCCACACTAAGCTTCAGCTCTCAAAACATTTCATTTTCATAAATTTGTGTTTGCAGTTATATCCTCTACAGAATTCTGGAAGAAAATGAACGCATTATTTTTAAGCAACATAATATTCATTTCAAAAAGAGAAGTGCTTAGTGCAACAATACATTTTCTGAACTAGACAAAAAATATTATGCTGCCATTTTTTTTTACTTCCTTGTCTAATCTTAATAACCAATACAATGGAAACACATTCAGTTGCTCTGCCTGATAACTCCTTGATGGTCCATGCGCACAAACCCTATTGGCACTGGTAGTGGTAATCCTATATTTTTTAAAGAGTAAACAAGGTCTGAATGTTTAAATCTGAAATGGTGTTTCTACAAATTATACCAGAGAATCATTTTTTATTGTTTTCAGCCATATGCCATTACAACTTAATTGAAAACAATTGGAACAATACAGAAAATCATCTGCTTCTGCCATAAACTGTAAAAGGCTAATATGGCCAAGTTTAATTATCACTAATGACATAAGGGGAAGAATGGTAGCAAGGAGGCTGGTGGGTAGCAACAGTTGATGAAAGGGATAGTCCGAAAAACCACACTGCCTGTGTCCTAAGCTGCTGGATGAGATTTTTGCGGAGTTGCAAACTTTGCTCTTTTTCTCCATTAAATCACACCACACTTGCACTTACCTCGTCATTGCTGTTCCTCCTTTACCTCTTCCCTCAGCAAAGGGGCCCCTTGGTAGTAAATATGTCAGATTTTCTCCTTCCTGCTAAACATTTCACCTTGACTCATAATGGCTTGGCACCAATCCTCCCATCTGTCAGTTATGTTCCTTCCCTCTTTCCCACATGTTCTCACTTATCCAGACAAGACAAAACTTTACTGTTATACAGCCATTGACCCCTTACAAAATAAAAGTAGAAATTTAACAAAACAAACTCCAGAATTAATCTGTTTTTCCCACCCACCCCAAGTCTAGCAGCAAGAGCAACATTTGCCACATACATTGTAACATAAGGCTGTCATCGCTCAATAGCAGACAGAGTTTAACAATATTAGGGAAATAATCCCGTTGTTTTAACAAATATTTCAAGAACCTTTCCCTGAGATCTCTATTAGCAAAACAATAAACGCCAATATTCTCTATTTCTCCCGTATCACAGAAACAAAACTATTGGCTTGTGGGGGATTTTATAATAATTATCCTCCAGCCAAGCAGAGGGGTGGAAGGTAAATTGGAGCTGAGGTGAAATCTGAGGGCTTTTCTAAGTTGTTCCTGCATTGTTGATGTGAACTCTTGAGTAGTCTGCAATTTTATTCCTCTGACTCATTAACTAACAGGAATAAAAGATAAATGCTACCATGACAAGAGACAAGCTGAGTGTCCTCACTCCATAATAAAGATTTTTGAGTATGCTTCAAGCCTGCTTTGCCATTTCTGAAGAGTTTTTTTTAATTTCTCTTGACCAGGATATTTTTTTTTAATGACAGTTCCCAGAATTCCAGGTGGGAAGTCAGCATGCTCAGAAGACTTCATTGCAGAGAGATGGGACTTGGGAAGAGTTTTATGTCAGCAATCATTTATTTATTTATTTTATTTGTACCCCGCCTTTCTACTGAAAAGTGGCACTAAGGCGGCCTACAGAAACAATTAAAATTGATTAAAACAATAAAACAATACATTAAAATACAATAAAAACAAAACAATGAAAAAAGTTATTAAAAAATAGCCACCCAGCCCAACAGACCCACTTGCAGGCTAAAGGCCTTCTTAAATGAAGCGGTCTTTGCCTGCTGGTGTAAGGACAGCAGAGAGCGAGAAAACCTAGCTTCCCTTGGCAGGGAGTTCCACAGCCTGGCAGTGGCAACTGAAAAGGCCCTCTCTCACATTGCCACCAAACATGCCTCTGAAGGGGGTGGTCTCAAAAGAAGGGCCTCTCCGTTTTCCCCTCTCCTTCCTTCCCACAATTTGCCAAATATGGGAAAGGAAAGGAAAAGGTAGCAGTATGGAAACCGTTAGACATGACGGTTGGTTATGGACAAGGAGCTCTCCCAAGCTTGGTCTTTCCAACTTCTGCAGAATTCTTGGGAAAAGCCTGAGCCTTTTCTGGGAATTCTCCAAACAGCCTCAGAAAAACCCAGCTGATTCCAAATCAACATGGGTGGATTTCAGCCATTTCAACTCAGAGCCTAGATATTAGTTTGGCCATCCACCAAGTATCGTTCCTGTGCATACTCTATAGAAATAGGAAGGAGCTGCCATAGGAAGTGACTTGATAGATACTTGGAGGAGCTGGAAAGGGACAGGAAAAAAATCACTTTTTATTCAGCTCAGCACAGAACCTATTCTAGAATTGATTTCCAAAGACATCTTGCCAGTTGTCACTGGGGAGGAGACATTGGCAACATAACAGTATCAGAGCATGCTCCTGTCAATCTTAAGATAACCCTTGTGGAACCACAAAGTCACTCCCCTACATGGAGGTTTAATGCTAATCTGCTTACCAAAACAGAGATAACAGACAAGATAAGGGAAAATATAATACATTATTTTTCCACAAAGACCCCAGTATGAAGAAAGCAGTTATATGGGATACTATAAAAGCAGTGGTTCTGGGTATATGTCTAAGTGAGGCAAGTAACTTAAAAGAAACACATCAGCCAAAGCAACCACCACTTTATTGGATGATATAGCAAAATTAGAGAGCCAACATAGACAGGAAGCAAAATGATAGATTATTAACTAGTTAATAGATTATTAACTAGTAAAAGAGCAGTTACAAGCAGCCCAAGTAGGAAAAATTCAGATTGTCGTAACATACACAATCAGGGATTATTATGAATTTTGAAACAAGAACTCAAAATTATTGACAAGAGCCGTACAAAAAAAGTTGAACAGCAGAACTATTTCAGTCATAAAAAAGATAACAGGGAAACAGCACACCATTTAACTAGTTGAAATGGAATAGAACTGATATACATTTGTAGTGTACACAGGACCTGTGGGGGAGGGGGGTTGAGTGTATGAATGTGGAGATGGATGCTTGCCTGGTGAGTGCTTGTGTGTGTGTGTGTGAGTATGAGTGTAGATGCCTGCCTGCCTATGTCTGTGTTTGTGTGAATGGGTGACAGAGATGGTGTGGATGTCTGCCTTGGGGAGAGGAGGGAGTGTATTTGAGAATATGGATATCTGCCTGGGGGAATGGGTGTGAGTGTCTATGAATGAATGTGGTGTGTGTAATTTTATTTTTATTTTGCCTTGGGCGACTGGTACCAAAAGGTAGTTTATTACAACTTGTCTACATTACAGTATTGCACACATTGCACTGTATACGATTAATAAAGTTACACTCTTTTATAAACTAACAAATTACTTCAGATTTTTTACATTAGGTATTTAAATATGACATCATCTTGTATTTTCATAGTATAGAAATGCACACTTTCATTCACAAGGCCTGTATGTCAAAACACAGAATATGCACCATCTCTCATGGAAAGGAAAAAAAAAAAGATTAAGTACTCTTACCATTCTTCCATAGTGTTGGTTACATGCATAGTCCTTTCCCCACCCATTAAGAAGCAGTCAAACCCTAGGGTTGTTCTAATATTCTAAGACATACTCTCAGTAACTAAGGGCACAATCCTATCCATGTTTAGACAGAAAAACATTTACTTTTTTCTGTCTAAACATGCATAGGATTGTGCCCTAAAAAGCAATGTAGCATCCTCCTAATAACACATTTCTTCCTCAGTAAAGCTAGTAAGAATGTAGCCTGTAGAGAGAATCTGGATTCAGAATTAGCTTCAGCACATGCTCATATTTAGCCCCCCCAGAACCCCTCCCCCCAAAACAAACAAAACCCAGAACTCTACATTGCCTCTCTCAAAATCTTAGTGCCAAGACTACTCCCTAAAATATTGGTGGCTTTCCTAGTGGCAACAAAACATTTACACATTTTACGAGATTAGGGACTGTGCGAAGAAGGAGGAAAGGATTTAGATATGCTGTCTGAAATGCAGATTAGCTCACCTGAAGCTATATAAATAAACCCATGAGTCTCTCTGAATTCAGGTTTAGTTTTGAAGATATGCAAAACTATTTAAAAGGAGGAACGCTGGAAATTTCTTTTATATGTGAGGTTTACTTTTGCTTTAAAGCGTAACAGTTAATTTTTAGAACTTGTGAATACTGTGATTCCTTCCAATCCAAGATAACCAGGTGAATATATGACTTTACATAACACTTGTCAGGGTGTGCATTGTGAAGAACTGATGACATGCTGTAGAGGGGAGACCATTAAGAAGAAGAACTAAACATATTAGAGAAATATTACGGTATTTCAGTATTCTTACCTTTTGCATAACAAATCCACTTCCACTCTCTCAAACTTAGAAAATGTGCAAGGGCTGGAATTTAACATACAGATTACATTTGCAAAATGAAGCATGTTTATTTTCCTGTAAATGCAGCCATATTTTACAAAGCCTAAAGACCTGAAAAACACATGCCAAGTGATTACTTTAGAAAGCAGGTGTGGTGTCAGAAGTCATGGATTTAGTCCTGAATTTAGGGATGTGTGAGGAATACGATCGGGGAGTGAAAATCCAATGGATTTTCTCAGCTTGGCCCCACAGATTGCATTCCGTCAACCCTGTACTGTCACCGGGTCACTCTTACTCAAGTTAAGCTGGCACGGGGACTTCTGTTTTTAAAATGGGCCACTATCTGTGTAATTATTTTTTTTAAGCTGTGGAAATTTGCACAAAATTTGGGCCTCCGCTCTGCAATTTGTGTAAATTTGTGCAAACGGTAAATAATACTGTCCTTCAGGGTGTTTCTTGATTCTCACTGTTACCTTGTGTCTGGAAGAACTGCAGTCTGAAAATCCCTGTTCTACTTGGGAAAAAGGCTAATCCTTTTATATAGAAACTGTGACCGGAACCAAGAAACATCATAAAGATGTATGAAAGCCTAAAACAGGACAAAGAATAACCTGAGATTTGTAGTGCTGAGCCAATTACGTGAGGTTTTGAACTTTAGGCACCTGAACCTGGGGTTGATTTTAAGATTATTTTTTTAATGACCTTTCTGGGAGAGAATATGGCAACTGAAAGCTACTGCAAAGAGCACCACCATCACAACAGGTGGTGACGAGAAAATATTAGAAAAGAGAAACTGCTGACACTGCCCTCTGATTGGTAGGGTGCCTCCACCAGCTTCTCTAATCCTGAGTATGGGGACCCCACAGCTTAAAGCTAGTTATCTGTTAATACTGTTAATAATAATAATCTGCCTGGGATGAGGTAGCCCATAGCAGAGACCTCCTGAGCAGAGACCTCCTGAGCCCATAGCAGAGACCATGAGCAGGCAGTCTGCTTTCTTTCAGTTGGAGTCCTCTTACCAACGTTTTTGACTTTTTTCTTTGAACGCTGACTTTTTTCTTTGAAGGCAAGGAGGGTGTACCGTATTATAATCTGTGATTGAAAGTATCCTCATTTTCAAAAGGAATTTTCTAACTAGGACATATTGTTGCACAAGTATGTCTGGGGTTATTAGTTTAAAGTTCTCTGAATCATGGCCACTGATATCCAGGTTTTGTGGAAAAGGCAAAAGCCTCTCACTTTTCTTTATAGTAGCCTGAAAATGTAGACATGAAGCCTGATGGCTTGCAGCTAGCCACTTATTTGCTCAACCCTTACCTTTCATGGTTTATTACTTATAGAAGAGGGGATTGACCAGCCAGCCAGAAAGAGTGGTCCTAGTCATTTTGAAGAAAGCAATTGTGAGACTGCTCCTAAATAATCCTCCTCATACCCCAAAGATTGTAACAAATATGGGCCCATTATAAATACCCCCTTCTTTGTCAACGTGCTTGAGCAAAATGTTTCAGGGCAGTTCCAGTCACTCTTAGATGGAGCTGATTATCTGGATACATTTTAATTGGGTTTTGGTAAATAAGTGGCCTTGAATTACTCTATGCCAGGGAATGTGACCCTCCTAATTCTCCTGGATGTCTCAGCAGCTTTCAGTACCAGTGACCATGGTATCTGTGAAGAGAAAGCCAGGTCAGGTACACGCACACCCCACTTGCAGCAGCAGCTCAGGTATCCACCTTTCACCTTGTTTCCGCACTTGTTTCCTGCCAGGAGGCCCACAGTGGGATACATCTGCATACCCCCTGGCAACTTCCCCTTATCTGGCAGCCAAATGAGCTGTGAAGCATCCCCAAACAACAAGAAGGGTGCCAAGGTTCCTGATGGTCTCGAAGGGTGGCAAGTACTCTTGAGCACCCCTAAGCACCCAGAGAAACAGGTTATTCCTGACTCGTTTCAATCAATCATGAGGGGAGGGGCGCAGGAGGGAGGAGGGAGCCAAGAAGAGGGTATAAAGAAGGGGGCCTGTGATGGGAAAAGTTGTTGGTCGTGGGCAGCAAGCTGCGCAGAGGTCCAGGGCTTCGGTCCAACCTCAGGATCCAGCCCTGGGAAGCTCCCGGTGAAACTAGCTGAAATTGCCTGGCCACCGGCATATGCAACTTTCGAGGAATCGGGATCATTCCAGGTAACCCTTGTATGTACTACTGCTATCGCTCGCTCTAAGCTGCTGTAAATTGGAGGCGTGTGTGTACATACCGTTCCTGTGTATGTTTTGATACGCTCAATTAAACTCTGTTTACCTATAAACAGTGTAGTAGCCTCCATTCATAAAACTGCTTCTCTCACTGTCCCAGCGTTAAAATTGGTCGCAGTTTCTTCCTAAGTGCCGTGAGCCACGTATATAGGGCTAACGCAGCTCCGGTTAACCCCTTGGTGCCCGAACCCTCGCAAAGGACCGGCTTTGGTCCTTTTCACAGTATCCTTCTGAATAGGCTGTCTGGGTGGGGATCGGTGATATGCTGCACTTCAGTGGGTCTATTCTTATGTGGATGACTGATTCCAGAAGGTGATGCTGAGAGATTACTCAGATCCATGGCATTTATTCTACAGGTGCACAGGATTCCACCATTTCCCACAGTATTTAACATCTACATGAAACCATTGAATGAGGTCATCTAGAGTTTTGGAGTGAGGTGCCATCAGTAGACAACCTATTTCTCCTTTTCATCAGATTTAGGTCGGGGTGCTGAATTGGTGTCTGGAAGCAGCAATGGACTAGATAAGGACCAGTACACTGAAACAGAATCTGAATAAAATGGAGCTCCTACTGTTTGGTAGTTTGTATGACCATGGAGGTGGTATTCAACGTGTTCTGATTAGGGTTGCACTCCCTCTAAACTAGGGATTGGTATTGTGGTGCCCATGGGCACCAAGCACCCCTGGGCACCTTTCTTGGGGTCCACCAAGGTGCTCTACTCCTCCCATTTTTTTAATTAACATGTTTTCTTATTGGCAGCTGGGAATGCTGTAAAATAGATTTCTGTTGGTACTGAAAACTGTGGGTTCAAAGGAGTTGCTTAGGTGTGCTGGCAGGGGCAGGGCTGGAGACGCCACAGGGTTTTTCATATCCTGGCCTCTCATTTTCCCTCACCAGTCGCCACCCACCAGAATGCTGCCTTTTTTACCTCTACAAGGCCATTCGAGGTCACCTTTGCAAGCACTGTGGTTCTTTCTGCAGCAGCTGAAAGGAGAGCAGGGACGGGGGAGGGATTGGATCTTGAAGTCCCCCTTCTGAAGTCATAGCAGTGTCTATGGCTTCGAGAGGGGAAATCCAAAAATCCTATGGTCTCTGGGATGCTCTCCAGGGACTACAGGATTGCATCCTAAATAAATAAACAAACCCCAATGAAATAAGCAGATGCAGAGCAACGCAGAGCACAATTATGCATGCTCAATTCCCATTGATGGGGAATTCACCATCAATGGAGGAAAAATATATTTGTCCAAACTGGAAAGAGATGTGCAGGTTCTAATGGAATTAAGTATTTATTTTAATTGTATAAGGTAGCACTGGGAGGGTTTGCAAATATGTTAGAGTTCACAGTGTTATGGGTAATCTTTTTGTAAAACTGGTATATGAGGAGATGGGTCTTTAAATTTGCTGGAATCCAAAGGTCTGTGTCTGGTTTTCTGTTTGTGCACCAGGACATTTCCCAACTGAACTTTCCTTCCTCATTTCAGGCCCTTCTACCCCCCCTAAAGTTTCCCTATGCTATGCTTTATCCTTTATTTATTTTATTTATTCATCACATTTCTAATCTGCCCAACAACCAATGTTCTCTGGGCAGATTTCAAACATTTAGTCTTTTGACTAGAATGCCATAGAAACAATTAAAAATATAAAATACAATACAAATATTTAAAATAATAAAATACAATACAATGTAAAATTAGAGAATTTGAGAATATTAGAGAACTGCTGCTTATGGATGAGCAAAGGAACAAATTACTATTCATAGATGTACAGTTCAATAGAGCTACTTGTACTATATACTATATACTCTAATAACTGAAGATCTCTATTTTTGTTGGACATAATTTCATAAAAAATTTGTTGCCTTTCTTGAGATTTCCCTGGGGATCTATAGACATGTAACACCTGTATAGCTTACAGTGCCAGTAAGTTGTCATTTCCTTGAGCTATATCAGCCCAGAAATATAATTAAGGGTAAGCAAATTTTTGGCTTAATGTTGCAGTTCATCTGTGAGAAAATCAGCCTGGGAGGAGAGTGTGTGTTTGGCAGCTAGAAATAAGGTTTTGATCAAGGATATCTAATTCATAAGTTCTGGGAGGTTTCATAGCAGGCAGCCTAAAAATGCAAGTACCTTCATGACTGTATCTTAAAGGAGAATAAGCATACCAGTGTGGCCACTGAAAATGGGTGCAAGACCAGATCTGACTCTTTTAAGCTTTGGGACAGAGTTGCAGTCAACCCCCCCCCCCCCCGGATTTGCTCTTTGGTCTTGTTTCCTTCCAGTCAGAGACTTCTGGGGGCACTGGGCACTGGCCAAGATAGTTTTAAGAGTGCAGCTCTAAGGGATTGGTGCTCTATAGAGAGAAGGCACTGAGATCAGAGCCCTCTGTTTACCCTATGCCCTGCCAAGCAGAGCAGAAGGAACAAAAGAGGAGAAAACAAACACCTTCCATTCTTCCTGTCAACTGATTGGCCTCTGAGTCTCTGAGCCTGTCCAGCTTGCTGGCTTACCTGGAGCGATGACCATGAACCGAGAGGCTTGTGGATCCTGCAGTCCCAAATTTCCTCTGTTCCCTCCCCTCCCCACCAACTGGTGTGCCCCCTTCTGACCCTCTTCTGCAACAGCTGTCCCAATCGGATTTCCTCTCTCGAGGGCATATCACTGTCTATGGCCTTGGAAAGGGAAATCTGATATAGCCCAGGGATAGAGGATACGTATGCTTTTTTAAAAAATCAGTCGAGCTTAACTGTGCATTAGATTGAGATAAATTAGCCTTTAAAAATGGCATTGTTACTGACTGCATTAATAATACTTAGCATCTATGATGCATGGCAGGATGTTCGCAGTACTGATGGGTATTTTGGGGTGGGTTTTTTTTATTACTTGCTTACAACAATTCTGAATGAGGGCTAATAAACTGAAGCTCAGTAAAGACAAGATGCAGGCACTGGAGAGGGTTGCAATCCCTCTTATGGAATAGGTTTGTAGTGAGGCCTTTCCTTGGTCGGTGGGCCCTGGTCAACATATCTGGGTTCAGTAGGAGCATTCTGAGCAACAGTGGGCAGCTAGGCCTAGCCATCACAATGCTCCAGAACCACATTAGCTTGGGTAATTGTGGGAAGTGTAGCTACATCCAGCCACCTGGTACAGTTCGGTGTACTGGGTCTCTGGGGAGAAAAAATCAAGGAGGATTGAGAGCAGGCACAACAGTTGACTCTGTCAAGACATTGGGACCCTGGCTACATTTCAAGGATGCCAGGTACTTATACCAGCTCTGATGTTGCTAGATCCAGTCCTGACTTTAGATGCATAGAAGTAGAAGTCATCTGTAACCTTTCATCAACTTAGTCTGGTGTACGAGTTATGCCCTTCCTAGGCAATGGTAGACTTACTGCAGTTATCCGTGTTCTTATAATATCCAGATTAGATTACTGCAGTGCACTATTTGCATAGCTGTTCTTGAAGAGTGTTTGGAAACTTCCATTAGTACAGAGTACTGCTATCAGACTGCTGACTGGAACTCCTCATTCTGGACCTATTACTGGCTTCCAGTGAGTTTCTGTACTCAATTTAAGGTGCTGTTCTTATACTGTAAAATCCTAAACTGCTTTCTATCAGGGTACTTAAGGGATCACCTCTTCCTGTATAAAACTGCCTCACACTTAAGATCTACATTAGAAACCTATCTCAAGGAGCCCCTGCAAGTTAAGATTAGATGGATGGTGACAAGGGCAAAGGCCTTCTCAGTTGTGGCACCCGTCTATGGAATGGAGTGGGCTTCCCAAACAGATAAGGAAACCACCAAAATTGTTACCTTTTTAAAGACAGGTTAAGACAGCCCTGGATTAACCATTAAGCAATATAAGCACGTGCTTAGGGCACCAAGGGAAGGGGAGGACCACAGAGTACCAGAATACCACAAATTTTTGCATTTGCATTTTTCCCTTATAACAGTTTTATTACAAAATGCATAAAACAGTGATGATAATTTGTATTTCTTTCTGTTGCCCTAGTTATAAGTAAGTAATTGGCTTATATTGCTTGCTGCTATTTAGTGTTAAATAAATATAATTTAAAAAACAGTTTATATTTAATATAGTTGTGTGTTCTGGCGTGGGGGATGGCCTTGAAGAAAACTGAATTTTTAATGTCTTATTTCACCTTCAGCATTTATTGAGTCTTAATGTCTTGCCAGCTAAGCAATGGAAGGGCCGAGGGGCACCATTATTGGGCTGTGCTTCGGGCATCAGCTGGCCTTAATCCAGCCCTGGGTTAAGACCTTTCTGTTCACCGAGACGTCTAATGTTTTTATTACTTTTATAGTTTTAACTGTTGTTTTTATTTTATTTGAGTTTTACTAGTCTTCTCTCCTTTACGTAATTCTTTCTAAAGTTTTCAAGTATTGACATTTTTTGCTGCTTGCTTTATAGATTGCAGTTTTATTGTTTGCAAATAACTATTTATAATGTTTTGATAGAAAAGTAGTTTAGAAATCTTTCAGATGAATAATCCCCCTTGAAGGTAGGCCTGCATTATTCTCATATTGCAGATGGATACTGTGGTGGCTTACCTAAGACTACGTGGTGAATTCATGGTAGGAATGGGGTAGAAATTGGTTCAGTTCACATTTTAACATGATCTTACCTAATTTCAGACTTTTGAACCAATATGTGAACCGAAACTCAGTTATCCTTTGAAATTTGCACTTCTCCAAATTTTTCATACTTCACTCCAATCAAAAACTCCATACAAAAATGTGTGTATTAGGGAAACATAAACACACAAAAGTGTATATTAGTGAAAGTAATGATCAAAATGCAGTATATTAGGAAAAGAACATACACAAATGCATGTATTCGGAGAAATGCACACAAAAATGTGTACAAATTTTCATGCAAAGGTTTTTTTAAAAAAAATTCTCAAAGTTTGGGATGAACAGAAGATTGGAAAAATGAGAAATGGAGAGTAACTGAAATTCACAGACTTATCCCTCCCTAGTTTGCGGTAGAGGAAAAAATTGAACCAGAGACTTTCGGTAGCTCAGTCTCTTGGCCACTATTCTATACCTCATTCTACAATAGGTGATGACTTCTGTTTTTTTTCTTTTTGACAAAACACTGAAATAGAATTTACTTTTGTAGCATACTAATTTATTCTGTTCCTTATTGCGGCTTCCTTTTTATTTCTTATACTAAAAAATGAAGGTGTCCATGGAAGGGGCCCTAACTCAATGGTGGTTGTGAGCATTTCCAGTTAAACCATCTCAGGTAGCAAACCTAAGAAGGACTTCAGCATGAGATCTTGGAAAACGATAGAAGAATTGTTGTTGTTGTTGTTGTTGTTGTTATTATTATTATTATAAATCCAATAATATTCTGCCACATGTAGAATACTTCACTCCATCATATTTTTTCTTTCTTTCATTAGTTCATGCTTGATATGTAATCCAATTTTTCTTCAGGCATGTGTGCTTTATTCTGCAGAAAAATGTATTAAAATAATATAACTCCTAATAAGCATGACTACCTAATTCTTTAATCCTCTTCATTAGTCAAACTTCTTACAGAATATAATTTTGAATCATAGTGAGTCCCCATGGGCCTTCATACATTCTTCTATGAAAATTACCAGTTGAATGGCTGTGAAAATGATTCCAAAATCTGTAAAAAATATATTGCAGTAAAATTATGGGAAGGTAACCTTTTCTTCTTGCATGCAGGGTATGAAAACATCTTACATATGTGGATAAATGTTAGATGGAACAGATGGAAATGTGTTTTTAAAAATATTTCCCATTTGATAACTTCTACCCAATGTTCACTAGCATTACCAAGAATAAACATGTGACCTGTTAAGGACACAGAGTCCACAGCCTGAATATTTGATGCTATGTGAAGAAAGCTGGTCTGTACAAGTTGTCCTATGTGTGTGATCCCTGGAAACTCAGGCAGGGAGGTTAAGGAATTATCACGTTATCAGGCCATGGCCCATGTACTCCTTTTCATTCTCACTGTTGTCCTGTCTGTTTTGCTGAGATTGAACCATTTGATTTGGGACCCTTGCTTGAACAGAGAAATATGCTTTTCCTATGCATTTCATGGTGGCTTTTCTCTCTACTTCTCACTCTCACCATAACACTGTTCAAGTTTTCTGAAAGTGGTTAAGGTAAACACTAGTCCTGCCCTTTCCTAGCACATTTCCTTTTTTCTATACTCATGGAAGATGACTGCCCTGTATTCTCCTGTAACCTTGGGGGCTGAGAACATTGGAAATCACACACTCTCTCTCCTCCTGCATTTACTTTAATCACATTCAGAACACCTGACTAGGGCTCTTCTGGAACCTTGTAGTGGTAGTAGTACAAAAATAGTAGTATTTGTAGCACCTATCACCAGGGCTTTTTTTCTGGTGGAACTCACAGGAACTGAGTTCCAGCACCTTTTCTTCTATTAATTGCATTACAATTTAATCGCCATCTACTCCCGAGGAAATGTAATCCAAGAGTTCCGGTACCTTTTTCTCCAGAAAAAAAGCACTGCCTATCACACATTCTATACATATAGAAGAGTGCAGTGGGATGGTACCACTAGTTGTATACCTTAAGTTCTGTGGCTCCACACACCCAGTCCCTAACTTACACATGTTGCACATGAAAGTCTGAAAAGGGGAAGCCTACTTGTATAGAGCTCTAGATGTGTAGGCTTCCACATGATCTGAAACCCTGCATGATTGCAGTTCCAGATCGTATGGAAGCCGATGCACATAGAACTTCCTGCACGTAGGCTTCCCTGCTCAGATTCTATGCCAAATGCATGTTTGTCAGAGCGGACAGGGCCACGGAGCCGGGTGACATCAGGTACAGTGCCAGCAGCATGGCTCCACTGCACCTTCTATGCATGAATCCCTCTTTATGCAGATAAATGGGAAGGGGGCTTTTATGTGCCAGCAGTGGCTACAATAGGCAGCTTGTGTGAAAGATCCAAAGATTGCAGCCATTTCCATCACAAATAAAGTCAATGTAGATATGTGCAAACATTAATGTAGCAGAACCTCGCAGTATCAAAAATAGTGTGGTTTAATAATGAAAGGGATGATAAACTAATAGAAATATGTGAAATTCCCCTGTGAAATATCACACCTCTTATTAGACCTCAGTTAACTTTCCTCAACCTGCTAATCTCACCTGAAATAAAATTGCTTCTTAAAACCAAACACATGGACAATTTTTAGACCCTCACAAATAAGGGTCTGTTGAACATTTTCAAGATAAAGAAATGTTACCCCTTAACCAAAATCTTCCACAAGTACAGTAGCAGCTATTTCTGATATTTTTGAGGAATTAAAAAAGTGAAAATTGACCAGGATTGATAGATTTTTTGATTATATTGGTTCAGTGCTTAAAGATCTGAATTGGCTACCCGTTTGTTTCCAAGAACAATCCAAAGTGCTGGCTTTAACCTTAAAAACTCTAAATGTTCCATGTGGTCCAATGGTTACACTGTTGAACTAGGACTCAGAAGACCCAAATTCAAACTCATCAATCAAGCTCTGTGGCCTTGGGCCAGTCATTGTCTCTAGCCTAACCTATCACACAGGGCTGTTGTGTGGATATAATAGTGGGGATCCATAGAGATGTACATTTTGGGGGGAAATTTTGAAGCTGGGGATGGGGCAGGGAGAGAGTAGGGTTCCCCCCCATTTTTTCTCAGAAAGATGGGGGAAATTGAAATATATGTAACACTTTCTTATCAAATCTAAACCTATTTTACTGCTTTAATAGCAAATGCATCATTTAAACCCCAGCATATAAAATTGCATAATTTTGCATATTTATGGCATTTACATAGCAATCCTATGAAAGTTTAGTCAGAAGTAAGACTCACTTGGTTTAATTACACTTACTCCCTGTGAAGGACTCAAACCAGTCCTTTCCCTCGAAGTAGCAAGAGTAAGGGCGCAAACTGCCACCCTCTATCCTGTCCCCCTCCTCAATTAGCTCAACTTACAGCCTTGGCCAAGGCACGGGATTTAGCACTGGACCAAAGAGACACAACCCACACCATATGAGGGTTAAAACAAAAGATTTATTAGCTTCAAAGGAATAAAAAGGGAGAAGGGGAGGGAGGAAAAAAGAAATACACAAGGTATAAGGATCTAACACTAACAGCAGACTACTTTGGTACACACAATCAGAACAAAGAAAATAACAAAGCTATCTCACCACAGCCAGTCACCCAAGCCAGGGGGTCATTTCTCCTGCGGGGACTCACTCACGCAGCAGCCCCCTCCACCCTTCACATCACTGGGGCAGAAGAAGAAGACACCAAACTCTCTGCCAGGCAGCCCTATATCCCTCCCCCCCAGCTCATGGCCTGATCTCTTCAGCCAATCATAAACCAATCTTTCATTTGCACGTGCAAAGAAGGAAATAAGAGCCGCGATACAGAATGATGGTGCAATTAGGGTCACATTTATTAATTCGAGGATCTGTGAAGGGACGAGTGCGGGTGCTAGCTAAACTGGCCCTCAACCAGTATACCCTTAAATGGGCGAAGCATCCCAATCTGAGGAGTGGCGCTGTAACTCGCCACTCCCCAGTTTTACACCGTGCTGCGGTGTTGGAAGGCCTCCTCCATGTCACCTCCTCACGGGGCCATGAAACGCCATGCGGGTGAGAGGAATTGGCCTCAAAGGTGGACCCTATCTACCCCGGCCAAGCCGTGAACCCGGGCCTCAGGGAAGCCTCAGGTATCACCAGTCACCTGAAAAGGTGCCGTGGGATGATCACCAAACCTCACCCCACTGCTTAAACCTGCACTTACCACCAATGTGACCGAATTGGATAAACTACGCAAAACAAAAAAGCACCCAACCCAAGAACACACTGCAGAGTAGATGAAACACGCACACCACCACCAGGTCAATCAGCAATGGTGAGTCAAAATTCCTACTCAGCTCTGTCAACCGGCGACCAGAAGTCCCACACTGTGAATTGGGAGGGAGGGGGGAGCTGCTTTCAAGAAAAGAGGCAGAGGGTGGAGCGACGCTGCCTAGTAAAGGCCTCTGCCGCTTCTCCCCCCGCCTTAAGCCCATAGGTGGTTTTAAAATTAAACAACTTTGCCTCTCATTCCTTCACACGCACAAATAGTCCTCCCACCAACAGCTACGCATTGGTGGGGGAAGGGTATTCTGGTGCCATCTCTCCGACCAGAACATCACCTGACAGGTTCTCAGCTGTAAATTATTCAGGCAATCAAGCCTAGCTCAGCCAGCCCTCCACCACCAGCCCTGCTGAAAGGCCGCCCTCCTGAAGGCTCCTCCTCCCTCTACTGTCACCACCACCAGCCATTCCAGGCCAGCAGGCTGAGAGGAGGGAGAAGAGAGGGAGCGCAGGGCCTTCTTTCCTCCCCATTCCTTTTTCTTTGTGTGTCATGTCTTTTTAGATTGTAAGCCTGCGGGCAGGGACTGTCTTGTTAATTGCTGTAAACCGCCCAGAGAGCTTCGGCTATTTGGCGGTATAAAAATGAATGAATGAATGAATGAATGAATAAATGAATAAATGAATGAATAAATAAATAAATGGCCTTGAGAACAGGGTGGCTATTTTCACAAGATAAGAGGTGAGACATCTGGCAGCAGGGAGAATCTTCTCTGAGGGGGGCCCTTCTCGAAGGGCACAACCTGAATTTAAGAAAGCTTTTCTTCACACTCCCAGGTAAGCATGCTTGGATTGAAGCATCAAAAATATAAATGCCTGACAGTGCAATCCCTCCTATACATGTCTGCTCAGAAGTAAGCCCCACTGAGTTCAATGGAACTTATTCCAAGATAAGTGTGTATCGAATTGCAGTATATTGTACAAGCAAGATTGGTTGCCTCGCTTCAGAGCCCAGTTCACGGTGCTGATAAGCCCTAAACTACTTGGGACCTAAATATCAGCTGGTGTATTTTTCCCTATACAGCCAACCTGTGACTTAAGATGGTCAGGGCAGGGTCTTCTCTAAGTGTCTCAAGTATGTTTTGTGTCACAAAGGGACTTGCTTCTCCATTGTGGTGCCCCAGCTATGGAATACCTGCACCATGGAGATGCAGCTGGTGCCACAATGCAATTGCTTTGATATCAGCTCAAACTCTTTTTGTTTACCAAGGCATCAACTTTCACAGCTGAATTTGTCTGTATTTACTGCCGTTTCTATTTTTTATGATGATGTGGTTTTAGTGTTTTTATTATATTGTGTATGATGTTATTTTATGTATTTTTATTTATTTATTACATTTCTATACTGCCCCAATAGCTGAAGCTTTCATGCTTTCTTTTGCTTTCACAATGAAATGCCACATTTTCCTTGCTCTAAAAAAAGCACACCGAAAGTACTGCTTAGACACAGAAGCAAAACTGGAGGGTCACAACATCGTCTAAGGAACTCATAAACAATCTGAATAGGGAAGGACAATTGCAGAATAAATGTCTCGTAGAAAAGCCTGGTATGTATGTTGATCACCAAGCTCTTGCTGGAAGGGTCAGCTATTAACATATTTGCCTTCCACCGGCCACGCCTAACTGGGGTCGGGGAGAGGTTGGCGCGTGGGGGTGGGAATGGGGAGACAGACCACAATCAGGCCATATGTGATCAGCCAATGGGCTTCTTTGGGGCGGGGAGACTGGGAACCCCATTTAAGGGCTAGTCTCCCCGCCCTTTGCATCTTTCGTTCTTGGCTCCCACCCTGTCAGCAGTGTAGGCTCCTCTGGTCACCCTTTTGGGTGCCGAGTAGGAATTTTGGCCCATTGTCTGAATCTGCCCTAGGCAATGGGTGTGTTTCGCCTACTCTACACTGTGAGCCAAGGTAGGATTTTTTTCCTTTGGATTTTTGATTCGATCTGATTGGAATTAGTCAATTGGTCGCATATTGCGGGAAGTGCGGAAATAGGCAGTGGGGGTTAGGGTTCCGGTGATCATCCAATGGCACCTTTCAAGGTGACTGGTGGTTACCCAAGGCTGCCCTAGCTAATGTCGTGCAGCTTAGCAGACAGGGAGATTGGGCCACCTTTGGGGTCTACCCGTCTCACCTACATTGGCTGTCATGCAGCGCCAATGGGAGGAGACACCGGTAAGGCACTCCAGCTCCACATGGAGTGCAACTGGAGGGCGGTGAGTCTACCCACCGCCGCTCCAGTTAGGATGCTTTTGCCCAAAACTTATTTCCCAGCCGCACGGCCGGCGTAGATTAGAACCGCACTTCTCCCTTCGCAGATCTTTGATTCAATAAATGCGGCCCTGATTTGAAACCATATATTTGTGTCTGTCTCTTCATTATCACCCATTACACGTGCAAAACTTACCATTACCACTAAATCTTTAGGGATGTGATCTTTAATATCATCCAGGAGTATAGTTGTTCGATTTAATTGAAATTCATAGCCTGTAATTTCTCTGATGGTGTTTGCTATCTTCTTCCAATATTCACTCCTTGTCTTTCTAACCATTTGCTGAATCTCCTGTTTTTCTAGCATGCTTTGTAGACCTGATGTTACCCAGATCTAGTAAAACATTAAGTGAACTTTTAACCTTTTGGTTTAGCACACACAAAAAAGAAATGAACCTCTTAACTTCCAAAACATATTTCAAATTATAAGACAGTTCTGTTCCTTCACACCTGGTATATGCTTTATTTAATGCTTTTAATGTATTAATTACCTTTGATAAAATTATTAAATTAAGTTTTATTTTATCAAAGGCATTCAAAATGCGAAGTGTTTGTCAGTCACCCCAGGCCTTGTACTCATTGGCCATAATGCTGAAAGGTGGTACTACCAGAGAAAAGGCCCTATCTTGCATTCCCACCAACCTAGCCTCTTTTGGTGGGGGGGCATACTGCGGGGCCTTGGAAGAAGATTGTAAAAAACAAACAAAACTTGTCTGCAGACTAGCCCATTGAGAGAAATGTTCAAGGCATTTTCATGGTATGTTCGATTTTAAAGAGGAATATTAAAAATATGCTTCTCTCACCTGCTGCCTAAAGTAGTGCATTTCATTCTTTCACCTCATTTCCATGTTCTACCTCGACCTTCTGCTGCATTTGTAGACTAACTTCAAAATTCAGTTGTAATAGGTTTCTTGATTTTATTGTATGTAATCAAAACATATTAAACAATTTTCTTAGCTATTTGTTTTCAGGTCCTGAGTTGAAAGCAGCTTTTGAAGCAATTTGAATTTTTGTTCCAGTTTAGGGATCTTTATAATATCTGGGCACTATGTTTACATGCTTCTAGACTCTAAGTTATGGTGGTGTTCGGTTTTTGTTTTTGGTTTTTTTGGGGTGTACTAAACAAGTTGCTTCTAGAAATGTATTGATTTAAAAAAGGATCTTATTCAGTTTTGTGGTTTGGCAGGCAGAGTGTGAAATCCTGCCTTTTAAAAATCAACTCTGCTTAGCTCCTCATTACATTTTATTTATTTATTTTATTTCATTTTATTTATCCCCATATTTATGTCCTCTCAATATTTTGCCCTCTACATCTATGTAATCTAGTGACTCAGTAGCTCATTTAAAAATGAATTATGGACCTTATGTGTTGGATATGAGACTATAATAAAATTGTGAAATTCTTGTGAAAGGGGAAATAATCACCCCCTCTATTTCCCAACTTCATGGATGAGTGCCAAGACTTATTAAGCCAAAATAGCACTACACACACACAAGGCGGAAGTATCAACTTGCTCAGCAGAAACAAAACAACAACAACAGCTTAGGGTGCATCATGGGTTGTTGTGTTGTGCAAACCACGTCATACTGTTACTACGCCTAATAAAAAGGATGTTGTTTCTGTTAGTCTTTCCTTCCCAGGAAATACCTAAACACTTCATTTTTCTTTATAGGCTTTGGACCCCTAATTAATTACTTTTAGGCTGCAATTCTATACCCAGTTACATGGAAGAAAGCCCCACTGAATTCAGTGGAACTTACTTCTGAGTTGACATATATTGGACTACACTGTTGGAGTAGTTGTGTTGATTCTACAGTAGGGCTTCTGCAGTATAATTCTAGATAAGAGTTGGCTTCTTATCTAATAGGTATGTATTTTCAAGAGAGCTGATTCATTCATTCCAAACTAAAATCAATTGGCAGAAATGTGTATTTTGTACCTGTGAAAGTTAAGTAAGTATTTGAGGGAATAATATATGTGATGCACATCTGATATTAAAATAAAATGAATGATTTATTACAAATTGCTATGTTATCCTGAACTACATGGAGGGCTTAATTTGAGCCAGGACACGCCCCAGATGCTTCTGAAAATGTGCACAGGGACCATTTCTAATTGCCGACTAACCATAACACATACTAGAAGTTTTCCTTCAGAGTTTTGGTTCCAAAGGCACAGTTTCCAGGCAGACTCCCAGCATCTCTCTGTTTAGAAGTTAACCACTGAATACATAGTTTTTCAAGATCTGTATAGCACATATCATAAGTGTACAACAAATAGCGCTTAAAAGAAAAGCAACATTACTACTGAAAGAATACCAATGACTTTGTAAAGAACAGAGAACAATTTATTTCAATTTGCTGAAGCTTGCATATAATAATGTTCAGCACAGTATAACCAACCATTGCAACTCTTCAGGCCGTATCTTTGAATAGCAACTGCTCAGGTTGTGTGTCTTTGAAAATGGAAGATGCTTAACTTAAATGCATAATTAAGTCACCAGCCAAAATTAGGCTTATTTAAGTGTCATTTATTTAAATAGTGGAGAGTTAAGCATATGTTTAACTTCCTTATTGGAGTAAATTGGACTTTAAAGTTCTTAACTTTGGCTGGATGGTTCCATAATTGTTTAAAGCCTAGTGATTACAAAGGAAATAGAGTCTCCCTAATTTTGTCTGAGTTGTTGCATCCATTTCTTTATTTCAATACTTTCCAGAAGGGTAACCATGTTAGTCTGTTGCAGCAAAAACAACAAAGAGCCTTATGGTACCTTAAAGGCATTTATTTCTGGCATACATTTTCATGTCCACTTCATCAGAACTGAAATGCAAAAAGTTCAGACAGTGATATAATTGCCTTAACAATTCACAGAACTGTTGTTGAGTGCTAGGGATGTGGAAATCAGCAAAACTCAAGCTCATCAAAGTTCTCTGAGTTCCACGTTGAATCTCGGTCTGACTCGTGTTCATATCAGATTGTGAGTTTTGACACAGATGCAAACTCTGCCCCCGTATCTACTCTGGCAATACTACCACTGCAGGACCTAACAATGCCATTCACAATGTCAGGGATTCATGCACCCACTCATCTTCCAGTGTGACGTATGTCATAATTTGCCAGCCCTGCCCTACTGCTTTCTACATGGGACAAACAAGCCAGTCTCTATGCAAAAGAATAAATGGACACAAATCTGACATCAGGAATGGCAATGTTCAGAAACCAGTGGGAGGACATTTCTACCTTCCAGGACACTGTGCCAATGACCTTTAGGTGGCCATTCTTGAACAAAGACATTTCAAAAACAAATATCAATTCGAAATGAAGTACAGTTCATTAAGAGATTCATCTCTATTTCCTGTAGTTTGAATGAGGATAAAGGTTTTGGGTTTTTTTAAAATCACATTACATATGTTAATTGGCACACCATTGCAATGATGTCTGTGTTATCATCACCCAGCAACATTTTGGATGGTAACTGTTAAGGTAATTATCACCATAAGTACATTTCAATTCCCTCTAACAATACAGTTTACTTTTCTCTCCCCCCCACCCCCACCGCAGCATGTGTATATAAATCTGCCAGTTTAAGGTTAACACTCCATGCATCTGATGAAGAGAACAGTGTCCATGAAAGCTTATTGCAGAATAAATGTGTTAGTCTAAGATGCCACAAGGCTCTTTGCTATCTTTATTTTAGATACTGAAGGATGAAAGTTTTGCATCACTCTTCTCACATTAGAAACATCTTTAATATCCCATGGGCTGAATGAACTTTGCAGGACTTCTAGTTCAGTCCCATAAGGAGAGAACTAAGCTTACTTTGCCTGATGTAAAGGATGAAACAAAGGTGAATATAACACAGACAGACTAGAACATAAAACATCAGTATGGCGGAGGAAGAGGAGAAGAAGAAGAGGTAAACAGGTTAGAATCACTGTTAAGAATAAGTCATCTTGATTTCAGTTTATGCTGATAAATCCCAAACACACACAATTAATAAAAGGCCAATAAATCCCAAACACTAAACACATACAATTAATGGTAAGACAATAGTTGAAACATTTTCCTATTCTTAATTACTCATGAAACTTAATGTCAAGCAATTAAAATGCAACAAACATGCCTTATTAACTTAGGACTCTGGAGAATGCTGTTTGCCAAACATGTCAGGTAGAAAAACTGAACAGCCTCAATAGAATAGAGTTTAAAGTTTTGTTTGTAGAAACTAGTAGATGTAATTTTACAAGACCTGTGGACATTTGCACAATCTAAACTGTCAGAAGCTGATTTCATATAGGTACTTGGAAGGACTGCAGAGGTTATCATTAGCTCAGATGGGAAATTTGTATTATTACATAAGCTACTGGGGGATATCATTCTTTACTATCTTTAATGGGTCATTAACAACACTACAGTCTCTACCCTCTGCACCACCAAATCCTGTATGATGAAGAATATTTTGATATGTTTTCCACATTTTCTACTTACCTATGTAAACTTGTGTATGTTTTGAATAAAACTAGATGATTGATCCACCACACTATGCCATTTTCTGACTAAACTCGTATTCGCTAATTTGAATGTACCCAAAAAGCAAGGCTGAGTGTCCAGGGTGTCACAATCTGTGCTTGATGAAGGATAAAGTATATCCAAATACTTGAAATCATCTTCAAAGTAGATGCCACATTTATTACAGCAGGCCAGAAACACATTTGGGCTTTTAAGGGCATTCTTCATTTGGAATGTCTCTACTGGATAGTGTTTCCCACATTCAAACAGGAAAGATTTATTCACTGTATTTTGCACCATCTCATACCAGTCTGAGAGTCAGTTCTCACATTATTGTCACCATAGGAATTAAGAAATTCTTCTATCCGACAGCAGGTCTATAAAGTATCTGAAATATTTTACAAGCTACTTAAACAAATTGACCTGAATATGGGAGAATATCTATATCAGCAAAGGTCATTTTGGGCAGCTACTAGACCAGATCTGGAAACTCTTGATGTGATTGAGCTTCCTTGTGTAGTAGTAAGTGCATGTTATAGCACTTATGTAGAGTTACTGCCATACCAAAGCATTTCCAGTGGGAATACAAATGTAGAATGGCTGGTTTGTGTAGGAATGAATCATGTTGATGTTGCATACCACTTTGTAATAATCCATATCATATTCCAGTAGTGGAATGGACTATCTTACATTTTGTTTTAAAGGGTTAATATTGCTCATTGAACAACAGAAAAACAACTATTATAGAATATAACAGCATGATCCTGAACAAAGTGAATGTTCAGTGTCAGACTCAAGAAACTGATTTTAAAAACTCAACCGTGATCAATCTGTATTAGATTTCATTAATAACTATCTATTCAAGAGTACATCATAGAAAATTGCTTTGCTGACTGCAGTTACTCCTCTTCCACCACCACCTATAAGATTTGCCCAAATCACAATATGTACAATAGCTTATATGCTGTGAAATTAAGCAGAAAGTGACTGCCAGGTAAAAAAAGTTTAGAACAGTATCAGTCAGGGAAGGCATCAGTTACCTGTCCCTAGGCAGTTATTGGGTGGGTTAGAAATGTAATAATAAATAAAAATAAAAATTATAATCTTAAACAGATTTGGACACAAATGTTTAGGAATGAAACATATTTAAAACATTATGCACACTTTTCCAGCTTAATTAAAATAATACGTTTCAACTAAAAACATTTGAATATCTTAGTAGATTAACAGTGTAATCCTACACGTGTCTACTTAGACATCCTGTTAAGTTAAATGGGCCATACCCTCAGGAAAGCGGACAAAAGACTGCAGCCTAAATATTCATTCTTCTTGAGTCCTTTCTCATGTAAAGGCACCATAGGATGCTGTGGATCGTCTCCTCCACACCCATAGGCAGAGCAATGAGCACAGAGGAGGCGATCCAGCTGTGGATCTTGCCATCTCCTGCCCCTCTTCCAACCACCACAGAAGGCTTCTCTTACAAGGTTGCAACTGCAAACTTGAAAGAGAATTTGGAGAGGGAGAAAAAGGGCTGTGCTGATGGTAGGGGAGGGGAGGGCTCAGAGGCCCATCTAGCTGTGTTCTTTCATTTTAAACAGAGGAACAGAGGTGAAATTGACTCTGTCCTCCTTTCACCCTGCCTGGCTCTTGCCAGTAGCACATACAGCCCTGGATTAACCATTAAGCAATATAAGCACGTGCTTAGGGCACCAAGGGAAGGGGGGGACCACAGAGTACCAGAATACCACAATTTTTTTGCATTTGCATTTTTCCCTTATAACAGTTTTATTACAAAATGCATTAAACAGTGATGAAAATTTGTATTTCTTTCTGTTGCCCTAGTTATGAGTAAGTAACCGGCTTATATTGCTTGCTGCTATTTAGTGTTAAATAAATATAATTTAAAAAAACCAGTTCATATTTGATAAAGTTGTGTGTTCTGGCGTGGGGGATGGCCTTGAAAAAAAAATGAGTTTTTAATGTTTTATTTCACCTTCAGCACTTATTGAGTCCTAATGTCTTGCCAGCTAAGCAATGGAAGGGCCGAGGGGGCACTGTTATTGGGCTGTGCTTAGGCATCAACTGGCCTTAATCCGGCCTTGAGTTAAGACCTTTCTGTTCACCGAGACTTCTAATGTTTTTATGGCTTTTATAGTTTTAACTGTTGTTTTGATTTTATTTGAGTTTTACTAGTCTTCTCTCCTTTACTTACTGTAATTCTTTCTAAAGTTTTCAAGTATTGACATTTTTTGCTGCTTGCTTTATAGATTGCTGTTTTATTGTTTGCAAATAATAGCAAATGACTATTTATAATGTTTTGATAGAAAAATAGTTTAAAAATCTTTCAGATGAATAATCCCCCTTGAAGGTAGGCCTGCATTAATCTCATATTGCAGATGGATACTGCAGTGGCTTACCTAAGACTACACATGGGATAGGTGGACAGCTCCAAACTTGGAGCCCTTTGTCTATCGGGAGCACAACCCATAAGGCTGCACCCTAATTGACTGGCATATAATCTGTACAGCACCTGCTACTAACGTGCAACACAGAAATGTGAATAAATAGGAATCAGCAAAACACACACAAATTAATACCTCCCAAACACTATTCCAGTGACTTGATAAACATAATTATTGCGTGCGCAAAAGAGGAAATAAGAGTCGAGACACAGAATGATGGTGAAATTAAGGGCCACATTTATTGATTGGAGGATCTGGGAAGGGACGAGTGCGGGTGCTAGCTAAACCGGCTCTCGGCCAGTATACCCTTCAATGGGCGAAACATCCCAATCGGAGGTGTGGCGCTGTAACTCACCACTCCCCAATTTTACACCGTACGGTGTCGGAAGGCCTCCTCCATGTCACCACACGGGGCCATGAAACGCCATGCGGGTGAGAGGAATTGGCCTCAAAGGCGGACCCTGTCTCCCTGGCTGTGCCATGAAACTAGGCTCAGGGTAGGCTAAGGTATCGCCAGTCACCTGAAAGGTGCCATGTCGGGTGACATGGGAACCCTGGGGTCAGGAGCTCTCCGACTCTGACGGGACCAACCTAAAAGCATTCTCCGGATACGGAAATCACCGGAGTAATCAGCCAGGCCTTGTGCCTTAGCAATAAAGGACAAGGCCGCCAATTTTCCTTTTATCGTACGCTCCGCCAGGCCCTGGGCATGTGAAAAAACCAGAAACTGCATCAGATGTTCCACAGGAATGGGCCAAGTCAAAGGCAGACCTGCAGAGCGATGGAACTGACCAAAGTCCCTACCTGCCCTGCTGTAAGTATCTCTGGTGCTAGGGGCCAGGGACCTCAATATTGCTTGCTCGGCTGCAGACCGCCAACCTGCCAAAGACAAGGCATAAAACGGGATTGGGACAAGCCTGAGGGGCTAGCTCTTGGAATCTGGCCATCTGGTTTCGAGACAGTGCATCGGCGATGCTATTGTCCAAACCAGGCACATGGCGAGCCGAGAAAACAATATTATACTGAAGACAGAGCAAAGTGAGAGCCCGAACCAGGAACATAACGTTGGAATTCTTAGATGTCAGTGAGTTGACGACCTGAACTGTGGCCAAGTTGTCGCACCAGAAATGGACGACAGAATTGGCTAATCGGTCCTTCCAAAGGTGTGCCGCGACATATATTGGAAAAAATTCAAGAAAAGTAAGGTCGCGACATAGGCCCATGGCCTTCCATTCAGGAGGCCATGACACTGCACACCACTGGTCCTGCAATAAAACACCAAAATCCAGGGCCCCAGATGCATCTGAATGGACCTGGAACCCTGCGTTGAGAGTTAGTTCCTGCCTCCAAAATGACACCCCGTTGAAACTATGGAGAAAGCGGGCCCAGACCATGAGGTCGGCCCTCATAGCAGAGGTCACCCTGAGCCTATGGTGTGGGCGTGTTAAACCACGCATCGCCGAGCAAAGCCGTCAAAGGAAGGCCCGGCCCGGTGCCACGACTCTGCACGCAAAGTTGAGATGACCCACCAGAGCCTGAAGCTCCCGGAGGGTTATCCGAGCCGTTGACATAGTGGCCTGCACAAGGTGTATCAATGACTGCACTTTGTCCAGCGGCAAACGTGAAGACTGAGCGACGGAATCCAATTCTATTCCGAGAAACGTGAGAGAAGTGGCAGGGCCCTCCGTCTTTTCTTGTGCAAGTGGAACGCCTAGCTCATCCGCTAATGCACTGAACTGACGCATGAGGAAAGAGCATTCTGGCAATGTGGAGGGCCCTGCAAAAAGGAAATCATCCAGGTAATGCACAACATGGAGAGAGCCCGTCCTCCTGTGCAGCGCCCAGTCTAAGAATGAACTGAAGCACTCAAAAGCCGAACAGGAGATGGAACATCCCTGTCAATAAAGAATTTACCACAAAAACTAAATCCCAACAAGTCAAAGTCAGCTGGGTGAACCGGGAGCAGACAACATGCAGACTTAATGTCACATTTTCCCATGAGAGCTCCAGGCCCACAACTGCGGACCATCCGCATGGCCGAATCAAAGGAAGCATATTTAACGGAGCAAAGGTGCTCCGGAATCGCGTCATTCACAGATGCCCCCTGCGGGTAGGACAAATTGTGAATGAGGCGGAATTCCCCAGGGGCCTTCTTAGGAACAATGCCCAATGGCGAAATGCACAATGTGGGCATTGGTAGACCATGGAATGGTCCCAGGACCCTTCCTGCCTGGACCTCTTTATCAATTTTTGAGGCAACCATGTCCTCCATGTCCGCTACTGACTTCTGGTTGGGAGACATAACGTGAACTCTAGGGCCTATGAAAGGAATACGAAAACCATCCCGGAAGCCGTGCAAGAGGTATAGCGCGGCTTCACGCCATGGGTAGCCATCCAAAAGATGGCAAAGCACATCCAACCTAATTGGACTGGGGCCCTTTTGGAGGCTGTTGGCTCCCGGCGGCCAGTGGGCGCTTTGTGCTCGACCCTGTCCTGGGTGATCCCTTGGGAGCTCTAAGCTTGGGGCAAAAAGAGGAGGCGTGCTGACCGGAGCAGATTGCACACGCATGCTTGAAGGAGCACTCCTCCTGGGAACAAGTGCCCTTAGAGGAATACTCCCAGCAAACAAGCCGGGATTGAACCGACTGCCCCGCCGTGACGCGGGGAGCTGCCTGCATGGCCGTCCGGGGCAGAATGTGGCCACTATCAGTCTGCTCGCCAGGAATAGGGCGAGCCGGAATCATATGCTCTAGCCACAAATCATTGTCCTTAAGGTCCCAGCGCAAAGAATGATCAAACACCGCCTTCTTACGGAAGGCCTCATTGTAAGCGAGCCAAGCATTCCCCTCAAAACTAGAGTATGCTCGATATAAAATATCCAGATATTTTGTTAACACCACACCCTTGTCGGGATACGCTTGCTGTAAAATCCCCATGTAGGTGAGGAAGCCGGGCAGCCAGTTTGCCCATATCCTGGCCGGCTTCTTACGCCTAGCAGCAGCCTTCTCCTTCTCGGACAACTTATCTTTCTCTGTCGACTCTACTTCCCAATTCAACAAAGAGAAGATATCTATGAATTCACCACGAAGGATCTTCTCATTGGTGGCCACAGACAAGTGATAACCTAGAGGGAAGGAGGCCAGGACAGGAGGCATTGTTCCTTCCTTGGCGTTCGGATAGTGGTCAACGAGGTCCGGGACCGTACTAGTGTTAGGTTTAAGAGCCACCTACCCTGTAGGCCCAGGCCACACAGCAGCACAAGCCTGAACTGCTGCGGAAGGCGTACTAGTAGCATCATGAGAAGTACCCGGCTGCGATGTCGCGGCAGGTACATCACCAGGAGGCTGGTGATCACCTGGCAAAAGAGTCAGCAGTGGCAGGTGGTGTCGCCACAGGCCCTGCTTGGACTGAATACTGACTCAGAAGGGGTGGTGGAGGATCAGCTGAAGACAAGGGAGTGGCAGTCGTGGCCCCCGGTAAGTCGGTCTGACGCCCAGTGACACCGACCCCTGGTAAAGGTGGCACACCCAGTGGAGGCAGCATGGCAGGAACGTGGGCGGCTGAGGCTTGAAGCCACGGGAAATAAAACCAGGGATGCACCTGTCCCCAATTAAAAGGAGCAGGCAGATGGACCTGGCCTGAGGACTCACCCCCAGCAGACTCTGGTGCAGACGCCGGTAATCCGCCGGGCGAGGCCAATGAAGGCTGCGGGGGGGTCCGGTTGTTGATCAGATGATCCCAACTCTGGATGGACGCCCATCGCCGATAAGTCTGGAGAAGAAGCGTCCACTGGGGCAGCCGGCTGCATCTGCTGGGCTGTGGGACCCGAAGATCCCTCTATGGCCTCCAAGCGTGCTGAAATAGAAGACCAAAATGCCCTATGAGATTTAGCACGCTTTCGAGATCCCCGCCCCGAAGACCCTTCACCTGCTGGCCCCGCAGGTGGCTGCAGACCCCTAGCATTCTCAATACTAGCCAATCGTGCCAGTATGGTAGCCACGTCAGTAGACTCATCATCGGAGGAAGAGAAGGCAGGCTCTGGGCGAACCCGCTTGGCTGGCTGTCGAGGGGCCCTCCCTTTTCCTTTCTTACCGCCCTGACCCTTGCATGAGGGCATGATAACCTATTGCAAATAAAATTGGATAAAGTTAAATGTGGATGGAAAAACTTTATCCCACAATCAGAACTTACATTAAGCTCAATGTAGAATTATCAACAATAAGCTAACGGGTGCAACTACACCTAGTCCCCACTAGAGGGCAATGCCGTGTTATACTCTCTCCCTGCTATAACCACACGCTGACAAAAGGAAGCGCAGTACCCACGCTGGCCACTGGAGGGAGCCGGCAGCACACAGAACAAACTCAAGCCGGGAGTTTAAAGCAGACAAGGGAGTGATTCCCCAACAGGGCGCCCTCGACGGCATGCGAGGGCGAGATTTGCCCTAACAATTAAACTAGAACCAGGATGCTGTCTTGGGTCACATAAGCCCAACAATTGGGGAGCAGGACAGATAAAAAGGAGGCCCGAAGGCATTACGTGCTCCTCTAGACAGGGGTAACCTAGGTAGGGCGTTTCCCACGTGGATCCCAAGGAAAAGCCTAGCTCACCAACCAGTCAGCGGAGCAGCGAGGCAGCGTTTGCCGGTCAAACACAGCCCACGTGCTCGAGCCTCTCTGTACTAGAGGCCCGAGGCGGCAGCAACCGCAGTGTGGAGCAATTGCTGGAGGACGCCCTACAAGCTGGGTAGGTGATGGGGGGGGAATTGAACTTTAAGGACAAGGGGACAGCGAGAGATCCCTGCTAACGGCCCCCCAAAGGGGACCGCAAGCCGCAGGGCGGCAGACCTCCCCCCAAACTCACACGCTCAGGCACAGTATACAAAAGAACCCACAAACCAGCACCAAGCACAATACACTATCAAACCAATAGCTGAGCTGAGAGCGAAGGCGGAGGCAAGAAGGTCCATATAATTCTTCTCGAGCAGCTGCTTTGAGAAAAGAGGCAGAGGGTGGAGCAACGCTGCCTAATAAAGGCCTCCGTCGCTCCTCCCCCCGCCTTAAGCCCATAGGTGTTTTCAAAATAAAACAGCCTCACCTCTCATTCCTCCACGCGCGCAAATAGTCCTCCCACCAACAGCTACGCGTTGGTGGGGGAAGGGGAACGTGTAAATTGAGAGACTAACTGTCTTTCATGCACTAGGTTTATCAGGTCATCTAGTAACTTCCATACATGTCTTAGTAGTTTGAGCAGAAATAATCTTCACAAGATATACAACTTTTTTGAACAGTGCTATCTCTTCAGAATATTTTCATTTTAATTAAATGTCATACTTCAAGTAACTGATGAGAGAACATGCCATAAGCCGGTAATGGAGTTTCCCTGACTACCTTATAAGCACAGATTGCTAAACTAGTCACTAAGGAAATACTTTTTGATTCTCATTTGCATAAGGGAATGTGCTTTTCCCCTCTACCCCTATTTACATAAAGGCTTGCCAGAAATGTTGATTCTCATTCTGTCTGGGTTGGGCAAAGAGGGCATATGGTCTGATTCCCCCCCCCCATTTTGTAAATATTAAAGAAATATGTAGATATTCTTTGCCTCCCTATCCATTCATTATTAAAGTTGTGCCTGGAATTATAAACATGGTTCAGGATTTTTGCTACCGCTGACTTGCATTCTCAAAATTCTATTTCCTATCCTACTGCTGATTAGGTTAGGATATAAACTCTGCTAGTAGAAGTTTTTTTTTTCCAGGTTTCCTCCTCTGTTCTTTAGATATAACTATACAGTATAAAGAACAACAATAGAACATTGGTTGCTGATTATATAAACGTGTATCCAATGGTGGTTTTGTACTAGTGGGAAGCACTTCCTCGTGCACAAGGCAGGGCACCCAATTTTTGCTAATTCTCTCTACTCAATGCAGCCCCCCCTACACACCAAAGATCTGCTTTTGAGTGGTTGCAGAACCCCCCAGAACTGTAAGTAATATGGCACAGAGGACTGCAGTATGTAGGGGGGGGCTCAGTGAAAATCGGGTGTTCTGCCTTGCACAAGTGCTGGTGGCTCAGCGATGGGAGCAGGACCGGTGCAGGGCAGTTTGGCGCCCCAGGCGAAATAATATTTAGCAGCCCCCCCCTCCAAAGCAGCCCTGCTCTGCAAAAAAAAACAACCCTGCGCCGCCACCACCAACCTACCTTCCCCCCCGCCCTGGCGGTGGCGGCTGCTGCTGCTGCTGCTGCTGCTGCCTCCTCCTCCTCCTGAAGTGACGCGACGCGACGGGACCCCCGCGCTGTTTTTTGCTGGGGAAACCATGGCAACAGGGCTGTTTAAGCCCTGTTGCCCTGGTTCTTCCGGCCAAAAAACCCCGGGCGGGGCTCCGGAAGCGACGTGACGCGGAGAAGGTAGGTGACAGGGGGGTTGGGGGGGTGGCGATGGCGGCGGGAGGCGCAGCGGCAGCGAGCGGGCGGGCAGGGGGAGGCGCGGCGGCGGGCGGAGGCTTGGCGGGGGTGGCGCAGCGGAGGCGGAGGCCTGGCGGGGGCGGCGCAGCGGCAGCGAAGAGGAGCGCAGTGTTTCCACGCCCTCTTCAGCCGCGCGCCCTAGGCAACCGCCTAGTTTGCCTAGCGGTAGCGCCGGCCCTGGATGGGAGCAGAGCTTTCCACCATTGCACTGGGGAGCCCTGTGATGGAGGAGGGGGAGGTCTGCAGTATCCCATGACCCCTCAGCTACCGTCTCTGGGAATGTAGGCTTGCTTCCTAAGTCTCTTCAGGTATGCTTCAGCAGAACTTTAGTCCTAAGCAGTCTTTATTAAGAAGCATACCTACCTTTTGAGTGTTATCATAGTGATTTATTCATTAATTCAGAAATGCATTGCATTTCTATATCACCCATTAGCCGAAGCTCTCTCGGTGGTTCACAACAATTAAAACCATAAAGTACAGCATGACAAAATGTAATATACAACTTGTAAAAGTTTAAAACTACAGTATAAAACCAAAGTAAAAACCAGCAGCACTGGAAAGATTTAAAAATCCAAAACAGATTGAAAAACAACAAAAACTGAAGGACTGAAATATCTGAGTGAATAAAAAGGTCTTCACCAGGTGCAAAAAAAACCCCACAACGTAAGCACTAGGCAAGCCTGTCCGGGGAGCACATTCCACAAATGTGGTGCCACAATGGAAAAGTCCCTATCCTTAGTTTTCCAATTTATTATACTGGTTGTATCTTCATTGCAGGTAGAATGCAGGTTTCTTCATTTAAACCACTATATCGTGGGCTCCATATCATTCACAGGTGAAACAAGAATGAGTTGGCTATAATGAAAATTAAATATTTATATATGTTATGCTTATTTCTTATAGATACAACCATTATAATAAATTAAAACATAATTTATTGGCTGATGAAGCAATGAAACAAGATCTGTAACCGGTATACTTGTCTGTCTTTTGGTTCTCATGGTGTACTTTGTGAGTAATGTGCTATGCGTCATTTGTTATGGTTTGATTTGTTTATTTATGGTTATAATTTGTGATATAACGTGTATTATTGTTTGGTCTGTATCTTTGCATATTCTTGTTTAGTATTATATTCATAAATATACAAGCTCCTGTGCTATTTGTGAAGTATAATTTCTTTACATATAATTTCCTCTTGTCCGTTTATTTCATGGGCTCCTGTGCCTTGAGCATTATCCTGTTATCTTCATGCAGTTGTGTCATCCCATACTTTGTCATGGTTTATGAAAAGCATACATATGTAACTGATTTTATATGAGCTTTTTGGACAGACAGCTTGATAGTTCTGTGAGAATATACATAGCTGGGCACACTAAGGTGGTTTGGGTCTAGAATGAGGAGAACAAAGTGAAGTACCAGTACCATTGTTCAAAGTAATAGTACCATAGACCACACTTTGGAAGCAGAAGTCAGAGATTAGGGATCCACTTATTCATATAAACAAGAAAACTGAGCTCTTTGTTCTATTCCAGGAGGTGGGATTAGTCTCCTCTCAAATAGGAATCTGATTTGTGGAGCAAACAATGTATTCATGGATTTGATGTTTATCTAAGTAGGCATGTGCAAAACTCTACTTTATTCTATTTCTTTCATGTTTTACAGCACTTCAAGTGTCAATTTCCCTCAGCAAGGTAGAAGTCAGTGTGGGTGTCTCCAAATTCTTCACATGTACAGGTATGTATATCTATATAATTTCAACTCGTATCTGTATTGGCTAAAAATGTATTGCTTCATTGTCCATGATACGGTAAAAAACCATACCCAGTCTGACTTGAAAAAGATCTGCATCACTCTGGCCTTGTCAGAAGCCTTACTAAAATGATGGGATTATGCAAGGGGGAGACCTAATAGACTATTGTGGGATCTCATACTTTTAAATCAAAAGATAAAGGACTAATGGCATGATCTACCAAGAAATTTTCTGACAGAAGTCAATTTGAAATGAGTTGAAGCTATGTAATGAGAATTTCCTAGCGGTAATGCTCTGGTAGTTTATCCTGAGTCTTGTAAATAATATCTAATAGCGTAAATGATATTGCTTAAGAATTTTTCCTTAAATAAATTATATGTCCTGGGCAGAATAGAATACACAAACAATCTATGTAACATGCTAGTTCCAATTGTGGTAGTTATGGCTATTGTGGTTGTGATGAACCCTCTGGCTCGTATTGGCAGACCCATTGTGATGTCTCAGAATGATTGGGTCCATTTCATCTGTTGAGAAAAATGGTTGGCTATGGGATTTTTGCATCACTCCAGCTTTATGAACTGAAGTAAATAGTATTTCCTACAGATTTAGGGTCAAGGATAGCTGTGTGGAAATGTAAGGAGACTGAGGATTCAAAGGCTTGGTGGAAAGAGGTTCCTGGAGATCAGAAAGCTAAGGAGAAGTGAGCCAAGATGAAGACATATGGAAGAAAATGTCCAAGCAGCTACTGGACTGAAAAATCTCCATCTCTTCTTCCTTCAGTTTCTGTTTTTTCATCATAGCAAGTCAGCCATGTCAGGAGAATATATGCTGTTGGCAGGAGAGAAAGCAGGGAGCAGACAGGGCAGCTGGCTGAGAGTCAGGAAGTGACAAAACTGTGAAAAATATATAGATTTGAAAAAGTGCACACAAAGTTTGAAAATATGCATACAAAAATTGTATATATTTTGCAAAATATCCCCCCCAATATGTACAAACTGTCATGCAGACTAAGCAAAAACAAAAAATGCAGTCCGATGCAGAAATAGGATGGAATAAATTTAGGAGTAGAAAAATAAGAATCTGAGACTGAATTCATTCCTCCTTAGTGCAATGTAACACACCCTGAGAAGCGGAGGCTTGTGGAAACAGCACGTGGTGAAGGCTTGGAATTTAAGAATGGAGAAACTTGGTCAGGGCAAAATCTAATATTCTCCAGTGACAGGAGAAGCTATGAGCAGATGGCAGGAAGGAAATGGTTAAGCAAGGATATTTCACATGCTGTGGTCTAGGGGGCCATGGCAGCGTAGGTTTGCCAAGCCAAAACTCCAACGTGCTCCTGTACTTTTAAGTGTCATATAGCAAATAAAATTATGCCAGTAGGAAACAGAAGAATCTTGCCAAAATGCATAACTTTGAACCATTCATGCACACACAAACTGCATGTAGAAATTCTACCCAACATATAGCAGGTCAATCTTTTATTATTATTTTATTTTGAAGTGTATGTTCAGAGAGACAAAGAAATTAGTTGGCCTTATGAGCCTGCTGAATATTGTGCTTGGTTTCCCTGTACTGCATCAAAAAGGGTTTCTAATCTTTCCCCTACATGTGGCAGCTAGGTGACAAATCATAGACCTGCTATATTTCCCTTGAAGTAGGGAATTCATTACAAAGGCAGCTTTCTTTGGCAAAGGCATAATGATAGTCAAAAACATAATCTTCAAGTTTTTAATACAGTGTGTTGTTAGAGGACCTCACATGAAAAGCTAGGCCCTATTTCCTTCCAAAAACTAGAGGAATTTATTATATGTACTTTTATACCACCCTTCAGTCATCTTTCCTGTGTGGTTACTTAGGGCAGTATCCAACTGTGTCATGCTGCTAGCACAAATGATGTAGCGCTAACAGCAACTAAATTCTGAACTATGCACAAGAGAAGAATCTAACTATAGTTACATTTCTGCAAACGTGATTATGCAAGTGGTTGCACAACCCATGGTGCAAGGGAGTTGTGCATTATGCTTGCACAACCTGTTGTGAAACAGGTTGTGCATTACACTTACACAACCAGTTGCACAAGTGGTTGCACAACAGGTTGCACAAGTGTAATGCGCAACCACTTGTGCAACAAAAAGATTCAGCAGAGCTCTGTTAGCCCTATTTGAGATTGTGGAATGATACCACAATCACATGGATATATTCTGCAGTTGCTCTGTGTTGGCAGCATCTGGTGGACTAGTATTTTCCAGCATGTCAATCTGAGTTTTTAATACTGTATACATTTTCTATTTCTTTATAGTATTTTGGATTATATACCAGTATCAGCACTATCTGATTTTCAGGCAGACTGACTTTCATAGCAGCCAAGTAAATTATTTTTCGGCATTGGAAAAAAACTATTCCACTTGTGATTCATATATGGCATGTTGTTGTTTTTTAAACCATAGGATATGATTGAATTTTTTAGTAGCATATGGTCCCTATTCTTTGAATGGTTTGCAGACTAAATTCCCCAATCCTCATTTTGGTTTTACTTTTATATCATTATATAATGTGGCATGTGTTTTACTTGAAATATGCACTTTACTTTCATTCAGCAACATAATGTGGGAAAAAAAAGACACCTGGTGAAATTCTCCCTTCTATGCAGCTATTAGAAGTACAGGTGTATACAACCATGTTAGTGCTGAATTAGGGTTGCCATCTCTTTTTTAACAGCTATATGGCAGGCAGGTAGAATATGGTCCTTCTGATGCGTGGAATAGCCATATCTAGTGAATTTGGCTGATACAAATGGGTGAAAATTTGGTTTGGATAAGAGTTTACCAAGATTCACAAATTTCTTCATATTCATGACAGAAAGACCACTAATTATTTTTTTAATGAATGCAGGAGAAAGGGAAACTGACAGATTCATACACCACTAGTTTTATAAATGCTTCAGGTTTCCTAGCAGTCTGCTTCCAAGTGAAACTTGAAAGGGTTTGCTTGAAAGGGGTATCATATCTTAGTCAGGAGACTATGGCTAATAGGAGATGTTCCATTATAATTTAAGTATACATTATGAAGTCTACCTTATTTTTCCGTCTATAAGATGCCCCCATGTATAAGACGCCCCCCACTGGGCAGTTTCGCAACCAGGCGGTTTTCTCCTCGGCTTACTTCCGTGTATAAGACGACCCTCAATTTTTAGTCTAACAATTTTAGGAAAAAGTATAGTCTTATACATGGAAAAATACTGTATAAACCATGGTGTCACTAGTTACTATTATATGAATCCATATAATCATTTTATGAACACTCCTTCCAACCAATTGAATTTTGAGTTAATAGCAGATAATTAAAGAGGACTACCACCAAGGAATAATTTGGTCGTGAAAAGTATTCTATAGTTGAAATATTATTGTTATTTTCAAATAGAAACAAGAGAAGCTATCTTCAGTTTTGATTTTAGAGCTTGTTTCTTGAAAGCTGTTTCTCCTTTTTTTGAGATACGCATTTGAAGGCATTTATTTGAGCAATGAGTGACGTGCATATGAGTAACTGTTGTGTGAGTAATCACATGATGGCAGAAAATGTGGTGTGTGTGTGTGTGTGTGCTCACACAGAGAGCTAATTTCCAGCAACTGTTATTCCATGAGTTACTATGAGATACTAAGACTGCAATCCTATACCCACTCATTGGGAGTAAATCCCATTGAACTCAGCATGTGCAGGATTGTCATGATACCTGCTTGCAGGAGAAGAGGAAGTGACAAGGAATTCTATTTTTCTCACTCTTCATGGTTGCTATAGTGTTTGGGAAATGACTTGAGTGGAAGAGATATACAATTCTGTTTCTGTATCCAGAGCAATCCCACTTTTGAATGTTATGAAAACTGTGGAAATAGACAAAGAGAAACACCTGTGTGTTCTCTCTCTCTCTCTCTCTCTCTCTCCACATGCTCATGCATCTAAAGCCCTGCATAATCTAGCATGGAAGAGATAGAAGAAGTCATACATATGCTTCAAAAGAGTGAGATTTTTATTGTCCTTTCTTCACTAATTAGGATCTTCTGTGGGATCATCCAAATGTTCTCAAGGACATTTGGTATAGTCCTCCTTTGCATGTTCATGGGCAGGAAGCAGAGGAGGACAAATAGGCCTATTTAATCCAACCCAGCATTTAAAATGACTTTTCAGTCAGTCTTGGGGCAAACAAATTCCTCCATGCGACTATAAAAGAGAGCAAGGCAAGGTTAAGTTCCATTGTAATCAAATATAAATACTTCTCAGAAGAGTGGGAACTACGACTGCTGTACATGCATGACTTCCATAACACTGTTTTTTGCACACAGTTGTGCACTGGTCCGGATAGTTCAGTTGAATGTGTAGTGATCCACATGGGCATGGGCATTGTCACTATGTGAATTACAGATATCACACACAAAAGCCAACTTCTGGAAGTGCCCTACTACACATAATATTGGTTCTTATTATTATCCCCAAATGGTTCTTATTATTGCCCAAAAAAAATGAATCAAAGTTGTGCACTAGAACATATTTTTTTAATGCTTAATTTCCTCCAAAATATACCTACACAGGTAGAAAGTTTGAATATATATATATGCTACCTAGCCAAACATTTGTTATGTACATTGTTGTCCGTTAATTTTTTTAGTAATTGGTGAACCAGAGAATATAGATTGGTACAACCCACAAGGAGAGAAGATTGTTTCTAATCAAAGAGTGGTGGTGCAGAAAGAAGGTGTCAGATCACGACTAACCATCTACAATGCCAATGTGGAAGATGCTGGAATATACAGGTGTCAAGCAACAGATTCTGGAGGACTAACTCAAGAAGCTACTGTTGTTTTGGAAATTTACCGTAAGTTAAATGCAAAGGGGAATATAAATAAAATGGTGAGACTTTCTCTTTTTATATGTTGTACAGAAAATGATATTTTCAGTAAACATAATCTTAGAAGTTAAGGGTTTTCTGTGTTGTTGTTTGTTGGAAAATATATACACAGAAAGGGGCTTTAGTAGAACCTGACATCCCAAATTTCCCTAAATCCAATTAACCTACATAAAATATGACCCTTACCTTAAGGATACACAGTGCTTTCTTGAGAAGAGACAGCATAAGAAAACCAAATTTACTCCAAAATTCTTTTGCAATAACTCTGGTTAACCAGGTTTCCCATTCCCATGGAAGGAGTGCTTATCCATATGTGTGTAGGCCTCCTTCAGACTGATGCTGATGGCACAATGGTTGAGTGCTGGGACGAAACACGTCTAAATTGTTTTTAGGTGTTTGAAATTGTGTGTGTGGGGGGGGTGTTTTTGTTTTTTCATATTTTTTAACCCTTTCTGTAAGACAATTTGAATATTTTTTAGAGAAAGGTGTCTAATAACTTAAATAAATAAATAAAGAGGGCAGGGCTAGCCTGCTCATTCATGAGACCCCATCCATGAATTCATGCTGACTGCCCAAAGAGACAGCTGGAGACTTCTGCAGCCTTAAACACTAATACATTTATTGTGGCATGGTCTTTTGTAGACTAGCGTGTACTGCACCAGATGAATTTATAAAGGATGCTTGTTCCTGTGAAAGTTGGTGCCAGAATAGAATAAAATAAAACTGTCAATATTTTGAAGTGTCAAAGTACTTTTAATCCTTTTTTGTTGCAAAAGATTAATACGATAATAATACTTACCTATCTGACAATGTTGTATGCTGAGTATTTCAAGCATCTTACAGTGCTAAATAAATTCTAATTATTAGTTATGAATTCTCAGCAAAGGACAGGAGAAGCTGTTAAACATTGTTTCCTTCTTTCTTAGAAAAGCTCACATTCCAAGATATCTCGTCACCACAAGAATTTGTACAGGGAGAAGATGTACAAGTCATTTGCCGTGTTACTAGTTCACCTGCACCTATTGTCAGCTGGTTGTATCAAAATGAGGAAGTCTCAAATATTGCTGACAGTTAGTATTTTGGTAACTCTTTAAATTATATGTTTTTATTCTACATTCAGCCAGTTTAAAGACACACGCATTAATGTTCTGATGTAAGACTGAAACACCTGTTGTGTAGGGTGGACAAAAATATGAGTGGTGTAATGGTCATTGAGACAGTTAAATTGACAGTCACAGCTACTACAATTAATTTTAGTATTAAATTTAACTAGATATTCCTCTTTCGGATTATTCTGTCCCTGTAAATAAAGATTTATTTTACATTTCATATATAGAGAAACAGTAGCTTAGGGATCAGCAGCTGGCAGCCACCGAGTTACAACTGGCCAAAATCATGGTTACTCTTGCCCCCATATTTGACAACTTAGAGGGTGAAAGAGGGTTCCCAAGGTGTGTGTGTGTGGGGGGGGGGTTATGACCACAGGACTCTCTGTCCGACCACTTCAGGCCCTCTGTACTCTCTGACCCTTCCTCTGCTCATGATCTACGTATGTCAAGCCTGGCACAGAGGACAATGATGAGGAAGCTTCTAAATTATGATAACCTCACTTGTGTTGCCAGGCTACTTCTGTTAATGAAAGCTGAATCACCAGGTTCACACACACACACACACACACACACACACACACACACACACACAGATCTATTACAAAATTGACTGTTACAAAGTAATATAACAACTTTGAATTCTTAGTTTTCAGTGGAATAAAAAAAATATCCATTATATTGGCCATGATTGGTACCTTCTTCTTAAGTAACTCTGAAGATATAACTTATACACTTTTGAAATACAAAAATAAATTGTTCTGTTCAATTGCTGTGGATTTTTTTTCTTTTCAATATTATTATCAATTAAGTTAAATATGGAGGGCCTTGACTTCAGGAACATTCATGCCAATCTTCATTTGTTTGGGCTTTGGACTAGAACATCATGGCCATATTTTCCTACACATGACTTTAGATTCTACTTTAAATTTCATATTACCCTAGTAATTCTGAAGCAAGACTCTAGTGAATATCAACCAAATTAAACATCAAGAAAACCTGACTGAATTTTAACAAAATACATGATTATGTACTGGAGCTGCTCTAAGGTTATTGATATTTGTCATGAAGTGCAGCATTTGCTATACAATTTCTATTTCATCATTTGGTTATATTACTTCCTTATTGGTGCTTCTGAAATAGGGTACATTATGGGTTTAACAAGCTTCATTGGTAGCAAAGACAAAGAGTTTGACAACTTCAAACCTGGAAACCTTACCATTCCCCTAATATTCAGCAGTGCAGCGGTGTGATAATGCTGGAGCTCAGCCTGTGGAAAACTAAAAGCTATCTTATAATAGGAGAGAGACTCCTGAAACTGACACTTTTATTTGGCAGATGTTTCAGTACAGAAGGTCATGTATTTCCATTAGTTCAGGGTTAACCAATCCCTTGTCCCTTTCTAAGTTGTGGCTTAGGCTGGATGAGATGGGCTGTTGTTTATATTGTCTACATTTTTAAAAATGTAAACCCGTAAAGCAAGATGTAAAGCATCTGAGCTAGGAGAACTGAACTAGCATTACATTTTATGTGTAAATTGAAATGTGTTTTGTTGATGCACACTTTGTTACAGTAGTAGAAGTGTTCAAGTGTTTAAATTCCAAACCATGTTCACGGTAGAGCCTTCACTTACTGATACTGCTTTATCTCTTACATGCATTTCCAGATAGATTTGCCATGTTGCCGAACAATAATCTTCAGATTCTTAAAATCAATAAAAGTGATGAAGGAGTTTACAGATGTGAAGGAAGAGTAGAAGCCAGAGGGGAAATTGACTTTCGGGATATCATTGTAATTGTAAATGGTAAGGAGCAAAACTGTACTATAGTACTGGTGTCTTGCTTGTGGTGTCTTAGAATAATGTAAATCAATACTGGGGAATTAATTGTAGTAATCAACCATTCCGTTATCACTGCAGTCTTCTTTAAACGCAGAGGAAAATACACAAGAATATTCCACTTAGTACCAGACAAAATGATGCCTATGTCCACTGAGCACTAACACATAATCACTGAAAATAATATGTGTATGGTCAATCAGTCACCGCTAGGTTTCCTCTAACCTTTAGTATCACCACAAAAATGCACTGTAGATCATTGTAAGTTTGTGTGTAAATGTTTAAGCAGTTATAATAGTCAGGTATAATACCAATCTTTATAAGCAAATAATATCACTGTTAATATTGAATGAGTGGGCTCATAGCAGTGCAGAATTGAGATTGATACTGCAGGAATGGTTATGCCCTTTTGAGATTTCAGAAAACCTTCACCTATAGAACTAAGAACAATGAGTGATTCAATTAATTTTGTTTGCATAAATTTCCATTCTCTGTCATGAGCTATAAATATTCAGTCACACTACGTTGCATTTCCTGAATTGTCTTCAATATTTTCTAAAAACAGCCAGCAACATTTTTAAGTGATAGGGTAACAGTTGAATTAGCTAGAAATCTGTATAGCCTGTCATATTTAAGTTGTCGTCAGAAATGTTAATATCATCCGCAATATTTATGGAATGGTTTTAAATATTAGTTTTAAATGTTATTCACAGATTGCATTTAATTTTAAGTCAATGCTAGTTCAATAAAGCACAAGCTGGAAGTTTCTTATTATTTCTATAGCTTATCTTCTTCAGGTGATTGTGTCAGAGGTCATAAGAAAGGGAAGAGGGAAGGGTGCAAAGTTGTCCATTTTTATTCTTGTTTTACTTCTTGCACCAGAGCAGATTGTAGGGTTTCAGTGCAAAATGAAACTGTTTTTTCAGATAAATAAAGAAGACAATGGGTTGGATCCCAGCTTGCCCCTCTGCAAATGAAAATGTTCCTTCTATCTGCAGAGGGAACTGGGATCCAGTAGAAGCTTCCCCCTGCCAGAAGGGGGCAGGAATTTCCCTTCCTCTTGTATTCCTCAGTGCCACCTCCTATGCAGTTCCAGAGCACACACCACCCAACCATGGCACAGCACTGCTGGGGACTGCAGTGGGAAGGAGGAATTGGTGGAACTGAAAATCACTGCCTCATCCTGTTCTTGCAACATCCACGGAACTATGCTGAGAGCAAGTCTGGATCCGACCCTGTGTATTAGTACTAGACATTGGTTCAATTATTTATTTATTTATTTATGGAACATATATAGAGTGCCTTTTCACAGTTCAGTGTCCAAGCTGGTGAACAGAAAACAAACTAGGGGAAAAAATAACAGTATTTCTTTTTAAATAAATGTAAATATTATTTATACCTGTACTACCATATAGTCATGCACGGTGAGTATGTTGCTACACTGCTCTGGTATTTTAAACAGCTGCAGGGAGATCTTTGCTGGTAGTGCAGATGACACCTAGTTTGTTGTTCCTCCACTGAGAAAGGTGACTTCTTTATCCAGTGAAATATGAACAGGATTTTTATTTCCTGGGACCATATGCATAACAACATGCAAATCTTTCAATACTATTGACTAACATACCCACCTCTGTGGCCAGGTTCTATAAGTATGTAATTGCTTCTTTTTTAAAAACTGAAAGATGATGTGCTATATATGTATATGTAATTAGTATAGGAACTCACTCTGATGTTCAGACTACTGCAGTTTTAATAGGTCCAGTACCTTGTTCATGTAAAGGTCGTATAGATCATTTGCGTGTGTAAAGGGGGAAATAACGAGTCAAGACAATAAATACCTTATAAATTAGGGCCACATTTATGATATAGTCAAAATCTGCGAAGGGAAAAAGTGCAGGTCACTAACTATACCGGCCAGTGGCCAGTAGAGGTCTTTCGGGTAATGCATCCAACCCCGAGGGGCAGCACCTGTAAATTACCACCCCCCCAGTTTTACACAATCCTGGTGCTTGGAGGCTTTCCCAATGTCACCATCTCATGGAGCCACAAAACTCCGAGCAGGCGAGGTGAGTCAGCCTCAAAGGCAATCCGTATCTCCCACACTGGGCTGCAAACCCTGAGCAGGGAGCCTCGGGTCATGCCAGTCACCTGAAAGGTGCCATCGAGCCGCTGCCGCCCCCGCCGCCCCCGCCCCCGTCACCCCCTGCAGCCGCCGGACCCCCCACGCCGCCGGACCCCCCACGCCACCGCCACCCCACCGCAGCCTACCTTCTCCACGCCGACGCCGCCGATGCTGCCGGAGCCCCGCCCGTGCTCTGTTTTGGCCGGGGAACCCAGGGCAACAGGCTGTTTAAGCCCTGTTGCCCTGGTTTCCCCGGCCAAAAACAGAGCGCGGGGGTCCTGTCGCGTCACTTCCTCCACGCCGGAAGGATGCGACGGGACCAGTGGATTAGAAGGCCGGAGAGCCAGAGAGCCTGCTGGCCGGTAAGCTCGTGTGGCCGAGTAGCTCAGCGGACACGAGCGGCAGGCCCAGTTCGGGCTGCTCGGTAATGTCCGGGCTACTTGGCTACATCCCTACACCCCACTGCCTATTCCACTTACCAGCCAAATGCCACCGAATTAACCAAAACAATTGCAATTGAATCCAAACCCTGCATCACAGTGTGGAGTAGGTGAAACATACACATTGTCCCTTAGGCCAATCGAGGCAATGAGCCAAAATTCCTACTCAGCCCCCAAACAGGCGACCAGCAGAGCCCACACTGCTAACAGGGAGGGAGCCACAAATGAAAGAGCCCGAGGGTGGGCAGCTGGGCCTAATATCATCCCTGGCATCCCATCCTCACAGAACCTCATTGGAGGGTGAGATCACGCCATGGTGGTCTCACTCTAATTCCCCCCCACCTGCAAAATTCTTGCTGCCCATCAGCTATGCGTGGTTGGGGGAAGGGAATTCTGGGAAGCAAGGGCATCAGATCACAATAACACTTGCACATCCTTAATTTCTGTTAAAATAAATGATTAAACTTGACAAAAATTAAGATTAACACACATCTTAGTGTACGTAGGGATGTAACCACGAGTCTTGGGGGGGCTGAAAGCAGGCCGAAAGTGGCCCGCTCGGCCCCCCTGAGACTCTTGCGACTTACCTTCCCACCGCTTGATCCACGCCACGCCGGGGAAAGGAGCTTCAGTTCCCCAGTGTGTCAGTTCCAGTTCCCCTGGTGCTGTGTTTTCAGGGTAAAAACCAGGGCATCCCAGCTTGAAACGGCTGCAATTTGCTATTCGCGGCCGTTTTAAGCTGGGTTGCCCTGGTTTTTATGCTAAAAAACGCAATGCCAGGGAAGCAGAAGTGACATGGCAGAGAACCCATCACATCACTTCTGGTTTTCGAGCCTTGCGAGCGGCGAGAGCGGGTGGGGGTGCTCTGGAGCACCACCACCCTGAGCAGGAACATTTCCCGCTCTCTTTACACCACTACTCTGTAGTCATTAGAAAACAGAATCTTTTAATTAGGAAGTAAACCACAAGACTAGTGTAAATGGGAGAAAGAGGTCCTAGTAGAAGAGCTTTGAGATGGCAAAATTCAGCAGAAGGCATCCTGTTTTGAAACAAACAAAAATAGCTGCTGTGCTCTACTATTCCAAATCAGTGGTGATTTTCCCTCTAAGACGATTAGGACCAGAGTCTAAAATTACCTAACCGTTCCCAGTGCCCCATTTATAAGTTTAGAGTCCTCAGAAATGTAACCTCTTCTCCTCCCCTCCCTTAAAGGTTTGAGAGGTGCGGAGAAAATAGTAGAAGACGTGAGCAGAACGGCAAACGGTATTAGATTAAAATGGGGATGGTGGGAGGGATATGTTTCTGGAAACTGTCCAAAACCTTCTTGAAGTTGATCAAGTAGAGATGAATAACCTGTCCTCTTTGAGAAATTTCACAAATTATGATTTTTTTAGGTTTGTTTTGCCCCCAAATTAGTTCAAATTTCATTATAGGCAAAATTGAATGCCAATTCTAGCTACTAACTCTTGGAGTCAGGAGATGTTGGAGAAGGCACACCATTCAACTGCCATTAAGATCAGGTTCGATGCTTTCCCTCAGAGACTGCTGTCAGGGCTGGTGCATTCAAAACAGCCACCACATGGAAGCCGCTTTAAACTGGTTCATAGGATGGTTGTCTGCATATGGCTGCCATTCATATTCAACCCCCTGCCTCATGTATAAGATATTTTCTCCGCACCTCTCAAACCTTTAAGGGAGGGGAGGAGAAGAGGTTACATTTCTGAGGACTCTAAACTTATAAATGGGGCACTGGGAACGGTTAGGTAATTTTAGACTCTGGTCCTAATCGTCTTAGAGGGAAAATCACCACTGATTTGGAATAGTAGAGCACAGCAGCTATTTTTGTTTGTTTCAAAACAGGATGCCTTCTGCTGAATTTTGCCATCTCAAAGCTCTTTTCTAATAGCTTCAGCCTCAAACTCCATATAGGCAATAAAGTCATACACAAATGTAGGACTTTCACTGGAAAGGTACTGTGCTGATGTATATACAGACTATTAATATGAAACTGTAGCTTCATGGCTTTGGGAATAATTCTTTCCCCATGCCTAGAGTGCTACAATAATGAGCATAACTTATTGGCATGTTGTTATTGCACCTTGAGACTATCTCATTCCATGAGGCTGCAGCCAGGAAAATATATATATATCAGAACTAGATTTTGTGAACGCTGTTGTGCACTTGAAGTTTACATGTGACCAGGAGAACAATATAATGGAGACTATCTCTCCAAACATCAAATCTCCCTTATTATTATCTTGTATTCAGTTAGTACCTTCAAATAATTGAGTTAGTCCAGCATACCCTTTGTTCTGAGTTATCTTCACTTCAGGAGAGCTATACTGATTAAGGAGACAGTAGAGGCGTGGATCCAAAGGTGTCCTGCACAAGCAGAAAGCTCATGGAAGCACCCCTTCCCCATCTCCTATGCTATTCAGAGGGCTCTGACAACCCTTGGGATTGATTTTATTGGGGGATGCATGGGAATAGAATGAGGATGAGGAGTGGGAAAGTCCAGCTGTGTAAGTGGAGCTCCACTTAACACTTATTTTTAATCTCTTTTAAAAAAATATCATTTTGAACACTATCATACCCTGTGTGTGTCTTTCTGTGTGTGTTTCTGTGTGCAAGAAGACTCCATTGATTTTCTTTTTCTTGTGGCTTTCAGTATCTGAAATGTTGCTGTGTTGTATTTGTAGAACAGCATAAATTGTGTTGCAATTTATAGAAGATAAGGCTGTACAAAAATTCATATGTGGCTGAAATGCAGCTGGGAGGAATGGTGGAAAAATCTGTTTATTTCTATGTTCTGCTTCCTACTCTCTAACCAGTTACTGATCCCCATATTTTGTGACAGACTGCCAGAATTACTCAGGAGCTTTCAGTGATGAACTTTGTCAAATGCTTTTTGGAAGTCCAAGTATACTGTGATTGTCAAATTATCCTAGCAGAGATATTTGTTGATGCTTAAAGTAATTCTAAAAGGCTGGTAAGACAGGCTTCCCTTTGACTGATCCTCAGCAAGGTGTGTTCTCTTAAATATTTAACAGTTCTAGGTTTAATAATGCTTTGCACCAATTTACTTGGAATAGAATTTAGGCAGATGTTAAGCTAACTATAATTTCCTGGATCCCCCGAGTCCCTTTTTAAAAATTGGTGTTACCTCTAGTCCTGATAAGGAAACTGATTTTAATGGTAAGTTGCATTTTATGTGTGTTATAAATGTGAGTATAGGCATGCAGGTGTAGAAATTATATTAACAAATATAGTGCATGAAACAAACAATTAAAATATGTTTCATGTTGAGTTTTAATGTATACAAATGAGTGTGTGATATGTAGTTAGCAATTAATTGCAGTTAATTCAAACTGATTATGTATTTAAATCTCACATGCTCTAATGAAGGTGTTTTCTGCATTACCGGTAACAAACTACTTAAAGCGTTTATATTGTAGTTACAAGAACTTTTAAAGACCATGTTTGAAATGCATAATGCAGTCATTTAAAAAAATAAATCACAAGGTGTTATGGCATTTAAATTGCCAGTACAAATGCTAAAAGTGAACAGTTTAGAGCCTAACATTTAAAGATCTAATGTGCACTAGTTCTTCATATAGTTTGGTTCATTTCACTTAAAATAGCTGTAATTTGAAGGCTGTGTACAATTGCTTCTCTGTGTGGGCTGCTTTGTGTAGTGAGCCATGTATCTATGTGCTGCATGTTATAACATTGATTGGCTCTGGTTTCCTCCACACTGTCTCTATCATTAATACTTCAGAGTGCATGTCCCTGTCTTAGAGACTGAGAATGTTTTGTTATATTGTAAGGCATGCCTCTGTACAAAAAATTGCATGGTTGGTGGGCTCTGGTGAAGGGTAGAAGAAAAGGAGGCAAGCCTCATGACCATAAAGTGGTTCTTATATAGTCAACTCATAGTGCAGCCTTCCGCAGATGCTTTGGACTTCAGCTCCCATCAGCCTGAGCCAGCATGGCCAATGGTAAGGAATCCTGGGAGTTGTAAACAAAAACACATAGAGGACACAAACAGGTTAGGAAAGGCTGTCCCCAAAGTAAGCCTGTGGTAATGTGTGGTATGTACTAGCCAAGGCTCAGGTTGACTAGTCAAGGCTCAGGGGAAGTCTCACTGCAGTTCTGGTGGAATTTCTCTGGGTACTTTCTGCCAGTATTTTTATTTATTTATTTAATTAATTAATTTATTTATATATCACACCTTTTTTCCTGCAAGGAACCCAAGGCGGCTTACATAATCCTCCTCCTTCTCTCCATTTTATCCTCACAACAACCCTGTGAGGTAGGATAGGCTGAGAGTCAGTGACTGGCCCAAAGTCACCCAGTGAGTTTCATGGCTGAGCGGGGAATAGAACCCGGATCTCCCGGGTCCCAGTCCAACACTCTCACCACTACGCTCCAGTATAGGATGAAAATGCCTATACTGTTGAACATTCTGCATGAACATGTGCCATGTCAGTACCCATAGCGGTTACTGTCGGGTAGATACTTGTGGATGATTGTGACGTGAGAGAGCTTTGTAGTAGAATCATTGAAGAATATATTCCTGATGTTCTGTAGTCCAATTTTCTGAATATAAGGAGACAGAAAATTCAATCAGTTTGGAAACTCTGTTTCAGCCTTTAAGGTGTCTATACTTAAGGGGGGGGGATCAGAGGGGCAGTGTAAAACTGCAGAACTGGATTACATTTCCAAAATCTCTACATTCTGTTCTAAGTATGATAGATAGATAGATAGATAGATAGACAGAGATATAGATTCATGTTTTGATCTCTACCAAATGCAGATTATGGCCAGGGTCTAACACACAGTACAGTAATACCTTGGATTGCAAGTAACTTGGTCTGAGAGTGTTTTGCAAGACAAGCAAAAAAATTTTATACATTTTGACTTGATAAACAAGCAACGTCTTGCAAGACAAGTTATAGGGATGTAACCGCTCGCCTCGAGCAGGCGTAGCGGGCCGAAATCGGCCCCGCTCACGCCTGCCAGAGACTCGCTTTGATATAAGAGTGTTTTGGATTACAAGCACGGTTCCAGAACGAATTATGCTTGCAATCCAAGGTATTACTGTATATGGAGCTTCCACATATGCAATGTGGTTTCTGATCCTCCTTTTGCCTTGCTTCCTCTGCCGCCGGACAGGCTGTTACTGAAATGCAAAGAATTTGGGGGGCCTCCAAGGAAGTGTATTAGGGTTGGGGTGAAGGAAAAGTCCTCATGACAATGGATAAAATTATTCTGACTGGCTTCTTTATTCATCTAGTACATGTGTCCTTGAAGTTCCGTGGGACCAAAAACTCTGTGTTTGTTGGTGGGGAAAGGTGGAGGACATCCATCATTATTTGTTGTACTGCCCATTGTATAGCGTGCCTAGAAAGAGATTTTTACCTAGTTTCCTTTCTTGCCCTGAGATGTCTGATTTTGAGAAAAATTGAATGCTTTTGGCTGATCAGAACAAAAATGTTACATATCAAGTTTGTTATGGCTGCTTTTAAAATTGGATGGAATGTGTATAATCATATTGATTAGTGGTAGAGATTATCTGATTTGACAGTTTATTGTGGATTGTCGTCCCCCCCTCCTGTTTTGAAATGACCTTTGGTTTTAAGCAAAGTTTGTTTATTTGTGTTAAATAAACATTCAAAAAAGTTTGTTTGAATGAATATATGTGTACCAGAGACACTGGACTAGAACCACTTTGTGCAACTGACATTCACATTGCTTGAGATTAAACTGGTTAATGTTTCAAGTGACACAGGACTCACTGGCTTGGATTGAAAGGTGTAATTCTACATGTGCCATCCATCTTCTACTCATAGAAGGGCTATTTGCACATGTAAAGGGGGAAATAAAGAGTCGAGACAGTGAATATGGTATAAATTAGGGCCACATTGATTGAATAATCAAAATCTGCAACAGGAAGAAGTGTGGGTCACTAACTATACCAGCCAGTGGCCAGTAGAGGTCTTTCGGGTAATGCATCCAAACCCCGAGGGGCGGCACCTGTACATTACAACCCCCCAGTTTTACACAATCCTGGTGCTAGGAGGCTTTCCCAATGTCACCATCTCATGGAGCCACAAAACTCCGAGCAGGTGAGGTGAGTCCGCCTCAAAGGCAATCCGTATCTCCCACACTGGGCTGCAAACCCTGAGCAGGGAGCCTTGGGTCTCGCCAGTCACCTGAAAGGTGCCATTGGATGCTCACCAATCCTAACCCCACTGCCTATTCCCACACTTACCTGCCAAATGCAACTGAATTAACCAAAACAATTGTAATTAAATCCCAAACCCTGCATCACAGTGTAGAGTAGGTGAAACATGCACATTGCCCCTTAGGCCAATCAAGGCAATGAGCCAGAATTCCTACTTGGCCCCCAAACAGGCGACCAGCAGAGCCCACACTGCTAACAGGGAGGGAGGAAGCCACAAACGAAAGAGGCCGAGGGTGGGGCAGACGGGCCTAATATTGTCCCTGGCGCACCGTCCTTATAGAGCCTCATTGGAGGGTGAGATCACACCATGGGGGTCTCGCTCTCATTCACCCCTACAAATTGTCCCCGTCCACAGCTACACGTGGTCAGGGAAAGGGAATTCACACGTCATGGTAGAATAAGGTGGCATGAGAGAATTGAAACTAAATCCAAAAATGATCTTCCACTTTTGCAAGCACTTTCAGAATTACTCATGCAACCTCTTGCACAAGCAAATACTTGAGAATTACTATAGAACCTACCAAATATAGCACTGTGGGAAGTTGCCTGTGAAACTATGCTAGTGGCCATTTTCCTTCCACTCATGATTCAATCCCTTGACTGTTTTCCACCATTTTTTGCACCATAGTAGAGACAGATTCCAGAAGAGTAGTATTAGAAATGAACTGCAGAAGTCAAACTTTTCCACTGAAGTTTAAGCTGATACAGTTCAAGCACTGAAAATGAACTGTAGTTTGTTTAGAGGAATTAAGTACATTTATTGAAAAAGAACATTGCTACTTGACAGCTAATTTGAAACTGCTGTTTCACATCAGTGCACAGCTGCAGTTCATCTGCATAACTGCCAGGGATTTGTGTTAGGATACATTTTAATTTAAAGTTGGTGAATTAACATTAATCAGAATCTTTACATTGATGTGCACAAGAAAGCTCCATTTTTTAAATGGAGCTCCATTTGCTTTGAAATTGTATTAATTTAAGAATCCGGGCTCCTGAATTATGTGAGTTGCATCAACCAGTCAATTATGAGAGCTTTGAGGATGGTGGTCTTTGAGGCCATTATGATGATTTGTATTTTAAGCAGCACTTTTTTAGGATGGGTGACCCACCTGGCACTCGACTTGTGGCAGTGTGAGCGCCAGCTGAGGCACTTGCTGGACTTCCAGGTTCCCGGCGCTATGTTGTTTATGTTGAAAATGGCCTAATTTGCACAATTAGGCCATTTTCTACATAAACAATGTAGCGCCGGGAACCCAGAAGTCATTTCCCCGGCTTGGCTCATGAGAATGCGAGTCAAGCCAGGGAGAAGGTAGGGCGAGTGGAGCTCGGGGGATCGAGCCCGGAGAGTTCGCCGAATCGCCGGACTTCCACCCCCCAATCGAGCTCCACACACATCCCTACAATACACTGCTAGTGCTTGACCTCAGTTATTTGAGAGGGGAAATTAAAGCACGCTTAGGGTGCAATCCTATGCATGCTTAGAGAGAGAAAAGGCCTACAACTCCCAGCATGCCCCAGCCACCCATGCTGTCTAAAACATGCATAGGATTGTGCCTTCAATGTGATTTAAATGTTAAATTATGTAGACACTTTTATTGGAATACTTGTAAAAATTTAATGGAAAAATAGCAAGTACTTCCCTCACATTGTTTCAATTTAAGAAAACAAACAAAAAAAAGGTACTAAAAATGACACATGGAGGAATGATCCTATGGCCCTTAGACATTGTCTGAAGGGCCATAGGATAGTTTGGATTCCCAGCTCTGAGACTGGAGGCAGTTCTCTGACCTCAGTTCTTTCCCCTTGCAGACAACGTGGAAAGAACTGCACTGGCTGCTCTCCATGATTGGGAAAGCAACTTCAGAGAGGGCTTAAAGGGGGCATTTCAGGGGGCGGGGAGAGCAGGAGGCTGGAGCGGCCAGGATATGCAGTATCCTGAAGCCGCTCTAGCCTATTCCCATTCCCTTTTAAAATGTCATCACTAGACAGCCGAAAATGGCCGTCTAGCATAAATGCAGAGCAGGAGTGGAGAGGAGAAGGTTGCCTATGCCGCTCCTCCTGCTCTGCATTGGATGAGCATGACCTTCCTAGTTCGGGGGTTTATGCTCATCTCCATAGGACTGCATCCTAATAAACTTTAGCAACCCAGGGAACTATGCATGACCTGCTGACAGCCACTCATCTATTTCAGCAGAGTTCAACTCTGTTCCACTGAGGTTGCTGGGCCTGGGCACCTTCAGTTTTGCTGTCACTACCTATTAGTTCTATTTCAATGACATATATGCATTATCTCATATACTTTCTAGGGATAATCACCTGAAAAACAAGAATTACAACTTTGAAACTGACAAGCTTGCCTAATATTATATTTTCAATTGGCATCCATTCATTGTTATTAATAAACTTATGCAATGGAAAATTTTCTGTGGAAAAATAAAGCACTGTAAATTTTTCCAGAAAAATTTCCGTTCACCATCACTAGATGTTGGTGAGTAAAAAAATGTTGTTGTTTTTTAAAAATTATTCTTGTTTTCAGGGTATGTGTTCCATTTTTTAATTATTTTTAACATAGTCACATTTATCCAGGTCTGTAGGGTTCAGAGTTGACTTTTTGTTGACAGCTTCAGTGATATAATAGCTTTCATGGCTGGGTGGTATCTATCTATCTACTCTCATGTGCACACACACTCTACAGGACTGTTTATTTCTCTTCCTTCTGTGGTGCCAAGATATCTGTGTCGCAGGAAGCAATGTTATAATCAGTTGTGTTGCCCATCACAAGTGAGCTCAGGGCTGAGGGAGGGAATCTCCAGCCAGATCTGTAGCATTCATTGTTGTTGTTGTTGTTGTTGTTGTTGTTGTTGGGAGTAGCTGAGTGATGTATTTGCTTTTATGGAATCATTTCCATTGGACACCCAAGGCATCTGGGAGGAAGGAAGCAAGGTTGTCTCAAAATTCCCACCATAATATAAAGAGAGCAAGTAAACATACACTAGGAGAAGAGCTAGCTGAACTTGCAATAAAAGCCCCTGCTTCTATCTTCAGCTGGCATTGTATTCTTCCCCAGAAATTGCATAGATACACTCTGGGGATGCAAAGATTCTTTCTCACATCCTGGGAATGTCACTGGGATTGCCCACCAATTCTTAGAACCTTAAAAATTATCATAAGGGATGTTTGCTTTGTACTATGTGAGCAGGACCGGTGCAGGGCAGTTTGGCGCCCCAGGCGAAAAACTATTTAGCGCCCCCCCTCTCCAAAGCAAAAAAAACAAAACCCTGCACCTACCTTCCCCCCCCCCCGCCCTGGCTGCGGCGGCGGCGGCTGCTGCTGCTGCTGCTGCTGCGGCTGCTGCTCCTGAAGTGACGCGACGCGACGCGACAGGACCCCCGCGCTGTTTTTTGCCCGCGACGAAGGTAGGTGACGGGGGGGTTGGGGGTGATGGGGGGGTTGGGGGGGTGGCGATGGAGGTGGGAGGCGCAGCGGCAGCGAGCGAGTGGGAGGGCGGGGCGGGTGGAGGCGCAGCGGCGGGCGAGCGAGCGAGCGAGCGGGTGGAGGCGCGGCGGCGGCGGCAGCAGGCAGGAGGGTGGGGAGGCGGAGGCCTGGCGGGGGAGGCGGAGGCCTGGCGGGGATGGCGCAGCGGCGGCGGAGGCCTGGCGGGGGCGGCGCAGCGGCAGCGAAGAGGAGCGCAGGGTTTCCGCGCCCTCTTCGGCCGCGCGCCCTAGGCAACCGCCTAGTTGGCCTAGCAGTAGCGCCGGCCCTGTATGTGAGCAGCCATTTGTTGGCAGGAGATAAGCTAAAATAGACTGCAGTTAAAATAGACTGCAGTTATAGACTACTCTATGAATATGTGGAGAATCTCATTTTTCATTTTGCCAATAGAAGAACTTGGAGGAAAATGTTTCTCAAATTATTTTTCAGCATTACAAACAGGTTCTTAAATTCAGATGGCATCCAGACTTAGCCAATCAAATGGAATGGCATTTGGGCTTTGCACAGGTGGCTGGTCTTCTTCAAAGGAGAGGGATTACTTTGGGGGCGGGGGTTGAATAGGTCTCCGAAACCTGTGAAGAACTATTGCTGTTTGGATGGGTGGCTTCAGTTACATTGGAGCATAGTGCTCAAAGGTTTAGATGAATACTTGTCCTTGTTGAAGGACACGGTTGAGGTTTAGTTGGGTGTCTGGTCTCAGCCACCATAGGGCTATGATTTTTGGTACTTGGATGTGAAGTTAGCATCTCCCAGTTAGGGATGTGTGAGAAATCCAGTAGGGGGGTGAAAATCTGATAGATTTTACAATTGAGCCTCCCGGATTCTGGTTTGTTAGCCCCGCACTGCCTCTGACTAGCTATGGTGTGAGTTGAGCCAGGCTCACAGACTTCCATCTCTAAGATGGTCTGCGATTTGTGCATTCCCACAAAAAAAAAAACCACTAAGGAAATTTGCATAAATTTATGCAATCTGCGCAAATCGACACCCCAAAATGCATGTGGTCCTCATGTGACTTGTGCAAATTGGCCAATTTCAAAGCATGCTAGATCCGGAGAAAAAAGCATGCTAGATACAGAGAAAAAAGACATAGTGTATTTTAGAAGTGTTTAAAAGATGGAAATTATGCAAGTGTGACTCATTTCTCACCTTAACCTCTGTTACTGACCCAAGCCCTAAAAATGCAGCAACTACATTAAGCTAAAAAGGCCTAAGTTCAAAAAATAATGTTTCAACAAACATTTAAAGCCTCACCCCCCAAATGATGTAACGTAGCAAAATGTCAGTTGCAACTTCTCTCCTCAAAAGTGAAATTGTTTCAAAAATAACTTTAAAATATACACTTACATTCTTCAGGAACATTTGGTATATCATCTGTACTGAGATAAAATAAATAAACAAACAAACAAATAAAAGTCTGAAACCAGAACTATAAGCTGTTAGTAGGTTTTATTCTTGATGCCAGTAAAATAAGGAATTACAGTAATACCTTGGATTGCAAGTAACTTGGTTTGAGAGCGTTTTGCAAGACAAGCAAATTTTTAAATATTTATTTTAAAAAATTTGACTTGATATACAAGAGACGTCTTGCAATACAAGTACTGTAGTACGGCTTAAATTAAAAATCTCTGTACACATTTTTTGGGGGGAATTTCGTTTTGATATAAGAGTGTTTTGGATTACAAACACGTTTCCGGAATGAATTATGCTCTCAATCCAAGGCATGACTGTATTATTAAATGTTTTCAGGAAGGTAAAGAACTTTGTTTTAATTAACACTTCAACTGTATTCACCCCCCCCACATACACCCATTTTCCAGGATTATGCTGTATTTGCAATTGAAATTGTTACAGTGGGGTTGTTTGGGGCAGCAAGAAAAACCTGTGTGTTTTCTATTACCTAATCTCACATGTATTTTTCACATTTTGTCTAGTTCCTCCAGCTATTACATTGCTCCAAAAGTCCTTTAATGCTACAGCAGATCGGGGAGAGGCAATTACTTTATTCTGTAGAGCAACTGGTTCTCCTGAACCTGAAATCAACTGGTATAGGTAAGTTCAAATATATGCATCAGAGATATTTAAAATACAGTGGACATGAGTATTATTAGATAGTGAGATTAAATTAACTTTTAAGTGTATATGGATTTTTTAAAAGAAAAAAATAGGAGTGCTAATTGAGTAGGATTTTTCTTCCCCTTTCAAACAGTCTGATTTTATTCCAGATGGACATGTTTCTAAATATTATCTTTCAGAATTAGGCTCTCTGCTATCTGAAACCACCTAAATTAACATGGAACAGAGACTGAATGCTGTAAATACAAGAAAGACACAGATCATAAAATGTCAGTCATTTTGTTTATATCTGAGCTACACTGCCGTAGTGCATAGTGTGCCATACTTAGGGTGGGGATAGATTTCAGTTCAGATTTTCACATGAAGTGCAGTCCAAAGTGAGTACCTTCAGAAGTTATTCTAGTTGCATTCCTAGAGACTGTCAGTTCTCTCAGAGGCATGTGATTATAACAACTTAAGAGGCATTTAAAGTTAAAGATTATAAAAATTTGAATTCTTCTATCAGTACAGTTCAGATTGTGTTGCACAAAAGGAAACTCTGCCCAAAATTATCTTCTATAATTTTGAACATTAGAAGTTGGAACCAGATGCCAGTTATGTTGCATTAAAAAGCAATTAGTTATTATAAATGTAACCAGGGCTGCTGCTCTCACAATTAAAACTATTTTACCAACCCATTCTATTTATATATTAAAAATACATATTATATAAGCTGTAATCAGTTTCTGCATCAATACATACATTTTAATGAAGAAATAAGTGATTTCAGTGCTCTATCAGGAAGGAAGCATTCACAGCAATAGTTTCAATGCTTAAAATCATTGATGAAGAAGACTTGTGCACACCATTCCCACAACACAGGCCTTACCACAAGTTCCCATATTGGGAGTATCCCTGGGTTACTGGATGAGATATTTTTCTTCTCATCGCAGAGTTTGACATCTGATCCTACAAATCCATGTATAAAGAGTTTCAGAAACATGTTTCTTTATACAGATTCCATTTCTGGATAGAAACAAATGGTTTAGCAGATGGGCAGATCAATCCTATGGCCCCTAGACAGCCTGTAGAGGGCCCATAGGATGCTTTGGATTCCCAGCAACAAGGTTTGAAAATTGCTCCAACCTTAGATCTGGGGATCCACACTCGAATCCCCCTGCTCCCCTCCTTGCAGCCAGCATGGAAAGAACCATGTTGGCTGCTCCTCCAAGGTTGCACAAGCAACCTTGGAGGAGGGGCTTAGTAGACTTTCTGCAGGGTGGAGAGGGGAGGAGGCTGCGCTGGCAAGGTACAATGTTTCCTGGGAGCACCTCAGCTTCCTTCCCTCCCCCTCCAAAGCACCGCAGTTAAACAGCCAAAATCGGCCATCTAGCTGTTTTGCAGAGCAGGAGGAGCACATAGGCAACCTTCACCTCTGCACGCCTCCCTCTCTGCATAGGATGCCCGTAATCCTCTGAATTTGAAAGGTTATAGACATCCCCATAGGACTGCACCCTTAATGAAGCAATATCTTCAGGGGAAATTACCACTGATAAAATAAGTCTTCCTGGTGACATTTTTTTAATGCTGACGTTTATTTTTCATTGTGGTTCATTTTCTTGAATAATTTCCATCTCACAGAATGCTCTGCAGTCCTTGCTGTCAGTGTTCAGAGCCTTGCATCCTGACACAAGCAGAACTTTTTTCCTTGGGGAGATCATTTTCCTTTTTCCTTGTGTGAGGACTGCATGATCTGCAGCTTTTGGAGTATACATTTGGCTTTTGTTTAGATGGCAATATCCAGAATTTAGCTTTGGGGGGTTATTTTTATTTTTTTGTTTTGATTTTTTAAAATTTTCCTTCCCATACCTTTGAAAAGATAAATTCTGCATTGCATGAACAGGCCAAAATATACAATAATGAAATAGAAGAGTCACTAATATTGCAGGTTTCCTCTTTGTCCCGCTCAGGCCAACAGAATTTCAGCTTTGTTGAAGTTGTAATACCTTTGTTGGTGAGGTGAATAGGAGAGAAGCTGCCAGCACAGGCCTCAAAATGCTTCCTTCGTTGGGAGCAAAATACCTTTGTCATCAGTTGTTGGACTTTGTGGCTAAATATACCACAGTTCAGGCAATGCTGAGTGACAGATTGATTATGAGTAGTAGGTTCAGTGGTACAGGAGGATATATTTGAACTCTCGAGCTGGGCATCCAGTAGGTAGGTGGGAATGCCTGATAAGTTAAATTTCATTTATTTGAAACTAATCATAAATTTGCCTCATCCCATTCCATATTAATTTGTGTAGTTTTTCGTCTTTCCTGTTCAGTGATGCAATGAAACCTACTAAAATGCATTTCCTTATTTGTTTTGTTTTTAATGCATAATTTAACTGATAATTTCCTAGTGAGCTATGATTTTGTATTCTTTTTTTGGCACTAGTCTAGTTTGTGGTAGAAATAACATTGAAGTGCTTGGCACTTCCAGATCGGAGGATGGAGTATGTATGACCTTTCAGATTAGAAAGTATGCTTTGTGATTAAAAATCCATTTTATTCTTTAGGAAAGGAAAACGTATTGAGGAAAATGAAAAATATGTATTGAGAGGAAGCAATACAGAACTGACCATCAGAGATATCAAAAATATTGATGCTGGTCCTTATATTTGTGAAGCAAGAAATAAAGCAGGAAAGGTGACAAATCAGACATTCCTGCAAGTTTTTGGTAAGTATGGTTTGATATATCTACCTTTTTTTTTTTATTTCTTTGACCCTCAGTTCAAAGTTAATGTACACAGCATGATTCATGTCTTATTAAAGTTTCCACTGAATTCCACTTAAATCAAAATTTGAGTAAAACATGCAGGTCCCTACTATTCCTGGAGGGGAAGGTCACATGCCTCCAAGTTGCCACCAAATTTCACCTAAGGTTCAAAAAATACTAACAGAAGTCTAAGTAATTGCAAAGAAGTGCTAAGGGTTTTACTATGTTTATATGCCTGTCTTTCATTTAAAAAAAATAAAACTATGACCTTAAAAATAATTATCAATAAAAGATGGTTCAAAATGTGTGCTGTGTGTTGAGCTGTGATAGGTACACCTGCCCAATATATCACTGCCCATGTCAAAACCCCATGCTTTTAAAAAGATGTTAGAGTAGCACTAAAGGCACTTACACCTGTGGAGATTGCACTACTCTTTCGTTTTTGTAAAGAAAAAAAAAAGTTGGACTCCCTACGGTCTAATAAAAGATGCAAGAGCCACAGAGAAAATACAGGATGACGATGATTAGTTAATTTATTTTATTTATTTATTATGGTATGATGTGGATGCCCCATAAAAAGTGAGTGAATTCCACATTAAACACCTAGTGTGGAAGCAGTCTGTGTTTTACAAGGGGTGCACTTCGTGCTTGAAGTAGATCTGATTGCTAGATGTTATGTTTTCAAAGGGAGACCATCTAAGGATGAGCAAATCTATCAGTTTTGCTTCTTACCATATTAACATTTTTAAAATACCAAGTTCTTTCTTTTCTGAATATGAAGAAATTTATATTCTTCATAATGTATATGAAGAAGTAGATCAACTATCTACTACAACAAAAATAATCTTGCAATTGGGAAAGCAAAAACCCTACACCGTATTGCAAATTGGTATGCAGGCAAAATTTTGGTAAATCGTTAATGAACTGAAATGAAATTCTCACCTATCTGCACTGGCCAAATTCAACTAGTACAGCTATTTCCAACATGGAGAGGACCATGATGTACCTGCCTGCCATATAACTGTCAGAAAAAAAGTGGTGGCAGCCCCGATTAAGTACTAACATGGTAGAATACACAGGACTTGAAACACATACTTTTTAGAGTCGCACACTCAAAGCCCTAGGTCTGGATGGAAGAATTTGTCAGTTTCAGTTTTTCCTACATTTGAATTTAAAAAAAATATCGCAAGGTTTTTTTTTGTTCCAAATATGGTAAATTGTGCGAATTATGATAAATTCTCATCAAAACCGAAACTGAAACAAAATTCTCACCAATCCATACCTCTTTGTCCCATGGCCCTTCAAGAAATCAGATACTTGTTTATCCCTAGCTCAATCTAACCTAATTATAGGCGCAACCCTATGCACATTTAGACGGAAAAAAGTCTTACAACTCCCAGCATTCTGGAAGTTGTAGGACTTTTCTCTATCTAAACATGCATAGGATCGTGCGCTAAGTCTGCAAAACATCTCCTGTAGTTTGTCTTGACACTTCAAACCTCAAGGCATGTCCATGATGGCTTGAAACATCTCTGCTCTTCCGCTCCATTTTCTCAAAGTAATTAAACATCTAACCTGAGGAAGAGTTCTGGGAAACTTACTTGCTCACTAGTTTGTGACTCTGATTTGGTCCTAATAAAGGATATTATATGACTGTTGCTTTTGCCTTTTTTTTTTTTTATTAAATGAAACCAACATTGCTATCTGTAACATTTGACTTAGTAAAACGAGCACTTCCATAAATGCTTCCTGCATTACAGGGTTCTGTTTCAGGAAAATTGGGAGCACGTCAAGTGATAATGTTGCTCCCACCCTGTAATGAGGGACAAAGTTGGGCCTGGTGGAGCCCTGTTGCCCTGGTTTCCCCAGCCAAAAACATAGCGCGGGGGTCCAGAGCGCCGGAAGTTATGCGACTGGACCAGCACAGGTGGCGCGGCTGGCTCGGTACACAGTGCCGAGACGAGGAGCCGCCGCCAGTATCCCGGTAGGCTTGTACGAGCACGAGTGGGGCTGAGTTCGGCCCTGCTCAGCCCACGCAAGCCAAAGTGTAACATCCCTACTCAACAAGATCTGCCACGGACGGCCTTCTCCTTATCCCATCAGCCAGAGCAGCCAGGCTGGTGGGAACTAGGAAGAGGGACTTCTCTGTGGCGGCCCCCAAGTTATGGAATTCCCTCCCTAGTGACCTTCGCCATGCCCCCTCCATGATGAGCTTCCGCCGCACATTAAAAACATGGTATTTCAGGTGGGAATATGGGGTGGGTTAGGATTTTAAAATAATTTTTTATACTGTTTTAATTATCATGTTTAGGGTTGCACAATCGAGCCTCGCCGGGGCAGAATGAGGCCGAACATGGCCCCGCTCATGCCCCGGCGAGGCCTTACCTTGTCTTCGGGGCGGCTCGCGCACTCCGCAGAGAGCCGCCCCCACCGCTCGTTTTGGCACGCTCTCCGCAGAGAGCTGTCCGCGCCGTTCGATCCGGTCCGTCGCGTCACTTCCAGTACTGGAAATGACACGACAGAATGCTGCGCAGGCGTACTGGACCCCTATGGGCCATTCTGCACCTGCGCAGGGTCCCTTTCCGGCCCCGAAAGCTCAGAGAAGAGTAAGTAGATTGTTCGAGCGGGGCTGCGCACCACTCGAAAAAACAAGGCAGGGAGGGGGGAAATAAGGGCCGGGCGGCGCGCCCAGCCTTATTTCCACGTCTATTTATTGTATTGTTTTAATTGTACATCGCCCAAGGTGGCAGGGTGACCAGCCAGATGGGCGATTAACAAATATATTAAAATAAAATAAATAAAATAAATAAAAATACAATTTTACAATAAAACACAGTATTAAAAAAATTCAGTCTTGAGGTCATCTGGTAAAGCTCTTGTGGCCGTTTTAAGGCCTGTTGCCCTGGTTTCTACGCTGCGTCGGCGCAGGGGGCCTGCCGCGTCACAGCCAGAAATGATGCGACGGAGCCCGTGTGGGCAGCGCGGATTGTGCGGTGGGATTTCGCCCTGCTCCAGCCCCCCGATATTGGCGGTGACATCCCTACATGAAACATGAGCAAATGAAGCATCTATGTTGGGTTGGTAATATAGTACAGATCAACTATCTACTACAACAAAAAATAATCTTGCAATTGGGAAAGCAAAAACCCTACACCGTATTGCGAATTGGTATGCAGGCAAAATTCCTTCCCAGCCCTGTTAACTGGCAACTATCTTCTGTCCACTACAAGACACATTGCTACCTGGAGTTGGTGGGTGGGGAAGTTGGCAACAGCAGTGCTGAAACTGTGGCAGAGGCCTATTTATATAGGCCTTAGGCAGCCCAGCGTGAGAAACTTCTCCATCTGATCTGCCCTGTAGCCCCACCTTGTTGCGCCAGTCGGAGCCCTGACTAGCTCAGTGGACCTCCCTCCACCCAGAAAGGGATCAGTGCCCACAAGCAGCTGCCTATTCCAGTCATCCTCCAAAATGGCTGGGCCTGTGTGCGCCCACAAATTTTGGCTCCCCAGATAAGGAGGGAGCTATGCTTTCCCTCACTGATGGATCCTTGGGTGCAACATGAGTACTGAATCTGACCAGTTCGAAGTCTTCTTGTAGTAATTTTCAGAACAGCACAAAAATAGTGAAACAGGATCTCAAAATTATAGGTTTTTAAAATTGGCAGGGTGTGAAGGTTGATTAACAGTGCAATCCTATGCATGTCTACTCAGAATCAGGGCCGGCGCTACCGCTAGGCCAACTAGGCGGTTGCCTAGGGTGCGCGGCTGAAGAGGACGCGGAAACGCTGCGCTCCTCTTCGCTGCTGCTGCGCCGCCCCGCCAGGCCTCCGCCGCCGCTGCGCCGCCCCCGCCAGGCCTCCGCCTCCCCACCCTCCTGCCTGCCGCCGCCGCCGCGCCTCCCCCCGCCTGCCCGCTCGCTCGCTCGCTCACCGCTGCGCCTCCCCCCGCCCACCCGCTCGCTGCCACTGCGCCTCCCACCGCCATCGCCACCCCCGTCACCCCCCCCAACCCCCCCAACCCCCCGTCACCTACCTTCGTCGCGTCGCTTCCGGAGCCCCGCCCGCGTTGTTTTGGCGGGAGGAACCAGGGCAGAAGGGCTTAAACAGCCCTGTTGCCATGGTTTCCCCCGGCAAAAAACAGCGCGGGGATCCCGTCGCGTCGCTTCAGGAGGAGGAGGCAGCAGCAGCAGCAGCAGCAGCCGCCGCAGCAGCCAGGGCGGGGGGGAAGGTAGGTTGGTGGTGGCGGCGCAGGGTTTTTTTTTTTCCCTGCTTTGGAGAGGGGGGGGTGCTAAATATTTTTTCGCCTGGGGCGCCAAACTGCCCTGCACCGGTCCTGCTCAGAATTAAGTCCCAGTGACTTCAATTAGACTTGCTCCCAGGTTAGTGAATGCTGGATTACAGACTCAAAGTCTTTTGTTCTAATTCTCATATATATACCTTGTCTGTGGTATTTTTAAATGTATAATAGCTGCCAAATGTGTAAATGAGATCAGTTTGTTTGGCCATGTAGAATTCTGCTATCTTATAAATTATGCAACCATTTCAAATAGTTTGCGTGATTTCACAGCAATCAAAGATACTTTCATTGAGAGCATGGAGCTAATATTAAAGAATTTATTATATGCACAGCTGGCTTTGGGTGCCTGTCTGCTGAAAGCCTACCACAGATGTGCAGAACTTCATTTTAACATTCCTGGATAGAGATCCTCATCTCATGGGGAAATGATACTCAGTTCATAATATAATTTTGCATAACATTGGACGAATCTGTATATCAAAAGAGTTAATTGTGAACTTCAGCAGCATCTCTAAAAAGGCATATTTGGGATTTTTTTTCCTGGGGCACTTCATATCCTCCTAAATAACCCACTATAGTCGTAAGCAAACAAACAAACCGCAAGGGAAGGGAAGCACCAAAATGGGACAGAATGCAAAAAGAGAACATATTGTCAAAGGTGCCAATGAAAAAAACATTTTTATTGAGCCCAATGCATTTTGGAACCAAGAGCTCTTTTGTCAGGGACAACCTTACAACACCCAAATTCTTGAAACATGCTAAGAGCCAGCTTTCAAAGATACCGTAGTCATTATATTTCTTACCCATGCAGGACTAAAAATATTTTCAAATATACAAATACATAGTGTTCTTTATACTTGTTCAAATCAAGAATGAGTAATATAATTTATATTTCTAACAGTACAGCCTCAAATAATACAACTTAAAAATGAAACCACCTTTGAAAATGGACAAGCTACCCTCATATGTGAGGCAGAAGGAGAACCTGTCCCTGAAATTACTTGGAAAAGAGCCATCGATGGAATAACATTCTCTGAAGGTGACAAGGTAAAATAATATGCATTCATTTCATTCCATTTATTACATTTCTATATCACCCAATAGCTGAAGCTATCTGGGTGGTTTACAAAGATTAATACCATAAAAATACATTATAAAAAACCATATACATACAAAAATATAGACAGACAACACACACAAAGATGCACATATATTTAAAACAATTTTAAACAATCAGCAACAAGAAAAATCCAGGACCTCATTAAAACTTCATTGTATGCTGCCAAATGCCTGAGAGAAGAGAAAGGTCTTAACCTGGTGTCAAAAAGATAACAATGTTGGTGCCAGGCGGGCTTTGTCAGGAAGATCATTCCACAAGTGCCCCCCCCCAATATGTCTTGAAATTCTTCAAGGATCAGGATCATATTGAATAATGTCTAAATATGTCTTCTTATTAGTAAAAAAAGGAAAAAAAGAAAAGGGGGAAAAAGGTGGGGCAGGAAGGAGAGGCTAAATATAAAGATGACTTTACATTGAATGGCATATTTTGTTTACAAAAATCTTGACATTACAGGTAAGAGCGAAAATGAAGAGAAAGTTACCATGAAAGTTCCAAAATGAGGGAGCACATTTGAAGAATGGAACTTTTTAGGCTGAAAGCATATACACACTTACTTTGGAGTAAGTCTCATTGAATTCAGTGGAATTTGCTTCTGAATAGCAGAGAATTGTGCTGTTAACCTCCAGAAAATTTCCTTTTGAAAGCACATTTCTCTTCATCTTTCCTCTTATCTGGAACATCAGGATTTCCTCCCAAAGTGCTTCCTTATCTTGGTTCCCCAAATTGCAATCCAGAAAGGGAACTGCAAAGAGAAGTGTTCCCCCTGATGTCTATGGAAATTCTCCATATTAAGTTTGTTTGTGGATGCTAGTCTTAGATTTTGTGACTATACTGTACTCCCATTGTCTTTGAGGGTATTTGGCATATTGGTTTGGCATATCTATCAGATTCTTGATACTGGAAACATTCTTTTTAAGGAAGAGCATGGTCATAACATTCCTAACTATAAAGAGAATATTGAAATATCACAGATTCTGACACCGCAGAAAGTGGGTAGGAGGAAGTCTGGGGAAAGACTTTCAGTGGTAAATGTGGAACACTGTTTCAGTCTTACAACTCTGTAAACCTTTCTGTGAAGCCCAATTCCAGCTTTTACTCCACTACCTAATGTTCCCAGAGCACTCTGTTTTATTTTGTTCTGTTTGTTCAGCCTCTGTTAACTATCTTTTTGTACATATTTTGTTGAAGTTTTTACTTGGTTTTATTAGTTTATTGTATTTTCTGACTTGTCCTTTGTTATGTATGGTCAATTGACTAATACATTCTGATTAATGGATTTATTTTTTTATTACTTGTTTTTATACTGTAATCTACTTTGAGAGCCTAGTGGTAAGCTAATCAGGAGGGATATGAACACTAACATTCTCTACTTCCTCTGTTACACTTTTTTCAATTGTCTTAACCTTGTGCTAGCCTTCAAATATCCCATTATACTTTCTGTTGATTATGAACTCTGCAAATCTAAAATATCAAATATTATTTTTATTTGGTCAACTATTATAGAACAACCCTGTCTTCTGCAGATAAGTATGTTCCACAAGAGGGTCCCAGAGAATGTATAAGATAGAGGTCCTTTGGTGAAGTAACACACACTCATGATATGGCTTTTTTGTTCTGTATCTCATATCCAGTCATGCAGCCTCAGGCACAATAAAGAGGATAACCATAAACTTAATGGTTCATATACTTTATACACCATTAAGAACCATTAAGGCTGCAATCCTAAACACATTTACCTGGGAATAAGACCTATTGAACTCAATGTGGTTTACTTCTGCATAGACATGGATAGTATTGCACTTAATGCTTCTGCATAGGAAAGGACTAGAAATACAAATATTGATCTTCCTATGAATGGGCAAATCTGTCAGCTTCAGTTTCTCCCATCTCTTTTTTTAAAACCCAAGTCCTTTCTATGCAAATTTTGGTAAATTCTTATCAAAACTGAACTGAAACTAACCCATCTGCACCAGCCAAATTCAATAGTCACAGCTATTCCCAGCATGGAGAGGATCATGATGTACCTGCCTGCCGTACAGCTGTAAAAGAGGAGGAACCTCTCAGAAGGTTAATTAGGGAGCACCCTAATTAAGCACTAACATAGTTGAATATGCAGTGATTCAAAGCCAGGCTTTTAAGAGTTACACACTCATCTCTGGGCCAGATGGGCAGATCTGTCAGTTTCAGTTTCTCCCACACTGGAATTTTTTAAATCTCAAGTTCTTTTAGTCCTGAATACAGAACATTTTCAAATTTTGGTAAATTCTTATCAAAACTAAATTGAAATGAAATTCTCATGCAACCCTAGTTGCATCCAATCTTGCTTCTGGTTGGAAGACAATCACCACACATGGTACTGAATGGCAGCACATAAGGCTTGCAATCCACTCTGCAACATGGCGTGAAAATGGAATCTCATTGCTATTGCTGTTCCTAGTGCCTACAAAGGCAGATACCCCAGCCACCACAGTGGATCTACCTCCCCTCGTAATTTCTTTACAATTTTTAGCAACTGGCCACATTTACCTTTTCGATGCTAGTGTAATTTAAGAAAATGTTGGAATTTCTTTACAACCTCTGCTCTTCCCAGAAGCAGGGCCGGCCCTACCATTATGCAGGCTGATGTGCCCGCATCTGGTGGCAGAGCAGGAAGAGTAGTGAATAGCAGGTGCTCTGGAGAACCCCACTAGCCACTCTCCTGCTGTGGCATTTGTCACAGCAAGAGAGCAACTAGCAGGGCTCTCCAGAGCAACCTGCTGGGTCTGCCATTGGCCGCCACTTCTTACCATAAGTGGTCACTCGGGCCCCACCTCATGCCCCAGCTGTGGGACTCACACGAGAGGTAGGCTGACCTCTTGGAATAATTCACCCAACCTATTGCAGGAGCCCTGTGGCTGTGACACACAAGGCAGGAGCGAACAGCCAGCTGGGTTGGCAGGCTGAGCGAGTGAGCAAGCAGCCGGCAGGCCAAGCAGGTAGGCAAGCCCACTGGCTGAGCAGGCAGCAGCACTGCCACCTTGCTTGAGATGGCAAGATACATTGGGCCAGGCCTGCCAAGAAGAATGGTTTGCAGCAAGTGGTGCTTTTTTAAAAACAAAAACAAATTTTATTTAAATTTTAGGTGGTGCTTTTTTTGAACTGGTTGCTTGCTCTGTTTGCAGCTGTTCTGCATCACAATTGGGTCTTGACAGTTGCTACACTCGTGGTTGCCTGGACTATTCAGTCTTATAGTCAGTTAAAATGATTGAAGGCAACTCCACTTAGATAAATTCCTGTTTACGTGAGTGTTCTCCTTGTATGAGAAATGTGTAGTCAGAGCCACAAATGCAAACTTCCTCCCTTGAACTAGGAAAATTGCAATGTATGACTTTGCCCATTCTCTTCTGTGAAGCAGAATCTCACATGGGTTACTTGCCCCATCTTATGCCACTCACATGCATATATTTTATTGTGTGAGAGAGGATGACTTTTAGTATTGGGCATGCTTGCTTTGCTTTCCTCATCACTGCTCATGTTGACACTATGCCCATGGACTACATAGTGGTATAGTAGAAGTGTATGGTAAGGCTTTTCAAGGCATGTTGTCATCCTCTTTCTTGTAGGTGGCTCATTCCATCCCTACAGGTGTTTTGTTTATTACATCTCTTTTTATTTGCTGTTCTTGGAATCATCTTCCTTTCTCCCAGCTTTCCTGTTTGATCTAGTTTCTGAGTAGTTTATTCCCACTGATAGCAAATATAGCATTCCAAGAGGCATGGAATCATTTAAGGAAAGGCACTGTGTATATTTAATCTAGAAAAAGGCAGATGTTGACAGCTTTTAACTTTAAAAGATGTCAGAGTAATGGGTTGACCAGAGTAAGAGATTGACCAGGTTCGAAGGAATCTCTTTGTGTTTCCCTCTCCTGTTTTTCAGTAACTTTCTGAATGAGATGGAATTAGCTAGTATATCTTTACTGTGTGAGAACCACACATTCTTTAAAATATTATCAGGATGCTCAGATAAATTACTTGGCAAGATTGTTCATCTTGGTTTCAGGAGGTTTCTGATTCTGTGCACTCTGTAAATAATTGTAAGGTTATGACTAACATGCCAAATGTGGGAAAATTAATAGTATACAGTACACCTTAATTTATACCACTTGACTCTAATGTACCACATTGTGTTATACAGGCAATTTATATTCCTCTCCTTCCACCCCATTAAACCCCATAGAAGATAGATTGTGAAATACCTTATGACAGTATGGTGTGGGAAGACTGGGATTGTAATCTGTGTCCACAGTGTGAGACTCACCCTTCTATTTTCCTGGGATTTAATGTGAAGAGATTTTCCTTTCAGTTTTTGTTGTGTCTTTTGTTCATTTCAGTAGGTGAAATTAATGAAATTGTTATACAAGAACATCAGTCAAAAGCGAGGAGGGGTCTCAACCTGGGAGAATGGGAAATAATTGAGGGTGGGATATGCAATACAATCAATATTGCATGTCATTCTCGTAAAAGGCCTATACATTTTGAAGGCTTGAGTATGGGAAGTGTGGTGGTACAAGTTTCTGACTGCTGCTATTTTATTAAATTCAGTTCCAGTTCTAGTACATCATTAAATTTGCGTTTTGAACTGGACATTTTTAAATGATTGAAAATGGTGTGTGTGTGTGTGTGTGTGTGTATATGTGTGTGTGGTCCACAAGTGCTATCACAATGAGAAGATATTAATTAGTAACTAAAAGATATTAGCATATCACTAATTGAGCAAGAGTAATTCTTGCATTAAAAAGTAATCACGTATACTCTACATCTGGTGTGGTTGGCAATTCCAATGTAGACATAATTTTCATCTTGATTCTCACCTATATGAAATGAATGTAAATGTAAATACAGAAGCCCTGTGGGTGTGTGGTTCCCAAGTCCGGAAGATAGGCTCATTGCCTATTCTGGATGGGGTTGCACTCCCTTTGAAAGATCATGTTCGTATCTGGGGGGTACTCCTAGATCCATCATTGTTACTGGAGTGCCAAGTGATTGCAGCAGCTCAGAGTGCCTTTTACCATCTTTGACTGGTAAACGGTGGTACCAATCTTTGATTGGTTCACCAGCTACAGCCTCTCCTGGACAGGGATAGCTTGGCCACAGTGATACAAGTGCTAGTAACTTGTATGCCTGGATTACTGCAATGTGCTCTATGTGGGGCTGCCCTTGAGGCTGCTCTGGAAGCTGGAGCTAGTGCAGAATGTAGCAGCTCAGTTGTTGTCAGGAGATGCCCCTTTTCAGCATGCAATTCCTTTGCTGAAGGAACTGCACTGACTGCCTATTAACTACTGGGCCAGGTTTAAGGTTCTGGTACTACTGTAGAAAGCCTGAAACAACATGGGACCAGGATACCTGAGAGGGCACCTTCTTCCTCACCAATCTGCCCAGTCACTGAGGTCATTGGAGTAAATTCTCCTGGCGGTTCCACATGGACCTATGTCCTGATTGGAGTGCACCAGAAGAAGAGCCTTCAGTGTGGTGGGCTCTAGGGGTGGGCGAACTCCATTCTGCGGCGCTCGACAAGGCACGAGGTGGACTTCCGGGTCCCCATTGTGTCTGTTCCGGGTCCCCGGCATGTCACTTCCGGGTCCAGTGCTGCGTTTTTTCTGTAAAATCCAAGGTAAACGACCTTAAAATTGCCGCGAATAGGCTATTCACGGTCGTTTTAATGTAGTTTACCTTGGATTTTACAGAAAAAACACAGCACCGGGGAGCCGGACGAGAAGCACTGGGAACCCGGAAGAACCTTTCCCCGGATCCTCTCTGGGGAGTTGTGTTGAGCCGGTGCAAGGTAAGTCACAAGGAGCTCAGGGGGGCAGTGGGGCAAGTTTGGCTCAGTTTGAGTGTGGAAAGCTAAGCAGGGTCAGGCCTGGTTACTACTTGGATGGGAGACTCCTCTTCTAGTTTCCTGCATTGAGCAGGGGGTTGGACTTGATAGCCTTGTAGGATCCTTCCAACTCTATGATCTATGAAATCTATGAAGTTTTTTTGCCCCGCTTCCACCACCCCCCTCGAGCAATTCACCTATCCCTAGTGGTGGCTCCATTTCTATGGAACTCCTTACCTCTGGAGGTCAGGCAAGCTCCGACATTGTGTTGTTTTCGGCACCTGCTGAAGGCATCCTTGTTCCGGGAAGCCTTCCTTGCTGACCAGCCACGGTTTTAATGATACCTTGCTTTTTATGCATTGTTTTTATTCTTTATCTGTTTTTATATTTTTATTGTTTACTGTTCTGAAATCTGCTTAGACAGGGAGCAGTATACAAATACAATAAATAAATAAAGAAAGAAATAAAGTATACTTAGTACGTAAGAGTGCATTCCAAAAGTATTGCCGCTCTTTAGATGGATGGCTTCAAGATTGGCACCTTCCATCCATCCACTGCCCTGATGGCAAGAGCTGTGCAGGGTGGGAGGAACGGCAGAAGCTTTCACAGCTTCGCAGTCCTCCTTTAAAAGTATTTTAGCTAGATGGGCCTGTGAGCCTGTTTAGCTTCCTTACTTTCCTGTACGTGTGCAAGGGGAGATCTGCAGCATTCGATGGTGTCCCACATGCTGTCTACAGGCATAATCTCTTCAACTAAAATTCAGTTATGTATGTCTTGTTTGTATATTAAAAGGTGGTGTTGATGTTGAATAAGCATATACTATTTTATGATGCTTGCAACTGTAACAACGTGATCAGTGGAACCAACCTTTTAAAAAGTGTTGGCTATTATATGCAGAATGTCTGTGGCTATAGTTGTATCACAAATATCGCTTCTCATCATCTGATAGATCTTATTGCTTCTCCTAATCTGATGGTTCTTACAGATATGTTTTCATTTTTCCAGCTCTGTGAAGAATATGTGTAACATTCCTGCTAAATACTTTGCACAATTTGATTGTTTTGGAGAAATCTTGCTCTGTAGTCCTCAGTTCTTCTGCCCCTTCCTCTAGATGTTTTGTCTCCACAATATACTCCAAATGCTAACCCTCCACACAGGAATAAAGACAAAAAAGGTGTTGGGGGAAAAATATTGAATTCTATAATCAGCTACAGAAAAATACACAAGTGCAGTTTGCTCAAATATTCTAATTACATTGATTTTTTCTTTGTAAACATGTGTATTTCATGAAAGTTGTGAGCTGCTTTGGGGGATCCAGTCAAGTGAAGATTCATCTCTAATCATTAAAAAATATGCACTATGCCAAATTCTGAGACTGGAATGTTATTATTTATTTATTTGAAATATTTTTATGCCGATGCTTTTGGACTGGAGTTTCTAACATTCACAACATTCAGAATATACAGACGTTTTTAAACAAACCATTCTAGATAATTACCGGTGCTCCTTTTTTTAAATTAGGAGTGGAAAAATTCTTCTCTGGGTTCTAGTCTATTTCAAGCTATTTGATGACAAAAATTTAAAGCATCTTTTATCTTCATTATTTTCCTTTTTTTTTTCTTTTTTTCTTTTTTTTACCTTCCTACAGTTACAGGCACACCAATGTCGGCTCTTTCAAGAACAGAAGAAGTAGTATTGGTTTTGGTATGTACAATGCCCTGTGTCACCTCTTTATATAACCAACAAAAATGTTGCATGAAAACACCAGCATAAAGCAGTGATTAATCATGTCTCATATTGCTACCATTTCTTAAATTATGTCTGATGTTCTCAAGAATTTATTTATTGTACTTGTATGTAATGATAATTATCAGGCAATTTTCATTACATACAAAGTGTCATTTCCACTAAATCTTTAAAATTAGCTGCTATGTCTACAGATGGACAGAAAGCCAAAGCAACAAAATATCTTTACTTCAGGATTAGTTTTTGAGTACTTAAATATTAAACAACTCTTAAATGTCTTACTACAAATAATTTCTTCCCCTAAGGGGCAGAAAACTTATCAACCCATTAAGGAAATTGTAGCATGTTGCAATGATTAGTACCTGTGTGAAACTGAGAAATGAACTGCACTTGTAGACTACATTCAAGGTCTTCCATTAAAAAAAAAACCACACATCAAGTGCAAGACTCAGGTGTAACATGACTGAATCAGTGGACAATAAGGAATATACACATGGCAATACTCTGGAATTTTCTGCTGTTTCCAACAGGTGCATGGATAGAGTACATTTACCTGAAGAATGTGGGGAATGGTTTGAATGTTGCATCCATAACCCAGAAGGGAGCTTCCATCAGCTTCTCCTCATTGGTGGCTGTTGTGAATAACAGCCCTTGCTCATCAAAGGTAGCTTTTCAGCCTAGGAAATCTTGGCCATCTGTTTCACCTTCTGGAATTTTCATAATACCTTCGATTCAGATAGCACTTTTTGTCTACATTGCTTTTCTGCTACTTGAGGAACTAGCTTACTGCTAGAGTTGATCTGCCTTATGTCTGACATTGAAGCCTGACTGACTTGCAAGTGCCTGTACTGATTTTATTTATCTCTCCTGTGGATGCAAATTTGTCACCCATACATCATACAGTACATTTCTTGACAAATGGAAATATTTCATGGACTTCAAAGACAATGGTGTTTAATCAGGAGTCGGGATCCTTTTGAAATTCGCTGAGATGTGGTCCTGAAAACATGAGTAGACCACACACTTGACTTCCACAGCTAGCTATCTTTTGCCCGCTGAACTAAACAGCAACTGAAATAAATAGTAGCAGTGAAGAACTAAGTATATATTTGAGACATCATCTTGCTTTGGCTCTCCTACCATCTATACTTATGACAATTATTTAGCTGTTCAATTCTTTGATTACTGTTAATAAAAACATATTGCCTTTTTCTGTGGGATGGGTTGTCAAGGAACCGATACTGTAGCATACATCATACATTTGAGAAATGGCAATATTATACATACTGGAGCTTTGTTTCCTGTCATTATAGCTGGTGACACATGGCATTCTTTAGATCTAAACCAAGTGAACATGTTAAGAACAGAGAAGTGCATTTGAAAATGCATCCTGGCTATGAACAGTGACAAGGAAAATAAACCTATATTAGAATAGCTACGTAGTTGTTATGCAGGATTTTTAAAAAACGTCAAACATTTATTCGGGAGCAAACAAAACACCACCATCTCTTTTCTGAATATTATTTCTTTACAAAGGATTTGGTATTGTCCTTGGACTACATAGTTTAATTGCTTGCAGAATCTAACTCATGGCCACTGAAATCTATAGAAAAGACAAGATGCTTACTACTAAAGCTATTGTAATCAAAGTACAAAAAGGTCATTACTGCTTGCAGCTGTTCTCAAATTGCATATTATCCTCCAATCAAGTCAAAGTGGGCAATGTGGCAACTGCACAACTTTATCTCATTTGCTGCAAAAAAAATTTTTAAAAATACTACAGAAGCATCAAGGAAAGACACCAATCAATTAAACTGAGTTACAAAATGATGTTAATTGGATTAGAATATAATTCGGTATGAACAATAAAGTTACCCCAGTGAAGGACCAACACAAACTAAAATAAGAAGTCATACTCCTATTCTGGAATGAGGCCACTCCAGGTTGGTTTCTGACTGTCCAACAGGATCTTTCTGCTCTTGGAAATATTTGTGTTCTTATCATTCATCAACCTCACTATGCTCTGAGGATCAGTGGAAACAATTGTGACTAACAAATTGCAGCAGGCAGACATTTATTTATTTTTTTAGTGCAAAAAACCTATCACGAAAGTAGGAGCTGAGAACAACAGAAAAAATCAGGTAATTAAATCTAAAGTTCCTTAAACAATATTGCAAACACAGAGATTTCAATAGAAGTAATTGGTTCTGCAATCTTACAGACCAAATTACCAAGGACTGGATCTTGAATTCGCCTCCATGGATGGAAGGGTTCTGCTCATGGAAGGTGTCTCTACCTGATTTTTCTGGATCCCCCTCCCCCATATCACAGTTCACCCCATTCAGCAGGGTCCCTGATCCTCTGTGTAGCATTTTCAGGGGGCTGGAGGGGCTGCTGTGGGGAGGACAAGGTGGGGAAATCTGCTTCCACCAGCCCAGTTGTGCATGCCTGAATCCAACCCCAAGTTGTTGTAAATATTACACAGATGTCCACTAAAGTGTAGGATATAATAGTGGAATCTGTTTGCTATTGAACATTATTTTTATTTTAAATTCAATTCACTATTAACTCTGGTCTTAACTATATAAAGAATCTCACTTAAAAAAAAAAATTACAACCCAATTTTATGATCTGCAGTGGCAACAATAAGGTCTTAGGACTGGATATATGGTTATAAGGAAACCAGTAAGAGGGTAACACTGATACTTTCACATAGGTGCAGGTTCTGATCAGAACCTGTTCCACCAGTTTCTGATTTCACCCTATATAAAGGAGGGGTGGAAAGAAAGTAGATCTCCAGATGTTTTGGAGTTCAGTTTCCAGCATTGCTGGCAATTTGCTATGCTGGCAGGGGCTTAGGGAGTCGAAGTCTAAAACATCTGGAGATCTTCCTTCTGCCCACACCTTTTTTAAAGGATGTATGCATTTTTAACAAGGAAATGTGGAGAGGGCAGAGCAAAAGGGCAGAGCAATAATCACCTCTTACATAATGTCCCAAGAGCCTTTCAAGGCTGCCACATATTTTAATGCAGCCCTTTCCCTTTGGTTGGACATTTGGCATTAAATGTGTGAGGTGGTCTTATGGCAAGTGATGCGGAGCTGACAGACTATGCTGCGTTTTGCAAGACAAGCAAATTTTTAAATATTTATTTTATTTTATTTTTTACTTGATATACAAGCGACGTCTTGCAATACAAGTACTGTAGTACGGCTTAAATTAAAAATCTCTGTACACATTTTTTGGGGGGAATTTCGTTTTGATATAAGAGTGTTTTGGATTACAAGCACGTTTCCGGAACGAATTATGCTCTCAATCCAAGGCATGACTGTACTGCTGTTTTAGTGTCTCTTGTACACATCATCGGGATTAGTTTTCTTTAAATAATAATAATAATAATAATAATAATAATTATTATTATTATTATTATTATTATTTTCATTTCTATACCGCCCAATAGCTGAAGCTCTCGGGGTGGTTTACAACAATTATAAAATTACACAATAAAATACAATTATGCAATAAAAATACAATGTTACAATAAAATACAGTATAAAAAATACAAGCAATAAAAACATCGAAAAATTTAAACAAATATTTTAAAAACACTTTTAAAATTACTTAAATAGTTAAGACAGATGTAAAAGATTAAAGAACTCATTAAAAGTGCAATTCCATGCATGTCTACTCATCCATAAGCCTCACTGCATGGAGAAAGTGGCTAGGGGACTAGGGAGACATTTTTCTTCCTCTCTCATAATATTAGAACCTGGGGTTATCCCATGAAGCTGATTGGTGGTAGATTTAGGATAGATAAAAGGAAGTACTTCTTCACACAGCACACAGTTAAACTATGAAATTCACTTCCACAAGATGCAGTGGTGGCCACCAATTTGGACGGCTTTAAAAGTGGATTAGACAATTTCCTGGAGGATAAGGCTATCAATAGCTACTAGTCCTGGTGACTATATGCTACTTCCAGTATCAGAGGCAGTATGCCCATGTACACCAGTTGCTGGGGAACATGGGCGGGAGGGTGCTCTTGCACTTATGTCCTACTTCTGGGTTTCCCACAAGCAACTGGTTGGCCATTGTGTGAACAGAATACTGGACTAGATAGGCCGCAATGGGGAATATGTGGGCCTCCAAATGTTTTTGGATTGCAGCTTCCATCATCCCTCACTATTAGTTATGCTGGCTACTAGGAGTTGGTCCAACAATATCTGAAGGGCAACACATTCCTCTTACGTTGTTTATAGGATTGCATCCTTATTCAAACAAGACTAACAGAGTAAAAATGTTAACATGCTTTAAAAGATCAGACTTTACTTTTCATGACATTCAGCTTTATTGATTGATTTAATTTAATTTGTACCCAACCTTTCTACCAAAAAAATGGCACTAAAGGTGGTTCAGTAAATATATCTTCTGTTTCTGAGTCTGACTAAGATTTATTCAAGTGAATTGAATCTCCTTAAATAGTTGTACCTTCAGATTCTGAGCAAATAGAGTCCTGATCCTACTGTTGTTGGTTCTAAAACAATTTTTGAACAGAATTTTAGAAACATATTTCTGTGGAATATGTACCACAGGTCCATACCATATAACAATATTGGAGAGTGATGTACTCAGGATTGAAAAATAATAATTGATTTAAATACAAAACACAATTTTAAAAGAAACTTGCCTTTCATGAGAGAATTGGCTCTTATTGAGTGGGGAAAAACCCAGTCATTTATCTTGCTCATATTTAAGATATATTTCTAGCTGAAATTTACCTTTGAATTTAAAAGCTCTGGGTTGGATCCATCCAACACTTGTCATTCCGCTGATGAAAGCAGTTCCATCAGTGGAATCAGGAGGGAGGTGATTCCCCCTCTTCCCAGGCCCACATGCTCCCCAGCCAAATCTGTTCTGGCTCTGGAGCAGATTTTTGGGTGGCACCAAGAGATGCAGGAGGAGACGAGAGAGGGAATGACCCGTAGTACTAGTGGACTGCTGGTAGTGTGACATTGGATTTAACCCTCTGCTCTGCTCTTTCAATCTACTAGCCCTGAAAAGGGGCTAAACCTAGTATTAATAATGAATGAAGGTTTTTGAATGTAATTTACACCTTTTATTGAATTGAAATGAAATGAAATTGTCAACTACATTAGAGATTCTTCAGGAGGAAAAAGCTTTAGGACTGTAGAGTCAAGTGTGGCTAAGCAGCTTTGTACCAGAAAAAAAGAAGTATCAAATTATTAAAAATAGAATTTGAAAGTTCTTTGCAATTTTAGATGCAAGAGAAATTTTCAGTACCTCCCCACCCTTTATCAGGAAATATCTATTCAATATATAAAATTCTATGTAAGTAAATTGGACAGCTTTCTCTAAGATTTTAGTCTGATCTCATTAGTAGTGAGTGACAGCTAACATAATTAATACTGCTTTTATATTAATAAAAGCCGGGGTGACCGGCCAGATGGGCAATTTAAAAATATAATAAATAAATAAATAAATAAAATGTGTTCCTCTTCATTCCCAAATAATGGACTTTTTTCCTGCTTTTTTTTTCCTACACCAAAGCCAGAAAGATACTAGGTAGGTACCCATAGATACTTTTGTTACCGGATGACCTATAAATGTGTATTATCACTGCTAGCACCTTCAGGTCCCTCCCAAGCCCATCCCTGTCAGGTGGTCCAGAAGGATACCATAGTCATAGGTATTGAACACTGCTGAGTGGTCCAGCAGTTGCAACAAGAATGTACTCCCTCTGTCCACTTCCCATTAAAGATCATTTACAATTGTGACCAAAGTGGTCCCGGTCTAACACCAGTTAGATTGAAATAGTTCTAGGTAGTCTGTTTCATGCAAGAACCCCTGAAGCTGAGATCCTACTACACCTTGCCCAAGAAAGGCAAATATGAACATTTTGAAAACCTGGCCCAAGTATAGTAAATTTGAGACCAGTTAATAGTTTTACAGCGTGGTGGGATCCAGAGAGGACTTTTCCAACAGATGTCTTACAACAGCTGTCTTGAGGCTAGCCGCTGCTTATAGGTATGTGCGGGGATGTGCGAATGAGCAAAATTTGAGCTCATCGGGGTTCTCCAAATTCCACCTTGAAGCTCTTTCCAACCCTTGCCTATATCAGATTTAAGAATTTAGCCTTTTTAATATATATATATATATATATATATATATGTTTTATTATTATTTTTCAAATCTTACAACTACTAATGAATTCCACAAATAAAAATACAACATAAACATTGTGTACCCCCCCCACCTCTTGGGACCAAGTTATATTTCTCCCCCCCAAATATATATATATATATATATATATATATTATTCTATATTCCAAAAATATAACAAATCTTGACAAGGTTTGTTCCCCTTCCCCTTCACCAACACATAATCCAAAAATTTACCACAAATGTTCACAAAAGTGTCTTTCTCCAATTGTCCTTTTTGACACTTGATATTACAAGTTAATTTATCATTTAACGTGATATCCCATACCTCTTTATACCATTCAGTAATTGAAAAGACATGTTGAACCTTCCAATTCCTAGCTATCATTAATTTAGCTGCTGTTAACAAATTCACAATCAATTCTTTTGTATTTTTTAAACAAACTAACTTTTCTGTAATTGTTAACAATGCTAATTTTGGGCAGACTTCTAATTCCGTTCCAATTATTTCTGATATTTCTGCAAATACTTTCTCCCAAAATTCCAAACATATAAAAAACATTTTTATAGCTCCACCACATGTGGGCATATGTACCTTTTACATTACATCCTCTCCAACACAATGCAGAGCAATTGTTATCTATCCGATTTAATCTTACTGGAGTTAAATACCATCTCCATACCACTTTATAAAAGTTATATTTTATCCTTGTTGACGTAACTCTTACAATACGTCTATCCCAAATATTTTTCCAACTTTGTTTCAATATTTCCTCATCAAATTCATTATCCCATAACACTTTAAGAGAATCTTTATGCTCTTCTTCTTTTCTCATGAAAATTTGTGCAAGTCAAACTTTATTTGCATCTAGCCATTGGCCATTGCAATTTAAAACAAATTACAAATAACACATAACACACAATAAATATTCAATGTTAAGAGTAAAACAAATGCTTGCATAAACTCAGTATCATAGCTAAAATCCTTGATATTATCTAAAATTATATCTAAAATTATCTAAAATTATATCTAAAATTATATCTAAAATTATCTAAAATTTATCTAAAATTATGTATTTTGTTGAACTCTAGTTGCTGCCCTCATTTTGATCACAATAGCTATGAATTTTGCTGTATTTGCTGTCACCATCCTATTGCGGTCCTCTAAAAGAAAATTCACATAGTAATTGACTGGGCGCCCTGGATAAGGTATCAATAGAGGAGTAATCAACTCTTCTCGGCTAGTTCTATACAGGGAGCAAAAGGGCAGTACATGGGTGATGGTTTCAATGTTACCATCTCCACAAATGCACACTCGATTCTGATATGGAATTCTCCTAAAGCGGCCTTCCAGGACCGCAGTGGGAATCACATTTAGACGAGCTCTTGAAAAGCTATCCTATGTTTAAAGTATGTAAGCTGTTGTAAATATGCGGCTATCTTTTCTGCATATAGTCAAATTAAGGATGGGGATTCAATTTCTTCATTATGGAACAGCTGTTTTGTCTTTCAATATCCAGTAAGCGCAGTTTTATAGTTTCTTTGGCTTTAAAGAAGCCTAGGCCTAATAGATATTGAACTGAAAAGCCAGACAGATTTAGCTTTCTGGTTATAGCTTTTTGCCAGCTACTCTCGTGAGTATCTCTGACTATCAGGGGAAGCAGACCCGTATCAGTTAAATGCAGCCGCAGCCATAAGGTAAGTGTCCTTATCCAGACCTGCGTTTGTATGGAAATAACTCCAGCCTCGTGTCGCAACGCAGCATTTGGGGCACAATTGGGAACTGCAAAGATTTGTCTTAAAAATTTGGACTGCACTGTCTCCAGTGGTTTCAGATTGGAATCGGCCCAGATTGAAATCCCAAACAATAATTGGGCTACAGCCTTGGCTTTGAAAACTTCAAGAGGCTGCAGGGATGAAATTTTGTCCTTTTGTTCGATAAAAACGCAGGAGAATTTGGACACTCCTAGTGGCTTTTTCAATCGCATAAGCTTGCTGGGCTGTCCATGTCCCTGAATGATGGAATATTATACCCAAGTATTTAAAAACTTTGACTTGCTCAATAACGTGCCCGTCTAAATGCCATTTGTGTAATTTATAACATCTGGAAAACACCACTACTTTCGTTTTTTCATAGTTGATTATGAGATGATTTTTTTGGCAGTACTGAGAAAATGCCTTTAATAACCTCCCTAGCCCTACCTTAGTCTGTGATGAAAATTTGTGCATATTTTCATGCACATTTTTTTGAAATGCACGCATCAATTGTGCACCTTTTTAAATGTCTGCATTTTCTCCTATTGATTAAAGTGTGTTTGTGTGCATTTTTCAAAAGTATCTATTCTTTCATGTGTATTTTCCAGATGTATTCATTTCTCAAACACATTTTTTTTTTGCGCATCACATTGCAAGCTCAAAAAAGTACAGACTTCAACCACAGATTGTGTCTGCGTTCCAGGAGGTACAAACTGGATAAATTCTGGTCAAAACCAAACTAAAACAAAATTCTCATCCATCTCTAGCTAGATGAAACTACACTATCTTATAAGGTATGGATGTGTGGGGAGCTCGATTGAGGGGTGGAGGTCCAGCGAACTTGCCGGGCTCAACCCCCTGAGCTCCACTTGGCCTACCTGCTTCCCTGGCTCGACTCACATTCTCGCGAGCCAAGCTGGGGAAGCAACTTCTGGGTTCCCGGCGCTACTTTTTTTACATAGAAAATGACATAAGATACATTAAAAACAGCCACAATCTGCGCAAGTTATGCAAATTGCAGCCGCTGTTAATGTATCTTACACCATTTTCTATGTAAAAAACGTAGTGCCGAGAACCTAGAAGTCCGGGGAGTGCCTCAGCTGGTGCTCGCTTTTGGCCCGGCTTGGCAGACGCGGTGGCAGCACTCACCCAGCGAATCAGGTGGTGGGCAGATCGCCCAGCCCTACTCTAAGGAGACATTTGCCAATCTCATTATCCACTTGACCAGGATGGGCAAGGATCAAGCATGCACATGGTTTGTCTCACACTCCCAAGGAGCATGTATACATCCTCACACTGTACAAATTGTACAGTTTTCATCACAGACAAGCAGGTGCCCTAGGATCTACTATAATTATGGCATCTGTCAGAGTGGATGCAAGTGGTTTTATCCACAAAGTGTCTAGTAAAATGGTCACAGTGGGCTGCCAAAACCTTATCATTTATTCTCTCCAGTCCTGACAAATTTGTCCATCCAAAACTGATCAGTATGTCCATACAGGCAAAGAGCTTTAAGTGCTTAGCTCTTAGTAATCTGGACCTGAATTCCTGTGTACTCAACCATGTTAGTGCTAAATTAGGTTACCACCTTTTTTTTCTCACAGAGTCCTGATCTTTAACAGCTATATAGCAGACAGACACAACATGGCCTTCTCCATGCTGGGAATAGTGGTACCTATTGAATTTGGATGGCACAGTTCATTTTCATAAGAATTTACCAAAATTAGCACATTCCTTCATATTTGGGATGGAAAGAATTCAAATGTTGAAGAAAGCAAAACTGACAGATTCATCCATCCCTAGTCTAAACCCTACAAAATAGTGACCTTTCCATGACACAGGGACACCATATGCCCTTCCTCCATACCCAGATCACTATCATTCAATCCAGAATAATAACAACAATAAAAACAGGTTGAAAGTATGTCTTACTATACGAGTAAGACCAAATATTGTTCTGGACAGCCCCAGAGTTGCCATGAATGCCATGATGTCCTGAGCTGCTCCTGACAAGATAGTCTCATGAATGTTGATGTTTCACAGCATCACTAGCCTGGGAGACAACAACACAACACATGAGGCCATACTGGTTCGCTCAGGTACAGAGATTGTTGGGTAGTAGGGTAGACGCTAAAGCAGCAGAATTCCTATTATGTCCTAGTCACCTTGAATCCTTCCTGGCCACCTCAAGAACAAACACATGAACCTGGAAGGTCACAGAATAGCACACCGGATTAGACCGGAGCAACTCTACCTCCCTTGGTGGACAAAGTTGGGACAAATTCACCCAGCCCAAGGCTTTGCGTGCTTAACTCTTAAAGGCCTGTGTTTGGATCTCTGTGTATTAAACCATGTTGATGCTTAATTAGGCTTGTCACCTCTTTTTTCAGACAGGCTCATCTTTAACAGCTACTGTACATCGTATAGCCCTCTCCATGCTGAGAATAGCTGTTGAATTTGGCTAGTGCAGATGGATGAGGATTTTGTTTCCGTTCACTTTTGATAAGAATTTACCAAACTTCACAAAGTTATTCATATTCAGGAGAGAACAGGCCTGTGGCTCAGCTGGCTCAGCTTGTCTGAGTGTGGAAAGCTAAGTGTCAGGCCTGGTTATTACTTGGATGGGAGACCCCTCCTCTAGTTTCCTGCATTGAGCAGGGGGTTGGACTCGATGGCCTTGTAGAGCCCTTCCAACTCTATGATCTATGAATCTAAAAGAAAGAACTTGAGAGTAAACAAACAAAAAAAATCTATTGTAGGAGAAAGTGAAACTGACAGATTGACCCATCCCTACGGCTTCAGCCTAGTCTCCATAGTACATGCTAGGTCAGCTCTCCCATCCAGGATTAAGCTGTGGATGGCCATGACTTTTTTCCCGATTAGGTGACCTAGCATTTAACAGCACTACCTTTTAGATTTGGGAGGTTACCAAGATAGTCCACAGGCAGGGGAGGCCAGTGACTCCTATGTCAGTGGGACTCCTAATCCACTGCAGCTTTTATTCTGAGCATTATAGGAACGATCCATGGTGCTGTACTCCATCCTCAGAATAGGTTCACCACCATGGAACACCGTGGATAGCTCCTATAAAGCTCAGAATAAAAGCTGCAATAGATAAGAAGCCCCACTGACATATGAGTCACCAGCTTTCCACAGGACCTTGGTCATCAGACAAACTAGAAGGAAAGGAGAGGAATAACCAGTCTGCCCTCCTCCACCATTCTTGCCTCTGCCCACTACCTTTACAGTGGCTGCCCTCTGCCCCCCCCCAAAAAAATCTGTGATATCAACAGAAAATGTCAGAGTTCCAACAATTACTGGTACAAATGTGTGAATGCGTAAACCCTAAGATTGCTAGCCAGAAAATTATTAGTTTAAAGCTGATTTTTTTTATTCTTTACTGCCTGTTCGTTCTATACTGTTCTGTACTGCCTGCCTGAAAGCTGGTGGTTTTCTTGCCTCCATCCAGTTCTTGTTCCCCATTTATTTATTTTAAAGTTTTGTTTTGTGTATGCATACTGTATGTGTATGCATGGCCATCTCATCAAATGACCATCTCAGCAGCCATTATAAGCAGTGACAAGGACCTGGCTGAGGGTGCTGGTGGTGTTGTGTTCAAGCCACAGGCGCCTGTCACATCCAGCCACAATAGCGGCAAACACTGACAGTAATGGCAGCATCGCAGTGGCATGAAGGCAAGATAACTGGCAAAATTGAGCTGGGAGCAAGGAGGAAGGTAGGGATCTCTGCTAGCTGGCTGGTTCAGGATGAGACAGAAGATGAAGCGCTGGAGTGAGTGGGTGGTGGGTAGAGTGCACAGTCCAGAGGAGCAAGAATACTATGCCATTCAGGGATTGTGTGTGAGAGAGAAAGACAGAGACAGAGAAGGGAAATTATTCTTGTCAGTGTGCTGTGAGTGTGTATGAAAGAGAGCCATGTGGGTATGGCAGGCTAAATCTGCAATTGGTTATTCTTTATTCTTTCTTTCCTTTTTTAGTTATTCTCAATAGTTTTGCTTTTGCCCTTGAGTGATTTGTTCTCTGTGTGTTTTGAGATAATTGCCATAGATTCACTTTGTCCTTGGAGCCAGACACTTTCAGTCTCAATGCTACCCATCTGTAAAATGGGTACCGTATTGTGTGTGACTAGATGTAGAGTGTAGACTGCAGTTGGGCTTATCTACTCTGCATGCTCACTTAGTTCTTGCTTTGTGCTTGTGCTGTAGTTCTGTAGTCTGGATTGTGTGAGGTTGATCTGCCATGTCCTCATACATTTGAATTGTACTGCTTGGTAGCAGGCGACTTCTAGGCACATGCAGTAGCTGTACATAGAGGAACAGTGCATTTTCTGTGTCCTCTGCCCCTTTAATATTGACTCTACCCCTAGAAACTCTGAGTTGCGCCTGTGCCCCTTAATGATGGCTAGGGAGAGTTTTGTTTGGTTCACATTTTTTGGTCCACCAAATCAACCTAATTTGCACTTCCTGGATTAATATACAGGTGAGAAATCAGTTATCCTTCAGATTGCACGTCCCTGAATTTTGCTGTGCAGTTCTAGGCTCAGCATACAAAATGCATACAAAAATGTGTAAGTTAGGGGAAATTGCATATAAAATTGTGTATTTTAGGGGAAATTGCATACAAAATGCACATTTAATGAGTGAATGATTACAACAATGTATATTTTAAGGGAAATTATGCAAATTTTCATACACTTTAAAAAAAAACAATTCACAGAAAATGGTGGAATTGACTTAATGACTGAACATGTGCCAAATTAACATGTGCCAAATGGACTGGAAATAGCCTGATCCATCCATTCGTACTGATAGTTCTACCCTGTGGAGTACATTGGACTCCACTCTTTACCACGGTCTTCATTCTCTGATGCACCAGGCTCTACCCCTTTATTGCTGGAATCTGACCCTGCATCCCATCCCTTCACCTCCTTGTATCAGAATGTTGTCTTTCAAGAGTCAGAAGCCTTAGCAATCCCCTACTGAAGTCAATGAGAATTATTCCCAATTTCCCTCATTATGCTCAAGATATTTGTGAAATGTGTGACATTCCTTGCCAAGTAGTGAGAAAAACACCCCACACATCTCCATCATATTGTCTTAACACCGGATCCTGACCCTGCTGCCAACCAGACAGCCATCCTTTTTTCTTTTTCTTTAACCTGGTGGTGGCTCAGCGACAGCAGCTCCCTGTCCTCTTCCTCTTCTCCAGTTCTCTTTCTCCTCGTCTTCCAAGCCTGGCTGGCCCTGGGCAGGGGGACAGAGCCAACAGGGGCACAAGAGGGATGTAAAAACTGCACCCTTGTCGCTCCTGTACAATCATTGGCCATGTCCCCCCAAATGCAGCATCTGACTGGTTCAGATCTCTGATACCCAAGACTTAAGGTGGGGAAGTTATTTTAAAGCAGTACGCCATGGGGCCAGCAGGCTCACCCAGCCAGCTGCAGGGGTGCCTCCTTTTGCCGGTGGGGCTGGCTGGGCTAGGAGAAGGAGGAGGACTGGAGGAGCTGGTGTTTTAAAAAAAGGTTTTTAAAAAATGATTTTAAAAGGAAGGAGGGGGTTGGCTGGCATGGCAGTGGTGGGCCTGGTCTGGTGTGCAAGTGGGGAGTCCATTGGAAGCACTTTGCTGAGAGCGCATTGGAGTCTTTCACTGGCCCTGCAGGCCAGTGTAACAAGCCCTCTACTAGTTCTTCTCTGGTTTTTATCTTGATCTGAGCCTGAGGAATATGCCCATCATTTGCCCTTAAGTCCTATGGAAGAAGCAGAAAGGGCTGGAGGGACAAATTCCCAGGGGAGGGATGAAAAGCCCAGCTCTATGGGTCCCCAGTTTACTAGTGTTTAAAAGTTTATTAGAACTCACACATCTCTAGCTTGACCCAAACATATCAATCCTAACAATCCAGTCCTTTGTATGTTTACTCAGAAGTAAGTCCTGCTGAATTCAATAGGGTTTCTCCCACGTTAGTGTGCATAGGAATACAACCTTAAATATGTACTGATTGTTTAGTCTTACCCAAGTGTTTATAATGTTATACATTTGTACTAAATCAAATAATGTTACAATATGTGCTTGTAATATATAGTCTTTATAAATGTTTTAATGTGGAGATTTTTTACATACTGTGATATAGCTTACATGTGTTTTATGTATTAGTTTCCAATATATGGGGGCTGTGTTAGATTTTTATGAACAATTTTTCAAACACTTGTTTGAACAAAAGCAGTAGTCAGGATTGCTAGCAACAATTGTTCAGAATCATTGGTTATTTATTGCAAGTTAAAGAACTGCAAGCAATACTTCAGACTCATCTGTCTCTATTTTGCATGCCGTACGTTTTATAGTATAAGAAGTAAGGCTTGGAAGGGAATTGACTGTTGAAACAGAAGGTCATGTAAATAACCTGCTGAGATAGGATTGTCAACTGAGGATCTCACATTGCCAAAGCTTGTATGGATGCCTATATACCACATTTCTCTGCAAATATAAAATTGCCACTGGGTACAAACAGGGGGGGAAATGGCATGTTTAACTACAGTCGAAATCTGACTGATGTAAGTGTTTAACAGTGATCCTATGGCCCGTAGAGGGCCGTAGGATTTTTTGGATTCTGTGATGCGAGGTCGGAAAAGAGCTCCAGCCTCAGATCTGGGGATCCATGCTCAGAGCACCCTCCCCCCCTCACAGTCAGCATGGAAAGAACCGCATTTGCTGTGTCTCCGAGGTCATAAGAGTGACCTTGGAGAAGAGGGTTAGGGGTGGAGAAGGGGCGTGGGGCGGGGAGGGGAGAAGACTGGCACTGCCAAGATATGACATATGGCGGCGCCTCAGCCTCCTCCCCCCCAAAGCACTGCAGTTAGACAGCCGAAATCAGCCATCTAGCTGCTTTCGAGAGCAGGAGAAGTGCATAGGCAACCTTTGCCTCCGCACTCCTCCCACTCTGCATAGGATGCCTGTAATCCTCTGAGTTTGGAGGGCTATGGCTACGGGCATCCCCATTGGATTGTTCCCTAATTGTACCATTAGTTTCAGTGGACCTTAGTGTGTCTTTCTCTGGATTTTATTCATTCCCAATTACTTAATTACAGTAATCATTTAATTTACAGCACCCTACACTTCAAGATAAAATGAAATGTGTGTTTGTTCCTTTCCTTTTTTTTTTTTAATGCAAGTCCAATAACACTACAAAACCTAGAACAAGGATGGGCAACTTGTGGCCCTCCAGATATTTTTGCCTACAACTTCCATGATCCCTCACCATTAGTTTTGCTATCTAGGGCAGATAGGAGTTGTAGGCCAAAACATCTGGAGGGCCACAAGTTGCCCATCCTTGTTCTAGGTTTTGTAGTATAATTGTACTTTGCACTGGCTGTTGTACTTTGCACTGGCTTTTGGTACACACAGGTTGACATGTTTCTTATATGTGTTTTACATCTGCTTTTTCATGGACATCTTCAACATAATCTGGTGACCTCATCAGAATGAAAAGAATCCTGAGATTTTTTTATTTCGTAATGTATTTGTGATATGTTACTTTATGTTTTATTCTATTTTTACATATCCTGGTTTTAAATTCCTGTAATATTGTTATATTAATTATTATTTTTTAAAAAATCTAATATGCTTTATCAATATGTCCAATATGCTTTAAAATTAAATGATGTTTTCAAAACAGGTACCATGCATTCATCTGTAATTAGCATTTAATACAGAAGAAATTAAGACAAAATAAATTAAATAAAAACTCCCCACCCCCACCCCGAATGTCTACAAACAGAGTCCAGATGGTCGTATAGAAGTCAAAGGGCAGCATGGAAGGTCAACACTGCACATTAAGGATGTGAAATTGTCAGATTCAGGAAGATATGACTGCGAAGCTGCAAGTAGAATTGGTGGGCACCAAAAGAGCATGTACCTTGATATTGAATGTGAGTTCTACTTTATCTTTTCTTTAAATGCATTGTGGAAAAGTACATTTTATTTATTATTATAATTCCAAATACTAAATATATAACTATCCAATCTACTGAGCACAAATAATTGTTCCTAAAAGTTTTTTAAAAAAACCAAGTTAGAACACAAGGTACACTCATTTCTGTTGCACACCCTATCAATTTATTGATTTGGGCAATTTCTGCAGCCTTAAATAACTATTCTCTAGGGTGTAGGGGTTCTAACAGCTTTTCAGTATCTAGCCAGTAGAATTCTGGCAGCTATTGATAAATTTCAAATAAAATCCTTAATAGTCTTTTCTATAACTTCTAGCAAATAGTTTAGCAATATATACAATACACCAAATCCTATATTAATTCTCTCTCCCCCCCTATATATATATATATATATATATTGTAGATGTGGGATAAGGAAACTAAGGCTGAAATCCTATATATACCTACTTGGGAATAAGTCCCATTGAACTAAGTAGGATTTATGTCTAAGTACATGTGAACAGAATGCATAGTTATGTTGTCTTATTAAAATAGTAAGAATGAGATAATAGTTTTAGCAGAGGTAATAAAAGATTCAAATGCAAGTAACGTTTAATGCTGAATTTACCCAAGCTAATCTACCAGAGTAGACGAATGAAGCATTCTTTGAGCAGGTAACCAAAGTACAAAAGGAAGATAAAATATATTCTGGAATTTCCATCCAACTGAACAGTGATAGTGTCTGGAAATACAAAAAAGACAGAAGTACTTGGATTCTGGGCATTTTTGCAAGTGAGGTGAAGAACATGTTTTAATCCAGAATGAGTCACTTCAGATAGATATTATGCTGAAGAGAGTCATTTTAAAATCATATGTGTTTTACCCAGGCAGGTAGAAGATAGACAATGAAAAACTATGTATGAGTAGATAAAGTCAAAATTTTACTGTTGCTTTCAAGAGACAAAAATGGGAATGTAACCAATACTCACGTAACTGGATGCCATAAAATGTAATATATGAACATAAATGGATGCATATTGTTTTTATATTTGAACAAGAATAAGCTGTGGCAGAACTATAGACACACAAAACTGGAAGAAAGACACACAAGAAAGCTTTGGATCAGAGATATGTATGGTGACCAATCATGCATGAGGACATAGGTACTGTACCACCAATGTCAAGTGAATCAGCAGCTGAAAGTACTGGAAGTCTGGAAGTGCTTTACCTTCTGGACTGGATATGGCAGCCAGGGACTATTTTTCAGAAACTTACATGGGATAGCTTTTTGTTTTTGTTTTTACTGATTATTATTACATGCTCATTTAAAGCAATATATACCTTAGTAAACAAAGCAATCTGAAATTTTAAAGTGATGGCAAAGATGAACATTGAGAGTTTGTGAACAAAGATGGCTCAATATCTTTTTAAACTACAGTACCACATCTCAAACTACAATGGGACAGGGGTGAACTAAACTAACCTAGTTATTGCTGGAACAAAAATAAGATTTGAATTTAATGCATCCCATTATGGAAGTAGGAACAATAAAGAAACAGTCATAATTGGCAACCAGTGTGTGATTTCAGGTTCCAGGAGGCGCGTATACCTTCAGCATTTGTAGCTCCTGACTTTTTCCTTCTCCCTCAGGGTCATGATATACAGCAGGGGTCTTCAAACTAAGGCCCGCGGGCCACATCCGGCCCGCCTTGCCTTTTTATCCGGCCCGGCAGCCGATTGGCGGAAGCAGACTTTTTTTTAACTTTTTCGCTTCAAGCGCCGATTCTTTTGTCGGCGTTCCGCATCCAGCGTAATTACATAATTTCCTGCCGACACTCGGCTCGCTCCCTTTCTCTCTCTCTCGTTGCCCCTCTCCCCTTTTCCCTCCCCCTTTCTCTGGACCCGGATGCTGACTTGTGGCGGCGGTGGCTCCTCTCAGGTCCCTCACTGAGCGGCTCTGCCAGGCCTCTTGTCCTGCACGATGGCAGCGGAGGAAAAAAAAAAAAGGACGCGGGTCCTTTTTTTTTACTTGATCCATTTGTTCATATTTTTTTCAAACTATAGTCCGGCCCCCCAACAGTCTGAGGGACAATGAACTGGCCCCCTGTTTAAAAAGTTTGAGGACCCCTGATATACAGCATGATATACTGAAGATCCCCAATGAGCACTTTGTTCTCTCTCAATGCATGCCTCCCTGCCAAGGATTCCCCCGCCACAGCAAAAGTTGATCCTTTCTCTGGTTGGATTGTTAATGGGGGAAGGGAAGGAATGCTGTATCACTGTCTGCACCCAGGTTCTGTATTACAGTGGACAGACATGGCTAATCTTACATACAGCTGGGATTGTTCAGCTTCTGCAGAGCTTCCACATGTTTTGGTCCACATGCACCTTATTGGAGGTTATACAATATTGTTCCCCAATAGTGCAATCTTATGCATGTCTATTCAAATTCAGAAGTAAGCCCCATTGAATTCAATGGGATTTACTCCCAGGTAAGTGTACATAGGATTGCAGCCTAAGTCTTTTGTAAAGGTTTAAGGTTTTATTTATTAGGAACGATTATATTTTTCTATGGCTCAAAGTACCAATATAAACATAATCAAGCATTTCAGTTGCAAGGCAGGGTAGCGTTATAAATCTTGTAATTTTGTTTTATGTTAGTAAACAGCATTCATTGGAGATTATGCAGATAATTTGGCTTTATTTTATTTTGAAGCCTTTCAAAGGCATTTAGTTCTGTAAAGTTGAACTTCAAATGCTGTCCAGCCAAGAAAACCGGATTAAACACTAGCCTTTTGTAGGGATGTACAAATCAGCAAAACTCAAGAAAGATTGTCAAGATTCTTTTCTTTTTTTTATAAGAGTTTTATTTTCTTAAAAACAAAAAGAACAAACAATACAGAAAGAATAACAAAACAAACAAACAAAAAAGGACTTCTGATTTTCTCCACAACAAAGATAAGTAACAATATTTTCTCTTACTCTATAATTCAAATAAATTTCTCTTTTTTCGCTTGTCAAGATTATTCAAATACCACCTGGAAGTTCATTCTGACTTGTGTCCATATCAGATTGAGAGTTTTTTTTGGGGGGGGCAGATTGTTCACCCAAAAATTCATGCATATTTCAGCGCTCACAAAAAAGTACAATTTTTTCTCCTATTGAGAGAGCGTGTTTGTGCGCTGTTTCAAAAGTACGCATTTTTTCATGTGCATTTTTCAAATTATGTATTTTTGAATGCATTTTTCTTTGAGCCATGAATTGCTTCGCAAACTTGGAAATGTACAGACTTCGACTGCAGATAGCATTTTAGTTCTAGTTCAGGAAGTGCAAACTAGGTAAATTGTCCCTGGTCTGTGCTGCTTCAGGAAGGAAGGGAGAGAGAAGACACCCCCACTGCCCAGGCAACTGGGTTGATGCCCTGTGTTTTTCATCGCTTCATTGTAGTTTCATTGCCCACCAAGAATTGAGTTGGGGTGAAAGCAGCAATACTTTCTTTTACCTTAATTCATCTTTGGTTGTATATAGATATACTTGACTTGTTGGGGCAGAATCTGGATGGGGATGCAAAATTGTATGATCATCCAAATATACATTAAACATCATGTGATACTGAAGAATGGTGAGCTGCGTATTTCAATGGGATATGCATTTGGTTTCCATGGGACATGCATTTGGATCCCCATCTACACTCATTCACATTATGGTGCAATTCTGTATATGACTACTCAGTAAGGCCCTTGAGTTCAATGGCAGGTACATGCGTGTAGGATTGCAGCGTTAGTCAAATAACTATGACTGGAAAAAGATGGAACATTGGCTCATTGTCTTAGCAACCAGGCAGGATACATTCCTCTTTCCCCCAGCACCTGCCTTCTTGGAAACAGACAGTATTACAGACTTTCCAAAAGCGGTACCAAAAATAACCCCAAAGGCCTGAGTGTTCGTATTTCAAAGAGACACTGCTCTTCACTCCAGTTTCAGTTCAACACTATTCAAAACAATGTAGTCATATACATGCATTTCTTTTTATTATATGAAATCACTTGCTTTCTTACTGTATTCTGTTTGTTTGTTGCATTGTTTTATTGATAGTAACAAAACACGGTGATTCAGACCTGGTTTTTAGTAGGTTTAGAGTGCCATCCTATCAGCTGTGAGCCCAAGTGATGGAGCACTCCGATGTCAGAGCTGTCCATGCATCCAAAGCCCTGCCAGGCTCTTTCTGGAAGGTCGAGAAGAATGGCAGAGATGTTTCCCCCCTTCCCATTCCACCAAAAAGATAATTTCCATTAGATGGGCCTCAGAGCCCATCTAAGTCTTCCTCTGTGCTGGGGACAGCAACCGGGGCTGGGAGGCAACTGGTTTCAGTGTATCTACAGGCTCTCTCCTCTTCACCCACTGGTATACTCCCATGTCTTCCCTTCCAGAGTTCTGACTTCAGGAGAGGGGGCCATCATGGAGATTTCCATGGCAGTAGGCAGGGACCGAGAGGTGGCACCCAACAGTCATATCTCCTCCAAGGTCAGAGCTCTGTCCCCAGCCTCAGAGGGGGAGATCCACTGCATCCAAGGGCTCCTAGGATGCTGTCTAGGGGGTAAAATTGCACTCTTCGTCTGATACTTCATTCATTACTATATTGTACTATATTGGTATACTACGCTGATCATCTGAGGCCCTCCTCTGAGTGCCTCCTGCAAGGGAGGCTCAGAGAGTGGCAACAGGGATAGGGCCTTCTCAATGGTGGCCCCCTGATTATGGAACGATCTCCACAGTGAGGCCCACCTGGCACCAGTATTGTCATGTTTTCGGTGCCAGTTTAAGACCTTTCTCTACTCTCAGGCATTTGGCAGTGTATGATAGTTGTTGTTTTTTTAAGGACCCTGAGGGTTCTTATTGTTCTTCTTTGTGGTTTCAGTGCACCACACATATTGGTTCTGTGCCTGTGCAGAACCTTCTAGAGCTGAGACATCTAGGTGGAAAGCCTGACCTCCCTCCCTCCTTCTCATGCCTAGGGGCAGTGCTCCCACCCACCTTTATCCCTCAGTTTCACTTTGACAGCCACAGCAGCTGCAACACTGAGAGCCTTCTTCAGTTAAATCCCCTATCTTCTGCAGACTGAGCCAAGCTTGTTCTTCTATATTTTTTTCTTCTTCTTCCTTCTTCTCTCTTTATTTTGTTATCTTCTCTCTTTACAACATTTTAGTGTTTTTCTTCCTTGTAGCACATTACCACCTCTGCAGTCCCCACTCTCAATGGCCTATGCCCTTCGGGCCCCTTTCTGTAAACGTGCGGACTTCTAATAAGTAAGCTATTGCCAACAGATGGCCACAATCCCTATCTGTTCTGCTTGGGTGAAGGACATGTGGCAGAGTCATGTACACATTACCAGGTGAGTATTTATTAAACAAGCATACTGGAACCACTCTTCCTGCCACTGTGCAGTCTTGTGGAAACACACTTTACAAACAGAGGACCTGTAAAGCAGTCCAGAATAAATATTAGTGGTGGGCGATCTGCCCACCACCCGACTCACTGGACGCTCAGCGGGTGATGCCACCATGCCTGCTGAGCTGGGCAAAAAAGCGGGCACCAGCCGAGCCACTCAGCGAACTTCTGAGTTCCCAGCCAAGTGCTTTATACATAGAAAATGGCATGGGATACATTAAACGCGGCCGCAATTTCCGTAACTTGCGCAAATTGCAGCCGTTTTTAATGTCTCTTATGCCATTTTCTATATAAAAAGTGCTAACAGATCCCTAGTCCAGATCACACTCAATTCAACCTGGATCAAAGCCATGATTCACAAAAGTTCTGGCAGCAGCATCAACCTCAGTACTATCCTCCTCAGTCCCATCCCGACCATAAGTTCTGGCTGCCTCATCAGCATTACCATGATCAGTACCTGCTCCATCAAACCTGACACCAATTCCGGGCTGCTCCATACCAAAGGAGTCTAAATCCAAGTGCTCTTTAACCACTGAATCAGCAGCTGAGCCAAAGAAGAAGAAAAAGAAGTCAAAGATGGCAGACAGGGATATACAGTAGTCACTGACACCCATGCCTTCCCTTGCTACACAGGGTGACACTGCCATTCCCCAGCAGGAACCACTTCAGCCACCCCCACTACCACTTTTGCTTTCTCCCATCCCCATCCTACAAATCCCCCATGGGTATCTTCAGTGGCATCGATCCACATTGTTGGTTTTGTATCAGAAGGGGAGATTAGGAATGCCTTCCCCACCCCCCGCTACCCATCAAGAGCCACCTTGGGTTGCACCCTGTGCACAATCATCATGCACCATATTTCTCTCAATAATATTCAGTTTTAGGAACAGAATAGGTTTAGAAAATGAGAAAGCATCTCATTCTATATTATATTGAAAATAGCAGGCAGCATGCATTTGGCATCTTTAGCACTGAAACTAGAGGTAATTCTGTTGCACTGATTAGGAGAGTTAAGATCTGTGAGGTATGTTTACTTTCTAAGAAATCTCACTATCTGTATAAACAGCAGAGGGCCGGTTTGCACGAGTGGTGGAGGCACCACGGGGCCATCTGCGGGGTCCAGCGGGGCGCCGCAGACGACTTGCGCCCCACGCGCGTGGGCAGACCCCGGTGGAGCCGGCAGTCCCTGCACTGCAGTGTGGGCCTCCCGGCACTAGGGGGCGGTGGCCCAGGATACCCAGAGGGGCCATTTGCCCCTACAGGCCGGAGCAGCCGCAGCTCCGGGCTGCTCTGGGCTGCGGCTGCCGCCTCTGTGCGGCCCCCGCAGGACGGCCGCCTGCTGTTCGCATGGCAGGGTGGCCACGTGCAGTAGGGGCTTACCCCTCTACCGCCCATGGTCACTTTGCGTGCGTCCCGCATGCGGCCGTCCTGCAGTGGGTGCCCCCGGACGGCGTTCGCATGACATGGGAACCGCGGGAGGCTTCTGCTCCCCCGCGGTTTCCATGTCGTGCGATCACACTCAGAGAGTCTTGTGGCACCGTAACAACAAACAGATTTATTGTAGCATACGCTTATGCCAGAATAAATCTGTTAGTCTTTAAGATGCCATAAGACTATTTGTTGTTTCTGCTACAACAAACCAATGGAGCTACCCCTTTAGAATTTGTCTTTGTAAGTTAGATACCCAGACTTTCCAAAGTTGGGGAACTGTAAATTCCCCAAATACCTAGGGTTGTGGTCTAAAGATGCAGAATGCTTATTGAAAACACACAAGCTTTTAACAGTAGTGTTTTAAAAATATATTCAAGTTCTTTGAACACTGCTTCTACCTCATAAAAGTTTAACAGCATGCAAAGGCTTAAACTGACTGTTTTCAGATCAAAGTAATGCTTTAAGAGGTTTTGCAAAGAGTTCCCTTCAAGAGTTCCACTGCAGTTTTTCAAGATGAGAGCAATATCTTGTTGGCTATCAAGGGCTCCTAGAGTTCCCAGGAGTCTGTAGGACCTTTCTCCCTTGTCTAAACCAAAGGTGAGTAAATAACCTGGAAGTACATAACTTGTTTAGGATAGTTTTTAATAGCATATTAAACAGCATAGCATAAACAGGGATGCAATTATTTTTGTTCAATACTATCAAAATGCCCATCATTACTGTAAAAGAGGACACATGGCCACCCTAAAACCCAGACAGCAATTCTTAAAGTTAAATACTTGTTCTCATGATGACCAACTGGAATGGAAACAGTTCAGGAAGAATACGAACAAACCCATCTCACAGCAGAGCCAATGGTGTGACCCTGTCTCTCAACTCTCTATCTGCTGCAGCCTGATGGAATGGCTACTGCTAAGTGACAGCTGAGCGAGAGAGGAGCCACTGGAGCTAATCTTACAGCAGAGTCAATGAAATGGCCCTGTTTCTCATCTTTTAGTATTTGGGGGAGAGCTTTGCCCGAAAAAAGGCAGTACTGAAAAAAGGGTCTTTCCCAAAGATCTTAAAACCAGGGCAGACTTGTTCAGGAGAAGGCGGTCTTTCAGATAGCCTGGTCCCAAGCCATATAGGGCTTTATAGGTTATAAGCAGTACTTTGAATTGTGCCTTGAAACAGACTAGTAGCCAGTAAAGCTGTTGTAATGGGAGTCATGTGCTCCCTGTAACCATCCCCAGTCAACAGTCTGGGTGCAGCATTCTGGACCAAATGAAGTTTCTGAACAGATTTCAAAGGCAGACCCACACAGAACATGTTACAGTAGTCCAAACAGGATGTAACTAATGGATGTGTGACCATGGCCAGACCAGACAACTCTAGGAATAAGCACAATTGACACACTAGCCTAAGCTGTGCAAACACACTTCTGACCACCGCCAAAACCTGGGCATCCAGGTTCAGGGCCGAGTCTAGGAGTACACCCAAACTGTGAACCTGAGTTTTCATGGGGAGTATAACCCCATCCAGCACCGGTTCAGTCCCTATTCCCTGATCTGCCTTTCGACTAACAAGGAGCACCTCTTAGGGATGTAGCCAAGCAGCCCGTCAGACAGGAGCAAGGCCCGAACTGGGCCTGCTCGCGTCCAACGGGCTGCTAAGCCCCGCGCGTGGGCTTTACCTGGGCTCTCCGCCGAGCGGAGAGCCTTCCTCCCTGTCCGATGGGTCCCGTCGAGTCACTTCCGGCGCGGAGGAAGTGACGCAACGAGACCCTGCTCCGTCACGCTGGACCCCCCGTGCTCTGTTTTTGGCTGGGGAAACCAGGGCAACAGGGCTGTTTAAGCCCTGTTGCCCTGGTTCCTCCCACCAAAACAGAGCGCGGGCAGAGGTCCAGCGCGCCAGAGCAGTGGCGCCGGCGGTGGCGCCGGCGCACAGGAGTGGCGTGCAGGACCAGGTAGGCGGCGGGGGGGGTCCTGGCAGCAGCAGCGAGGGGCGGGGGGGTTTCTCCGGTGGCGGCAGCAGGGGGGGTTCTCCAGCGGCGGCGCGAGCGGCATGAGCAATGCTCCGTGCCGCTCTGAAGAGCGGGATCGGGCCGCCGCCACTCGCAGGGGGGCCGAGCCCGGAGCGAGCCTCCAGCCGACTCCAGCTCGGCCCCACCACTAGTTGTCTGGATTAAGATTCACTTTGTTCACCCTCATCCAGTCCATCACCAACATCAGACACCAATGTGGAACTAGAACAGCTTCCTTGGATTTAGATGGAGAGACAGAGTTGGGATGGGTGTCATTAAACCCCAAAATACTAGATAATCTCTCCCAGTGGTTTCATGTAAAATATATGTTATATTAAATAGGAGCAGCAAAATATAAGTTCAAAGGTCAAGGCCCTTGCTAAAAAGGAAAGCAAAGTAAAGACAGTAAAGAAGGGGGCAACATTGTAGAAGTTAAGAGAGAAGATGTTTTGAGTATGAAATGTGAACTTTATTGTGTGAATAAGTCACACCACATTTTCTTCTTCTTCTTGGGAAAAAATAATATTCTAACAGTGTAATCCTATATCTACTCAGAAGTAAATCCCATTGAGTTCCATGGGACTTACTCCCAAGTAGTTGTGTTTAGGATTGCAAGCTAAAGCTGTAATAACTATAGCTCCATAGGCACATATGCTGAATCAGGTAAATTTCCATATCTTACTTTGCGTACAACTATGAACATACACTAGGGTTTGATCTAGGAAATCATTAATTGAATTACCTGCTGGATGTGACAAGTGATGTATTATCCAGTACGCTCCTAAAAGTTTCTGAGGCATTAAACATAATGGAAATATTCAAATGTATGGAGACAGTTCCAGCGAAGGGTTTGCTGCTCTGCATAATTTCTTGATTGATTTTATGCACAGCCACTTCTTACAGCTGTAATGATGACCTAAGAGATTTTTTTTCCTCTGAAAGGAATGTTATTTTATATTCAGTTCTGAACACTTTCCTAACATCCCAGCAGCTTTATTTAAAGACCCAAATATGCCTTCAAGTTCTGTTTAATTATATTCTTAGCAATTGTCATATGTTTCTTCTAAGTATTCTTCCTTCTGCTGCATGCCAAATTACTTCCAAAAGATACTCCTTAATGCACCATTTCAGTCTGCTAGAATTTTATATATGTCTGTCTTGAAGTTACTCTTCTTAACAGGTTTGAAGCTTTCTTTATTCTTCCTGAAGAGAAACTTAACCCTGATTAACATTCAATATGTAATTAATGCATCCTAGTGCTATTTATTGAGAACACTATTGCTTCAGTCTAGTGCAGATGGGTGGTGTGCAAGAGTGATAATGAAACTTGCTTTGAGTTCTCTCTCTTTCTCTTTTTTTTAAAGCAGGATATAGTTTTTATTTTTTAAAACTAACTCTAAGAATATTAGAACTCAAAATTATTATTACAAACTGTAAACTAGGAGACTGCAAAGAAGATAAATTCTGTTTATGAATACTTTAAGGTGAGGCTTCTAAATATGAGAAAAGATTGATAGCCTTGTACAAGAAATTAATGGAGCTGCATCTAAGTACTGAGTCACTTTTTGCAACCAAAACTGCAATAAGTAAAAAACACAATGTTTACAAAAATTGGGAATTTATCTTATGGGTGGAGATTAAAAGCTTGCCATGTCTAATTTAGAAGAGAGAAAAAAGAAGCTCAGAGACAATATACTTATCTCCACTGCCAAAATCGGGAAACAGAAAATTCTGATTGAATATAGAGGTTCCAAAACACTGAGTATCATTAAAATAAAAATCAGTACAACTGAAGTTCTCAGCATTTTCATTATGCACATTCCTTTTTTCTCTTTCTGGTGTTTTGTTTTCACCTTCACATGATCGTACACCTCACTTTGGATTTTCACAATATTTTCTCTAACAACCTTATAACCACAGCAAATACCACGTTGAAGTTCTACCTTGAACAACTATTTAATGTACCAATGTACATATGCAACAGTTCTGTGCTTCCACGTCGATTTCTATCAGAGCCATTTCAGTCTGGTTTCAGATCTGGTTTTTGCATGGAAACTACCTTGCTTGCCGTGATGGATGACCTATTCTTGGAGAATGGGTGTGGTGCAACCCTGCCAATTCTCCTGGACTTCTCATTGACTGGGTTCACACGACACAATTAGCAACAGTTGTCTCTTATCATTGTTTCCTTGTCGTGTTATCTGAACCCAGTCGTGGTGAGTCACAATGGTTTGTTTTGTCTGAGGAAACCACGATAAGAAACAATGGTTTGTTGCAGGGTTTGTTGTTGCAACAATTGTTTGTCATGTCATCTGAACCAGGGATAGCTGTTTTATCATTGGTGGTTCAAGAATCCTACAAAGTCGCATGACAAGAGTGGCAAAACAAGCAGCTGCTCCAGTAATCCGATCTCTCTTTCCAATGTCTGCCTAGCAACACACAAGTTGCTGCTTGCTTTGCTTTTACTTGTAGGGTGCTTTTTACTTTTACAAACAGAATACCAAAAACTGTATTTTTCTTTCAAAAAAAAGTATGCTTTTAATAGAAGAAGAGTAGATTACAATTGGAGAACTTTACAAGTACGTGGTGGTGGGGAGGGAGTAGTTGGGTAGTAAGCAGAAAGCTGGAAAACAAAGTCAAGGCTAAACTCTGGCTGCAGGAGCAAGAAAAGCTTTGGGGTAGGGAAAGTGTGGAAAAGATCTAGTTCAGACTTGTAACACAGGTGGGAGGCAGGATAGATGGGAGAACTGCTAGAGACACCAGGTTCCCTGCCATGTGTGGATGCGAGGGGTGGGAAGAAGTAAAAGAGGTGCAGTGCTAAGCAGAGCATGGACATGGGGGGGGGGAAGGTGTAAATAACCTTCACCTGTCTCCTAGCCAAGATGGGGGTGAAGGCGGGAGGGAGAGGGGAGAGTGAGAGTCGTTTCAGTGCCAAGTGGTGCAGAGAACAGAGGGAGGGGGCAAGGATCAAAAGCAGCTGCTTGGACAAGGGGTGCCAGGCAGTGTGGGGGAGGATGTATAACATGTAAATAATCATCACCTGTATGGTAGACCAGGTGGGAACAAAGGCAGGAGGGGGAAGGGGGAGTGTAAAAGGTGTTTGTGATGGGCGGTGAGGTTGGGAGTGGTGGCTGGGTTAGGAGAAAGTCAAGCCTCAGTTCATACTAGAGGCACCAGGAACGGTGGGTGGGTGGGGAATGTTTCTCTGTGGTGATGGAAACAGCCAGGCAAAAGCAGGAAAAGTGACAGGCAGAGAAGCGTGGGGCACCATATTCAGGTATCATTCCCCCCCCCAATGGGAACAGACAACAAAAAAGATATCAGCTGCAGGGAGGTAGAGAAAGGGTTAAAGATTCCCTCAGGAGGAGGGAGAGGGGAGCACTCAGCAGGACCAATCACAAACAGGCGGCCAACATAGAGAGGGAGCGATGGCCCCTGGGATGCATGCCTGGAGGGGGAGTTAGGACTAGGTGGGAACAAAACCACGATAATGACCATAAACAATGATCGTCTGTCAGAACAATAGTTGTAAGTTACCACCAATCATGGTAACTTACCACAAATAGCTTGTTGTGTTGTGCGAACCCACCCATTGTCCTTTAATAACATCGGCCATGGTATCTTTCTAGATCGGAGGTATGAGCTGGGACTGGGGGAACACTGTGCTTCGGTTTCTACCTGGAAGGCCACTCCAGAAGGTGGTGTTGGGGAATGACTGCTCAGCCCAGTGGCATTTATGCTATGTGCTCTTACAGGGTTCTACCTTATCCTATATAGTGATGCCACCAAATTTCATAATTAGTTGGCTCACGGATCAGTGTTTTACTAATTACCATTAAGTTTGGAATTGTTCATGAACTTGGGAGCATGTGCAGTCTGCAACTAAACAATGCAATTTCTGTGCATGCACTGAATTGTCTGGTTTAACCCTTGAATGATCTGGTGCATCCACTGCTGCTTCCCTCATCCTTGTCACTGCCTGCACATCTGGGTCTGTGTGGAGGAGGAGTGTCCTGTTCCAACTAGTTTTACTTCTTTGCTATGCCAAAAAACAGGGTTGATCACAATAGAGAAGTCAAGCAAGCAAAAGTCAAGCACAGTTTTACCAGGCAAACATGGATTTTCATGAGAGAACTCAACGTCGAACACACAGGATATAAATAAAACAGAATCAAAGTCCAGAAGGCAGCATCCAGCAGAAGTCCAAAGGCTGACAACATGGAGATCCAAACAGGAGTCAGGGTCAGGAAAACATTATACCAGGCATGAGGAACCGAAGAAACAGTGTTATTTTCAACCAAGTCTAGACAGATAACGCAGATCTATATTACCAGAGCCTCCTGAGCCCCACCCAAGGCTCAGCTGCAGTATATTACAAGCCTTGTCCTGAGGAGTTCCTTCCTCTTGAAGAGTCCTTCTTTGGAGTCAGATACCTCTTCTTAAAGGAGCCCTGCTGATTTGCTTCTTAAGGCAACAACATTCTCTGGGACTGGGGGGGGGCACTCAGCCTCTGAAGCAGAGCTCCACTCTTCCTGTGAGGATAGACCCATGGTCCACTCTCCTGAGGATCCAGGCTCCCCCACAACTCCTGATATGGGTGGTTCCATGGTATAATCTATCCCTGGGAGCTCTAGGAGTCTTCCAACAGGGGCATGATATGGGGAGCTCATCTTCTCTCCTCCATATATTGGCGATTGGAGAGTAAACTTCATATCACAGAGGCAGGCCACGTGAAAACAAGCAGTCAAGAAGGGGATACATGACATGGTGATGCATGGCACCATGATGCACTACATATTTCCAAGCTACATTTCCCAATATGTACGTACTTTGAATTGCACATGTTTTTCAACAATTGTATGAATCTGCTGAGTGAGGTAATTTGCAAGTTTTGAGTTTGGTCTCATTAATATGCTGATGACACCCACCTTTAATTCTCCTTTACATCTGATTTGGGTGAGGTAGTAGACATGCTAGATCGGTGGTTGGCATCAGTAATAAACTGGATGAGGTCCAATAAACTGAAGCGAAATCCAGATAAGATGGAGGTACTGCTGGTGGGTGGCTTGTCTGCCCAGGGAGTGGGTTTTCAACATCTTCTGGGTGAGGTTGCACTCACCTTAAAGGAGCAAGTTCACAATGCATCGACTGCAACTCTACCTGGCCAGAGATAGCCTAGCCACAGTAATCCATACTCTGGCAAACACCAGACTGGGCTACTTTAATGTGTTATATATGTGGGCTACCTTTGAAGACTGTCTGGAACCTGCAGTTAGTTACAAATATGGCCAATTATCTACTAATAGGGACTGAGTGATTGGAGCATCTTTTTTTCACTGTTTTCCAGTCTGTTTGGGGGTACAATACAAACTGCTGGCATTTAACTTTAAATCCCCACATGGCTTGCATCTGAAGATCTGATGGGTTGCCTACTTCAACATGATCTGGTTCAAGTCAGCCTAACCTACCTCACAGGGTTGTTGTGAGGATAAAATGGAGAGGAGGATTATGTAAGCCGCCTTGGGTTCCTTGAAGGAAAAAAGGCGGGGTATAAATATAAGAAATAAATAAATAAATAAGTCATCAACTGAGGTCCTCCCCAGAGTGAGCCTACTGTCTGAGGTGAAGCTGATGGCAACTAGAGATAGGGTCTTCTCAGTTATGAGGCCCTGTTTATAGAATGCTCTTTCCAAGAATTCTGTTGTCTTTCTGGCACAAGGATCTTCTTGCTTTCCAGGCTTCTATTTTTTTAACTTATTGTGGAATTGTTTTAATTGCTGCTTTTATCCTGCTGGGTTTTTATTGTTGTATTTTAAAAACTGTTTTCATGTTGTTGTTTTCTATAGCATTTATGTAAGGCACTCGGCGGGGGAGGGATTCATTGAAAGGCAGGATATGAATATGTTTAATAAATAAATACATCTTAACCCCTAAAAATTTCACATTGTAATGTGGCCTTCATCCAATGCACAGACAACCCCTGAAACTACACAAAAGTGTTATATTGTTGAACTTGGGTTAAAACCTAAAGCATGCCGTAACTTTATTTAACTTAACATATGACAGTGAAACACAACAGCAAAATATGGGGTAAAAGCAAAGTGTTGTTATCCACCCAGATAATAATTTGTTATTGGGCAAGCTAAAAATATATAATTAATAAATAAAATTTATTTATTTATTATTATTTATTATTTACATTTATTAATCGCCCATCTGGCCGGCTTTATATCCAAAATTATATCCAATTAGCTCCTCCTACCAACAGAACACCTTCTGCTAGCAGCTCAGGAAGGGAAGCAATTCCCACTATCCTGTGCAGCCCCACCCCACCCCCAATGTCTGCTCCAGAGGATTGCAGATTTAAATTGCCCTGTTCCCTGTGCCTTTCCCTCTCCATTGCACAGAAATGCTGGATCTCGTTTGCAGAACAGAATTGGCGGGAGCACAGAAATCCCTTGGGTACTGCCCCAAAGGTTCTTAGTAATCCTATGCATAGACAATTATAACTTAAATAAACCTTTGCTAAGGTTTTATCAAATACCATATACATTGATGATTCTTCTTGTGAGCTGCTTTGAACATAAAGGAATATAAATTAATATGATGATGAAGTGAAGATGATGATGATGCACTGATGTGACTATTAATTCTCCAAAGCTATAAAGCATTGGACTTGCTTATTGGCTCCATTTTGAACTAGCTGCCAAATAAGATGCTATTGACAACACTGCAATTTAACTGTCATAATAATGTTTTACATGCCAAAATTGTAGTAATTCAATTTGTTGCTAGGCTTGATGTTTCCAGTGAATTACACACTGTCACTTTAGCTGTTGGTTCAATGATTTCAGCATCTTTTGGTTTACTTGAAATCAACTAGATTCAGAATTTATCTGATGATACACCCAGTCTGTAAAGCCATTACTTTATGGCTTTAAATACATAATTTTGAGCATTCACTTCAACTTTCAATGGATTTGATGCAGAGAAAAACCCAGAGAAAGATGGTAGAAGCTGACTTTTGCACACACACCCTTCCCCCTGGCAGCCCCTTGAGTCCCCTGAAAAGCCTCTCCTGAGGGTTTGAGGAGCCTGCTGAATGGGGTGGGCTGTGGCGTGGGGGACGGAGTGCGAGTGGGGATCCCTGAGTCTTGGCCTGGGGCACCTTTGGCAAAGTCTCTGTGTCTAGTGAAACTCTTTGAATATAAAATGGCAGTCACCTAAATTTGAGTACAAGAATTCTTCTTGAAAAACTCCTGTTTCGATCATGGCTTGCTGTAGTTATGGGCATGTGTGGGATGGGAGTTTTTGTGTGTCAGAGGTGCTGCTGTGCACATGGAATTAATCACATGGTTCTCTGAATCACAGGATTTGGCCTCAGTCCAGTGCATAATCAAGTGCTCTAATTACCATTGATTTTAATAAGTATCCTTAATTATGTGCAGGATTTTGGCCAGCATGTGAAGTTAATTTCTGTTGTAAGCAGGGTCACATTTTCACACAGTGTGTTTTCTGGTGGAATGTATTTAGTAGGAAAATGAAGTAGGAACTGTAATAATATTTCAAATGTTTTAATGGAGTACTTAATATAATACGATATTATGCTTTGACATACCTGTACATTGAAATTTCTATAATAACTTGTGTAGCATAAAGTTGAATGAAGGCAAAACAATAACATGTTTTTATCATATGTCCTTGTTTTGCAGATGCCCCAATCTTTGTGTCCAATCAAACAATATATTATTCTTGGGAAGGAAATCCCATCAATATAAGTTGTGATGTTCTATCGAATCCATCAGCCTCTATTCAGTGGAGACGAGGAAAATTGGTTTTACCTGTAAAAAACACAACTCATTTAAAGGCTCATAGTGCTGGAAGCAAACTTATATTAGAGGTAAGCTTTTAAAGGAAGGTTAGCAACTTATATGCTTCTTTATTGGAGAGTCATAATTTTTTCACCACTATAAATACATATCAAATCTGACTAAGATTGTGTACTAAGACATTCTGGGATATTTTTTCTGAGTTGTCATTAATTTGAGATAGTTTGTGATTAACAATTCTTTTTCTTGTCTTTGTCAAATCTTCCACAGTGTGAATAATCCTCTCTGAGTACACTCCCAATGCCTGGGTGGTGGAGGATTCCTACAGGAAATTAGGGATGGGGAAGAAATTAATTTGGTTTGCATTTAATATGAACTGACCTAATTTGTACTTCCTGAACTAATACATAAACTGAGTGCAATTATTTTTTCACTTTCGCACCTCTCCGAATTTTGCAGTGGTGTTTTCTGATGAAAGCATGCATACATATATAAATGCATGCACTTCTGTGTGCATTTTTATATGCATTTCTGCAAATAAGTGGATTTTTGTACACAGTTTAACTAATGTGTGCATTTTTGTTTGCAGTACATCTAATGCAGCCTTCCGCACCCTGTTGCCTTCCAGATGTTTTGGACTTCAACTCCCAACACCCCCAGCCAGCTTGGCCAATAGTGAAGAATGCTGGGAGTTGTAGTCCAAAACACCTGAAGGGCGCCAGGCTGGGGAAGGCTGACTAAATGCATACAGTAGGAGAAATGTGTACAAAAGTGTATACATTAGCAAAAATGCATACACTGACGAAATGTGTACAAAATTGCATTCATTAGCAGGAATGGATAAAAAAATGTGTATTTGTTTTCATGCAGACTTTTTGCCAAGAAATTCACAAACTGATGTGGAAATGGGGCAGAACGAACTTGTGCTTCAGAAAGTTTGAAAGCTGTAAAAACTGAGACAGACAGATTCATCCCTTCCTATTCCATACAGCCCTGTTTCCTCCCCTTCTACTAATACATACATGCACACAGTGCAAGGGAGTATTGCAGGTGAGGTCTGTGCACCCTTCTTATAGCTCAGTGCAGCCCTTCCCTTCTGCTCTGTGCAAATCATTCATGCTCTGGAACACAAATTACTAGTATGGTACAGAGAGCGAGGGCTGGCTGGGACTATGGAATGTGTGCACACTTCCCATTCCTTGTAACGGCCATAGGTCATGCATTATAAGAACATGCACATAAATAGGCGAGGGGAGATGGGGAAAATAGCTTTATGGGAATCCTTTACATCTAGGCACTGTGCCTGCAGTTGGCTGTACGTTTCACATACAGACTGATACAAATTTGTATGTATCTCTCCCCACCCCTCTCCCCAAAAGATTGCTCCCACATCTGACAATGATTTTGGACGGTACAACTGCACAGCCACAAACAGAATAGGAACACGATATCAAGAATATATCCTTGCCTTGGCTGGTAAGTAAAAACATTAGCTTTCTTTCTTTCAGAATTTTTATCCCAACTGAATGTACAAAAATGAAAATCTCAAAAAAGTCAAGAATAATGGAAACAGTATAAGAACAAAAAAGCAAATAGCTAAGATCCATACACACCAACAGCTTTAGCAAGATCAATGTAACCTTCCTGTGTTTTGAGGTCATAACTGACTGTCAAGAGGAGGTATGCTAGGAGCACTTTCAGCAGTTAGTTTCATCATGCAGCACCCCTAAATTTCATATCCTGCCCCTGAAAATCCTACAATCGCTGCTCTTTCATGGCCAGCAAATGGGAGTGTAACATTGGAGGGGGAGGGTAGTCCCAAAATAGGGAGGTATAATTATTTAATATTTTCAATACCACTAGGAGACTTTGAGCTGATGGAACATTCCCTTTATTAAATGTTAAATCTTTGTCAATTAGCAAATGATATATTTAAAATACAGTTTTCTATTCCCACCCAAGAGCAACAATATGCAAGCTATGCCCATAGCTACTTGTGTAATGCCTTATTTTAGCCATGTGTTGTACAATAGCACATAAATCCAGTTACCAACTGATGCAAACTGGACTAGTGGTTCTGTATTAATGTGCACCAGCTAAGAATGTGAATCAAAAGCACAAGTCTCATTGGAAAGTGAAGCTTTTGCAAAGTAATGGCTACGTAACTTGCTCTCTGACTTCATTTACTCTAATTATTCTGCAATTCTTAAAGGTTGATTATGCTGGCTAAATGTCACCGTGCCTTCTTTATAAGCAATTAACATTTTCTTTATCAGTTTTATGAGAATGACCCTTAATACATTTTTTAAAATAGGAGTTTAAAAGGGAAGAACTGGAGCATTTTTGTTGCAAAGCATTTTTGTGTGAAGCAATAATGGGATATGCAGCTCAATAAATTTCCTCAAAGCTAAGGAAAAAAAATGTTTGTCAGGCAAATATGTCACAAGTGTTGCACCCCCCAATTTTGAATCTTTTTTGGGGAGCAGAATTCAGTGTAGATTGCAGAGATAGTTGCCCGTTCAGATGGGATCAAGATGGGAATATCAGAATGATAGCCCCAGGAGGGTTTGTGCAACAGCAGCCCTTACATTTTGAGGGTCTCCAAAACATGCTTATCCTCCTCTGACCCTTATACATCATTTTGCAGAAAATTACACACAGCCTAGAGCTGTCCCCAGACAAAAAACCCACAAAGGTTCAGAAGGATAGGTGTAGGGGTTATGTAGCTATGATACTTGAAAACTGCTTTTTCACTGTGAAGTGTGGTGGCGTTGGAAAAAAGGCCCATCTCACGGTCCCATCCTTGCTCTCCCGCAAAGCACAGTGATTAAAGCCCATGGTAAAACATGCCCTATGGTCAGAAGATGGACCCACCTACCTCCCCACCCCCCTGTAGAATTTAATGTAGTGGTAGGCAACTGCAGGAGGTCTGGGGAGCACTCCCCCCCCATTTTTAACTCCAAAAGGTTGGCAATTTGCCACTGAAATTTCGCAGCAAACTGCTCTGTTAGTGTTCTAAGGGTTAAATTTAGCATCTTTGCAAGCTAAATTTAACACTAGTAGCACTCTGTAGTGGCTACAGAATGTGAAAGCAGTCAAATTTAGCTTACAAACAAACAAAAAACAAGGGGGGGGATAGCATCCAGAGTGCTCTATGGCACTACAGACACATTTTTTTTCCTTTTTTGTTGTAGTTGCTACCACCAAATTGAATGGCACACTGGAGGCACACTGGAGGTCTGACGGGGTCATATATGCAGCCCACAGGCTGCATGTTCCCCAGCCCTGATTTAGAGAAACAAAATCAAAAGACACTATTTGGAGACATAATGTCTGCAGCCGTATATTTTTTCCAAAACATGAGTCAGGAATGAAGCCTCATTCTGCAGCACCTTCAGAGAGAAGCCCACTTCACCTTGGGACCCAGAGAAACTGTCGAAAGTGGCCCAATTCTGCTCAGATTTTGCTTATGCAGGGCACATCTCTACTTCCTGGTTTCATTTTCTCTCTATGCTTGTAATATTTTTCCCCCACTGAGTTCAACCCCCTGCTCAATGCAGGAATCCAAGTCAAAACTTCCCTGACAAATGACTGTCCAGCTGCATCTTGACTGCCTCCAGTGTGGGAGAGCCCACTACCTCCCTAGGTAGTTGGTCCCATTGTTGTATTGCTCTAAGGGTCAGGAAATTTAAATTTTTCCTGATGTCCAGGCAGAATCTGACTTTTTGTAACTTGCGCCCATTATTCTGTGTCCTGCAATCTGGGATAATCTAGAAGAGATCCTGGGCCTTCTCTGTGTGACAACCTTTCAGGTACTTGAAGAGTGCTATCATATCTCCCCTCAGTCTTCTCTTCTGAAGGCTAAACATGCCCAGTTCCTTCAGCCTCTCCTCAGAGGGCTTTGTTTCCAGTCCCACTATCATCTTTGTTGCCCTCCTCTAAACCCTTTCCAGTTTGCCTGCATCCTTCTTAAAGTGTGGTGCCCAGAACTGGTCGCAGTACTCAAGATGAAGCCTAACCAGTGGTGAGTAGAGGGGAACTAGTACTTCACGTGATTTAGAAGCTATACTTCTATTAATGCAGCCCAAAATAGCATTTGCCTTTTTTGCAGCCACATCACATTGTTGGCTCATATTCAGCTTGTGATCTACATCAATTCCAATGTCCCTCTCGCTTGTAGTATTGTTGAGCCAAGTATCCCCCATCCTGTAACTGCATTTGGGGGGGGGGGTTCCCCCTAGGTGTAGCACATGGCATTTATCCCTATTAAATTTCATTCTCTTGTTTTCTGCTCAGTGCTCAGTGCTCCACTGAGGTCAGTGGAAAGTCCGCTGGGAGCTTCCATGCCGCGATAATAGTCACGCGGCATGGAGGCTCCCGCTAACAGGCTGGCGAAGGAGAAAAAAGGATCACCAGCATCCCTAGCGGAGACAGCATACTTGGCAAGTCCTTGTGTCTTCACGACATACTTTGGTTTCAATCCCACACAGGAGGACGTCTCCCACAACTAGTACTCTTCTGTTCCCCTTGTTGTAGGCCTCAGTTTCATTGCCTCCACTTGACCTTCAGCCTCTTGCTCACTGTCATGTGGGGTGCCCTGTAATTCTTCCCCTGAGGCTGTCCTCTGGTCCCATCCTCAAGTACCTGAAAGCAGTTCCATAGTTACACTGCTTCCACTGGTGCAGTATGTCTTCTAGTTCTTCTGCTTCTGTCACCCATTTCCAGGGGGTTTCCTTTAATTCATCTTTCCTCACCTCAGCATTCTCCAATTCTGCTTCAGCTTGCTGTTGCTCTTCTGTCTCCTGTACTTCACTTTGCTGCTGTAGTTCCACCGTTCTGTCTAGGAACTCTTCATGTTCTCTTATTCCCTTGAGGGTTGACACTCGTCACTCCAGTCCTATCACTTTTTCTTCCAACAGCGCAACCAGCTTGCACGTGTTGCACATGTAGGCCATGCTGATCTCAGGCAAGAAAACAAACATTGCACACACCTTGCAGGTCACCACCACTGGAGAGTTTTTACTGTCCATACTCTCTATTCCCTTTTTGTTTCTACCTTTCTGATTGTATTGGGATGGCCTTTGCCCCTTGTCCTAAGGGATTCAACTTGTAAGGAGCACTGAAAACACTGGAACAACTTCTGATAGTGCTTCAGTGTCCCTCCCAAAAGCATGTCCTTGGAGAGTCCTGGTAAAGTTATTTCCCAATTGGAACCTAGATATGTCAGCCATAGTGGTGGATTTCGTACCTTTTGGGGAGCCCTTATTGATTCGGCTCTCCCCGCCGCAGAGCCCCCCCAGTCCTCGTATTCTCCACGGTGCGGAGGGGCTCTCCGCATCGCTTGTGCGGGCTCCCGTCACATCACTTCCGGCTGACCGGAAGTGACGCGACAGGCCCTGCACCAACATGGCTTAACCCTGGGCTGTGGTTTTGACGTAGAAACCAGGGCAGCAAGGCTTGAAACGGGCTGTTTTAACTAAGCCCTGTTGCCCTGGTTTGTACGCCAAAACCACAGCGCAGGGTTCAGCCACATCGGCACAGGGCCCGTTGCATCACATCCCTAGCTCAGCCACAGAACCACACATCCTCCTCTCCTTCCCCTTTTTCTTTTATGGAGAGTTTGCCTGTGGGAGTTTCAAAATTGTATCAATGCTGGACTTACACTAAACTGAAACTAACCCTTCTAAAGTGGGTCAAAAGCTTTAGGAACAACCCTCTTTATTTTGGATTGCTTTGGGCAAGAGCCACTCTGCTTTGGAATCAGTTCAAATTCCTTTTAAATCAGGCCACTTTGGCTCGGTATTTAGGATTTATCCAAAGTAGATATACATACCTAGGAACTACTTGTTACTGAATGGTAGGATGGCAGTTTGGAGGGGATAGGATCAAGGGGTCAAACAAAGATAAGGAGGTGATCATTTCACCAAAAGAGATTATGACAAGATGAAGCAATTGGAAGAGGAAGTTCAGGAAAAGGAAGGACAGGTTTGTGAGCTAGCTTTGATTATATTGTTGAAGAAGGAGGCAATATCCTGGGTGGAAATGAATAAGAAGATAATGGAGAAGATGGAGATGCAAGCCTTAGTATAGTGTCAGCAACATATATTCCTAAGATTGTTAGAGTTGGTGTGGAGCTAGATGGTTAGTAATGTTGCTTGGCCAGGCAGATGACAGAGGAAAAGGAGTTGAACAGAAATTTAAACTTGTTAACATATGCTTGCTGTTCCATTGCCTATAGAATATAATGTTATGGTACTCCAGTTTAGTTTCATCTGTTTAACACACATAAATTCAGCAGCATTTCTATATCTTACAATGTTTTTCCTCCTAAGATGCTAAACAAAATATATGAGTTCATTGTTAAGCAGTATATTGTCTAATTACTGTTCTCTAATTACGTTCTTCAATGCTCTTCTCTAGATGTACCATCCAGTCCACATGGAGTGAAAATTATAGAGGTATCTCAGACTATTGCCACAGTATCTTTCAATAAGCCAGATGCACATGGAGGTGTCCCAATCCATCATTACCAAGTGGATGTGAAAGAAGTCACTTCAGAAACATGGAAAGTTGTTCTTTCCCATGGAGTTCAGAGTGAGTCTACAAAGAGAAAAATAAGGATAATTCATAGAAAGAAAGTAAAGGGAGAAATATGTGTTAACTGTTCTTTTACTATTTATGTTGGTAAGAGCACATTCTTGAATGGTGAACTATGATTTTTCAGAGAATTTGCTAATATAAAATACCCATTTCCAGTCTCTTTGTAATAATTACAAAGGTCAAAATTTAGTTCTCATAGTCTTAGGGCACAATCCTATTGGGATGCCTGTAAGTAGGGGTGTAACCGCGAGTCTCGGGGGGCTGAAATGAGGCCAAAATCGCCCCCGCTCCCCCCGAGACTCGTGGGCCTTACCTAGCCGCCCACTTGTCCCTCTGCTTGAGACGCCGTGCCAGCAGTGTGGGGTCCCATCACATCATTTCCATCTGCCAGGAAGTGATGCGATGGGAGCCTGCACCGATGCGACGGAACCCCGCGCTGCGTTTTTGGTGTAGAAACCAGGGCAACATGGCTTAAAACGGCCATCGCGGCCATCGCATGCCAAAAACATGGCATGGGGTTCCGTCGCATCGGCGCGGGGTTCCGTCACATTACTTCTGGCCAGCCGGAAATGACGCGATGGGACCCTGCGCTGCCAGCACAGCGGCTCAAGCGGTGCAGAGAATTGCTCCACGCTGTGGAGAATCTAGGCTTCGGGGGGGCTGCCCACCGAGGCGAGCTCCCCCCAAAGGTAGGGAGCACACCCCTACCTGTAAGCCCCCAAACTCAGAGGCTTATGGGCATCCAATGAAGAGTGGGACAAGCAGCGGAGGTGATCTTCACCTCCCTATCCTCCTCCTTTGCATTTTTGCTAGACAGGCTTTTTGGCCCATCTAGCTGGGGCGCTTCAGAGGGGGAAGGAAGGAGGCTGGAGTGGCTTCAGGATGCCTTGTATCCTGACCACTCCAGTCCCCTCCCCGAACCATCCCCTTCCCCCCCCTCTCCAAGGTCATTTTCCCGACTTCAGAGAACAGCCAGTGCGGTTCTTTCCATGCTGGCTGTGAAGGGGCGGCGTAGCGGGCTCGGAGTTCCGATTCCCAGCTCTAAGGTCGGAGAGTTGTCTCCAACCTTGGAGCTGGGAATCCAAGCTATCCTATGACCCACAGACAATGTCTAGGGGCCATAGGATCGTTCCTTCCATCTCATTGACAGAATAATGCCAGATTCTCATCAAAATGATAATTAATCAAAAGTATTCAAAAATCATAACCATTGTTACTAGTACAGTGCCATCAGTTTACATGGCACTTTACAGAATTAGCAAATATGAGAGAAGGACCTTTCAATCTGGTGCAATGTCTTACAGTCCCATTGCAGAAGCAGATATATTTCCTAAAGCTATATATGAGCACTGTACACCCTCTTATCTATTTATGGACAAATTTATAGTTTGAAGTTATTTTAAAAGACCATACAGACTAATTTAGGGTTAAACTGATAGTACTGTGATTTCTGAAGTCCAATTCTGTCTTCAGTTATACCACTGTATTACAGTATCAGAAAGAATGCGCCAGATTCTGATTTAAGAATATCAGTAGCCTCAAGAAACTTCATTGCAAATATACAAATGTCTTTGTAAAACAAAAAGCTGAAAATGACAGCTGTCTGACTCATTTAGTGTGAAATTGAGAAATGTCCATTAGGATATTGACTCTTCTGGCTTTCCTTTTTTATATTTATCTACAATGACACTGAATCAATTAAAAAAGAGGATACCTTTTTTCTTAGAACCAAGGCTATTGAAATCACAGATGGTAATCTACCCAGGTATAAAGGTTAACAAGAAAAGCTGATGCAGTATACTTGGGACAGAAAACTGTATTATACACAATGTGATGTTACATGTTAGTTAGGTTGGAAACAAAGGCAGCTGTCAGGACTGAAGTATATATTACTTGCGTGTGTTTTTGGGGTAATGTTTAAAAATAGTCATAAATATTGAGCAGATTTGGTATATCCCTACTTATCTGAAAATTACACCAAGAAGTAATACTGGACAGAAAATGCTTAAGCATATTTCTGATTTCCTTGAAGTGTTTTAGATATTGGAAAATGGAAGAAGATACAATAATTTACATTTAATTGATAGATTTAATGTCTTATTTAAGAAATGATGGGAGCTAGCTTCTTTGGCTTGGGTTGTAATGACTATGGGATTTCCAACTTGGGGGAGCTTCTATTCTGAACATCCCATTTCTGTAATAATTTATTTTAGTAATCCTAACCATGTTTACCTGGTAGTAAATCCATTTAATTTGATTTCATTCAGGGTTATATGCTTAGGGCCAGGCATTTGAAATGGTTCCTGTTGCATTTATAATGCATTTCATAGGCACTGCAGAAAACAAAGCAACACAACCCTGGTAGTTTTAGTGTACAGTAAAAGCTTGAGTGAAGTCACTGAATTTTACTCTGCTGTCCTCAAGCTAGATGTTCCAACTGTATGACACTGTGAAGGATTGAGGCCTACACAGGCTTCAGTTAGTTTGAAGCCTGTAGGCCCAAACATCTCCTGATGGGAGGGGGCATTCGTGAGTTTCATTTCCCCCTCTTGGAGTTAAAGTTTCCTTTTCAGTGAGAGAAGTCTCCTTTCCCCCCTAATTGAGTTAAGTTTCATTTCCCCAGTTTGAGGTCACCTGATTGTAGCCTTCTAATCCTGGTGAGAGTGTATATAAAGGGGAGGCAGAAGAAGCAGTGGGAGCTGGAAAGAGAGAAGATGTGGGGGAGAGGTTCTGCAGGCACCAAGAAGCAGAGACAGACAGAGAAGCAGGATCTGAATATCACTGAAGAATGCAGAACAGCCAGGGCTAGGCTGAGAAGGAATCTCTATTAAGGTTTCAGGTGAAAGAGTACCTAGGTTAGACAGAACTGCATATTATTTCTTTTATACCTGCTTTTTGAAAGTATACAGCTCTATTTGTGTAATTGCCTTAAGTTATTGTGAATCTACTATACCAATATTTACTAAAGTAAATAGTTATTGTTAACTTCAAGTTGTTTGCACCATGCCTAAAGCCTAATCCCATGTTACTGGGAAGAGAAGGTAAAAGGCAGAGAATTGGCATCCTGATACAGGAGGGGCTCTTAAAGAGGCAGATATCTTTAAGGAGCTGATCAAGGTGTCCTGGTACAGGTGGAACCTTGACACACACCATGTAATTTCAATACAGAGACACTCAATACACCATACATTTATGGTATATGAATCTTATGTTTCTGTTTTAAACAAATTTTAGGAAAACCATGCTTTAAATTTTATTTTCCATTCTTATGTTCGATCGTTGTATTTTTTATGGTGATATCATTTCTTCTCTAATTCAAGATTAGTATATATTACTATTGGCCTTTATAAAATGAAGCATATGTAGAGTCAGTAGATTTATCAGACTTACGTGATTTCTTTTCAAACACTCTTTATCAGACACTATCCCTACTCAATTTCCAGAGGGTAGCCCTGTTAGTTTATTACAGCAAAAATTGACAAAAAGTATTGTGGCACCTTGAAGACTAACAAATATATTATGGCATAAACTTTTGTGGAATATAGCCCACTTCATTAGATGCATGGAGTATTATGGAGAGTTTCGGGTTTATATACAGTACATGTGGTGGTGGGAAGAATTGTAAACAGTGAGGTCAGTAGGAAATTAAATGCAAAAAGTGACAATCATATTATTATTATTATTTATTATTATTATTATTATTATTTAATTATTTTATTTATTTTTCAAAACAAATTATAACAAAAAATATGTATATAACAAAATACAAGATTATCACACAAATATAACATAATCAACATACAATAAATCATGAAGTGCACCCCCCCACCCTCCAAGGAACCAATTAATATACTTCTATCCTCTTGATCAAATGAAGTCTAAATTCCAAAAATATAACATATCCTGACAAGGCATGTTCCCCTTCCCCTTTATTAATACATAATCTAATAATTGATTCCATATAGCCATAAAATTATTCTTCTTTAGCAATCCTTTTTTGCATTTGATACTACTAGTTAGTTTATCATTTAGGGCTATGTCCCAAACTTCCTTATACCAGTCTGTTATTAGGAAAACATGTTGTACTTTCCAATTTCTCGCTATCATTAGCCTGGCCGCAGTTAACAAGTTTACAATTAACTCCTTCGTATTTTGATCACAAATAAGCTTCTCAGTTATTGATAACAATGCTAATTTTGGACAGACCTCTAAATTAGTACCAATAATTTTTGATATTTCTGTAAAAACCTCTCGCCAAAACACCAATACATTTTTACAACTCCACCACATATGAGCATATGTCCCTTTTTCCTGACATCCTCTCCAACAAAATGCAGAACAATTATTATCTGTTCTATTTAATCTTACTAGAGTTAAATACTATCTCCAAATTAGTTTATAAAAATTTTCCTTTATCCTAATTGACATCGTTTTCACAATCCGTCTATCCCATATATTATTCCACCCCACCTTCGAGGTCACCTCTTCAAATTCATTATCCCATACTGCCTTTAGCTGATCCTCTTGTTCTTCTGCTTTTTGAATCAATCTATATAAATCCCTTGTTATACCTCTTGTTGATGCATTACCTGGTAAGCCATCTCTAGACATAACCATCTTTTCAAATTTAGTTAAATCTTTCTCATACTCAGTTTTCCTTTTCCATTTCTTTGACCACTGTTCTAACTGTAATAAATTTAACCACGATAATCTTCTTCTCCCAACAATTTCCATTATTTGATCTCTAGTCCCCATCTTTTCCACCCAATCGGACAATCTAATAACCCTTTCTTCATCTTAGTTTACCCTCCAGCTCTGATCTTAAGTTTTCAGGAAAATCCTTAAGAGCTACCACCGGAGTTAATGGAGATATCCCTGGTATAAATATGCTCTTCATAGTACCCCAAATCATTAACAAATTTCTTAGAAAAGGGTTGTCTATATTTTTTATCAATTTATTATTATTTTTTTGAAAAAAAATATTCCCCAAAGTACTACGTAATTCACATGTTTCTAACTCCAACCACATTATTTCTTTAGGTCGTGCTATAATATCCACTATATGTCTTAATTGATTCACTATATAATACCATTTTAAATTCGGCAAACCCAAACCCCCTACTTTTTGTGCTTTATACCATCTTGTTTTAGTAATCCTAGATTTGTTCCCTCCATTACAATATGTATTAATAATTGATTGCCAATCTTTAAGTTCCTTATCTGATATCGCACTTGGTATCATCCGAAATAAAAAAATTATCTTTGGCAAAATCTTCATTTTAATCAAAGCAATTCTACCAAACCAGGAAATTCCAATTTTTTTATACTCCTCTATTCTTTACCTCATTCTTTAATTTCCAATAATTCTGGTCTCCCAATTTATCTATATCTTTTGGAATTACAATTCCTAAATATTTAATTACATTCTTAATCTTATAATTACTTTTTTTTTACACATTTCAATCTCTTCTCTTTTACTATAGTTAAACAACAAAAATTTAGATTTATCCCAATTAATCTGTAGCCCCATTACTTCCCCGAACTCCTTTAAATGATTCTCCACTCTATCCATATTTTCCATAGGGTTTTCGATTGTCAAAAGAGTATCATCTGCAAAAAGATTTATTTTTATCTTCTCCCTAATCCCTATCCCACCTATATTTCTATCTTCTCTAAATACATTTGCTAAAATCTGCATTACCAATGCAAACAAAATAGGTGAAAGGGGACATCCTTGTCTAGTTCCTCGACCTAGGTAAATTTGCTCTGTTAAACCATCATTTACTACAACTGATGAAACATTTTTTGAATACAATTGATTAACTACTCCTCTAAATCTTTCTCCAAACCCCATAATTTTAATTAAACTTTTTAATGCTGGCCATTCCACGCAATCAAAGGCTTTGAAAATATCTAATGCTATTACCCCTGCTCTCAATTTATTTTTCTTTATTAAATATATTATATTTAAAACTCTTCTTGTTAAATCTGCCATTTGTCTTCCTTGCATAAAACCACATTGGTCTATCCCAACGTATTTAGTAATAAACTTGTTCATCCTTCTCGCTAATATTGCTGTCATCAATTTTGCATCTTGATTTATTAAGGAAATGGGTCTATAGGAACCTGGCTCCGTTAAGTCCTTCTCTGGCTTCGGGATTAGAATAATCTTAGATTGCTTCCATGAAGAGGGGATCCCTCCCCCCTCCAAAATAATATCATTAAATAACCTTTTTAATCTTGGAACCAACATTTTCTTTAAAACCTTGTAGTATTCAGCCCCTAAACCATCTAGTCCAGGGGTCTTACCCTCTTTCAGTTTATTTATTGCATATTCTATTTCCAATTCTGAAAAAGGTTGTTCCATAATTTCTCTATCTTCATCCACTAGTCTAATTTTAAAATGCTTTCCTATATACTCCTTAATCCTCTCTTCCGTACAGTCTCCAGCCTTATACAATTCTGAATAAAATTCATGAAATATTTTTAATTTATCCTGCATTAAATTATGTCCTTTCCCTTTTTTATCTTTAATTGCCCCAACTATACTTTTTTCTTTCTTTTTGTGTGTGGATCTTGCTAACATTTTCGAATTCTTATTACTATTTTCAAAAAACTCTCTTTTCAAATAAATCAAGTTTCTCTGAACTTTTTCCAAATCCTTCTTTTCCAGCTCTTTCCTTTTAGCTTGTAATTCAGCAAAGACCTTGTTCTCCCTTTCCTTCAAAAACTTCATTTCCAAATCCCTAATCTCCCCTTCTAACTTTTTAGTAAACTGTTCTTGTTTTTTCCTTAGTATCACACCCTCCCTGATACTTATCCCTCTCATCACTGCCTTCATTGTGTCCCACACAACAGCTTCAGAGCAGACTCCCGAATCATTAAACAACCAAATCTCTCGCATTTCCTTTTCTATCTTTGCTATAATATATTTATGCTGTAAAATCTTACAATTCAATCTCCAACTCCTTGCTTCTCTATAATCCTTCTTTATTTTAATATCCATATTAACTATAGCATGATCCGAAACTTTTATAACACCTATTTCTGAACTCCTCACTCTTGACATCAGGGACTTGGAAACAAAAATATAATCTATCCTAGAAAAGTTCTTCGTGGCTGGTGAATAATACGTATACCCTCTTTCCAATCCCTTTACCCCTCTCCAAACATCAACTAGTCCTTCCTTATTAATTATTTTATTTAATACCGTTATATTATTTCTCTTCTCTTGTCCTGTCGGATTTGATTTATCAATATTTTTGTCCATCACCATATTAAAATCCCCAGCCATAATTACCAAACCCTTTTGTGGCTCCCCCATTTCCTTAATCACTTTTTGATAAAATTCTTCTTGATTTTCATTTGGTGCATACATATTAACCAATATATATTCTTCACCTCCCAATAATCCAAATATTATAATAAATCTTCCCTTAACATCCTTCTTTACCTTAGTCACCTTAAAACCACATTTCTTTGAAATAGTAATTGCCACCCCTCGTGACTTGGAGAACCATAAGCTCTCTCATATGTCATAGACCATCGCAGTTTTAATTCATTTACCCCCTCCTTTGATTGGTGAGTTTCTTGTAAACATATAATATCTGCCTTATCCTTGTTGAGGAGTGCTTCAATCCGTCTTCGTTTCAATATGGAACCCAGGCCTTTAACATTTAAAGTAGAAATTCTCAAATTTGAAACCATCTCAAGTCTTTGTCCATCTTAAATTGCTGGTCCCTATTAGTGAAATAAAACACAACAGCACACACCCTACCCCTACCCCACACCCTATTACCCCATTCCCTACATATATAAGCATTCCCCCCCTTACCAGCCTTGAAGAAAGTCTTCATGACCCTGGCCTGCCACGCCAACAAAAGGGGGGGGAGACAAACCCATCCACCAAGCAACTGACCTGTAGATCCCTCCCAATTAATCTTTTATCCTTATTCATCCAGGTTAATACCTTTAAAAAAAAAAAAAACTTAAAGTAAAACAATAACATTATTAATCATTATATATACTTATTAAAATGAAAACAAAAAGCAAAATATAAAGGAAAAAACCGAGAAAGAAAAAAGAGAGAGAAAATAAAGACTAATATTAAAAAAATATTAAAAGCACACAAAAAACTTTTTTTTTCTTTTTCTTTTTTTCCTTTTCTTTTCTTCTTTTAAAGGAGAAAAAACAACATCACAACTCCATTAAGAGAAACTCCTCTTTCAGTTCCTTCCAGTTATTTGCACAATCACCTTCTCTTCTGCTCTTCTCCTCACCACCACATAAACTTTTTCCTTCCATATTTCTCTTACTTAGCTGCTCCTTCCAACAGCTGCACCTCCGCATCGCTCGAGGTTCCTGCCGTCAATCCCAGTTCTTCCAAAAGATCCATTCCTTGTATACAGGATGTTATCTTGTATTTTTTTTTTTTTATCATAAAAAAACACATCACAGGATAGCCCCAGTTATATCTAATTCCATTCTTGGACAAGACAGCAGTACATGGCTTCACACTGCGTCTCCAATCAATTGTTTGCTGACACAAATCATTAAAGATTTGGACTGGAGTACTTTGATATTGCAGTTGTTCTGGACGTTTCCTCAAAATTTGGGTAAACAATTCTTTTTTATAAAAACTGGCAAAACACACAACAATGTCACTGGGAGTAAGCCCCCCCACTTCATCTTGAAACTCTATGGACCCTTTCCAAGTCTTGCTCAGTCCATTCCAATTCTGGGGCAATCTCACAAAACCATTTCAAAATTATTCCTCTCAAATTTTTCCCATCCTCCACACTAACATGTGGGAAAAGGTGTATACAAATATTAGACCGCCTCGCTCTGTCTTGGATATTAATCATTTGTAACTCCAGTGCATCAAATCTTAAATCTTGTTGCTGACTTTTACTTTGAAATTCCTGCTGTACATCCTCCACTTTGTCATCCAAGATCTTGACTTCCTGTTTCAATTGCTTAAAATCCTCTTCAACTTTCTGGAATCCTGCCTTCAAACCCAGCTGAACCTGTAGAATTTCTCTTTTAAGTTGAGATATTTCCCCACTAATTTTGTCTGCAAAACGAGAGAGAATTGCCTCCATTTCTGTGGTCTGCACTTCTGGGGTATTTTTTTTAGGAGAAGACGGAGTTGCTTTCTCTTTGGCATCCGCCATCTTAGCACCCGATCTGGCGTCTTTTCTCTCAGCCATAATTAATTTATCTCTACTACCGCAGAGACGAGACCCTGTTTTTTTTTAATTCCGTTCCTTTTCTAGCCCCACTTCCCTCCTCCAGTTCACCTTTCTCAACTCTTTGAAGCCTAGAGAGGCTGTGATCAGAAGGATGAGCTCTTTCAGGACGATTCCAAAGAGGAACTCTTGGTTGTTGTTTTTTGCCTTTTTCCCATCCACTCCGCATTTAAGACCTTAATCAGAAGGATTACGCTCTCTCTCATTAAAATTGTCTTTTTGCAAGCCTCCAGCTTTCTGTTTGTTCTAGTCTGGTAAGCAACAAGTTTAGTGCTGCGAGGCTTATCACCTCCCACGCTCTGCAAATCGCTTTCAGCGCCGTAAATCCATCTACAACTCTCTCCGGAGGTCAGCAGAATACATTCCAAATGATAAGTAAAAAAACTCTTACCAAAGTTAAATCATTTGCTGGATAAAATCATTACTTATAGTTCAAACACCTTGGGAGGACTCTAACAAACGTCTAGTCCGCCATTATGGCTGGCTCCCCCCCCCGACAATCGTATTATTAACAGTGGTCATTCACAGTGAAGTTGTTGTTGCTGATAACACAAACACTATGCCACTAGGTAAGCCAAATAACATATGTAGTGCAATTTATTTTTTAAAAAATATATATCTTTATCCTTTGTCACTTTTTACATTTGATTTCCTTTTAACATACCCTCACAACTTATGAAATTCTGTTCAACACACCTAAAAAAAGATGAACAATTCAGCTTTATGCAGCTTTAGAAACAAAAAAAGGAGCAATTGCTTTGCAAAATAATTTTCTACTCTTTTGTTCCAGCAATTGCCATTAACAGAGAGTTAAAGTGTTTTTCAAAATGTATGATAGTTCTTTTGAGTGTTGCAGTAGCCAGCCAACCATTTTTCTCTGATGAGGGCTAGGTTACTTCAGGGGTAATCTGTCAGGTGCTGCATGCTGGCAATGAGCAGGGCTCATGCCAGGGCCAGCAAATTTTTGATAATTAAACATTAAAATTAAGGATTGCTGTCCCCAAAGGCTCTATAGTTCAACCAATTCCATATTCATTAACTCATGCAATGCAGTGGATTTCCTCCTGACCCAACACACTCAGTCCCCTGCTTGCATATATTTCACCCCCCACTGGGGGGTTATACCAGTATTTTATACTATAACTTTCTGACCTCCATTTCTGCCCAGCCACTTCCATTTGGTAGATTTAATAAACAAAAAAAATCCTTTCAGTTTAACATGTTGCATTAGAGGCTTCCCTTGTTTATTCAAGCACCAAAACACCAGGAAATTGTGTGTGTAAGGATCCTTTAGAGATCTGTTATTTAGGCAATATGCATATAGTACCGTATCCTATGCTATTGTCAGTTCTACCTTCACCACTACCTTGGAGCTGATTGGCTGTCAGTGGTGGACCTAAGTCCCAGACTTACCCTTTAACAAAGAACCTTAGGATGGCTGTTTGAATCTGCCCCTCCAAGAAATTCCTGAGTTGTGCTGCTGATAACTTCCTCCTAAATAAAGTGGAAAAAGGAACTAGAGGACCAGCTATCCTTGACTTGATTCTAACCAACAGAGTTGGCTTAGTGCATAAACTGGAACTTACAGGAACTCTGGGGGAAAGTGACCATGTTATACTTGAGTTCTTGATTCTAAAGGAAGCAAAAGCTGAGTAGTCAATCACGTACCCTGGATTTAGGAAAGCAAATTTTAATAAACTCAGAACAATTATAAGTAAGGTCCCATGGCAAGCTACTCTAATGAGAAAAGAAGTCCAAGATGGGTGGGAGTTTTTTTAAAAAAATTCTCAAGGCACAATTACAAACAATTCCCACAAGGAAAAAAGGCAGAGGGCAATAGAATAAATGTGGCTTCACAAAAAGCTTAGAGATGACCTGGGGGGGAAGGACTAGTGGTGTTCACGTACCTGTGGGGGGGCTCCCTCTCTGCCACCGCGATTCTCTACGGCGCCCCCCCACCTCGTTCTTCTGAGCGGCGCGGAACGTTCTCTGTGCCGCTCGAGCTGCCGCCGACGGGACCCTGCTCCGGCGCGCTGGACCCCCACGCTATGTTTTTGGCGGGGGAAACCAGGGAAACAGGGCTGTTTAAGCTGTTAAATGCTGTGGACATAATATATCTTGACTTCTGCAAAAAAATTCCTGACTGTTAGAGCAATAAGACGATGGAACCAATTACCTAGGGAGGTGGTGAGCTCTCCCACTCTGGAGACATTCAAGGTGCAGCTGGACATCCATCTGTCAGGGATGCTTTAACTTGGATTCCTGCATTGAGCAGGGGTTGGACTCGATAGCCTTATAGGTCCCTTCCAACTCTACGTATTCTTTGACAAACAATAATTTTACTGTATTCAGCTCAGAAGCAAAGTAACTTTTGTATGGATTTCACTTCCATTTCAGTTGGGAATCAACTAATGATATACAAGGATTGTAGGGGAGGTACAGTATGAGGAATGCTGCCTGTGAAAATGAAACTCTGTCCAATAATCCAATTATATCTACCCAGCAAGACAAGAAGCAACTACATAGGGAGGCTCCCAAAATTCTCTTATACAAATTTATCATTGGATTTTTTCCCTTCAGTTACCTGGCCTTGTTTCCACAGTGAAAGAGATGCATTTGAAATTCTCTAATGCATTAGAAATTGCATTAAAATTGTTCTGGTTTGTATTTCTGAATTTTGTCCTGCGCACTGTGCATATGCATTTTGCTGCATCTTTCAGTTCCTTCCTTTCATGTCTATTTTTTTTCTTGTTTTTGCAGTCTTTTACCCTATCACATGTATTCCTGCACACAGTTTCTGAATGGGGTTTTACCGATTGTGATGGACAGCTGGAGGTCCCCCTCTCCCTCCCTGAGAGGGCAGAGCCAATCACAGCACTTGGAATGTTGGGAAAGGGGAAGAGAGCTCTGACAAGGCTGTGAGAGACTCATTCTGGGTGAGGGTGCAATAGGGTAAACATCTAGAGAGAGTGACCAACTCAGAATCAATAGGAAATGGTAGAGGAGTTTCCTCAGCCAAGCGTGAAATACTACTTTTGAGCTGAGCCAGCACCTGAATGTATCCATTTTTTTCCCATCTGTGTGTAAGGTCTGGGGCATGCACGGCAAGGGTCTCTGGCTGGAATGGAGGCTGGAGCAGGTGAGAAGAGTGCAGAGTCCAGGAGCCAGACCAGGGTCAGTACACATAGCAAGCAAGGTGGGGCCAGAGGCAAGTCCAGTAAGCAAGCAAGGTTCAAGCACGAAGAAACAGAGTCCAAGCAAGGACCAGAGGCAAGTCCAGGGAGCAAGCAAGTCCAGGTGGGGGTCAGAGGCAAGTCCAAGAGTAACAGAGTCCAGACAAGGGCCAGAGGCAGAAGCAGGGTTGAGAGTCAGGCAAGAGTCAGTCACATGACAGGTAGAGCAAGACCAGAGGCATAGGTCAGGAACAGGCAAGGGTCAAGCACAGTCAGGCAATAGCTGGTCACAGAGGGTCAGGAGCCAGCTGCAACAGCACAAAGAATCATGTTGCTGAGGCAAGGGTTGAAGGTAAACTGCAGCTCTTATATAGGTCCTTCTGGCTGCTCCCAGCTGGGCCGCATTATCGGGCCTGAGAGCAGCCAGGAGCAGGAGGCTACACTCTGTGAGTAACTAGAAACACTGGGCTCACTCCTGCAAGGAGGTATCTTCACCACCAGGTGGAGCTGTGGTACTACCCTGGAGGAGCGGATCCTGACACTGTGTAAAAAATAAACTTGTTCTGTTTTACTGTTAGCTCTTCGTGTGGGAGTGAGTGACTAAGGGAAGGAATCCACAGATCTCTGAGTGAACAATCTCAGGGGAGGAAGGAGAAAGGTGCGAACAAGGGGAATAACTGTGTGCAGGCAGGTCGTTACCCTAGTTAGACCAAGGCGGTTGGGGCCAAAGGTTGTGAGGAAAGGGGAGTGTCCCAGGCAACTGCTGGTGTCTCGCTGAGGGATTGAGAAGGGGAGCCTGAGTGATAGAGGCTGAGCATCTTCTGTGAGTCCCGGGTAGGAGGCAAGCAGGATACCTGAGGAGGGGAACTTAGTGACCTTAGTGGCCTGAGTATAAGGCCCATAGATTGAGCAAGGGAGCTGTAAAGAGTAAAGTGGCAAAAACACCTGTCCAACACGCTATTGAGGGCTTCCACAACTGTGGGGCAGAAGCGGGTGTGGCACAGGGTAAAGTGGTGGCAGGGGTTAGTGTGGTGTGGCTGTACCACATGTGTGTAAAGCCGTGGACGTGGCGGTGGGCTTGCCCCATAGGAAAGTGGTACGCAGCAGGAAAGTTGTCACACCAATCTTGATAAAATTGTATGTACATCCATATCAGGATTACTTTGATGTTTTGTTTTAATGTAAAGTGCACATCAATAATACAGATTTTATTGATACAGATTAGGCATTTTATCATATGTAAGCTACAGAGGAGACTTGATTATGTGAATTGAGATAATTTTAAAAGATGCTAGTTGATGAACACTTGAAGAAAAGTTTTGTGCCCATTGTGTGCAAAATTACTACATTTTTAATAGGCAGAATAGGAAAAAGTAAAGAACATTTCAAAAAGTGATGGGTCAACTGTATAGATACAGAAATAATACTATGCAAATTGGATTATATTCTGGAAATACCAATTTTCCATTGATGTGTTCAGATTTTAAGGACTGTCAGTTTAAAATTATTTATCAAGGGCATTATGACACCAACCCCCCTGCCAAAAAAAAATTAAATAAAATTACTGGCAGTGCAATCCTATATATATCTACTCAGTCTCCTGAATTCATGAGGCTTACTCTCATTTAAGTGGGGATACGATTCCAGCCCACTTACGGATATATAGAATGAATGCACTAGGTTGTTGGAAATATAATCTGTGTTATTTTTTTCCACATACAGTAGTTTGTCCCCAAATTAAAAATATTGGGAACATAGCATGGAATTCATATACAACAGGTTGGATCCAGATTTAGGCAAGTGCAACTGGCAGACACAGACTTCCCTGCTCTCTCATCCCCATGGCAGCTTCTCCAGAGGCGTAGCGTGGGGGGTGCAGGGGGGCCCGGCCGCACTGGGCGCAACATCTGGGGGGGCGCGCTCGCACTCGCAGCTCTGGCGGCAGCCCCCGACCGTCCGCCCCGCCTCGCCTGGCACCGCGGCTCGTCCTTCCTCCCTTCCGCTCAAGCAGCGCCCGGGCAAGCGGGGACGGCGTTAGATCCAAAACAACAGGCTCTCCGGAGCGGCGTCTTGCGCGCTCCCCTCTCCGCGAGCCACGACGAACGACAAGGGAAAGCAAACGCCGCCCCCCGCTGGAAGAAAAATAGAGAGAGAGGCGGGGGGGGAAGGAAACTTCAGGCGCCCCCCTGGATCGCTCGCCTTTGGCCGGATCGCTCGCCTTTGGCCGGATCGCTCGCCTCGGTGCCGCGCAGACGGAGCCGCCAGTCCACCACACGCCCTCTCCGCTGCGCTCCGCGAATCCGACGCGTTCGCTGCTCCAGCGTGCGGGCTTCTCCTCGAGTCGGCGCTCTTCCTCCTCCCTCCCTGCCTGCCTGCCTGCCTGCCTGGCTCCCTCCTTGGCTCCCTTTCTTTCACTCTCCTCCTTCCTTGACGTCAGGCCCCGGGGCGGGAGTCTGGTGGAGAGCGGCGGAGAGGGGGGCCTCCGTGCGCCCTCCCCCAGCGCGATGGCACCGCGCTCCGAGCTGGGCCCCGCCAGCCAGCCAGCCAGCTCGCCTGCCCGGCCGGCCGCGAAAGGCGCTTTCCTCGGGATTTCTCAAGGGGCTGCTGCTGCAAGCCTGCTGAACACGGCCCCGACCCCGGGCAATCACCCCTCCGCCGTCGCGAGGGCTGCGCTTGTCTCCCTCTGACGCGTGTTTACATCTAGAGGGCCTGCTTTAGGGCCAGGCAAAACATTTTTTTTTTTTAATGATCTTACACCTTTGGGGTATTTTAAGTCATCTTCTATTTTAATCATTATAGACGCAATCGTACGCAAGTTTAGACAGAAAAAAAAGGCCTACAACTCCCAGCATGCCCCAGCCAGCGCTGGCTGGGACATGCTGGGAGTTGTAGGCCTTTTTTTCTGTATAAACTTGCGTACGATTGCAGCCTTAATAGTTGTTCCTTTTCCCCATGGAGATCTGGGAATTGTAGTTCAGCGAAGGAGGTCTAGGGATGCCACGATCCCTAGCCAGGGCAGTTAAATTGATATAATAAAAACCGACATTAAGTTTGTGGTGTAGATATATCTGTTGCCTCATGGTAGGGACCATCTCGGCTCCATCTCTGTAAGATGTTTCCATTTCCCAGAGCGGCTAGAATCGAAAACAGGCAGCAATGAGTGTGGACGTGCCTTTTACCTGTCGCCCAGTAGGCAACAATGAAAGCATTTTCCATCTTGGTTTGCCTTCTTTTTAAACAGAGGTCCTGTGCCATTCACAGCGACGCCACAGGCAGAAAAACAGCCAGCAATAGGAACATAGGAAGCTGCCTTATACTGAGTCAGACCATTGGTCCATCTAACCCAGTGTTGTCGACACTGACTGGCAGCTGTGGCTCTCCAGGCTTTCAGGCGGGATTCTTTCCAAGCCCTACCTGGAGGCTGGGGATTGAACCTGGGACGACATATAATAGCATGGCCCATGCTAGGTTACTACATTTGTAGATTTGTATTCATAGACCTGCTGAAAATGTGGAGAATGTGTAATGCATGTTCAGCACTCAATAAAGTGTTTGAAAATAAACTTGTATTTAGATGCATTTTACTTTAATTACATCAGTATTTTCATAACAAACAATACATGTGCTTAGGGGGTAAGGGTTTCTTTAACTAATCTAGTGGAAGAGACTCGAGTGCTAAAATCCACGGGTTAGGGGGCGCAAATTACTTGCCTTGCCCCGGGTGCTGACAACCCATGCTACGCCACTGAGCTTCTCCAGCCCTCTGAAAATGCTGCACCAAGAATTGCTGCAAAGACTCAAAGAGGGTCAGAGGACACTGCTGAGTGGAGTGAGCTGTGGTGTGGCGGGGAAGGGGGAATCCCCAAAAATCAGGTGGAGGCATCTTCTCTGAGCAGAGCATTTGTCAACAGAAGGTATATTCTGGATTCAAGCCACTAGCTTATACAAAATTCTATTAGGATATTTTAAGACGTTGGAAGAACTATAAAGTTTGTAATGGTTTTATTAGTAACCACAGAAATTGTTTTGACAAAGCATTGGAAATTCATATATACCTGCAAAGGAAAAAAAAAATGATGGGGAAAGTCTGATATACATAAAATACATAAATTAATGTTAATTAATGCTCGAATTTGAAACTTTAATATTTATTTATTTATTTATTACATTTATACCCCGCCTTTTTTCCTGCAAGGAACCCAAGGCGGCTTACATAAGCCTCCTCCTCTCCATTTTACCCTCACAACAACCCTGTGAGATAGGTTAGGCTGAGAGTCAGTGACTGGCCCAAAGTCACCCAGTGAGTTTCATGGCCGAGCGGGGATTTGAACCCGGATCTCCCGAGTCCTAGTCCAACCCTCTAACCACTATGCCACACTGGATTAGTGGCATAGTGGATCACTGGATCACACTGGATCTAGTACTGCACTAAATTTGTGCAGTACTAGAACTATAATACCACATAATCCTGGTTTATATATTTATATATTGTGATTTGTTTATTTCATATTTTATTGTTGAAACTGTTCTTGAAAATTAAAAAAGAAAACAATGGTGATATTAGGTGCACAGGGGAAACTTACATGGGTAAGATTATTTTATACCCATGTATCTTGTTTAAATCAGGCCAGTTCACTTTACATTAGGGGCTATCCCATGTGATAAATTGTTTATGTACAAAGGAAGATTACACAGATGCAATATGGTTTTTTATCAGTATCTCAGTTTAGTCTGTCCTGTGACATTTTAGGGAATTATTATATATTCTTATATTAATAACTGTGCGGTGCTAAGTTTTGGTTTGGTTTATTACCATATAGGAGCATTAAATGGAATCTATGATGACATTGAAGAGCTTTCAAGAATGAGTAGTATCAGAAATAAAATGCATATCCCTAAAAGAACTAGTAAAATGAAGAAATTAATAATGTGATTTCTAATGGTTATCTGGCAGCAACATACACTGATTCATTGTAATGAATAATCTCATTTTCTACACCCAGAGGCTAAATTTCCAAGAACAGATGTAAAATTTTAAGCTTTATGCTGGTTGCACATCTATTTATATAACATGCATTTAATTATAACTGCAATGCCTAGTACTTTTTTGGAGCTGGTCCTTCACATGATAATTATAACTTTGTCTTTTTTTTTACTGGAAGGATGAAAGCTACAGAGGAAAATAATAGAAGAAGCAGAATGCATTATTTAAATCTCATTAATAAAAGTCCATCCTACATAGTGTTTAGCTTCAGAATGAAAAATGTGTTTTTGTATAGTATATCTCTTGTAGGATTAAATGTGTAAAATTTAGGTTGGTGCATTTAACTAATTTGGAAGACTTCCATTGAACAATGGGAAGAACACAGAAAATGTGCATTGAAATACAATTGCTATAACAATATTAAGTCAATATATGTTGTTATCACATGTCTACAAATTTTTTTAACAATACTGTGAGTCCTGGAACTACAAATAGTAACATTTCAAAGAAGCTCCTTATCCCTCCTCCCATAGCATAGGTTGGGCAACAGAGTTTTTAGAGCACTTTACATCGGCTTATTTTGGCTTTCATATCTCTCCAGCAAAATAGTTACATTTGTCCCTCAACTCTCTGATCATTCTGAAGCAGAGAGCTGTCATTTAATGAGGGGAAGGAATATCTTGCATATTTTATAGTCAAACTCTGGGATGCGTGTTCATTACAGCCACCATTTTGCAGCCTGACTAGAAAATGAGTCTGGTAAGGAAAAGTTAAAAATGGGTTTACTACAGCAGAGCATGTAATGGAACCATGAGAAATCTACACTTGATTTCCTTCCACTTGATGCTTCCCACAGAGGTGGCTGTTCCTATTGCTTAAGCAGAGCTGGAAAGGTTTTCTTCTTCTCTGACTGGTAGTATACATGAGCAGTGTTTTCTCTTACTTTTCTGATCTCAAAGAAGTGGTATAAGTGTTCGCTTCACTATTGAAAAGTTGTTATTCCAAAGAAATGGAGCCTCATTGCAAGATTATGTGGATGTGACACTAAATTTAACCACTGGTGGTTAGCATGCATGTTGACATGAAGACAAAACCTTATCTTCACACCCTCCTTACCTTCATCATTCTCCCCTCCCCTAGTCTCTTTTACCCATTTCCTGTTTGCCCTACCCTTTTCTGATATTATTTTGTTTTTCACTTTGTCTTTTAAAAGGGTAGTCGTCGGGGAAGGGAACTGGAGAGTAAGAGTGGCATAAAAAGATGCCTAATTCAAAGAGGGAGTCGAGAGGTGGACATTCATTTGCTAATGAGTTTGTTTTGTTGCCTTCTCTCCCTGCCTTTGTAGGTCCCTGTAAAACAGGGATGGGCAATTCTGGATGGGGCTGATGGGAGTTTGAGTCCAACAACATCTGGAGGGCCACAGATTCCCCACCCCTTCCCTAAAAGTAGCTTGTCTGTACAATTCTGGAAAGGTCAGAGTTGTGTGTTCATACAAAATTGAATTTAGATTGCATCATCCCAACTTTTCAATGTCATTGCTTAATTTCAGAATTTCTTAGTATTTGAGGGGGGGACACATCAGGGGTGGCAGGCAAATAAGGCTCTCAACATTTTTTTCTGTACCTTCCTGAATACCATACTTATTTCTGTTAGCATTTATGTATTACCTTCTAGCAGCATACAAATTGAAGTATCTTTATTGTGAAAGGTAAATTGGCATTTAGCTGTTTATGACATTTATAACCAGATGCTAGATTCACCATTTATGAATTGAGTCTTTATTACATACACACAGATGTAATTGCGTCATTGAGACAGTTCCCGCATAAAAATCAATTTAATATAGGGCCTTTAAAGAAAAAGGGTGTGGGAGAGAGTGTTTTAGTACCAATGATAGAGAAAATTAATATTTGCATTCCATTTTTAAAAATATTTAAGTAACTCCACTTTTACTTATGGCACTAAGCAAATAATAATTTTGCATGTTTTCCAATTCCCCAAGCATTGAGAAATTCCAGGGGCAATGCTATCCAGGTTTTGGTTTTGGAGAATGTGAGAGCACTGGATGCTTGTAGTGTTTTTGTAATATTTAGTATATATTTAAAAGTACATGCTAGCAATATCTTCTGGTTCTACAGGCAGCAGATCCACTATCTTGCATCAGATCTCCAGAGAGAGGCACCCTGAATCCCAACGTTCTTCGAGCCTTTAACTCACAGCTCTTGATTTCAGCCTCCCCTTCTCTCTCTCTGTATTTGTGTGGTATAATAGTTAGAGGGTTGGACTGGGACTGGGGAGACCCAGATTCTAGTCCCCATTGAGCCATGAGGCTCACTGGGTAACTTTGGGACTCTCAGCCTAACCTACCTCACAGGGTTGTTGTGGGGATAAAATGAGGAGGACCATGTAAGTTGCCTTGGGCTCCTTGCAAGAGGGAAAAAGGTGGGATATAAATATAATGATGACGACAACAACAGCACAATATCTTATTGAAATAACCAAGGGTATCTGGCAATGCTGTCAGGAAACTGCCCAGGCAAGCAGATGTGTTTTAAGTTGTTGGCAGAAACACTCCACAATAGGACCCATCCCGATCTCGGTGGAGAGATCACTCCACATAGTGGGTGCCACAATGGAGAAGGCTCTCTGTCTCTGCATAATGACCAAGTGAACTTCAGTAGGCCATGGTATCGTAAACAAGGCATCACCCTCAGAAGACTCAGGCAGCCTATACTATGTTGTCAGCTATTGGTTTTAAACAACGTTTTTCTTTTCTTTTTTTCCTTTTAGCAATGGTTATTCTCAGCAATCTGGAACCAAATACGACATATGAAATCAAGGTTGCTGCTGTAAATGGAAAAGGGCAAGGAGAATACAGCAAAATAGAGATATTTCAGACTTTACCAGTTCGTAAGTAATCTAATTGCTCTTTTGTAAATATATATATATATATATATATATTCTTATTTGTTGAAATTTTTTTGGCTGCTGACACTCCTACCCCTTATCATACCAGTGGCCTTCAGGTTTGAGAAGCAAGGGCTAGCACAGCCGAGGGACACCTCTGAATCTCCCTCTTGCATGACTGGTGGTAGCCCTCCAGCACAAAAAGGGGGCAGTGATGTCATTGACCCCCTCACTTCTCTGAAGGGCTCTATTCTAGATTCTGTAATCCAACCCAGAGTTTTGAGAGCCAAAAATAGTTTGGAAATGGATTCCATTCTGGAAGATACTGATACCGTACCTGGACAGTTAATTTGGAAGGACTAAGGCACCCTACACATATTAGAACTTCCTAATAAATCTAAAGGATGCTCATTTTAGTGCATATTGCAGGTAGTTCACCCTGAAATAGTAAAGAGTAAAATTATGGAACAATCGATTTTAGGAAAAAAGTAGAGAGAATTTTCTTGGCAGTATAAGGTAAGAACACAATCATGTATCTCTTTAACACTTTAAACACGTATTTTTAAATATTCCAGAATTTTAAACTTATTTTGACAGATACATCATTTTTCTAAAAAAATAAAGTCGCTACATTTTGTCAATGAACATTTTCCTCGCACAAACCCTGTGCACTTCTTTTACACCCTGTGGAGAGATAAAAACGTGATCACCTCAGAATAGCCTTTTTGTATTGTCAAGAGGCACATGTGATGATGGACTGTACACATTACAGGTGTTGCACTGAGCCTCCTGCAAGCCCATCACTGTAAGCATATGATCCATTTTTCCCAAGCCAGGAGCAATTGTAAAGACAAGGTTCCTGGTCACAACAGAAGGCACCCCCAGGTTATCTCTTATAATATCTGTTGAGGATTTCAAGTTAATTATTGTGTACTGGATTTCGAGTTAATTATTGTGTACTACCCAACCCTTATTCGTGCTGAACATTAACACAAAATATCCCTTTAATCTCCTGAATGAGAAAAAATAAACTGATTAATTTGTTCCAGCATAGACATCATTTATTTATTTATTATATTTATACCCCGCCTTTTTTCCTACAAGGAACCCAAGGCGGCTTACATAATCTTCCTTCTCCTCTCCATTTTATCCTCACAACAACCCTGTGAGGTAGGTTAGGCATGAGAAATATTATGGATTTCTTTTCAAAGATTGAATGGTATTATTAGTGAAGCCAGTGGAACTCAAAATTAGGGGGCTTGTAAGTCAAATTTGCTAGGTTTGTAACGCTCATAGATTTACTGAACTTGGATGGCTATCTAACAAACTTTGTTATTCAACTCAAGATTGATTACAAACACCTGCATGCTTTGCATGATGTTTTTCTCAGTCCTTTCAGCCAGAAAGGAAGTTTTCAAAAGCTCTTACTACTATAGAAAACTTCTTCAAAGATAACATTTCAGCCCAACAGGCACTTCCTGCAATGGTCTTATGACCATGCCAGCATGTGTCACATGGGGGTGTGTGATCTCATGGGCATTTCAGAAAGTGCTGCCTGGATGAAATGCTTTCTCTGAAGGCAGCCACCTTGCTATGAGCGCACACACATGCTGTTTCAAGAAATAGAAAGTCAGGAAAGGAATAATGCAGCCAGGGGTGGCTGGCTGGCATGCAAAGAGGAGATCTGTGTTTATGTGGCAGTTCATATATACAAAACAAGAACTTGAAATAATGGAGAACTTGCATTTGAGATTGGACAGAGGAATTTGGAACCTGCTGAGCAAATTACAATTTCTGTTGGGGTGAGTTCACCCATCATTATATGTGTCCATGATTGCTAAAACCTCTGTATAATTAATTACAAACAGCAGAATCTAGCATTTAAGTAATTTGAATACATGCACTTATTTTCATAAATTATTATATAACTAGGAGGGATCATAGCTTGTTTTTAGAGATGCGTGAACCAGCAAAACACAAGCTCATCAAGGGTCTCTGAATTCCACCATGAAGCTCATTCCAACTCATGTCTGTATCTGGTTATAATCTTAAGCTTTTTTTTCCTTTTGTACCAAAAATTGTGTGTATCTTCATGCACATTTTTCCAAATGTACACACATCGGTTGTGAACATTTTTGAAATGGACAATTTTTTAAAAAGCATGTTTATGTGCTTTTTTTCAAAAGTCCACATATTTTCATACACATTTTTCAAATGCATTTTTTTGTTCCACGAAAAATCACATTGCAAGTTCAGACATTTACGGACTTTGGTCCGTGTTTGGTTTCAGGAGGTGTGAACAAATTCCTCACACATTGCTACTTGCTTGCACTTGCACATGCTTTACATACATTAGGTCCAGCTAGAATGATCATGGAGCAGTTTGATGTGGAAGATCTCTTTCTGTCTGAACAGTACTGGAGAGCAATACTGGTCTAAATTGACAAATAGTGTAACTGGTTATAAGGCAGCTTCTTATGATGAAAAAAAGCCTGAACACAACCACAACTTTTCTTGGGTCAGGGAAGGGACCTAATCTCCTTCCTAGCCTTTGAGTCTATCAGGCAGGTTTCCCTCAACCATCTATGACTCTCTCTCAAATTCACTACAGCCATAGAGCACCCCTTTTCCAAGAGAGTCCTATATCACCTGGTTCTCCCAAGGCCTATTTTTATAGAGAAAGGCAAGTGTTGTGAACTAGTCGTCTTGTGGAAGCTCAACTCCTGTGGGTTTGCTTGCTATCCTGCCACCTTTCTTTCAAAATGTGGATGTAAAAATACATGTCATTTATTCCTTGTCCATTTCTGCTACCACTATATGAACCCTTTATTTTCACTTGTTATCCTTTATCCTTGAAGTAGCTTGGAATAGGCGTAGGACAAAACACACCAGAGCTTTGTATTTCTAAGTAAAATAAAGATAGAATAAGGGTGCAATGCTATGGCCTCTAGACTCTGTCTAGATGGCCATAGGATAGGTCAGAGCCACAGGATAGGTCAGAGATTCAGAGCCACAGCTCCGACCTCAGAAATGAAGCTGGGACTCCAACTGTGGAACTCCCTCCCTCCCTCCTTGCAGCAGTTCTTTCTACGGCTGCAGCTCCCTCCAACGTTGCAAGTGCAACTTCAGAGCTGGCACTGGGGGAGTATGCCCCTTGGGTGCTTGGGAGTACTTGGCAGCTCTTTGAGACTGCCGGGGCATCCTGGCGCCCCTTGGTGCTTGAGGGTGCTTTGCAGCTCTTCGTGAGGCTGCCAGGATAGATGTGTCCCATTGAGGTGAATGCAGATGTAGACTGATGCAAATGACTGCTTGGAACTGGGCTTCCTCTGCCCTAGGCGGAGGTCACGCAGGTGGCGGTATGGGTGTGTGTGCTTGGTCTGGTTTCTCTCCACATTGTGTTTGTTTTAATGGTGTTTTAATGGTGTTTTATTGTATTTTATCATGTTGTACATCACCCAGGGTGGCTGGCCAAATGGGCGATTTAAAAATAAAATAAATAAAAATAAATTCTGGGGGGGTGGAGAAGGGAAGAGAGGAGTGAGGCTCCGCCGGGATATAATATATCCTGTTGTGGCCTCAGCCCCTCCTCCTTGCAAGCAGGGGCAAAAGACATAGATGGTCTAAAGGCTTAGCTGTGCAACAACTTGCACAAACAAGATGACATCCCCCCTCTCCCTTCTTTACTGCTTCAGATCACCCAGCCTATTCAGGAAATTTACCTGCTACAGCAAATATGTGTGTGGTTTTGTTTGTTTTTTGCTTTGAGAACTTGAAAAATAGAGATATTTATGGCATCCATAAAATAAATTGCATAAATTGAGCTTGGTAATGCGTAGGCCAGGGATATTGAATGGAGACTTGGAGAGCAATGTGCGCTTTACTATACAGAGATGCAGACATGCCTACTTTTAAGCCAGGCAGGAGGAGAGAGATGGATCCTGTGATGATTTCCCTTTCCATACATGGGGCTTTGTCCACAAATGTTTCAAGAATAGATTGTGACCTAGGAGGTCTCTTCCTAATCCAAACAGCCTTATGAGATATATGTTGTTAAAGTACAGCCTGAGATATTATTGGTGTTCACATCATTTACATCCCAATTCTAAATACTACTTTCTGTGTAAGTACTATTATTTCAATTACAGTAATACCTTGGATTGCAAGTAACTTGGTTTGAGAGCGTTTTGCAAGACAAGGAAATTTTTAAATATTTATTTAATTTTTTTTTTACTTGATATACAAGCGATGTCTTGCAATACAAGTACTGTAGTACAGCTTAAATTAAAAATCTCTACAAATTTTTTTGGGGGGATTTCGTTTTGATATAAGACTGTTTTGGATTACAAGCACATTTCTGGAACGAATTATGCTCTCAATGCAAGGCATGACTGTATATCCATTTCCAAGTAAATGGTGCTTAAGACCAGCAACCATAGAAAATAATGCATAATTTTTATATTTTACTTGAACTCAACTTCCATCTGTAGAAATAATGTGCATAAATCATAGAATTATTACATATCTCTGCTTGCCTTACATTTTAGGTGAACCAAGTCCCCCGTCTATTCATGGGCAGCCAGGTAGTGGGAAAAGCTTTAAACTTAGCATAACAAAACAAGATGATGGAGGAGCACCTATTTTGGAATATATCGTAAAATACAGAAGTGTAAGTATTTTATTGATTACAAGAAGATGCCTCTGTTATGTGTTGTTTTTTTTAGTTTGAACTTACAGAAAGGATTGTGGAAAATCACATGAAAGCTTGTGCCACAATTACTATATTCGTGTTTAAGGTGCTAGAATGTTGTTTGTTATATTTTCTGCAACATACTGGATGTGTTCAGATGACACGGTAAGCCACCCTAGCGAATAAGCTATGGATTTCATTTCATTTATTACATTTCTATACAGCCCAATAGTCAAAGCTCTCTGGACAGTTTATAAAGATTTAAACCTTAAAAATACATTATAAAAACCATATACATACAAACATATAAACATGCAACACAGGGAAAGACTCACATATATCTAAAATCAATATTAAACAACCAACAACAAGAAAAATTCAAAACCCGATTAAATCTCATCATATGCTGCTAAATGCCTGAAAGATGAAGAAGGTCTTAACCTTATGCTGGAAAGATAACAATGTTGGTGCCAGACAGGCCTCATAGGGAAGATCATTCAAAAATTGGGGTGCCAACACCAAGAAGGCCCTTTCCCTCTTTGCTGCCTTCTGAGCCTCCCTCAGAATAGGCACCTGGAAGAGGCCTTAGATGATGAATGTAGTATACTGATAGAATCATACTGGGTGAAGCAGAACAACCCCACAGTGTGCCTGACTGATGATGAGGCTCACTGTGGTTGTTCTCCCCCTCAGTCCTCCTCCACCAATATCCCAGTGTCTTTCACAGAAGAACCCATGTTGTGTCCCCCTCCCTGCTCCAATTGCTACCCCTTTTCATTTACCACCATTGTGTGTTTTTCCCCAGAGCTTCAAAAGAGTGCAAGTGGGATTCATTCTATTTTTTCCAGCTCCTGAAAATTGCTCTACTGTGTTCGTCATTTGTGTGTGTGTGTGTGTGTGTGTGTGTGTTCGTCTTTCACCGGTTTGCAAGTGTGCACTTACGGATGTCTGATATGTGTGGTCTTGCGTTGGCAATAGCCGTGTAAGTTTCAGCTGTCTAAGGGAGTGAAGTACAGTAGGTAACAGACAGAAATGGACAAGGCGAGACTGCATATAGGCTAATTTGTGCATAGTTGCCAGCTGTCAATTGCCTAGCTGTCAACTGATAGAACTGTCAAGGACCTGCAGTAACCTTAGCAGTGCTTCGAAAAGAGGGTGGAGTTATTATCTCCCCTTTCTGCAGTAGCTGGAAACTCAGAGAAGTGTTAAAATGGTAGAAGACAGTGACAACTGTCAGTTCAACACTTAAAAGCCAGAGGATTACATTGCTAAGGGGGTGTTATTGTTGCCACCCCCTTTTGGTGCACCTACTTTTGCTGCTTTCCCCCCTTTACTTTTCAATTGACAGCTAGGCAATTGACATCTGGCAACTGTGCGTGCACAAATTAGCCTATATGCAGTTTCACCTTGTCAGTCTGTTACCTATTCCACTTCCCTTTGACAGTTGGAATTTATGCGGCCATTGACAAGGCAAGACTACACATATCAGACAGCTGTAAGTGCATGCTTGCGCACCTGTGAAAGACTGGCAAAAAGATAAATTAAAAATTGACAAACGCAGTTGCACAATTTTTCTGGCACTGAAGAATATGTACCCAGTTGTACTTTTTGGAAATGCAACTGGGGAAAAAAGGTGGCAAATGGTGATGGTCACTCCAAAGTGTCGCTTTGGCATAGGTAGAGCGTCTGTCATTGGCAGCAGCAAGGGCAAGATCGTGAAGAGTGACGGGGGTTTGCCACTCTTGCCAAGTGGCTCACTAGCTGATCTCACTAGCTGATCCCCACAACCCACAGTGGAATCAGTCTCCTGGGTTCAGATGACACAACAATCCATTGTGGGTTGAAAAACCCCTAGAACAAGCCACGGATTGTCAGGGTGGCTTGCTGCCCCCAAATAAGCCACGCTGCAGGAAGCAGTCTACTGTGGCCTGTTACCCATGATGGGTTGTTGTGTCATGCGAACCCAGTCACTAAGAAAACTGCCCCTTTAGAATCAATAAATGTCTGTCTACAGATAAGGAATTCAGACTTCCTGGCCAGATGCGGTATTAGGACAGTTACCAGCGTGGTAAAGGGATATTTAACATTCTATGTTAGCCTTTCCCTACCTGGTGCCCTCCAGATGTTGGACTGCAACTCCCATAATTCCATGACTAAATCTGGACATAGAGTTGGAGAGGGCCTTGTAGACCATCTAGTTTAGCTCCCTGCTTCATGGAGCTATGTTACGGTAGTCATATTGAATAGCTAATGATTTCATTTGCCAAAGTATTTTACAACTTACCTGAATTGCTGTTGGAAGTTTGCTTGGTGTTCTACATTTCCTACTTCTCATTCCATATTTGAAAAGATAGTACACAATAAATTATGGGATTGGTTTTCTCATTAAAAATCATTTTTATATGGAAATATTTATTTTCATTGTGAACAACAGTGATTGACAACACTGACATTCCCACCTTCACTCTAATAAATTTATTCTTTTGCCTAAAGAGATAATTTGTCACAGACAGATTTCTATTATATTCTCTCTCTCTCTCTCTCTCTCTCTCTATATATATATATATATATATATATATATTTCTATGTATATATTTCTATATAATGACAACAAGAATAGAAAGAAAATAAGAAAGCAACATTGGAGCAGCTGTTCCCTCAATGGCCAATGGCTAGTCACCCAATAATAATTTTATTCATTTATTTTGCTATGATGGTCTTCCTGAGGGAGGTAGAGGGTGCAATCTCCTAGTGGCCCTGTAACTCCTGGCTAGTGACAGAGGCCAGAATTTTCTTACTTTAAGCTCTGCAGTCTCAGGGCAACTGGCAGTTGGAGCTGAGTATACTTTCTGGCAAGGAAGGGGGAAATAAGCTCTCTGCAGCTGCTTCTCTACTGGCCAATGGATGGGGACAAGTTGTCTCCCCCTTGTTCTGATGTTCTTCCTGTGAGGCAGGGGATGTAGGCTCCCCTGCCTCACACCATGGGACTATCTCAGTTTTTACAGCTTTACATGGCCAGAGGAGGTAGCTGAGACAGATCTGAAAACACTTTTTCTGGCATTAAGAATAGTATTGTATTTTGGATAGGCAAAGGAGGGGGGAAATCAGGGTGGGGGGAAGGGTGAACAGGCAGAGTAGAGGGCAGGTTCTTAGCCACTTTTTGCAAGGTTGTGAAGTGCTTAAATGCATCAATTAAAAATCTTGCAAAATTAGTGCCACAACCTATTATTTCGCATTCCACCTTTTTACTTGCTTTTTCTCTAGCAGAATTCATTTGGAGTTAGTTCAGAATGGCCCCAGTTACCCTGCAGACCTGGAGAGAGGCACAGTCTCGTCTCCGGTACTGGCCAAAGACCTAACACCACTGGGAGCCTACATCCCCTGCCTCACAGGAAGAACATCAGAACAAGGGGGAGACAACTTGTCCCCATCCATTGGCCAGTAGAGAAGCAGCTGCAGAGAGCTTATTTCCCCCTTCCTTGCCAGGAAGTATACTCAGCTCCAACTGCCAGTTGCCCTGAGACTGCAGAGCTTAAAGTAGGAAAATTCTGGCCTCTGTCACTAGCCAGGAGTTACAGGGCCACTAGGAGATTGCACCCTCTACCTCCCCCAGGAAGACCATCATAAGCTGAGATTGAAGACTTCTACAGTTCCAGTAGGGTTGCATCTCTCATGAGAACAGAGGATGCAGCTTTGCTAATTCCATATTGGTTTTTCTGACTCTAGTATAGATTGTAGGGTTTGGTAGGGAAGAAACAGGTGTTGCTACATACTTAGTTTCCTGAGCCTTCTTGCCTCTCATCTCAAGCAAACAGGTGGGTGATAAATTATTCCACCACATTATAAAGCATTTCAATGGAGATAGAAGAGGCAAGCGATAGTCAAGGAGTGAGAAACAAAACATAAGCAGATGACATTTCAGAACAAAATATTCCAACTAACTCTTAAAGCAGCCTTGTCAGCAAGGTAAGTTAAAAAATGGACTTTGTAAATTTAAGCCCATAAAGAAATTAACACTTTGTTCCACATGATGATGATGATGATGATGATGATGATGATGATGATATGTGACTGGAGCATAAAAAGAACATGCAGCAACCTTAATCATGCTTTGTTTGAGAACAATGTAGTGACATTGAGTAAGAGCTCATTTCTATTTTATTCTGTGCAAAAAATTATTATGTAACATATTTCATTCTACCATGTATTGAACAAACCTTTCTATGTTCTACTCATTTTTATCACTATGTACAGGTGGCATGCATGGTTCTGGGGTTTACTATGTATTTGACACAATTTTATACTGCCTTTCATTATTAATTTCAGAGTGCTTTATGTCTCAAAGCTCCTCAGGAAAATTTACAGGAGAAATGTGACAAAGAATAGAATAATGGAGACAAGGTGGTCTTGAGGGATATATTTGAATATCTACATTCATGTTTAGAATGAATACAAAACTTTAAAAAAGAATGGGACATTGCATTGTTCTATCATCTATTTCTAGTTAAAGTTTCCACTTCCTCAGGATTCTGCAACTGCCTACTTTTATTCTGCAATTTTGGCAAAGTCCAGTCCTTTTTTTTCCTGTATAATGAATCCAACTCTTCCCCTTTATTATGAAGATGTCATGCTAACAGTGACATTTTAACAAGTGTATATTCTTAAAGAGATAATGCTTCCCACATGTACCAACGTAGAAAATAGTATTGTAAACCACCATAGTAATCCTCTGAGCTGGGTTAATTCGCTGCCACAATTTCCATATGAGAAAATATATACAAACTGTTGCTTTCTGACATATTTGCAGAACATTTTTGTAGCTACCCAGGTCTGAGCTTTACCTATGAATTTACCTCACTTTCCATAATCTTCCACTCTCCATATATAGAAATCAAGGGAGAAGGGGATATAGAGATCTAGATGGGCCATTATAACATTATATTTCTAATAGGAATAAATCCGTGACTGAGTGACTGAGGAACTTGGGTGACTGAGGTCCAAGTATTTGCGCGTGTATAGGTGAGATAATGAAGAGTCAGACACAGGTATATATGGTTTCAAATCAGGGCCACATTTATTCAGTTGAAGATCTGCAAAGGGCGAAGGGTGGTACTAACCTAGCCCGGCCATTGGCCGGGAAAAACCCAATAATTGACGAATGCATCCTAACTGGACCAGAGGCGGGATGGCCCGCCACCGTCCAGTTGCACTCCATGTGGAGCTGGAGGGCCTTACCATCGTTGCCTCCCATTGGTGCCTCAAGGCAGCCAATGTAGGTGAGAAAAGCAGCACCCCAAAGACGTCCCAATCTCCCTCCTGCCAAGCTGCAAGACATTAGCGAGGGAAGCCTTGGGTAAACGTCAGTCACCTTGAAATGTGCCACTGGATGATCACCATAACCCTAAGCCCCACTGCCTAATCCCGTACTTCCTCAAAATGCGACCAATTTAACTATGATCCCCTTGGTGGGATCCAATTCAAATTCAAAAATTCCCCCATCCTGATTCACAGTGTAGAGTAGGCGAAACACGCCCATTTCCCTGGCCAATTGAGACAATGAGCCAAAATTCCTACTCGGCCCCCTTTAAACGGGCGACCAGAGGAGCCTACACTGCTAACAGGGCGGGAGGGGAGGGAGCCGGAAAATGAAAGAGACCGAGGGCGGGGATACAGGTGCTTAAATGAGCCCCCCGTATCCCTGCCCCAACCAAGCCCATTGGCTCAGCTGGCAGTGACCTGTCCAAGGTGCGGGGCCAGGGGAAGTATTTTCTCTTTACCAAAAAAGAAGGTTGCTAACTAAATATTGAGATCCTTAGTTTTAGCATAAGTATTAAATTATGCAGGCTGAATAATTTCAGCAGGCTGAAAGCAAAAAGTAAGGTAATTACAACCTCCGTTGTGGAACTTCAGTATGCTGATGATAATGTGGTCTCCGCACATTCAGAGGATGATCTCCAAACTATCCTAAATGCTTTTGCAGAAGCATACGAAAAACTTGGTCTCTCACTTAACATCAAAAAAACCAAAGTGCTTCATCAGCAAGTGCAAGCCAATCCTTTGGTGATGCCATCTATCCAGCTTGGCGGGACAATACTGGAAAATGTCGATCATTTTCTCTATCTTGGCAGCTATCTTTCTGTTACAGCTAACATCGACAGTGAAATCCAGCATCGTTTGAGCTCCGCAAGTGCCGCATTTTCTCGAATGAAACATAGAGTGTTCGAGGATCGGGATATCTGTAAGAAGACCAAAACGCTGGTTTATGAAGCCATTGTATTACCAACTTTATTGTATGCCTGCGAAACATGGACTATCTATAAACGTCACTTCCACCTCCTTGAAAGGTTTCATCAACGTTGCCTCCGGAAAATCCTGCAAATTACTTGGGAAGATAGGCGAACAAATGTCAGTGTACTGGAAGAAGCAAAGACTACTAGCATTGAAAAAATGATCCTTCAACGCCAACTTCAGTGGACCGGTCATGTTGTTCGAATGCCTGACTGCCGTCTCCCAAAGCAGTTACTTTACTCCCAACTCAAGGATGGAAAGCGGAATATCGGTGGTCAATATAAGAGGTTTAAAGATGTTCATAAGGCTAATCTAAAAAAATGCAATATAAACATCGAAAACTGGGAAGCTCTGGCCCATGAACGATCTAAATGGAGGTTGGCCTTTCACAAAGGTTCCATGGACTTTGAAGAAGCCCGAGTGCAAGGTGAAAGGGAGAAACGTGCTAAGCGAAAAGCACGTCAAATGAATCCTTTACAGGACCATCTTCTATCTGGTAACCTGTGTCCTCACTGTGGGAAGCTGTGTGGATCTAGAATTGGCCTCCACAGTCACTTACGGACCCATCGCTAGAGTCTACACAATCTTCTTTAGAATTTCCTCCTTTTATCCCGGAAGACAATCTTACTCGGTCACGAGTGATCGCCTGATGATGATGAAATTAGTATTAAATTCCTTAGTTGTTTTTTTTTTTAAAGTATTACTCTTCCTTTTTGTTTCACGCCATCATTCTAGATCTTAGAATAGGTGAGAAAATCTCAAAAAGACAGGATATTTTAAGCATCAATATTCAATTTTAGATCACTATTGGCAACCTGTTGATGTATAATGCAATCTCCATCTGTCATTGTAAATCTAGAGAATATTCTATTCATCTCTCAAAATTTGCTATTAACTTAGTGACTATCTTCCATTTACTTCCCATTTTTGTCTTTCAGAAATAAAGATGACCAGGGTCCACTAATAAGCATTATATCATTATATTTCTCCCTTTTTGGACTTTACAGTTATCATTGCTTTCTCAAATTACTTTTTTATATCCAGTATAGTTGTTTACTAGATGTTCAGAGATAGAAAGCAAAATAACACAGTGGATATAGACTTATTTTGCTTTCTCCCCATGTAACATCTAGCAAACAGTGATACCTTTTTCATCCAATATAATATTGCTTTAGAAAGAAGCTATTGTTTTAGTTTAAAATGCTTTGTCGGAAGTAAACAAAATATTTCTTTATTTGGTGGTTCTTGGTAATGCAGAAGGGATAACAGTTACTACTATTCCCAGGTCTTTTTCATACTTTATATTTCCTCAGAATATTGGACTGGTGGACTCTAGATACTAGAAAGATACTAGGAATATAAAAGAAAATGTTTTTTGTTTAGTTATTTAAAATCAGTCATACTAATTATTATTTAATTTGTTTCCATTTTCTCCATTCATTTTTAATTGCTTTCAGTGGGAGACCCAACTGCTATTTTGCTGTTGGTAAATTGTATATTTTGCTGCCAATTGGAATGAAATGTCCAGATATTCTATTATTCCTTGAAGGAATTAGACTTGCCAAATTTCAGATAGGGGAAATGGTTCCTGTGTTATAGGAAATTTTAAAAGACACACAGACACAGCCTAACTAATATTAATTAATCCGCAGTAGCTAACTGCTACATAGTAAGTAGAACTTAAAATATGACAGAGGGCTGGGCAGACCTGAGTACTGTTTCTTCAAAAACACACACCAAAGAACAGACCAAAAGAGGAACCTATAAACCCTCATTTTACAAGCAGAAATAATTAATTTCAAGAAATTCAGGGAACAAGGAAAAATAATTCAGGCAAAAAAAAAGCTTTCATCTCCCTCTTTAGTAGTTTTCCACAAATCATTCTCCTTGCCACATTCTGTGTGGAAAGAAGACCTATCAGGAGGATTTTCATCACATTTGCCAAAATGTGTTTTAAGTTGAAAATTGGACAGCTTACAACGTCAAGCACCCTTTCCTTTCTCTCCTCCTCCCTGTATTGTCCATCTGTTTTATTCTGGCTGCTAGCAGAAAATGGATGCAAAAATGGCTCAGAATGATTTCTGAATTAATATATGACATTCAGAACAATTCTGGAAATCTGGCATTGCGCGTGTAAAGGCGAGATAAAGAAGAGGCAGACACAGGGTATATGGTTTCAAATCAGGGCCACATTTATTGAATTGAAGATCTGTGAAGGGTGAAGTGCGGTTCTAACCTAGCCCGGCCCTTGGCCGGGAAAAAAGACCAATATTTGGCGAATGCATCCTAACTGAACCGGAGGCGGGATGGCCCGCCACCGCCCAGTTGCCCTCCATGTGGAGCTGGAGGGCCTTACCATCGTCACCTTACTTTGGCGCCTCCAGGCTCCCAAAGTAGGTGAGAAAGGTAAAACCCCAAAGCCGTCTCAATCTCCCTTGTGCCAAGCCTCATGGCATTGGCGAGGGCAGCCTTGGGTAAACGTCAGTCACCTTGAAAGGTGCCACTGGATGATCACCATAACCCTAATTGTTCCTGCCTAAACTGACCAGCTGCCTGCCTCCTCTCTCCTCCCCCAAGCGCAAGCCTTCTCCCCGGCCCCAGGTGAGGGGCCATTGGAAGTTCTTTTGTTGCTTTAATGAAACAGACGAAACAAATGGGCCCCCTTCATTTCAATTTTTCATGCATTATGCAGACCCCTACCAGATACAAAAACTTCCCATAGGTTATATGTGCTTATGAAGAATCTATAAACCCCAACTCTTGTAATTTTAGCATACTAATACTCAACTGCACAGAGGTACATCTCCTTTTGTTCAGAGAAAATGTATCCTAAAGAAATGTTTTCCCTTCATAATCCAAATGATAACAATGGGATTTACATCATTGTGAAATGTATCAGCTTCCTAATCTAGGCAGAGTGATCCACACATAGAAACGAGCATATGAGCGCCAGCAATGTGTTGTGGCTGCAGAAATGGCAGATGCTATTTTGGGCTGCATTAATATCTTGGATAAGGAGGTGCAGGGATTGCTTATCTGATTTGCAGATGACACAAAATTGGGTGGACTAGCTAGTACTCTGGAAGACAGAAACAAAATTCAAAGTGATCTCGATATGCTGGAGCACTGAGCAGAAAACAAGAGAATGAAATTTAATAGGAATAAATGCCATGTGCTGCAGCTAGGGGAAGAAAAAACCCAAATGCACAGTTACAGGATGGGGGATACTTGGCTCAACAATACTACAAGTGAGAAGGACATTGGAATTTATGTAGATCACAAGCTGAATATGAGCCAACAATGTGATGTGGCTGCAAAAAAGGCAAATGCTATTTTGGGCTGCATTAATAGAAGTATAGCTTCTAAATCACGTGAAGTACTAGTTCCCCCTACTCAGCACTGGTTAGGCTTCATCTTGAGTAGTGCAACCAGTTCTGGGCACCACACTTTAAGAAGGATGCAGACAAACTGGAAAGGGTTTAGAGGAGGGCAATAAAGATGATCTTGGGACTGGAAGCAAAGCCCTCTGAGGAGAGGCTGAAGGAACTGGGCATGATTAGCCTGCAGAAGAGAAGACTGAGGGGAAATATGATAGCACTCTTCAAGTACTTGAAAAGTTGTCACACAGAGGAGGGCCAGGATCTCTTCTCGATCATCCTAGATTGCAGGACACAGAATAATGGGCTCAAGTTATAGGAAGCCAGATTCCGCCTGGACATCAGGAAAAATTTAAATTTCCTGACCCTTAGAGCAATACAACAATGGAACCAACTACCTAGGGAGGTAGTGGGCTCTCCCACACTGGAGGCATTCAAGGTGCGGCTGGATAGCCATCTGTCAGGGATGCTTTGACTTGGATTCCTGCATTGAGCAGGGGGTTGGACTCGATGGCCTTATAGGCCCCTTCCAACTCTACTATTCTATGATTCTATGATTCTATCTGTGCATAATGTAGTCCTGAAAATGTAAGTGTGCTGCATGGGGGAAGAAACAAAGCCTACCTTGTATCTGCTACCCAATAATGTGAGTATAGTGCTCTATTCAGCATGGCAGATATTTGTGCATAGCTATGAGTGTGCAGCCCACTACTGCATTCAAAGTTATTTGCTGGACCATTGACAACAGTCCAGAAACCCTATGTATACAAATATATCTCTTCACCATGTATAGTTGGGTGGAGCTTCCTACATTCTTTCCCTGACCACAGCCATCAACAAGAAACTGTTGCGCGTGTATAGGTGTGATAATGAAGAGTCAGACACAGGTATATATGGTTTTCAGGGCTACATTTATTGAATTGAAGATCTGCGAAGGGCGGTACTAACCTAGCCCGGCCATTGGCTGGGAAAAAACCAATAATTGGCGAATGCATCCTAACTGGACCAGAGGCGGGATGGCCCGCCACCATCCAGTTGCACTCCATGTGGAGCTGGAGGACCTTACCATCATCGCCTCCCATTGGCGCCTCAAGACAGCCAATGTAGGTGAGAAAGGTAGCACCCCAAAGACGTCCCAATCTCCCTCCTGCCAAGCTGCAAGACATTAGCGAGGGAAGCTTTGGGTAAACGTGCCACTGGATGATCACCATAACCCTAAGCCCCACTGCCTAATCCCGCACTTCCTGAAAATGCAACCAATTTAGCTATGATCCCCTTGGTGGGATACAATTCGAATTCAAAAATCCCCCCACCCTGATTCACAGTGTAGAGTAGGCGAAACACGCCCATTGCCCCAGCCAATTGAGACAATGAGCCAAAATTCCTACTCGGCCGGCCCCCTTTAAACGGGCGACCAGAAGAGCCTACACTGCTAACAGGGCGGGAGGGGAGACAGCCGGAAAACAAAAGAGACAGAGGGTGGGGATACAGGTGCTTAAATGAGCCCCCTGTATCCCTGCCCCAGCCAAGCCCATTGGCTCAGCTGGCAGTGACCAGTCCTGCTACCTGATTCCCCACTCCTCCCCCACGTGCAAATCTTCTTCACAGCCCCAAGGTGTGGGGCCAGGGGAAGTCTGTTGCGCATGTATAGGTGAGATAATGAGGAGTCAGACACAGGTATATATGGTTTCAAATCAGGGCCACATTTCTTGAATTGAAGATCTGCGAAGGGCAAAGGGTGGTACTAACCTAGCCCGGCCATTGGCCAGGAAAAAACCAATAATTGGCGAATGCATCCTAACCGGACCAGAGGCGGGATGGCCCGCCACCATCCAGTTGCACTCCATGTGGAGCTGGAGGGCCTTACCAACGTCGCCTCCCATTGGTGCCTCAAGGCAGCCAATGTAGGTGAGAAAGGTAGCACCCCAAAGACGTCCCAATCTCCCTCCTGCCAAGCTGCAAGACATTAGCGAGGGAAGCCTTGGGTAAACGTCAGTCACCTTGAAAGGTGCCACTGGATGATCACCATAACCCTAAGCCCCACTGCCTAATCCCACATTTCCTGCCACAGGGTGAGACAAGTTTTCGCTTAGTCGAATCTCCCCCACCTGCCCGATAAAAAAGCGAGCAGGGCCCTTCGCAGATCCCCAATTAAGAGATCATTACCAACATCGGATAGGTGTACCCCATCCAGCTGATACAGCTCCCTCCGGGCCAAGGATATAGTGGGATGGGATATACAAAACCCAATCCCTCCTATGGCCCTACAAACCTCGCCGTTCACTTTCCTAACCGCTCTGTTCAAGGCCTTGGGGTCGGCACCCCCCTGCCAACTGAAGCGCGGTATCATGAATGACCAAAGTATCCGAACTCCCGTCCAGCAGTGCTGGATGCATGTGATGTCGAATGACACCTGTAAAATCAGGGCCTTGCCTTTCAACAAGCCCAAATCATTCCCCCCCAAATGGAGGATTAGGACATCCGGGGGGGACGACAACTGGTCAGACCGGAACAAAGTGTGGAGGAGGTCCTGCCATCTCATGCCAAATGCTTGGAGTGTGGAAAGACCTTCATTAGGAAGTACAGGCTCACTCATCATGAAAGAATTCACACAGGGGAGCAACCATATGAATGCTTGGAATGTGGAAAGGGATTCAGTTCGAAGACACAGCTCACTTATCATGAAAGAATTCACACGGGGGAGAAACCATATCAATGTTTGGAGTGTGGAAAGAGATTCAATTTGCACGCACAGCTCACTTCTCATCTAAGAATTCACACAGGGGAGAAACCATATGAATGCTTGGAGTGTGGAAAGAGATTCAGTTCGAAGAGTCATATGACTTATCATCAAGGAATTCATACCGGGGATAAACCATATGAATGCTTGGAGTGTGGAAAGAGATTCAGTTCAAAGACACAGCTCACTTGTCATCAACGAACTCACACAGGGGAGAAACCATATCAATGCTTGCAGTGTGGAAAGAGATTCACTCGGAAGACAAATTTACTTTCTCATGAAAGAATTCACACAGGGGAGAAACCATATGAATGCTTGGAGTGTGGAAAGAGATTCAGTTCAAAGACACAGCTCACTACCCATCAAAGAATTCACAAAGGGAAGAAACCATAACAATGCTTGCAGTGTGGAAAGAACTTTCATTGGAGGGAAAGCTTAATGTACCATCAAAGAACTCACACACGGGAGAAACCATATAATTGGTTGGGAATGTGGAAAGAGCTTCAGTCAGAACATACATCTCACTTATCATCAAAGAACTTACACACGGAAGATACCATATAAATGCTTGGATCATGAAAAGAACTTTGATTTGTGGAAAAGCTGCACTTAACATCAAAGAAATACAGGGGAGATATTATATCAATGCTTGAACACAATTTAATTCATATTTCATGTTGGAAAACCCATGTACACGGTGCACTGTATAAATGAATACCGGCATGGAGCCGTGTTTATGTGCTGAATCTCAAGCAACAAAGAGATATAAACATAGTTAACCTTTTTTCTCGTAAATTAATACATAGTGAGAAACATTGAGCTAGGTACCATCTTCCTAGATCACAGGGCTGGTTTGATTTTCTCAGTTAAGTGTTCCTGAGTTGCAAATCTCTTTACAAATTTAAGGGAATTTAATTTGATATTTTTTTTTTTAGCACTTTCCTATTTTTGGAAAGGTTAAAAAGAAGAAAAATGAATTTGTATTTCTATATGGAACACATGTTTCCACTTAGCAAAACCAAGACTATCATTCATTCATACACACACACACACACACACACACACAGACAGATATTACTTCGAGGAAAGACAACATCTATGTTTACTGCTGAGTGGAAACCAAAAAATTGACTTTTTTCAGGGTTTAGAAAAAATGATTTGTTTATATGTGGTTTTGTGGAATAATAAGAGGATAAAATTGGAGACAATAGAAAAAAGATTAATAAGAACATAAATTGGTGACAATAGAAAAAAGAGAACTTTTCTGTTCTGATTATTGGTTAGAGAAGCTATTTGTTACTTATATTTGCTGTTGAAAAATTCAGAAGTCCTTTTAGTTTTGTTAATTTTTAATTATCGTTATATGTTTTGTGATTGTTTTTATAGAAATAAAAAATGTTGGGTTTTTGTTTTTTTAAAAAAAGGCTTTTGGAAGTCCAAGTAAACAGTGTCTACCAGATCACCCCTGTGCACATGTTTATTTACACTCTCAAAGAACTGTAAAAGGTTAGTGAGACAGGACTTACCTTTGCAGAAGCCAAGGGCAAGGTCCTTGAGCGGGTGGTGGTCAACCAGCTCCAGGTTCTCTTGCATGAGACTGATTATCTGGATCCATTTCAGTCGGGGTTCAGGCCTGGTTTTGGCAAGGAAACAGCTTTGGTTGCCCTGTATGATGAGCTATATCGGGAGAGAGACAGGGAGTGTGACCTTGTTGATACTCTTGGGTCTCTTGGCTGTTTTTGATACCATCAACCATGGTATCCTTCTGGGGTGGCTGTCTTAGTTGCCAGTGTGGGTTACTGGATTGCAGTGGTTCTGCTCCTACTTGGATGGCCAGCTCCAGAAGGTAATGCTTGGGGAATGCTGCTCAGCCCAGTGGACTCTCCAGTATGGGGTTCCTCAGGGGTTGGTCTTATCCCGGGCCATGCTATTTAACATCTACATGCAACCGCTGAGTTGGGTCTGTGAAGGATTGAGGCCTACACAGGCTTGAGTTAGGTTGAGGCCTGAAGCCCCAAATATCTCCTGATGGTAGGGGGGCATTCTTGAGTTTCATTATCCCCCTAATGAAGTTAAGTTTCATTTCCCCAATTTCAGGTCACGTGATTGTAGCCTTCTAGTTCTGTGGGAGGGTATATAAAGAGGTGTGGGAAAGCTGCAGGGAGAGGAGAGAGAGAACAGAAGCTGCAGAGACAGAGAGACTGAATATCACAGAAAACTGCAGAACAGCCTGAGCTAGGATGGAAAGGAGTCTCTACTAAGGCATACAGATGAAAGCGGAGCTAGGTTAGAGAAAACTGTTATTATTTATTTTATTTCCATTATACATGCTTTTTGAACTCTTAACAGCTCTATTTGTGTAATTACCCTAAGTTAATGTGAATTTACCATACCAAATTTAGTAGAGTGAACAGTTATTGTTAACCTCAGATTGTCTGGAGTGTCTTTCACAACACGCCTAAGGTCTAATCCACGTTACTGGGAAGGAAAGGCAAAAGGCAGAGACTTGGCGTTCTGATGGCAGGATGGCTCTTAAAGTGGCAAAATACCTTTAAGGAACTGATAGGATATCCTAGAATATCGTAGGATCATAGAGTCTGAAGGGGCCTAGAAGGCCATTGAGTCCAACCCCCTGCTCAATGCAGGAAACCAGAGGAGTCTCCCATCCAAGTAATAACCAGGCCTGACCCTGCTTAGCTTTCCACACTCAGACAAGCTGAGCCAGTGTGAGCCACAGGCCTGAATATCAAGGTGTCCTGGTAAAGGTGGAACCTTGACAGGGTCATCCGGAGTTTTGCAGTGCGTTGCCATCAATACTCTGATGATGTGCAGCCCTATCTCTCCTTTTCATCTTGAGCAGGTGAGGCTATGGATGTGCTAAACCCGTGCCTGGCCACGACAATGGACTGAATGAGGGCTAACAAACTGAGTGTAGGGTCCGGGGCATGGGCGGCAAGGGTCTCTGGCTGGAACGCCGGGGGCCAGGGGATGATGGGAGGCTGGAGCGGGCGAGAAGAGTGCAGAGTCCAGGAGCCATGCCGGGGTCAGTACTCGTAGCAAGCAAGGTGGGGCCAGAGGCGAGAGGCAAGTCCAGGCGGGGCCAGAGGCGAGAAGCAGGTCCAAGAGTAACAGAGTCCAGACAAGGGCCAGAGGCAGAAGCAGGGTTGAGAGGCAGGCGAAAGGCAGTCACGTACCAGGTAGAGCAGGGCCAGAGCATAGAGCCGTAGATCGCGGGAAGTGATAATTCCCCTTTACTCGGCACTGGTTAGGCCTCATCTTGAGTACTGCGTCCAGTTCTGGGCACCTCACTTTAACAAGGACATAGACAAACTGGAGAGGGTTCAGAGGAGGGCAACAAGGATGATAAAGGGACTGGAAACAAGGCCCTATGAGGAGAGACTGAAAGAACTGGGCATGTTTAGCCTTCAGAAGAGGAGACTGAGGGGAGATATGATCACACTCTTCCAGTACTTGAAAGGTTGTCACACAGAGGAGGGCCAGGATCTCTTCTCGATCATCCCAGTTTGCAGGACACGGAATAATGGGCTCAAGTTACAGGAACCTAGATTCCACCTAAACATCAGGAAAAATTTCCTGACTGTCAGAGCAATAAGACAATGGAATCAACTACCTAGGGAGGTGGTGGGCTCTCCCACTCTGGAAGCATTCAAGGTGCAGCTGGACAGACATCTGTCGGGGATGCTTTGACCTGGATTCCTGCACTGAGCAGGGGGTTGGACTCGATGGCCTTGTAGGCCCCTTCCAACTCTACTTTTCTATGATTCTATGATTCTATGGACGTCCGCCGAAGGCTCGATCTCCAGGTGAGACCTGAAGTCGGACGTGGCAGCTCGTCTTGCCACCCAGTAAACCATACTGTGCCCACAGATCAGCACACGGACAGTCCTGCCTCCACTCCGGTGACCTGGAAGAGAAACACAGCCTACGGCAGTACAATCATGACAATTCACCCACATAGGACTGGTATGACCGGGACGTCCAACAACCCACTGCCTGGACCCCCTCCTGGGAAAAACTCAGTTTGGCCGCAGTGGATGTGCCGCCAATCCGGAAGAAGTGGGTTCCGAAATGCAAGTGTGCCATGCCCAAGGCTGCAAGAGCGGACTTCGTCACCAACCAAAACTGGAACTTGGTCAATGGCGAGCCATCTTGATGACAAAACAGACTGCCCTCAACAAGTCCACGGCCTGCCACGAAGGCGTGTAAAGCCTGGACTGGACACAGCTCTGCTACCGACCCCGCATGTAGCAGAATGGTTGACCCTCTACCCAACTGGTCAGTCTTAGACCTTCGCACTTGTATTTTTGCCCACAAGGCATGCAGGGAGAGGTCAGAAAATTGCAGGGCTCGTACAGATACATCAAAGCGGGATTGCGCTACCAATTCTGAGATGCGGAGAGCACCAAAAAAGGCAGTCAGGGCCGCTGCATGAAATAAGACCGCCTCATAAGGAGAATGGCAAACTGTAGGCCAAAGCCTGTGGAGCTTAAGCAAAACCTCGGGAGACACAGGGACCCTCGAGTCCAGTGGTCGGGGGCACTCCCTGCACCACCCGGCCAACATTCTTTGAACCCGGAAATCATTTGTGTAATCGGGAAAACCCTGTGCCTTGGCCAAAAATGACAGGGCAGCTATCTTACCCCTAACCGTCTTGACTGATGACCCCCGCTGCAGAATGGAAATGCAAAACTGCATAAGGTGTTCAACTGGCACTGGCCACAACATAGGAAGGTGGGCAGCCTGTCTGAAGGCAGCAAAATCCCTACCTGCACGCATATAAGCCTCTTGTGTGCTAGGCGCTATTGAACACCAAATGGCCTGTGAGGCGGCCGCTCGCCAATCTGCCAAAGATAATCTTGCATCAAGACAGTGGACTACACCTATCTCATCCATTGGATCATGGTCCTTATATTATTTTTTAAAACTCACTTGGAATTGTCCACATATCACTTGGAATTGTCCATGATGGATAATTGTCCATATCACCATTTGAGGCTGGTTCTACTTGAGTATTGTCAATTTAAATCAATTTCTCTGTTAATTTGTAGCATTTTAGTAACTCCTTTAATGCTTCCTCTCAAATTCACAAATATACCCTCACAAATGCAGGGTGCTCTTGTATCATGGTGTGCTGCTTTCATAGTTCCCCATCCCCTTCCATCCTATGAATAAGATCCAGAGAATTGCTTTCCTGCCTCCTCTTTTCATTGCACCCCTTTGTACCTACACCCCCACCCACCCACTGCAGACTATTCCTCTGTGTTGGGGGATCCACCAGAATGACATGGGATGTTGCATGGGGGGAGGGGCTACAGCTACATGGAAGAATGAGTGTAAATCATAGAACCCGCCTCCTTGGTGCAAGCAGAAGTCCCTTCTGCTTGCACAAGAGGCTGTCTGGATCCCACCTGCAATCCCAGTGCAATAAAAGTGGTGTGTGCATTGTTACTGTTTCTGAATATAATTTGGATGTATTATTTTTTATTTATTATACACCGGTGTTCTTCAGATTTTAAATGCCTATTTATATGAATCAGAGTATGTAGAAATAAGGGGCTAGATTACTCTAGAAGCACATTTTGATTATAGTAATGAAGACTATAACTGCATTCCATATTATTTTCCAGTTGGCTATAGAGGAAAGTGCAATAAACATCCTACCTGAATTTTTATCTGAAGGAAGGCAGTAGATTCTCACATTAGCATAATTATGACATTGAACTTCAAAAGTTTAAATAGCCAGACATGAGGGAATAGTAGCCCGCTGCTGGATTCAGTTTTGAAGCATTCTCCTGAAAATGGAAAAAAACCTATTAGTTATCAGATCCTTCTGCAGGATTATATGATAGTATTCATATGGTGCATAAACACTTCACATACATCATCTCCATAATCAGCCCCGTAAGGCAAACCAGTATTATTGCCACATATCGAGGGCTAAGGGTGATAGAGTAGTGGCCTAAAAAGGCCACCTAGTGAGTTCGTAGCGGAGGTTATATTTGAATCAGGAACTTCCTGGTTCTCAGTATACATGTTTAACTGCTGTGCTACCCAGCCACATTAAATTAAATAGTTAAATAAAAGAGTTTTATATGTTTTTATCCCAATTCCTACTGAAGCTAGTGCGGATTTCATATCAACTGCATCTTGTATGCTCGATAGGAAAGTACAGTCATATACTAGATGCCTAACTTTGGATCAGTTGGGACTTATTTTTGACAATACTTAGCATAAGGGCTGAATTCATCACAATTTTAATTATTATTTACATTTTCACAGAAAGATAAGGAAGAACAATGGCAAGAGAAAAAGGTTCACTGGTAATAAAGACCACATTATTCTAGAACATTTGCAGTGGACAATGGGCTATGAAGTGCAAATTACTGCTACCAACAGGCTGGGATATTCAGAACCAACTTCATATGAGTTCATTATGCCGCCAAAGCCCAATATTATTACAGGTAAGTTAATTTTAATATACTATCTAGCAGTGACCTATGCTCTTATTTTGATATTAGTAGGATTCATAGACTTGCTCTCTCAATATAAAATCACTAGGCTCACTATAAACTTAGTTTCCTATGATTGGTAGCATTACTAGACATTAAGCTTACAATTCTTTCTTGCATTTTATGTGCTGGCATGTACTGAGGGATAGATATTGTAAAAGAAAGCATTTACCATACTTCTACAGTGTTAAACTTTACACGGTCTACAGTTAGGTAGTTATATCCAATCAACAGCAATCAGTTTTGTTGCCCCCCACACTTAGAACAAGATTCTGCATGATACAAATGTAAAGGGCTCCTGGAGGATGAGACTGAAGAGATGGAAGCGCAGTTGCCAACAGCTTGTCACAAAGAATATTAGAAACTATGTCTCCCTTGCATCACAAATACTGTAGAAATGAGTGCACTAGATATTTCTGAATGTATGTGGGTCAGGCATGCTCTGTCCCACTTGCATTGCATAGGATGCTGGTCTAGCTGCAGCTGTTTTGGCACAAGCTTCCGTTCCATGACTGCATGAAATAGTAGTATAGGATTAGGCTGTCCAATAGTTACTGACATGAGGTTTCATTCTAAATCTGCCAAATAGTAATGATGTCTTTTTTGTCTAATTACCGGCTTGTAAACAAAAAAGCTTGTGTATGTTACATTCACTGTGAAGTTTTGTCAAAAGTTACTTTCAGCTATAGTGGCCTAGACATTTAGGCCCTTTTTTACATTAAGCCACATACCTTACAACTTAACTTCAACATATGTTGACCCCTAATTTGGAAGATTTTTAAAATCATTAGGTTTCAGTATCATGTGTTTTGTGTCAGGAATTTCCATGGACAGCCAACACCATAGAGTAGAACTCTGGAAAACTCTAAATAAAGGGTCAAGTTCCACACACTACCCTTTGGCGACATTCACAAGAGCCCGAAAGCTGTTTTAATGGCACTGCATAGTGAATGCCATTGGTCTAGAGACCAGGGGTAGACAACAATTTGGGCCCATGGACATATTTAGATACAGTCATGCCTTGGATTGAGAGCATAATTCATTCCAGAAACGTGCTTGTAATCCAAAACACTCTTATATCAAAACGAAATCCCCCCCAAAAAAATTGTACAGAGATTTTTAATTTAAGCCATACTACAGTACTTGTATTGCAAGACATCGCTTGTATATCAAGTAAAAAATAAATAAATAAATATTTAAAAATTTGCTTGTCTTGCAAAACACTCTCAAACCAAGTTAGTTGCAATCCAAGGTATTACTGTACTTGAAAAACTGTCCTGGTCATAGCCATGTGTGGGCATGGTTAGCCACAAAGGACAAGTAAGCTGCCCAGAGGCATTCATGGGAAATTAAGATGGCTGCAGTAGCTAGAGGCTCCCGTTTTGCTTTGAAGCAATCCCAGGTGCCAGTAAGAAAAATAAAATAAAAAATTAAATAGAAGTTGGAAGGAGTAGGGTGTCTCAGTAGGCACCAAAGAAGGTTTCTGGGGGCACACTGGTGCCCATGCCTACCCCTGGTCTAGATAATGGAAGAAAATATTTATGTATTCATTTCATCTTCTACCCCACTGCAGACCAAGGGCTCAAGGATCAAATCATATTAAAATATCAATTTAATAAAAACAGCAGTATAACATACTCTTTATAAAAATGTTTCTATATCTAGCCATTTAAAACCAAACATAAATCAAAGCCAGGTATGAAAAACATGAATCTTGTGTTGCTATTGGAAAATGCTCAATGGAGTCTCAGCATTTAAGGCAAGAGAATTCCACACCACAGGTGAAGGGCAGCCACTGAGAACACTCTGTATGTGTGTGTAGTGATTACTTTCAGCTGTGCCTAAAAGCTCTTAATAGAACATATGGAAGGAAGTGATTTTTAAGACCACTTCCAAACCAAAGCTTTTGCAATGATATAGGAACACTGAGTCAATGCATCTAACACATTTCACTTGAGGATGGTGCTGATGATGCTCATGCTGATCACTGCTACAGAAACAATAGTACAAAAGAAAGAGAGAGAGAGAGAGAGAGAGAGAGAAGGCCTGCTCGGAAAGTGCTTCCCCACCTTCTCAGCCCCATTCCCTGTTCTACACAACTATTTAAGTCCTGTCCTATTTTGCATTTTCTGCATATTTGAAGGTTGGCAAAACAAAGTCAGATGACTTTTTCAGTTGTGGGACTTACATTTTAACAGTCAGACACAGTCAGAGGATTTAAAAAAAAACTTTCCTCCCTTTCTTGCTTTTTAAAGGGCGCAATCCTATGCATGTTTAGACTGAAAAAAGTTCTCCAATTCCAGCATTCCCTAGCCAACATGCATAGGATTGCACCACTTTTCCACATAGTGTCCTTCCTCAGATGTATTGTGGGGTGAGATGACCCCTGACAGAGGGGAAAGTAGTGCCAAAAACTGTTTGCCTCCCATTGTACTTGTATCAAACTTTGTATGTTTTCCGTACGTATGCATTTCCTCTTGGGATTTGGGCCTTGGGTTTGTAATTTCCCCCACTAAGATAATGCTAAATTTCCACATTTGAATTAGTGTGCAAGTTTACATGCACCTATACAGATATCAATAACTTTAATGTGATAATGGTTTATTAAGTCATGGATGATCATGTGGACACAGTCATTATGAGATATTATCCCCTCGTCCCTCTCCCCCGCATCACACACACAAAGTAAAAGAAAAAGGCAGGGAAATGTTGAGTCAGAATCACAAAGAGGCTATACAATATCAGAAACACCACCCTAGGTAAAATACATTACAAACAGAAATTGAAGAGGTATCTATGATTAATGGATTATTTCCACAAAATCATTTTTAAAACATTTTATTAAAGGGGGGGGGAAGTTAAAATGAAAAGAGAAGGGCCAGGGTAATTGTTGGGAAGTTACATATTTGTTGCGTTCAGCTGATCATTCAAGGCTTTATAAACCATGGAATATGAAGCCATAGAAGTGCCATGGCATTATCCCCCCAACAACCCTCCTTCTCTGACGTGCCATCTTTGATGTGAAGATCATGGTGTGTCTTAAGCCAGAGTTACATCTGAACTAGGGAACTCTGGTTTAATGTCAGTTAAAAACAAGGAAAATAAGCCACAATGTGATAATGGTTTATTAAGTCATGGATGATCATGTGGACACAGTCATTATGAGATACATAACTTCATGTATAATGCCATAGGGAAGGATTTCCATCATCCATTGGGAGCTCCCTGGTAGGAAGGAGTAGTTCCACAAGCACCCACTAGCTCTCACACTTGGGTCATCAATACTTCATGATCAGTTTGGTATCCAGACGATATTGGCAGGAATCTAGAAAGCTATTAGTATCCAGGTGACCTGAAGCTATAGAATGATTACTTGCTTCAGCCATATTCATCAGTATAGTAGCTATATTTGGAATCCATACTAATTTGGGAACCAATGGATGAGATTGGATGCTGCCAGGAACTATCCTGCCTTTCCTTGATTCCTTTTACTGTATAATTACTGTATAATTACTGTATAATTCCTTTTATACAGTAATTCAGAACTTAAGTCTTTTTTCAGTTTCTTTAAAATGCTTTAACTGGTAGTGTTTACCCACAAGGCAGAATTTATTTGATGTTTTTGATGGATAGCCTCTGTTTCCAGACACAATACTTCAGCTTAAACAGCAATATTTTCTTGTGGTCTTAAGCCAATGATGTCAAGGGACTAGTCATTGCTCTTAGTACTCTGCAGATTTTGCAAACATCATGACCTTTGCTGTCCCAGACTGGTATAACTTGCATACTCTTTTGAACAAAGTGCTGTCACTTGTACTAAAGCATCTTTACTCTTCCTGACCAAACCTATTTAGTCACAGGCAGAGATAATGGATAATCTATGCAATGAGATATTTTCTCTGATCATGTTGTGCCATATACTTGCAAAAATGTCAGTGTTCATCAGGCTAAACAGTTCATTTATATTTTCAGTATTGACTCAAAATGACAGCATTGTGAGGTTTAAAGGTTCATCTGTGGAAGGATTACTGCAAAATAAACTAGAAACATTTGTTTTCATTTGAGTATAAAAATACTTTCATACTAGAAGCTTTAGTGATGAATGCAACAGTGCTATTTTCAACCGCACATACGGGAGTATGCATGCACTGGGATATGCAAAACTGTCCTGTTTTGTTTTGCAAATAAAGTTTCTTTCTTGTTTCATTGTTTCCTGTAATGGTGAGGTGTAGTGCCTAATTTCAAGATGAAGATATCCTCAGGTTCATCAAGCCTCTCTTAACATTCTCTCATTTCAAAGCACTCTACTACTCCATCCTCTAGCTAGAGCAAGGTGCTTTGAACTAACCCTTATGTTTTCCTGAATTTAAATTAAATTTAAATGAGAAAGTTGGATCTAAAGCACACCTGGAAGTCATACCAAGTGCCCTGAAAGCCAGTCACTTTTAATACCTGGTATGTGTGGACTGGTTGTTCTTACTATAGCAGGGAACTTATTCTGCTTATGCTCAGAGGGGCACTCAATTAGCTACATATCCCAGGGCTAGGACCTGAAAACAGGTTTCTGCCCTTGCTGAAATTAAGCCCGGAGATGCTTTGCACCATTGTGGGAGTGGGTGAGTGGGTGGGAGATTATTACTGCAAAAGGGATGTGGAACAGAATCAGAGGAAAATCTACAGCCCGATTTGTCAGTACAGCAACACAGGATTCAGAGAATATGTGTGTGGTGTTTATTCATCAGTTGGTTATATGCTTTCTCCATGTTTCATCCAAGATCTCAGGGGAGTATACATGCTCTCCCCCTCTTTCACCTCACAACAAACCTTTGAGGTAGATTTGGCTGAGGAAGACAGTGACTCTCCCAAGATCACAAATCAACTTTATAGCTTAGCACAGATTTGATTAAGGCTGGAACAAAATTTTCCATCCTTTCGCAATATTACTAAAGTGAATGCTACACTGCACCTCTTGCCAGTTACTGGAAGGGGAAGAGTTAGAATTCCTACAATAGAGTTGAGCCCACAGAGGACTTCAGTGCTCAGTGTTTATGGCTATTTGCAAAACGTAAGCAGAACAAATACTGCCATTTAATATTAGTTATAACTTATCAGCCAATACATGCCAATTCTAAACATAAAGAGCTGGCTTATTTCTAAACTTGTTTCTAAATTCTTTCTAAAATGTCTAAAATTACAGCAGTGGTGGGGAACATGCATCCTGCACTATCCCGGCCCAGGGCCGGTGCTACCATTAGGCCAACTAGGCGGCTGCCTAGGGCGCCGGGCTAAAGGAGGCGCCAGAAATGCCTTGGGGGAAAAAAAAATACATCACGTATTTTACCAAGTTTGTTTTACCAATCATGTCCTGTGGCGGGGAAGGGAAGGCGAAAGAAGCGCACCCCTCCCTCTCTCTCCTCCAGCTCTTTACCAGGAACAGCAGCAGGCAGGCTCCTCCTCACAACCAGCATCAAAAGCGGCAGAGAAGGCTACAGACTGGAGGAGGGGAGGCGGGCAGGGGCCAATGATGGGAGGCTGGTGGGCGGCTGGAAGGATGCACCTACAAACACCTCCTTCACCTTCCCTCTCAAGGATGCACCTACAAACACCTCCGCCTTCCCTCTCAAGGATGCACCTGCAAACACCTCCGCCTTCCCTCTCAAGGATGCACCTGCAAACACCTCCTTCGCCTTCCCTCCCTCAAGCGAGCCTCAGGTTCCTCAGCTCAATGTCCCCTGAAAGCAGTTATTTCCAGCAACCAGGGAGGGAGGGAAAGGTATTTTAAGCTAGCTGGGGCTCCAATGTTTTAATTATTTACCATGCTGTTTCTGTGTTTTGGTTTTAAATGGTTTTAGGATGCAATCCTATGTGTGTTTGGAGGGGGGGGGAATCCTACAACTCCCAGCATTCCCAAGCCAGCCATGCGCAATCCTATGCACGTTGAGGTAGAAAAAAGCCCCACAACTCCCAGCGTTCCAACAGCCAGCCATGCTGGCTGGTGAATGCTGGGAGTTGCAGGGCTTTTTTCTGCCTCAACGTGTTTAGGATTGTGCCCTGAGCTGTTGATGTTTTCTTTACTGTACTTTGAATATTGTTGTCTGCCTTGAGCACTAGGCTGGTAAAGGGAAAGACAGGATAATATACATTATTCTGATAAAGAAATATTGCAACAAAGTGATAGAGAGAGGAGGGGAAGCAGCAAGTTTCGTAAATCCCCTCCTAAATTTGAACCAGATGATCCACGGGCTCTCTCTTTGCTATGTTTCTACTACATGCATCCCCCCCCCTGCAACCCAGAAGGTGTACGAGTCAAACCGGTGTCTCTGCACCTCCACCCTGCGAGGTAGGACAGGCTGCAAGACGCCCTTTTGTCTCTATTCCTCACAGGTAGCGCCACCACACCTCTCTCACATCCTTTTTCCATATCCCTTGTGCTGCCTGCAGGAGGAGACAGGCTTTTACATATATATGGAGTAGGAGAAGGCCCTTGGGAGTTCCTGGCATAGCTGGGCTGATGTTGCCTCTTTGCTTTCCTCGTGAACACAAAGGAAAAGTCTCAAAGTCCACAAAGTTTTTCTATGGGGCTCGGCAGTTCCCAGGGAGGGAAATTTATTTCATAATGGGCATAGGGCTGGAGGGAGGGAGGGCTCAAGTGGGAAGGGGGGGCGCTAAATATCTGATCTTGCCTAGGGCACCAAATTGCCTTGCACCGGGCCTGTCCCGGCCCCATACTCACCTGAGCATGGATTGCAGAGTACTTCAAAAGTGTAGATCTGGTCGAATCTGCATTTTCAAAGTGTGGTCCGTCCTGCCCAGGTGATGGAGAGAGAGAAGGAGAGAGAAAACTCTCCTTTACTGAGTTTTCTGCCTGTTTTCTGAACAGATGTTGAATGGTAGAGTGAGTTCTTCTCATAAATTTATCTTTCCACCACCATGAGGATTCACCTTTCCACTAACTGAATGTCTGTTTACACACAGGTTTTTCTACTATTTTGTGTTTAGGTCTTTATGTCTTTAGCCGTGAGGAGTCTCAGCATTTTATTTTATCTCCATATTGTTTTTTCTTCTATCTCATACACACAAACTGTAGTGGAGCATGACATGGAACCTTCAAAAAGTAATTGTGCTGTGTGGGTCAATATGATGATGAGAGAGGTGGTGAACCACAACACCCTTGTTTACATTAGTGTATGGTATACTATCAACAACTCAGTCTAAAGCCAGCAGTTCATTAATCCATTTCAGTTATTTCATTTCTGTACCACCCAATAGCCAAAACTCTCTGGGCAGTTCACAAATATTACAAAACATAATACAAAATACTTTAACATACAAAATTTAAAAACTAAAACAGCTAAAACCGAGTGAGTGCCTATCCTGATGTAGTCAAAACGGCCCCACCTGTCAACAAGAAAGAGGTATCAGCATGCTCAGGGAAACTTACGTACACAAAATCTTTAGGGGGAAGAATCCTAAGGGGGCAAAACAACAACCCCCAAACAGCCCAAACAACCACCCAGGCACAGAATGCTATCTGTTGTCAGGGACAGGCGAGGCAATAGAAAACTGGGGAGGGAAGAGGGAATGAATGGAGTATCCTGAAGGAAGGCATGGCTGATTGGCTGAAACAGTGAATAGGAGCATTCCAACTGCAACATGTGTTGCAGGTTCCACTAATAGAAACTATTACTTTTATCTGAGAAGTGAACTGGAAGCTATGGAAGCAGGCCTATAGGGACTGATCTCCTCCAGAACTGGCCCCTCTGATTAAGAGCTCTATTTTGGGCAGTGTGATAGTAACTAGAATTTAGAGAAATTCAATTTATAGAGCCCGCTGGTAGGAAGATTGTAAATAGTAATTAAAAGATGAGCCCTCATTGGGAACTGGGGGTAACTGAGCCATGTTAGACCCTCCTCTTTTTATTAAAAGTGGTTATTTTCTTATATTATTCATGTGTTTGTTCTTACTGAATGCAGCATCTACATCATAGTCAGAAGTGCAAAATGAGTAAACCAATCTGACATGATTCTGTAACCTGCTTTTGAACAAGAATCTGGAAATTAGGAGTTCATGTTGGCTACACAAAGAACACACAGCCTCTGTAAGGGGCTAACTAGAAGTTATGTGGTAAATCCATGACTGGGTCTCCCAACATAATTTTCTACTTCTAAAAGCAGCTGTGGGGTCCCCCAATTTGGTTTTGGGTGAGGAGGGTCTAATTCTCCCTACACACACACACACACACACTGTGAATCCAGTACAACCTCACAGGCCTGTGGCTCATGCTGCTGGCTCAGCTTGTCTGAGTGTGGAAAGCTAAGCAGGGACAGGGCAGAACTAGTAATTACTTGGATGGGAGACCCCTCCTCTAGTTTCCTGCATTGAGCAGGGGGTTGGACTCGATGGCCTTGTAGATTCTACAAGGCCATAGATTTCTATGAAATCTATGAAACCTCCACCCCACAAGCTGCTATTAGCCACAGAGGGGAAAACATTCAGGCAAAATACTGGGGAATGACAATTTTGACCAGAACTGTGGATCCTGGGGCAAAGGTTTAAACCCCTCCTGCAAATGGGTCATGGCTGCTTTCAAAAGAAGAAAATAATATTGGGAGATCCTATCAGCAATCTCTCCCATATCTCAAATCAACCCCACAGTGCTCCAGATTTACAGCTATCATTTGACTAGTTTAGAAGCCTGGAGAGTTAAATACGGATGTGTCATGGCTTTCATCTAGCATGCTGTTGTCAGGAAACATTGCAGAGAACTGGCAAACATTCAGGGAAAGGTTTGAATTGTATCTAGCAGCAACAGACAGAGGAGAAAAGTAAAGTATCATCAATTTTCTTGCATGTTTTGGGGAAAGGGGTTTTGGATGTTTACAGCAATTTCAAGTTGGCTGAAGGTCAAAGTTTGCTGTTTAGTTGCTGTGGTAACTAGAACAAGCTATAGTGCTGCTGATCATTTCTGCCAGGAGGGACCTGTTTGTCTGGTTGCCAGGGTGACCAGGACATGTGTCTTTATCTGATGCGAGGCTTGAGAGCCTTACACAAGTCCACAAATCACAAAAAGAGTTTGGGTGACACCAAGCCCCTTCCCCTTGAACTGAGGGAACCAGTGCCCTCACCAATGGACATACCCTGACATCTTGAGGCAGGGGGTGGGGAGGGCAGATTTTTACAAGCATCCCAAAAGGTATGGAAGGAGGTAAGCCTGACAAGGACAAAGTTCAGGCTATTGAAGTGATACCATAGCCCAAGTCAAACAAAGAAGTTCAGCATTTTCTGTGAATGATAAAATGGCTTGGGGAAATGTACACACAACTTAACCACAAAAGCAGCACTTCTTAAAATTAATGGTTGTGGGTTCTGCAGCAGGTGGCACTGAGTTGCTGTCAAACACCTGCTTCTTCAACAGCAAGTAATGGAATTTATGCACAAAGTAGGTCCATCAAAATATCAGTTGGATACAGCATAGTCTGGATTAGAAGCACAGTCAGCAGAAGGATGCTGTCTGCTCCGCTCACAACATGTGACATACAAATGTAGAACTGGGACTGCGGAAGCAAGGGAAAGGACATTCTACCGTCTATCACCCACCAGAGAAACAAGGACCACTGGGAGACTGCCTTCTGGGAAGAACACCACAACAAAGAGGAACTATCATCCTGGCTCCATCCATTAACCTGAAAACAAGTAGCTGCAGGGATCTTGCTTACCCTACCCTGCCAGAAAGAACTCTGCTTCAACTGTCATTTGCCTGGGTACTCCAGAAATTAGTGGAAGGATTATTTTTTTGTATTGTAATCAGCTATAAGCTGCCTTTGGGAATCATTTTATCAAAAATGGTGTATAAATCTTCTTAAAAGTAAATAATACATCAGTGACTACTACACAAACAAGTGATGCACAAATTAATAAATAGTTGTTGGGAACCTTGTTCATTTATTTTATTAATATATCTTTGGCCAGGCAGTTCAGGAGGAAATAGTCAACAAGCTCTTTATACTACATATAGGATTCAACAAATGATAAAGCTGCCAAGATATGATTCTTGCTTATACTCCATATAAATGTACGTGTATGCTATTTCAAGAATTATAAACTCTACTTTGAAAGCAGAAATGACCTCTGAGTTTGAAGTGCAGGCCCATGTAGGCTTACTTGTCAAATCATTTCCTGTAACAGACAACACAATAGAATATGTCAAAGTAGGAACAGAAAAAAAAAACCCTACTTGTTGAGAATTCTAACAAAAGTAATCATTTAAGAATGGCCACAAAACAAAGACAGCCATGATCTCTGTGTAACAGACTACTGGAATTACAGACAAGAGCTTTCAGTAATTGATGGGATAATTTTGTAAGCCAGTACAATTATAATACAAGGACCCTCCAAAAGGATGTGCAACAAAAAAATCCACGAGGACTACAGGAATTCATGTGTAAAAGATTATCATAAGCAGTTATGCACATGGCTACAGATCAATCAGGACATTGCTGATACAGTAAGGAGCTATTTATACCTGCTTGAAATTCCACACAAGGCCACAAGAGGAGGCACTAAATTCTCACCCAGTGCCACAAATGCCATATGGAAAGGTACACATGGATTTATTTACTTGGAATTATAAAATATACTGGGTTTTCCTCCCTCTGTATCCATATATCTATGCACTGCATAGTACAGGCAGCATATCAGTGACGGCTGGACTGAAGTTAATCTACTCAAAGCATGGCATTCCAAATGAGGCCTGTAACAATCAGCTTCAGTTTTCCAGTGCTGAGTCTGACAATTTGTTGTGGACTGATGCTTTAATGGCAGCACAAGTAGCCTACATTACCCATAATTGCGTGTAATTGAAAGATCCATATAAACAGTGAAAAATCTGATGGAAAAAAAGCATATGATGTCAATATATATTATTGACTTTTTGAAATACACCCCTGGAGTGTGATTTATCCCAGTGGAGTTGGTAATGGAATAGAGGATGGTATTATACTAATTAATGGCTCCCTACTGAAAATCCGTAGCAGTGTTTCCATGAGGAATGTAAAAGAAACAAAGGGAGAAGCAAAACTATTCCTTTGACAAATGGGCCTGGGACCATCATTTGCTGAGATCATGTGACCCATTGTGCCTGAGAAATTACACTTCAAATGCATGGATACAGAGAGATACAGTCAGACAAATAGTGCATAGACTTAGATTGTATAGACAGATCAACAAGATCTGCACTCAAGGCTAGAACAGTTCCATGGTTCAACAAGAGATGCTGAATTGGACTTTCCTGAGCCAGCTGGTCTTCCCACTGCACAGGGGCAGCTGCACCATCAACCTGTGAACTGTACAGATTCTACTGAGGGGATAATCCCCTAATGTCCCACAGAGAAAATGAAATCTCTGAAAGACTCAAAGGCCTATTAACCATCAGAGAGTAAACGGGCATTAGGGAAGTGAGTGGTAAAGACTCACTCCAGAGTGATGTACTAGTGACCTCTCCTCTGTAGTTAATTCTTTGCTAAGAGGGAAGATAATATAATAGTTTACATAGAGCTTGTGACAGGTAAACAGGAATTACGAGATGAGCCTTCACTGGAAACCAAAAGCCAAGCCAATTGCAATGACACAACCGCCTTTCTTTTTTATTATTAAGTTATTCGTTTCTCACTGATGTATTTTCATATTTACTGAATTCAACAATTATGACAGAAGGAGAGAACAGGACAAATTGTAGTTCCTGCCTTGCTTCTGAATGCCTTCCAGAATCTGAAGTCACTTTAGCTGAAGGCAAAGAACAAATTTGTTCAGAAATGGCTTCAGAATCAACAGGTGCTCCAAGAACAACCCAACTTACTGCTCAACAGCTACAAATCCAAAGGAAAGAATGCCAGTTTAAGATGAAAGAAGGGTAAAAGAATCAAACTCTGGTGAATGTTTGAGCTGTAAACTTTTAAAATAAATGTCCCTGGATTCCCAGCTCCCTTCAGTTCTAGTTTAACTTGGAAAGATAAGAGAGAACTCTTCCTTCTAGACCTAGCACATCACAAGTAATGGAGTCCATTCTAGAGGCACTAGACCAGTTCTGTTAGTCCCTTATATTCTATTCCCTAGCCTTAATGAAACATCTGATGCTCAATTAATCTGAAAGGCAATTTGTAGAACATACTTTCAGAAAGGGCAAATCCACAGATATAAGTCACAATCCCAAGGCCAAGTGGGGCATTATGGTGTGGTCCTCCTTTTTTTGGTGCTTCAGCCAGATGGACCTGATCTCTACCTGAAGATGGTATCCAACTTCCATTTATTCCATGATCACATCCTCCCTACCTTTTTCACAAAATTACAACATCAGAAAGAGAGAGGTTGGATGCTGTAGACATGTGCAAGGCCTAGCCCTATACAGAATGCAATACTTCAGGAGAGCTGGCTTCTTCCTTGGCTAGCAGCAGGTGGCTAGTTGACATCTCATTAATCTATTAACTATCATATTAGTCCATTCTATTGGAGGTGAAAGCTTGGGCTCTTTCCATATCTGCAGCATTTTCCAGAGGCCCAGGATACCTATCTATGCAAAGCTGCCACATGGTCTATACCTCCCAGATTTATCAAGCATTTTTCCCAGGATATATGTGCAAAGACAGATGTAACCTTTGGAAAATTTCAGGGTTTATACTCCTGAGTAAACCGATACCTTTGCCTAGATAAAACAATTCACCTGACTCCCATATGTGGGAAGGAATAGTAAGAGAAAAGTAGGAAACAGACTTTTCTGTAACTTTTTATGTTTTGAGTGGTCAGCTCAAGCGGAACACACATACAGGCCTGTGGCTTATGCTGGCTCAGCTTGTCTGAGCGTGGAAAGCTAAGCAGGGTCAGGCCTGGTTATTACTTGGATGGGAGACCCCTCCTCTAGTTTCCTGCATTGAGCAGGGGGTTGGATTCGATAGCCTTGTAGGCTCCTTCCATCTCTATCTATGAAATCTATGAAAATCTTTCCTGCCAGTCTCACTATAAGGGCTAAGTATATTATAACTTCATTAGTTTCATGATGATTAGGAAGGAAATGAGCAGTGAGCAGAAAGGTACTCATCTTGCCTTTCAGCACATGTTCACTAGGCAGAACCCCCTCAGTCAAGGAAGCACCTCTGGTCCTGCTCAGAGCTCTAGAAGCTGTAACATGCATATGTGTAGTTCCATGTGTATGACTGCCTCAAGGACCCAGTCAAAGAACAAGTTTGGGGTAAGTGCAATCTTATTTTGTATTTCATGATTGTATGAAGGCTGGCTGGTTGAAAGTTGGGAACTTTATACACAGGGCCAGATAGCATTCTGTGCCAATTCTTTGTACCCCTCTCCCAGGCCTACTGCCCCTTCCTCCAAGAAAAGATGGTAATAAGGCTCCAACCCTATGCACAGTTTCCTACCAGAAAGGCCCATTGAACACAGTGAGATTTACTTCAGAGTAAATATGCACAGGACTGCACTCTAGGTCATGTTATACAAATTAAAACTATTATTATTATTATTATTATTATTATTATTATTTTATTTTTTATTTTTATCATTTGCCCTATAGCCAAGCTGTCAGGGCGACATACATAATAAAAACAAACACAATCAAACCAATAGTAAAATACATAACAAAAAGAATTTAAAAGATTTGTAGAGCAGCAGCAACAACAATTTAAATAAAATTTCAGAAAGGAAAGATAAATATCAAAGCAGATGAAACATGGTAAAGGGCAATTGTAAAATGCAGCTTTAAACATAGCATTAAAAACAAAACAAGCAGCAGATAACAATTCTTTTAAAAGGCCTGAGAGAATAAAATTGCTTCACCTGGTGCCAAAAAACCAACAAAGTAGGCACCAGGTGGACCTTTCTAGGAAGGCATTCCACAATTTGGGGGCCACCCACTGAACCTCAGAGCAGGGCCTCGGAGATTTCAGGGCACAGGCAGGAACATATGGGGAGTGGCAGTCCTTCAGATACCATGCTCTGAAGCCGTGAAAGGCTTTATAGGTTAACATCAACACTTGAAATTGAGCCTGGAAACAAACAGGAAGCCAGTGATGATGGTACAGTACTGACATAATTGTGAGAGCTGGACTGACCCGGGTTCAAAAGCTTCCCTAGCCAGTGACCCTCAGTCCCAGTCACGCAGGCGGAAGGAGGAGATAACAGCAGTTAATAAAGATTAAAGAGTTTATTTGTAAGACCCAATTACATGGGATTAAGGCAAGCAATGCATCTGTTACTCACTACATCATTGCAGACTCAAATCCAATACCCCAGTGGTAAGGCTAGATGAAGTGAAGTCCAGAACAAGTCAAGACGAGAGGAGAAGAGAAGGAGTGAAGCTATCAGCAAGTGTGTTAGCTTTATACCACCTATAAATAGGATATTACTCACCCCAGTTGTATAACCTATTCATCAACATGTTTACTCCAAATCTGTCCCAAGGTTGCTGAGTCATATCATCTCGAGACTATGTCTCGTGACTAGAGACCTTGTGTACTTGAACTCAAGAGACACCCACCATGTCAGGTGATAATCCTGATGTCAGGTGGTAATCTCGTTCTGCCTATGCAAAACCCAACATCCCCCTGCTTTTGCATTTGTCGCAGAACGTGGTCATTTACCTCATACAACAACAACAGCTTTGTTGACATCTGATGCTGTTCTTTCATCTATGGACTTTGATAAAAAAACTTTTGCAGGAATGACTTTACCTGCCAGAAATTTGAACCACCATCAAATCACTTCTGATGTATCCCTCCTTATGACACAGTTTTATTTGCAGACCCAAAACGTTGTGTATTGCTATCTGCCTGCAGCATAGCAATCCTGCCTTGGTTTCCTGAAAAAACTGTAATAGGTTTTTCACATCAATCCCAGCATCATTTAAACATTTTTAACAATTTAAACTATTTAAACAAATGCATTCAGTTCAGCTTCAGTTGAACTCTAACCTTTAGATGATTGTTTCTAACAAAATCAATCAAACAAAGTATGGTTATAAAAATAACAAACTTCAGGTGTGTTCTTGTTGTTCTTACTATCACAACCACAACTGGCATTTCTGTGAATCTGTAAGCCACCTGTGCTCTGAGTTGTAACTCTTAGTCTGAAGTGTGATGTTCCTTCCAGATAACACTCAACTCCTTTTCAGAGCTCTCCAAGCATGTCCTGTTGGTCTAACAGTCTGCCCATTACACTGACAGCAATATCTGGCCTTGTTGCTTGTACAGTAAAGCTCAACAGCCCAATGCTTCTGTGTAGCATTCAAACTGCTTTTCCATCAGCATGTGCTTGAAAATCCTCAATTATTTGAAGTCTCTCACTGAGTTAACTATCTCCAAAATTCTCAATCACATCCATGATATTTCTCTGGTTTGTTGCAGTAAGATACTGCCCTCTTGGTTCTCCCTCAACTTCTATTTACAAATAAACAGTTGATCCACCACCAAGCAGTTTCAATTCAATGAAATTCCAAACCCTGGATCAATTATATCATATTGCTTTTATCTGTCCAGAAAAAACAATAGATCATCCAACTAAACAAAGTACATACAGTCTATGTCCCTGTTCCTCCTGTTTAACAAACAAACATTGATCTGCCTCTCTGTGCAAATCTCAATTCAGCAATGTTTGAGTTCAAAACAGAATTCCAGCCTCCAGCTGATTCTAACTTTTCCTACAGAAAATCTCAGACAGTTTTCCAAAGACTTCCTCTCATTTAAAATGCTTATGTTCCAATATTTCCAACTGTGAAATATTCATACATTTTCTCCACATTCTTAAACATCAGTCTAACTGTTTCCAAAGCAAATTGTTGTTGCACTCATCTCATGATTATCCTGCTCCTTTTAACCTGAGCAAAATCACAAGCAACCAATCTTGCTATTTGTCATATAACCTTTTCCAATCTGGTTAGTTTTCATTAAAAAAAATCTATCTGGTAACAATGAGTTCCATGAACTGCTGTTTCTTTCACCCAGCTTCCATGTTTTGTTCTTTATCCAAAGAATTCAACTCAGCTTACATAGCCTGAAGCTATGGTTTAGCTTCCTTAACAGACAATTTTTCACCTCTTTGATATTTTTAAGTTTCAAATGGCTTTTCCCTGCAAATTCATCCTGATATCTCACAGGTTGTTTGACTTACCTGTTCCTTACCTCATCAGTTATCAGGTTCCTGTTCCAATAAACTTGCACCAATGATGAATAATCATTTGTTTAGCCTCCTCTAAACCAAATGTGTATCAGAGTTTGTCAAATTTACCTGACTGTCTTTCAGCAAATGCTTTTCTATTCTGACTCTGCGCTTGATGCATCTCCTGCATTAACAGAATTAATTTTGAAAAATGATCTCACCTTTTCATTCAGCATTATACTAAACAGTTCTAGATAATCTCACTATCCAAGTGTTGTTCATGTGAAACACAATATTCTCATTTCTAGAAAAATCTCATGTAAGCTCCCTTACAGATTTCTTCTAACTTTGAGGTGTATGTACCTACATATCAGATCCAAGATCTTGAAATGTTTCTCCAGAAGATTCTTCCTTCTAAACTACTTTCCATAAGGTGTACAGTTCATCACACAGAAGTAAAACTTCTATCATGTACATAATCAAAACATTTAAGAGTTTCTACCCAAACCTCATTATCCAAATTATTATCACCTCTTCTGAGTGTTTGTTTACTCTTCCACACAATCCATGTGTTCAATATCACATCCTGTTAGAAATGCATCAAAACATGCACTGAATTGAACTTCCCCCATATCTCAAAAGAAATAGGTAACATGGGTAATATGCTTGTTTCTCACCCAAGCACAAAACACCTTGACTCTGTTCAATACTCCAGCTTTCTATCTAACATGTACACAACCTGTACTTCGTGTATTTATTTATTTATTTATTTATTTATTTATTATATTTATCAATTGCCCATCTGGCCGGTCACCCGGCCACCCTGGGCGATGTACAATTAAAATACAGCAACAACACAATAAAATATAACAATTAAAACAATATAAAAAATTCTCATTAAAAACCTAACCCACCCCATATTCCCGCCTGAACAGCCATGTTTTTAATGCACGGCGGAAGCTCATCACGGAGGGGGCATGGCGAAGGTCACTAGGGAGGGAGTTCCATAATGTGGGGGCCGCCACAGAGAAGGCCCTCTTCCTAGTCCCCACCAGCCTGGCTGCTCTGGCTGATGGGATAAGGAGAAGGCCGTCCGTGGCAGACCTTGTTGAGCGGCCTACTTGATGTTGCTGGAGGCGCTCCTTGAGATAAGCTGGGCCGGAGCCGTGTAGGGTTTTAAAGGTCAAAACCAACACCTTGAATTCGGCTCGGCAAGCAACTGGTAGCCAGTGCAACTCATTAAGCACTGGCGTGATGTGATCACGCCGGCGGCTGCCCTTAATCAGGCGAGCCGCCGCGTTCTGTACCAGCTGAAGCTTCCGGACCGTCTTCAAGGGTAACCCCACGTAGAGCGCATTACAGTAGTCTAGGCGAGAGGAGACCAAGGCATGAACCACTGATGGGAGCAGGTGATTAGGAAGGTAGGGGCGCAGCTGCCGTATCAGATGGAGTTGATACAGTGCTGCCCGGCTCACAGCTGACACCTGAGCCTCCATGGACAGCTGGGAGTCTAGAATGACCCCCAAGCTGCGGACCTGGTCCTTCAGGGGGAGATGTACCCCATTCAGCACCAGGTCAACATCCCCTAACCTTCCCTTGTCCCCCACCAGAAGTACCTCGGTCTTGTCGGGGTTCAGTTTCAGCATGTTCCTTCCCATCCAGCCAGCCACTGACTCCAGGCACTTGGACAGGGTCCCAACGGCCAACCTCGGTGAGGACTTAAAAACAGAGGTAGAGCTGCGTGTCATCCGCATACTGATGACACTGCACCCCAAACCTCCTGATGATAGCTCCCAGCGGCTTGAGGTAGATGTTGAATAACATCGGGGAGAGGATGGAACCCTGCGGCACTCCACAAGTGAGCAGCCGAGGGTCCGAAGCCTCCTCCCCGAGAACTACCCTCTGATACCTTCCAGAGAGGAAGGACCGGAACCACTGCAATACAGTGCCTCCCAAGCCCAACCCCTCCAGACGGGCCAGGAGGATACCGTGGTCAACGGTATCAAAAGCCGCTGAGAGATCGAGGAGGACTAGAAAGGAGCATTCGCCCCTATCCAAAGCCCTCCTCATATCATCCACCAAGGCGACCAAGGCCGTCTCCGTCCCATGTCCAGACCTGAAGCCCGACTGGCACGGATCTAAATAATCGGCTTCATCCAAGTGTGCCTTCAACTGAGCACCCACCACCCACTCGATCACCTTGCCCAGAAATGGTAAATTGGAGACTGGGCGAAAGTTGTTTAAATCCTGGGGATCCAAGGAGGGCTTCTTTAGAAGCGGTCTTATTACTGCCTCCTTGAGGGCTGATGGCATCACTCCCTCCTCGAGGGAGGCATTCACCACCGCCTTGATCCCCTCACCCAGTCTCTCCCTGCAGCTCATGATGAGCCAGGACGGGCAAGGGTCAAGCAAGCAGGTGGTCGGCCTCACAGATGAAAGCACCTTGTCCACTTCATCAGAAGGAAGAAGCCGAAACCGATCCCACAAAACCGGTCTGCCATTGGCCTCCTCCCGCTCACTCCCTGTGTCCACGACGTACGATATCCCACTCCTAATCCGATCGATTTTATCTGCGAAGTGCTTCGCTAAAGCCTCACAGGAGGCTTTTGACTGTTCCAGTGGGTCCGGAGCAACTGGACCGACCAGACTCCGGACCACTTGGAACAGCCTCCTGGGGCAGCACTCTGCAGACGCAATGGAGGCAGCATAGAAATTCTTTTTTGCTGCCTTCACCGCCACCCGGTAGGCTGAAGATGCAGCTCTAACCCGTGTTCGATCGTCTTCGGAGCGGGGTATTGATCAATTAACATCATGAAATAACGTGCCTTTCCTCTAAAAACCATCAGAGTATCCACAAGATCACCAAGAACAAATTTAAATGAAATGAACTGGTTTTTCAGCTTGCCTTCCAGTTTACCTGTTGAAGCTAGCATCCCTTGTTTATGTGCACAAAATTACCTTTCATGTGAAAATTACAATTTCCAAATGCTTTCCCCAACATAGTTTGCATTTTCTTTCACAAGCCTGTGAATCTAAATGACCAAACATCATGTGATATGCATGCATGTACATGTCATACATATAAGCATTTAACCTTTTATAGTTGCAACAGTACAACTTTCCATTTCTTTATTTACATCATTACAGTATGAAAGAAATAATCCATCTCTTAGCTTTGCCATATAAACATACCTACTAATTATGCAGTAGTTTACATTTTGCTACAGAAAAAGCCACAATATACTCAAGTCATATATACACATTCAGTACATTTCCTGACATTTCAAGAGCATATATTACACTTTCTTGAATCCAAGTTATCCAACTTTCAAGAAATACAGTTTAAAAAACATGATTGTCAAACTCCTGACCATTTGCATAGTCCTCTTCCTGCTTATTTATGTCCAACACAGAAAGCTTCGTTTAAACAATCCACTGCTTCTGCTCAAACACAAAATAATGTCCATTTTGTTATGTCCTGGGTTAAAACACAAAGTTTTTCCCATCAGCAGCGCCCCTGCTGATTTCAAGCTCCTTCTGTGATCCCACATGAAGAAAATGAAGAACAGCTTCCCATTTTAAGCACAGCTTTTTCTGTTCAAAACTGCCGCGCTGTTTTTCCCCTGCTGTTTTAAAACCACGCCTACGCTGGTTTGATTCAGCCTCCCGTGTAGTATCAGGTTTCCCAAGATACATTCCAGTCACACGTGACTTTGCTGCGACATGACGCTCCAGACGCTTTACCCACGTCAGACGTAATCCACGCATTTGTAATCCAAGCCACTTGTTGATACAATGCAAAAGATAGCTGATCCGCTGCTGAGTGAAGAAGCAAACTGTAAAAGAAATATGATCCTCCTGCTGTAGCCTTGACTCAAATGAGTAGACACAGAGCCTCCTGGAAATATTTCCTTGCCCGATACAGCTCCTTGACAATCACTCCAGCAAGCTGTGGAAAACGAAATCCTTGTGTCCAGCGTTGTTCACTTTTCAAGCCTAGTAGCTGCCCGAACCGGCACCTCCGTTCCAGCTTCTTCTCACAGTCTGTAGCCTTGGAATTGCCAAGCCTGGCACCTCCGTTCCAGCTGCTTTCAAAACGAAAAATCCTTCAGTCTCTCTGTTTCTGCATTCTTCAGTTGTGCTGCATTCCAAGCCGCTGTTATCAGCTCTAGCAACATTGCCTTCCCGGTTTGTTTACAAATAGTAAACAAATCCTTTAACTCTATAACTGCCGAATTTCTCCGTACTGCGTCTCTGTGGGCTTATCTGCCCATCTGAGATAACCATCAGGCTTATCTCTTGTGATCTGGGCCCATAACCAGATGTGAGAGCTGGACTGACCCGGGTTCAAAAGCTTCCCTAGCCAGTGACCCTCAGTCCCAGTCACGCAGGCGGAAGGAGGAGGAAGGAGGAGTTGGCCCCTTCCAACTCTACTTTTCTATGATTCTATGATTCTATGATAACAGCAGTTAATAAAGATTAAAGAGTTTATTTGTAAGACCCAATTACATGGGATTAAGGCAAGCAATGCATCTGTTACTCACTACATCATTGCAGACTCAAATCCAATACCCCAGTGGTAAGGCTAGATGAAGTGAAGTCCAGAACAAGTCAAGACGAGAGGAGAAGAGAAGGAGTGAAGCTATCAGCAAGTGTGTTAGCTTTATACCACCTATAAATAGGATATTACTCACCCCAGTTGTATAACCTATTCATCAACATGTTTACTCCAAATCTGTCCCAAGGTTGCTGAGTCATATCATCTCGAGACTATGTCTCGTGACTAGAGACCTTGTGTACTTGAACTCAAGAGACACCCACCATGTCAGGTGATAATCCTGATGTCAGGTGGTAATCTCGTTCTGCCTATGCAAAACCCAACAATAATATGGTCATAATGGCCAGTTCCAGTAAGTACTATAGCTACCATTTTGGGTACTAACGGAAGTTTCCTGACAAACTAACTGAGGTTTCTGGATCAACTGAGCACTTTTTGAACATTAATTAGCTCCTGAAGAACAAAGTAAGAGAATATATCATTTTTAATTTAAGTAAAATATTGCCCAAAATAATTGACCTTTGTGGAAATGAAATCATGCTGGCATTGTTTTCAAATGTAGGCTGAAATCAACAGAAAAAGAAGAAGTCCCAGTCCTGAAATAGAAATTTAACCAGTAACAACAACAAAACCCTGCATGTGCAACACTTATTTTCTATAATATAGAACAATAACAAAATGGTTGTAACTGTGAAGTTTATGAATATTTTAATTTGTGAATTTAACTATTTGAACATCAATTAATGTATGATATACTTGGTTAAGATCCATATAATGTATATATGGATGGTTTATTTGCATTTTTAGCTCCCAGCACCTTTATGCTGGAATGTATCATTCATTCTGGATCGGATCATGGAAGCTCACATTGCTTCTGCAATTCAGTCAGGGTGCTACAAAATGCTTTTCCCTTCACCACGTGTTTTCTATGATGGCATTTTTCTTTTTGTGCTACATCTTTTTTTTAAAGGTACTGTTAAAAATACCCCATTGAGAAATAGCACTAAAAACATGCAAGCCAATACTGCCCCCCCACACACTTTTAACCAAAAAGTGCAACTACATGGGTCACAATCCAACCAAATGAGTGTACAGCAATCCTACCTCTGCTGGGTTGTGGCTTAAAATGAGACTCTTAAAACCAACACTCTGCTAGTAATTACTTTTATGTCAACTTATCTATTTCAAGAAGAGTATTTTACAATCAATTGATGATATTTTGTTGGTCTTAGAGCTTTTCATACTGAAATGATAAAATGGCAAATATAGATGTAACTGTGAAAATAATGATTTTATTTCATTAACAGTCTTATTGTTAAATTTGTATAATAGTAAACAATTTACACACATTTGTTCAATTCAACAGAACAATTCAAATTCAAATTTGTTCAACAGAACAATTCAAATTCAGATATGAATATGTAACTATTTATATACATTAATAGTTAGTTGATACAAACATAATTCAAATTTAGGGATGAATCAATAACATGGCCCAGCACCCTCTTGCCAGTTTCTAAATATGCAAATATGTGTGAGGCCAGAAGGGTTTCTCTTGTCACAAAGGCATTGAATTCTCATACTGACACAGCATTGGTGATGGCTTTCCGCAATGCAGTTTCTAAAGCTAAGAGACCTGTGGAGGGTGCAGGGTTCTGTCCTGGCAAAAGACAGCTGGAATGTATCATTCATTCTGGATCGGATCATGGAAGCTCACATTGCTTCTGCAATTCAGTCAGGGTGCTACAAAGAGGCCTACCACAGCTGAGAATCTATCCACATGCTCAATGACTCTCTTATTACAGAGAGGGAATAGCATTTTTTACTGCATCACAGACCTATTCTAGAATGGAAAGAGTGGGAACAGTGCATCCCAGAACAGAAGGTCTGTCTGTGCTATGATTCAGCCTTGAGAATTTTTCCCCTTGAGAACTGTTATATTGAAAGGTGGGGTATACATTGTTCTATTGAAAGGTGTCTCATACACACGTGCACACATACGCGCGCACACACACACACACACACACACACACACACACATATGCGTCCAACCATATCCTGGCTGAGCAAGCTATGGCCTTAGTGGGCTTGCAGCACCAACACCCACATTTGATGAACTGAATTAAGGATGTAAGAATATAAAAAGCCTTGCTGGGTCAGAGCAAAGGCCTATCTAGTCCAGCATTCTGTTTCCACAGTGGCCAACCAGATGCCTAAGGGAAGCCCACAAGCCCACAGGACATCAGTGCAGTAACTGCATCCTCCCTCATGTGTTTCCTGCTACCACCAAATGCCCTAGATGTAGCAATGTTCCAGAGTGTTTGGGGGGCGTGGAGTGACATCCACTACTGGCAAAAGTTCTCACTTTAGAATTCACTATTCCCCTGAAAATTGCCCCCCCTCCACTCACTTTCCTGAATTTCTCTCTATCCAGTGTATTCACTGGATACATTGAGTAGTCTTTCCAATTCAGGCTCAAAACAATCTGAAGTTTCTAGCTAGGGTATCAATTGCCTCATGCAAATACACTGACAAAGAGGAACCCATTAGTCCTATGACCTAATTTAAAAAAAAAAAAAAAAAAAAAAGCCATGCAAACTTCAGTGTGCTGGGTGTGTCCTGAGCTTGTCTCTCTCAAACAACAGTTTTATGTGTTGCACACTAATGTCTTTTGAATCTGAGGAGTGTTTCAAAAGCCTTTGGTGGTATGGTGTGAGAGACTGGTATTCAAAGGAAAAAGGTCAGTTTGGGCATGCCCATGCCCTTGAGTATGGGGTTGTGGTATTTTATTGATAATTGTTTTAGCTGTTTTAAATTGCTTTACATTTTTGCATGTTTTAATTTTTTTAATTTTGTTGTAAGTCTAAATATTAATCTAAATACTCAAGGTGTCTCCTCTATACTTAGCCTCTAAAATATTTTATTATTTGTCACCATGTTTGCCCTGATCTCCAATAATGCAGCAATGCCGACTGGTACATTATCTTAAGCATGTTTCTGGCTTAACCTGCTTCTTGTGCTGTCCCACAGTCACAGGTCAAATTCCCTCCCTCCCCCACCATTTTTTACCTTCCAAGAATATAGTAGGGGCGATAGTTCTCTGTGTGATAAATGAATCCAAACTATGTGTATTCATGTATGTATTTTTAGAACATCTTTGCCTTTGCTCTTCCGGCAAAAAGGAGCAGCTTACAAAGATCAGAAATAAATACATGAAACAAAAGAGAAAAGGGAGGGAGGAGGAAAAAAGAAAATTCAGGCACAAGATCTTTAGTTACAAAGTTCAGCAAGTCATGGAGTCGGAGCTAAGTACAATAGAAGGGCTGCTGCTTCCTACCCTCTGATGGCCTCAGAAGTGGCCATCAGAATAGGAGTAACAGGAGGCAAGGGGGTCTCTCAGCTGAAGCTATATCCAGGCATGATGAACGGTGCCTGACTGCTGCTTCCTCTAATAACCTCAGCAGACTGCAATCCTGGGATGTGAAGCTCATATCACATGTGAACAAAATACACATAAGTAGCATTGAAACTTGCTTGGTAAAGTTGTGGGCTATTTTCACTTACCTCGGTGTCAGCTCTGCTGCTTCCTCCCCGCTCCTAAGACTCTTAACACATTTCCTGGGTTTGCCTAGTCACCACAGACTTAGTTAAGCCACGGTGGGTTGTGGCACGTGCTGGTGGCCATTTTGAATATTTAAGTCATGGCGGGCGGGAGCTGTGGCTTATTATGTGATGCAAACCCAGTGAGGGTGTCTTATGTGAGGGTTAAACAACCCTGCCATAACCTTAAAACAGCCCATGCATTATGCCACAGTTGTTTAGCCACACACCCTGGCTTCACATGACATGATAAGCCACAGCAACCATCCACTACAGCTTGAATATTCAAAAGGGTGGCTGGCACAACCTACAACCTACCGTGGCTTAAATAAGCCACATTAGGCTGTGGCAATCATGTGAACCATCCCATTATGACATCCTCAGTGTGGAAGCCACATTGTTATGGGCTGCTTCCAACATCACTGAGTATCACCTGAATGTGAGAACTACGTAGTGAGGCAAATTACATGGTTTTTAACTTCCTTCCCATGCAAATGACAGCCAATGATGCTGATGCAGACTTCCTTGGCCGAAGAGATCAGACCCTCTCTAATAAGTTGCTCATGGGCTGGGAACAAGCCCCCACCCACTAGCACCGGTCTGGAGCAGCTTGGCCAGGGAGGATACTATGCCCCACTGATGAAGAAGCTGGAAAGCACCCCTCTCAGTGCAAAAGTAGGGGATATCCCAAAGGAAGAATGCTCTGGGGAATCCTCCCTCTTCCTCAGAAATGGGCATCTGCCACCTCAGAAGCAGAGCCTTGAGCACTGTTGTTAGCCTATACTAGCACTGCTTCAAGCTGCCTTGGGCTAACAGATGTCCATCAAGTGCCATTGCACAACCAGCTGCTAGTATCTCACCCCTCCCAGTCTTTCTTGGAGAGAGGCCCTAGAAGCTTCTGTATCAGCACAGTAGCCTCTGGGACTTCTTTCCATTCTGGTGCTGGAAAAAGCTATTCTTGAGAAACAGCATAGCCCAAGCTAAATGGAGCATACCTGCTGGGAATTACCACTTTTGAACTGCTGGCAGCATGTCATTCTTGCTGACTACAGAAGCATCTTGGGTATCTTTCCAAGGAGCTTTGGAAGGGCTGAATCACGCACAGCTGTTGGTCCATGAAAAGCTGTTTCCCAAGCGAGTTACTCTTGCAACAGCAAAACAAACTCTGAATTCCAACATAAATTACTTAGAAATCTTCACACGTCTTATGATAGTAGTCTACACATTTCTATTATTTGAATTTTCTACATATTAATATAGTTTAAAATAGAGACAATATTTAAAATAAAGAAGATATGGTTTATTAGCTAAAAGCTTAACTCCTATCTATATATATAAAAGAAGTCCTGACTGACTGACTGACTGATTGACTGACTCATGAATGCCCAGCTCAAACCGTTTAATCTAGGAACTTGAAATTTTGAAGGAACATTGCTTTTATGACGTAGACCCCCCCCAAGGAAGGATTTTTGGAAATTCCATCCCTATGGGGGTGAAAAAAGGGGGCAAAATCACCCCACTCTCATATCTCCTATGGGCAAAACGGGAGCAATTATGAAAATTGGCCTCACCTTATAATTGCTGCAGGAGCCAATAGGAGCAGTTATGCAAATAGCCCATACGACACTCAGAATGTTCTTATGAATTCCTGCAGGGGCCAATAGGGGTGGGTATGCAAATCTCCCCTAGGCCATTTAGAATGTTCTCTGAGGGGGTGAAAAGGAAGGGAAACTTTTTAAATGACTGACTGACTGTTGTGTGGGGGGCATCGTCGCATAGGCTCCATCACATTTTGATGGATCTACCCCAAACTTGGCACGGTCACTCTTCATCACCGGTAGACTCTCAGGATTAACCTGCTTTTTCTTTAAGATCGGATATTTCTGTCAGAAAAGTTTTCTGCTGCCAGCACCCAGCCTAAACGTTACACTTTCAGTCAGAGACACTGTATCTTTTCCATTGTACCAAATCCTAAAATCCATGTGAGTGCAGCCGCGGGCAGCAGCTAGTATATGATAGAAAGAAAAGCCACTCTTCCACATGCTTTCCTCTGCCATTGTTATATGCCAGCCTTCCCCAACCTGATGCCCTCCAAATGTTTTGGACATTAATTCCCATAAGCCCCAGCGAGCATAGCCAATGGTCAGGAATGTTGGAATTGTCATCCAAAACACCTGGACAGCACCAGGTTGGGGAAGGTTGCTAGATACAGTAGCTTATGTCAATTAAGTTATTTAGTATCAATCAGAGACTTGCCAGTTCACACACTTAAGCTGCAATCCTGTGTACATTTCTTAGTCAGAAAGCTCTTCTAAATTCAGTGCAATTTGTTTCTGAGTAAATATACATATGATTGGGCTATTACTCTTAGGTAATTCCATTCATGTGGTGGAGCATTGGCTGCATACATGCCGCCGCCACCACCCATACATATGGCATTGGGAACATACACATACAGCCAGATATGACAAACTGATTTATAGATCACTTACTTCTTCAATAGTTTGTACCAGTAGAATGATTTCTGAAACGTCCCTTTTAAAAGTGAGTAACACATAGTCCCACAGTAATTCCAAGTAGAGGAACAGAAAGAACTCATACTAACTAGTTTGGACAACAGATTTACTGAAAGCAACATAGTGAATCACAACATTGTTGCCTCTAGTTGGCAAAGTACTCAACGCACATGACTTGGACACCATTTTGCAGTTTTACCATCATGCTCTTTGCCAAGTATGTAAAGTTGTGACCGGTTCAGTTACATCTGAGTTGCAAGGTTGAGCAACACTGATCCATAATGCTGTGTTAACTTGATGTCCTGGCTAGTCTAACAATGAAACTGCAAGGCAGCAGGCACTTATCCGCTAGTGGTCTAGTCCTACCTTATATGCATATTTGCTGGCCCTGTAGCTCATGGATTGAAGTTAGGTTACTTTTGACATGTCTGAAAATATCTTAATTTGGTAATTCCTGCTACTTCAAATGATGTTTGCTTCACTTTTTAAAAAAGCCCTTCATTTATCTACATTTCAACATTTTATATTAAAGTGATTGGTTTAAGTAATTGACTTTGGCATTGTGTAAATATTGCATTAATTATTTTTTCTCTTTTTTTTCTTTCTCACTCTCACTATTTCTTTTTAATTTTTTCCACATACTTTAAATATTTTTTTTCATTTTTTGTCAATTTTTTCTTACACCTGATTTTATATCAATCTTCATCAAAGCAGATACCTGCTGCGAAGTCCGTAAAGGTGGAAATGGAAGCCAGTCACAGCAGCTGAATGCTGCTGGTTTTGTTTTCCTTATAGTCCTAAGTCTGTTGTGTGCATTTTGATATTGGTGGCGAACCAAACAGAATGTGGTGCGTTGTTTTTTCTGTAAAGTTTTTATTAAAGGGGAAATAACAGACTTGGATAATATTGGACTTTCTGGAGCTCCTTTAAAACATTTGTTATATTACACCAACATGAAAGCAACTGAAGAAACTATGCATGAATATTCCTTACAAGTAGTTTTTTCATTGAAGAAATCCTAAGACCGTTTTCACAAGTGAGGCTTAAATCATGTTTTGCATTTCCTGCATCTGTAATTTGAATGTTTTGTAAAACCTTCATTGTCTAGAAGTGGATCCAGTTTACAACTTAGAACTCATACCTTCCAGACTAAAATGCATTCTTAGTGTCACTTGTGGAAACGTTGCCAATCTTATGGCAAACATACAATTTATGATAAACTGCTTGTAGCATGGATTGGAGTAAAATGTTGCCATCCTGTCTAAACTATGATTCTTGGCAGATAATTGCATAGTTATTCATGGGGTTCTGCGTTCACCTATATATCATTTTTAGCATCTGACTTGAACCATCTTATTTGAAAATTTTGGTTTCATATATACCACTATGCATATTGCTGTGCCTTTATTAAGATGTATTTATATGCTCTTTGTTCTTATGCTGTCAATTTTTTTTAATGAATTATGAAAGTTCGGCCCACTCTAAGGGGTCCTTAAATATAATGGGAACTCTAATACCCATAAAAATTGCTTTTGTGGTCCCACAAGGGCTTCTCTATTCATTGTGGTGTCAGGGAGAGCCTATATGTGCATCGTATAAAGTTTTCTCCAACAATAAAGTTAGTGGAGAAGCTTGCACATGGAGCCTTGGACTGGACCATTTTAGCATAATATATATTTTAAGGTAGTTTAGATTTATGTATTTTTTTAAACAAGCAACCATTTCGGACCTCTGTAAATTCCCCTAGTGATTCCTCCTTTGCTTTTCCTTCCTACCACAATTCTTCAGCTAACTAAAACTTCCCTCTGAATATTGTCCCAAGACTGATATCAAAGGGTTATATTTCTTGTAAGTAAAATATAGCCATTCCTGCCTTAACCTTCTTCACAAAAACACCCCACCATGAGACAGACGCTATTGTTATCTTTTACCATTTTACCCCAAATGCTACTTTTCAGGGCATCCTCTGAATTAGTTCTGGGAAATGATTTACAATCCATTAGTAGAATCAAAAGGCAATATTTCATATCATTGACCTTATTTGTGCTTTAGATAGCAACTACAGTTCTTTTTATAAATTAAGTATAAAATATGTTCATTCCTATAAATAGGAATTTAATAGGTTCTACTCTAGCTAATATGAATGAATTTTATATCAGAACATGGTTAGAGAAGTAGCCATATTGACATAAAGATCTCAAATTAGAAATAATTACAACAAAGAGTATTGTGACACCTTAAAGACTAACAAATTTATTATGGCATAAGTTTTCATGGACTACAGTCCACTTCAGCTATCCTTCTGGAAACAGAAATAATTAGAATACCTCATGCTTTTAAACTATGAGATAAAAAAAAATCTAACCCTATTTCAAATTAATAATCTAATTCTAAAAGTATACCTAAAGGCCACAAAGATATAGTATAGTTGGTGCAGTTGTGTCACTAATCTTGATGCTCTACAGAGCATCAGAATTGAACTGAAATATCTATGTGCTTCATTTTACCTGCTGCATTACATCCCTTCTGAAATAGTGGATTAAAGAAGGAGTGTTTCTATTGCCTTCACAAAAGCAGAATTTAAAGGTTGCTTTCCAACCTTGTAGTCTATTAAACTTCCCATGAAGATACCAGTACTCTGGAAGTTATTTAGTTTTATTATGTGGCAGTAATTATGGTACATTATGTTGTATGTTCTCCTTTGCCCGAGACTGAGATTAGCAACAGTTTTAGACTTCCTCTTCACCAAAGCAGTTAACTGCAAGGTTCTTTGAAAAGCATATTTTCTGGCTCAGTATTTCTTGATAAAGACATTATTTTATTCCTTGTAAAAGTTCTCAAATATGGAATTCAATATGGTGGAGAAGTGGATTAGCCAGTTGAGATGTCCTACCTACTTAACACTATTTAACAAAATTGTTCATGCCTAGAATATCTGACCCCATTAAATATTACTTGGTGAAATAATGGATGAAATATGAAAGCACCTAGTGGACAAATCGGGGAGATTTTCCTCTTCCCTCTATTTTGCCCTTACTGTATATGGGTTATCATTTCTGAAGGTTGTAATAAATTATAGCCTCACATTGTTCCATTTCTAGTCATGATGCTTTCTGATAAATCCTTAATCTGGCAAATATAAAACAAATAAGCAAGATGTGATTCCAATCCATCCTTCTTAAAGGATAAGTTCTGATATATATATATTTTTACCATACTTCTTTTGTTAAGCCTTATAAAAAGTATTTATTTTAGGCTATCATTTCATTAATGTTTGTGGGACAATTAAATATTGCCAACGATTGAAAGAAATAACTTTTTTTTTAAGGACTGCCATTTTGAGGTACTATCCAAGATAATCCATTTCCCATCTATTATTTTAAATCTCTTATGTTTTGTCAGGAAGTCATTTATTTGATTAAGATTACTTTTATATATCTCCAACATTTTCTTTAATCTAATCACTTCTTGGCTCTCAGTTGTTAAATTGATATCACATCATTCTGAATGACCATGAATAATAGTAAAACCAGAGGTTTAATGTTTTCTATCTCCCAAGGAGCTCCTGGGACTGATGCTTCCAGTTCTGAAAGGAAAGACACAATATCATATTAGAATAATGATATCTTATGGGTCTGACCATTTATCATCATTCCTTTCACTTACATCTTCTACCTAATGGAGGATGCTAGTAGTTCCATAATAAAGCAACTGACAAAGGACATCACTGTTTGATGCAAGTTTTCAAGTGAATTTAGCCAGGTCACAACTTTGTCCAGTTATTCCATCTTTCTTGTATCAATCATAGGCCCCTATCATGAAAAGAAGAGAGCTCTTTAAATCAATCACTTTAAATATTAAACTGTTCAGGTAATCAGTTTTATATTCTCACTATATTGCCAGATTATTTTCACAAGTCATCTTTGGACATGTAATAGAAAACTATGTCTCATAATTAAGCAGGGGTTCTCTGATGTAGATAGGTCTGCTGGTTTGGGTTTTGGGTTTTTTTATAGAAGGGATTTCTTTTTCTAAGAGACAAAGCAAAATAGGTTAATGTATATGAACTGGAAGAGTAAATACATGTATTTCTGGGATGGTAATAAACTTCTCATTAAATCCTTGTTTCAAATATAGAGCTTGAGACTGAAACTTGTCAGTGATATCAACTTTTGCTTTGTATTTAGCAAAGTAACTTATCTGTTTCATATTATAGTAAAACCATGTTAGCCTTCTGTTTACACAATCAAGGTTTAAGTCTAACTGTTTATACATACATATAAACACACATATAGACTAACTGTTTTAGTTGTTCAGATATTTTAATAAATTAGCATGGAAATGGAATGCTTGCTGCAGATCTACCTGTTTAACAGTCTTTTCAGACTGAAAGCCTCCAGTTCCACTTATAACATCTATACGAGTGGGTTGTAACCCATGAAAGCTCATGCTAATTCATTAAAATATGTTGATCTATTTTGGATTCTTTTTTATTAACATTCATATGTGGAATTTCACTAGCCAATTTAGAGTTAATTGAACCTAATTTATAATAGCAATTATTTTGCAATATTGAAACATTATTAGGCTGTAGGTGATCTGCTATCATATATATGTTTTCTTCTTTTCTAAAACCTTTAGTGATGTATAAAATAATATGGTAGGAACAGTAGAATCAAGCAGATATCCTGAAAATTCTAAACCTCTCTGCTAATGCTCATGTTTCAGAGATGCATTTGCCTAAATATCTTGATGGATCTAAGTCTTCAGTTTGATTGGAGTAATATACTCCTATAGATTTGAGCTTGAAAGTCTACTTAGTTAATACTGTTTTCTTTACATTTCCATTACCTCTTTCCATATATGATCTGACCAATATTTAGATGCACACCTACTATGGATCCTAAAGAAATATAATATTAATAGCTTAAATGAGAACTGGAACATATACTTTCAGAAACATGTCAGTTGTTTACATTTCCTCCAAATAACTTCTCCTGTCAGTCAAAGATGGTTCCTACAGCACTGTTGAATCTAGGAGGCACATGTCTTCATTCAGGCAACAGAGAGCTGTGCCCAATGAAGTAGTGAACTACCATCATGATGTTAACTAGAATATATATATATATATACACACACACACACACACACACACGCAAGAGGGTCTGCTACCAAGTGTGCCTTACCTTCATTGTTTCCTCCTTGCTACAACTAATGGCCTGTCTATGAATACTAATGAGTGGCAACAACTGCTTGTTCCAGTTGCTGGATTGCAGGACATGGAATTTGAAGCAGGACTTGCTGCTTTCTTCCTTTCCTTCTTTAAGATTCAACACAGTTTGGCCCACGTAGTGTTGATTTCAGTGGGCACTGGCTACACATAGGACATAAGTGCACCTAGTGAAAATGCTTCCTGGCCCTCTCTGCTTCCACTTCTGATAGCTCTACTGGATTTGACTCTTAGTTGGGCTTCTAGCAGTGAGGGCGTGTTACCTTCCAACAGCAAAATTGTGATCCCATAGAAGGATTTTTTATCTTTCATCTGCCCAAATGTTTCTCAGCCCATGTGCTAGAAGTAGCAGAACATAGATATTTTTGCCATGAACAATGCATGTTGGAGTGGCTGAGAGGGTAAAGTTAGGGAATGAGGGTGGAGAGCTGTGAAGTGGAGTGAGGAGGCTTAGTGGGGAGGTGATGAAGCACGATAGGTGGGAGAGGACTGGAGAAGAGTGATGGAGGCGGCAGTGCTGTTCGTGTTACCTTCCACAGCCCCTCCACCAGTGACATTTCATGGGCTTTTGACTAGTAAGTACCATATGACTGAGTAATTATCTAATTTCTGTTGTTGCACTGTATTGTTATAATATTAATTTATTGAATGAGGGTAGGCAAAATATTGAAATGTACTGTAGGGTAGATTGCTATGCCTAGTTTATGTAACTGTTGCAATGTGCATTAACTTCAGCTATAGCAATTCTTGGAGGATTGAAAAATGAGACAAGTATCACATCAGGCACATCTGAATCATCTAGATAGCAATACCACTACTCATACACCCACTAACTCACAAAATTCAAAACTACAAGCCACCACTTAAAATAATGTTTCAGGATCCTTAAAACTCCATAAAACGCATTTGCCTAGCATACTTTCATTTTCTAAAATTAAAAATTCAGTATACAAAAATGTGTTTCTGTTCCTTGATATATTTATTTTATTAATATAATAACAGGAAGATATTTTTGGATGTTGGAAAATAATTGCTTTGCTTTAGCATAAAGCTGATCTTATTTTATTTTTTTTTTAAAAAAGATATTTATCTTATTTGAATTGGAATACAAGCAAAGTAAAACTGATCAAGTGTATGTCTGGTTCACTTAAAGGGATATACTGGCCTGTTCAGATGACCACCTAAATCACAGTTTGACCCTGTTTTGTTTTGTTTTTTAAACTAACTTTGCTTAGAACAAAATGCAGTTCCCTAATGTCAGATGTAATCTGGAACTATTGTGTGTTTTAAAGTGAATGCATAAAGCTTTCACTGTCCTATCGCATGCACAAAGGAAGAGGAGAAGGGAGGATTTGTGCAAGCCCAAGGCCTCTGTTTCTAATAAACTATGGTTTAGGTGAAGTCTGCACCAGGCCACTATGTGTGTGTGCACGTGCATGAGTGAATGAGAGAGAGAGAAAGAAATACTGTACACACTAAATACCTTATGTGAAATGCTATTTAAGGGGGGGACCCTTTCCAAATGTAGGAATATATAGTTTTGAAGTAGCTTATGAAGCATTGTGTAATTTTTTATTCATTCCATCCTTGTCCCATTGACATTCTGTCTCAATGGCTTTTAGTACACACTGATGCTTACTGTCATGTGTCATATATTTTCCTTGAAACAAGTGTGCACATTGTAAATGTAATGTTCCACAAAATCTTCCCGAGTGTAATGTCAAAAACATATGTAACCTTATGCACGTCTTTCGTTACTTGTTTAGTGTCTGTTTTATTTTATGTAATCTTTGCTCCATTTTTGTAATAAATAAAAGTGATGTAACAGTCCTTTAGCAGTATTTTTTTTAATTACTGATAAGGCTACTATTGTTCCACACTTTTCACATCACAGCTTACTTGTATAGCATTCATAACAGCATAAAAATGCCAAAGGCCAACACTGTCTTATCAGAAAAATAATATTAAAAATATAATACTTATCGCATTCATGCTCTGAACCCTTCCAAATTTAACATAGTCCTTAATAGTAACAGAATAATAGTGTTCAAACCAGCCCATAACTACACTGATTGCATTTACCTTATTTTAAAGCACTTAAGGAAGATCCATTGACTTGGACAGATTGGTCACATCATTTTCTGTTCCTTGTATCCAAATATCATAATTGGCTATTATGAACCACTGTACAAATACTACAGTTCATAGGACCAGGCAGTAAGGGTCTGTTAGTGGCTCAACCTCCACTCCAGCCCTGCTTGCTACTTTTTGCTTTGGCAGTGATTATTAGACCTGCTTGTGCTACATTCTGTCTGCAGCTCAGAGAATCTCTTTATACATGGAGCAGAACTTTGCACTGTTAAGGCTGAAATCCTATACATATTTACCTGGTAGTAAATCCCATCAAATTCAGTGGGATTCACTTCTGAGTAATCATGCACAGGATTGTGTTTTAAACCACTTTCAATATGGGCAGTCTGCATTTACACAGTGACAAAGCGGGACTTTGCACTTTCATTGTGAACTGCCATTTAGGGATGGACAGATCTATCTTTCTATAACATTCACATTGTTTCAAGCACAAGTTTGTTCTGTCCCATTTCCACATCAGTTTGTCTTTTTTTTAAAGCCTACAAAAAAGTATGCATTTTCGAGTGCATAAAATTCTTAGGGATTTTTGTTTTCACTATTCCCCAATATGTGCATTTTTGCAAGCACTTTCCCTTAATATATGTCCTTTTAAACAATTTCCGCTAATTTCTGCATTTTCGTGTGCAATGTTTGATTGGAGAACTGTATTGCAACATTTGGGGAAGTATGAAAATGAAAGGATCGGCACGTTCCAGTTCACGCATTAGTTCATGAACTGCAAAATAGTTGAGTTCATACCAAAATGTGCCCCAAACAAATTTCACCCCTATCGCTAGATAACTTCCAGAGAGTGCTACAAGACTCCTTGTTGTAAACTGCAGTCTACATCCCTCTTGTGATATATTGAATCATAGAATCATAGAAAAGTAGAGTTGGAAGGGGCCTACAAGGCCATCGAGTCCAACCCCCTGCTCAATGCAGGAATCCAGGTCAAAGCATCTCTGACAGATGTCTGTCCAGCCGCACCTTGAATGCCTCCAGACTGGGAGAGCCCACCACCTCCCTAGGTAGTTGATTCCATTGTCTTATTGCTCTGACAGTCAGGAATTTTTTCCTGATGTTTAGGTGGAATCTAGGTTCCTGTAACTTGAGCCCATTATTCCGTGTCCTGCAAACTGGGATGAACGAGAAGAGATCTTTGCCCTCCTCTGTGTGACATCCCTTCAAATACTGGAAGAGTGCGATCATATCTCCCCTCAGTCTCCTCTTCTGAAGGCTAAACATGCCCAGTTCTTTCAGTCTCTCCTCATAGGGCCTTGTTTCCAGTCCCTTTATCATCCTTGTTGCCCTCCTCTGAACCCTCTCCAGTTTGTCTATGTCCTTGTTAAAATGAGGTGCCCAGAACTGGACACAGTACTCAAGATGAGGCCTAACCAGTGCCGAGTAAAGGGGAATTATCACTTCCCGCGATTTGGAAGCTATACTTCTATTAATACAGCCCAAAATTGCATTTGCCTTCTTTGCAGCCACGTCGCATTGCTGGCTCATATTCAGTTTGTGATCTACCACAATTCCAAGATCCTTCTCACTTGTAGTATTGTTGAGCCAAGTGTCCCCCATTCTGTAACTCTGCATTTGGTTTCCTCTCCCTAGGTGCAGCACTTGGCATTTATCCCTGTTAAATTTCATTCTGTTGTTTTCGGCCCAGCGCTCCAGCCTATCGAGGTCACTTTGAATTTTGTTTCTGTCTTCCAGAGTATTAGCTGTTCCACCCAACTTTGTGTCATCTGCAAATTTGATAAGCATTCCCTGTACCTCCTCATCCAAGTCATTAATAAAAATGTTGAAGAGCACCGGGCCCAGGACCGAGCCCTGTGGTACCCCGCTCGTTACCTCTCCCCAGTTTGAGAAGGAACCATTGATAAGCACTCTTTGAGTCCGATTCTGTAGCCAATTGTGGATCCACCTGATAGTTGTTCCATCTAGCCCACTCTTAGCTAGCTTACTAATCAGGATATCATGAGGCACTTTGTCGAAAGCTTTGCTGAAGTCCAGGTATATAATGTCCACAGCATTCCCACAGTCCACAAGGGAGGTTACCCGATCAAAAAATGAGATCAGATTAGTCTGACAGGATTTGTTCTTGACAAATCCATGCTGGCTTCTAGTAATCACTGCATTGTTTTCAAGGTGCTTGCAGACTGACTTCTTTATAATCTGCTCAAAAATCTTCCCGGGGATTGATGTCAGACTGACTGGCCTATAGTTCCCAGGTTCCTCCTTCTTGCCCTTTTTGAAGATGGGAACAACATTTGCCCTCCTCCAGTCGTCTGGCACTTCACCTGTCCTCCATGATTTCTCAAAGATAATAGACAGTGGTTCTGAGAGTTCTTCTGCCAGTTCCTTTATTACTCTAGGATGCAGCTCATCAGGCCCTGGAGATTTAAACTCGTTCAGAGTAATCAGGTGCTCCTTGACCATTTGCCTATCAATCTCAAGCTGCAATTCTGCCCCTTCAGTCTGCATTTCAGGTTTGCCAGGGGGGTCATAGACCCTCTTTTGGGAGAAGACCGAGCCGAAGTAGGAATTGAACACTTCTGCCTTTTCTTTGTCTTCTGTTATCAATTTGCCATCCTCATTGCGTAGTTGAACCACCAGTTCTTTCTTCTGTCTTTTACTGTGCATGTATCTGAAGAAAGCTTTTTTGTTGCTTTTAGCATTCCTCGCTAACCTTAGCTCATTCTCAGCTTTAGCCTTCCTGACACTATTCCTGCAGTTCTGTGCTACCTGCCTGTACTCTTCCCCTGTAGCCTGTCCTTCCTTCCACTTCCTATACGTGTCCTTTTTTTTTTTCAGGTCATCTTTGAGTTTATTGTGAAGCCACATTGGCTTCTTCTGTTGCCCTCTGCCTTTTTTCCTTGTGGGAATTGTTTGCAATTGTGCCTTTAAAATTTCCTTTTTTAAAAACTCCCACCCCTCCTGGGCTCCCTTTCTCGTGAGAGTCATTTGCCATGGGATCTTACTAATCATTGTTCTGAGTTTGTTAAAATTGGCTTTCCTAAAATCCAGGGTACGTGTTTGGCTACACTCAGCTTTTGCTTCTGTTAGAATCAAGAACTCAAGTATAACATGGTCACTTTCCCCCAGAGTTCCCGAAACTGCCACTTTATCCACTAACTCGTCTCTGTTGGTTAGAATCAGGTCAAGGATAGCCGATCCTCTAGTTCCTTCCTCCACTTTCTGTAGGAGGAAGTTATCTGCAGCACAGCTCAGGAATTTCTTGGAGGGGCCATGTTTGGCTGAATAAGTCTCCCAACAGATATCAGGGAAATTGAAGTCTCCCATTACTACCACATCGTGCCTCCTTGAAACACTGGCAATTTGTTTTTCAAAAGTTCCATCCTCGTCTTCTCCTTGATTGGGTGGTCGGTAGTAGACTCCAACCGCCATGTTCGCTTTATTCTTTGCCCCCTTTATTTTAACCCAGATGCTCTCAATGGGGCTGCCAAGCTCCTCTTCCTGTATCTCTGTGCAGAGATACGTATTTTTAACATACAGTGCAACTCCACCTCCCTTTCTGTTGCTTCTGTTCCTTTTGAACAAGTTATACCCTTCAATTGCTGTATTCCAGTCATGGGAGTCATCCCACCAGGTTTCAGTTATCCCTATCAAGTCGTACTTGCCCTCATGTATCAAGAGTTCAAGTTCGTCTTGTTTGTTGCCCATACTCTGGGCATTAGTATAGAGACATTGAAGACTATGTGCTTTACAGTCCGACTTTCCCCCTACATTTTGTGGTAGACTATCAATGGGCACCGCTGGAGCTGTTCTCTCCATTGTGGCAAAGAGGCCTTCTTCCATTGGTACCCCCGAGTTTATGTCTCCCTCCCCTGTTGGATTCAGTTTAAAGCCCTCCTGATTAAGTTCCTCATGCTGTGTCCAAACACATTCTTCCCAGTCCTTGTGAGGTGCAACCCATCCTTTGCCAGCAGTCCATCTTCCAGGAAGTGTAGCCCGTGGTCCCAGAATCCAAATCCCTCACGTTGGCTCCACCTTCGTAGCCAGTCATTCACTCGGAGTATTTTTCTTTCCCTTTCTATGCCTCTTCCAAGTACTGGAAGGATGGATGAGAAAACTATCTGGGCCCCGAAGTTCTTGAGTTCCCTTCCCAGCTCTTCAAAGTCTGCCGTGATTTCTTTGTAACTCCGCTTGGCAGTATCATTTGTACCCACTTGGCAGTATATCATTTGACAGTGCTTTGAGGGTTTCTTGTTTTTGTTTTGTAACACATAGGTGATATAACTTGTGATATAGCTCAGGGAGTGCTACTATTTGAAAATGACAAAAGAACCACTGCATTGCATGTGCACCTCTCCATTGCAATGAAGAGAGACACTCATTCCACTGTAGTGCCTCTCTTCATCAGGGCTGCGGGCAATTACATTAGTCAGCATAAATAGGCATGCAGTCCTCTACATAGTAGGCATAAATAGGCCAAAATGATATTTTAATTAAACAACTGAATTCTTAATAATCTTGCAGGAATTCCCAGTAGATACTATATCAAATCTAAAACATTGGCCTATGGTTTTAGGAGACATGTAGTGAAACAAAGGAGTCATATCAAATTTGCATAGACAGCTGTTTACACAGTGCTTAAAAATAAGAACAGCCTGGAGCACCGCAGTATCATAACAAAGTAAACAGTGCCACTTACCACTGAAATGGGGTGTGTCTCAAGGCCTGTTCACACAACTGTCAGCCAAAAATTCTGTATGTAAGTGGGTTGACAGGACCGTGTGCACGCCCCACCCACTCAGTAAATGTGACCTGACATGTGACTCACAACAGCTGTGAATACATCAGTAAGGTTTTGTGGGCTTCTTGAGCAGAAGCCGAAGGCACCCTAGGCTGCACACAATGCCAGCTTATTCAGTTGGTTATGCTGATGTGATACTTTTTATCTATTCCTCATACTTTCTTGGCTGACTAGATCAAAGAAGGCACTAGCCAGGCATTGTCATCTCAATCTCCTCTTTGACGGCCACTTCCTTTCCTGCTATTCCCTTCCCTGGGCATTTCAGTCAGGATATAAATATGCCTCCCTAAAGTAATGTTATCAAATTTTGGCTGAAAGATTATGACTGGTCTAAAGTCACCCAGTGAGTTTCAAGGCTGTGAGAATATGAACCCAGATCTCCTCCCTAGTCCTAGTCCTATACTCTGATCACTATACTATGCTGGGTTTCAAATGCATTGCATTAATTAAATAAATATATTTCAATACCTAGTAGGTATCAATTGTAACAGTCATATGCCCCAATCCAGCAATGGTAACTGGCAATTGGAACTTGTATTTTCATGCATAGTTGATGCATATGTGTATCCCCATGTATACCATGATACTCATTCAGGCTCAGTTGAACTGGTTGGATGCAGAACTGGTTGGACTCTTAAGTAGTCGTATGCAACTAGTTTCTGGCATCAAGAGCTAGGTCAGAACCATAGTTTTTCTAAAATTCTATCTAAAATTTTCTAAAATTCTGCTGGTGCTACCAATACTAAATTAATATATTTTTTTGTCTGCTCTTGCATTGGTGGAATACTTTCTGAACAGAACTCTCATAGAATTGGGTCCAAATTGGCCATTCTGTGAACAGAAAGGCTCCTTCTATTCATGGAAGGCAGCAAGATCCGGTGGAGGCTCCCTGCTGGAGTAAGAACATGGGGAGGTGTTCTTCACTGATTCCCTTGCAGCCCCCTGTGTTGCCTCTCATCCTGCTCCAGAAGGTCCCCCAGCCCTCTAGAGCAGCTTTTCAGGAGGCAGAGGAAGTTGCCGGAGAAAGGAAGTATCACAAAGACTACCTCCCTACTCCCTTCCTCCGCTGCAAGTGGAACTCCACTAAGTGCTATCCTGAATCCAACCCAACATCTACATATCTGTACTTGAAAGGCTAGGGTTTAGTAAGTCATTCAAAATTTATTTAAGAAACTCTTATTGAACTGATTTGTGTAACCAGTATAAAGATGACAGGTATTTGTTCCGTTAATATGACAGTAATGTAGATAAGGCATTTTATGATGGGTTATTCATATTAGAAAGCATATAATAGTGAAACTGGTATGGGTTTGACAAACGCCAATCAAAATCCACAGAAGAGCCAAAATTAGCACATTTGTACATAGCCCACTACTTTAAAAGCTGTTGTTAGCTTGCAAAACATGACATTAGATAAGATTTTCCATCTAAATGCTCAAGCTCAATACACTCAAATTAAATATGAATTAATATGTGATATATTGAAATGTTCATTAAGTCTGCAAAGAGTTGCCAATCAAATACAGTATTTTATTTTTTCCTCCTTAGGATTTGAGATCTATTTTTATCATAATGGCATGCTTTGCATAAGTATCCATCTGTATTCAGCTTTTCTTATATGCATATTTTTATGTAGAAACATTTACAGCAATAACTCAAGTTCCATTATCCTCTTGTGCAACAGCAAACTACACAATGCTGCTCTGCTCATGAGGATCTTCCCCACCAAACAGATTGTTAAGGCTGTTAGCTGTAACAGCACTGATCATCTCTGATGGTTGGAAGGAAGGGATGCCTGGAATTAGTTTGCTTCCTGCCCAAACAATGGCATCATCTGTATGTTCAATTGTGCACATGTGGTGCATAGTGTGGTGTGCTAGATCTTGATCGTGTTTCCCTTTCGCATGCTCATTACCTTTAGATGAGAACTGGGTGTTTGGAATCTGTCTCCAAATCAGGTGATTAGAGAGTTCTGGATTTCTTCCCCCGCAGAACAATTGTTTGTGCTTATGGTATTGCATCCAGAAGGGCAAATCCACATGTAGAAGCCTGTTTTGTACGCAGGTTTTCCTGGATGGATTGGGGGAGAAAACAAAGGGGAAATCAAGAGCAACACCAGTAAGAGCAGCAGAAACAAGAGGGGGGAAAATATTCAACAAGTGCTATCAAACAATTTATGATAAAGAAATGTAGCCCAATGGTATTTTGGCTATAAGCTGCATTTCAGGAGCAATTCAATTTATTTAAATTGGCTGCAATATAACATTAGTTATGTGCTGTTTCTTAAACTAACTCAGTTTAGCACCTATTGAGGTCGTTTCCCCTCTTGTTTCTTCCTCTTAATTAATCTGATCACACTTGTTTGCCTTGACCATGAAATTCAATTATTAAAAAAAAATTAAATGTAGTAACAATGAAACCAGAAATGAATGCCCTATTCTCAGTGGGCATTAAAAACATTAAACTGGGCTTTATGGTTTTAGTAGCTTACCCAATAGTGAGTTAGAAGCTGCACCACCACCAAATAATATTTGTAATGGATAACCTTCACCAGTCACTTACATGTTGTCTGGCCCGTTGTGTAATGGAAGGATTATGTGAGTCACATTTAAGTATGTAAGAATGCATACCCATACTATCCTGCCTCTGCACTCCACTACTTATACTGGATTTCTATTAGGGCAATCTTATAAAACAGGGCTGTGTGAAACAATAAGCATTGCACTTTCAAAAGAACAAGTTGTAATTTTAAACACAGTGGCTGATATTCAGCAGCACTAATAACCAGAACGTTATGTATTTACCTACTAGATGTGTAACTTATTCTTCCTCCAAAGAACTTGTGGATTGCCATGACTCCCTTTTTATCCTCAAGACAACTCTGTGAGATTGGTTAAACCAAAGAGAGTGAAATAATAGATCTGAGGGTGAATTCACATGAACTGAAATTAAAACCCACCTTGGTGAAACTTACATGAAACTAGTTCATATGAATGGGATGAAATGCATTTGGCTTTTAGTTTTAGCTCCCACATGCTCAATCATAACCAACCACTATCTTCTACAGATCATAATTTAAAGCCAGACTACACATTACATACAAACATGAACCTCTGCCACCACAGACAGAAAATTAGCTTGACGGTAGAGCCCTTTGGAACAGTAATATTATATGATGGCTCCCTTCTCCCTCCAATTCACAATTCCATTTTTCCCTTCCAAAGTGTTTTTTAAAGATTAAAAAGGTAACTGGGCTAGTGTTAATAAAGATTGGCCATTTGGTTATATTCAAGGACACCAGTGTTCTGTGGAAGAGATGGCAGATTTGACTAAAAATGAAGCCTTGGTCTCAGTTTTGCAGTGGTCTTAGTTTGGCACCTCAGTACAAACTTTTTATATACTTTTAAATATCAATCCATCAATCCAACAAGATTCTGCAGTCAAACAACCATAATACATAGCAAACAAAGGGCATGACAAAGGAAAATTTATTGTGTTCTGTATTGAGAACAATTCTAATTATGTCTAATTATCAAGCATTTAAGGCCTACGATGAATAAAAATGCTAGCTGTGAAGCAATAAATGACATGCAAGCACTTTATATCTTACACACAGTGCCAGTGCACACATTCACCTTCAATACTGGATGACTGCACCATAAAGTGATGACTTGCATGTGTGAATCTACCATCAAATATCACAATCAGAACTTTGGTGTGACTTCCTGTCACTTCAAGCACCATGCTTTCCAATGGAACCATTTGACATATTATGTAATCAAATGATTTCATGCATCTGTGAACTAGCCAACCATTATGGATTATACAGTATTTATGCATTATATGGTATAATAATAATAATAATAATAATAATAATAGATTCAAGAGATACATATTTCAGTTAGTATTCTGTGCTATACTGATGTCTACATTTGTAGACACTAATCCTATGAATTCAGAATGTATCCACTTAGTGCTGCGCAAATAGAATGTCATTCTTCAGAATGAAAAGCAACATTCTTTGTGTGTTTAGTGGTGTAATAAAATAGTGCATTGATTTTCTTATTTCATTTTTTCCCACCTTTCCTCAAAGAAACTTGGAGTTTTCATTATAACAATATTAGCTAGCTTTGGCTGCAAAATACTAACTGGCCAAATGTCACCAAGCATGCTTTTTGGCTGAATGAGAATTCAAACTGAAATCTCCAGATTCAAGTCCAGCACACTATCCATTATCCCAAAGTGAACGTGCCATAATACGGTTGAAGAAATGGGTATACAGACATTGTACTAATTATAGCTCATGGATCTCAATGGCCCATGTTCTCACACCACACTAACCTATAGTTTAGCACAATGTGAACCTTGGACTCATACACTCCTCTCTCCTTCTGTGCAGCCAAGAGGATGATGAGTCGAGAAGCTTTTTGTTCCACTTTTAGTTAACAATGACTTGTTGTGTCATCTGGAGCAACGAAGTATTGTTAACACAAATTATAGGGTGTACAACTTACAAGCCACCTTCAAACTGTGGTTTTGGCAACTGGTTTGTTTAAACTATTGTTAGTGTCAATCACAGTTCCTGGTTTGCACAACATGGGAAGCTGTGGTTAACTAGAAGTTGAAGCAAAAGCTTCCAAATCATTTTTCTGGTCATACAGAGGAGGAGAGGCTGGGGGAGTGCATGAGCCCAAGGGTTGTTACAGTTTGTGCATGCCATACTAAACCATGGTTTAGCTTGATGTATGAATGAACACAATCAATGTCTCTTAAAGAAGTTATGCAGCTATGTTGCTACTGCCAGTGCCATGCAAGAATAATACATAAAAGGTTTAGGGCTAATTCACACTGCTGCTTCTAATCAGATAAGCAGGTACACAACTACATGAATACAGGTTAATCTATCTCTAGAATTATGGCTGCTGGAAGTAAGTTATGAACATGGAGATGTGTGCCAGCTCACTGGGAGAATTGTTAGTGTGGACTGGCTTATAGCAACAAAAATAAATACAAGATAATGCTATTCCACAAGCAATATGAGGATAAGTTTCAGAGAGAGAGAGAGAGAATACAAAGTTGCATGGAGGCAGAGATGACTGATGGATAGGTAGGTGGGTAGGTAGATAGATGATAGATACTGAATGTAGAAATAACAGGGAATAATGGGCAGTGGCTGTTATTTTTGTCTACCCATCATGATTAGCCTTCTTCCTCATCATGTCCTTATTTTTATTTGCCTTTTTTTTGCTTTTCCCTATGGCCAGGGCCGGTGCTACCATTAGGCCAACTAGGCAGCTGCCTAGGGCGCAGGGCTAAAGGGGCCGCCAGAAATAGGGAGGGAGGGCTCAAGTGGGAAGGGGGTGTGCTAAATATCTGATCTTGCCTAGGGCACCAAACTGCACCAAATTGCCTTGCACTGGCCCTGCCTACGGCCTTACTGCTAATCCTTCACCTTATGATATTCTTGTCTTTTCTACTCCTGCCACCTTGTCCTCTTCCTTGGTGTCCTTCAATGTCTGGGATTAGTAACACCCACTATCATTAGAGTCTAAACATTTTTTGCAATTGATCCGGAAGTACCATTGGACATATTATGGCCCAGAGTAGCCGGGTCATCGCCCAGAGTAGCCAGGTTACCAGCTAGATGGGTGATCTAGAAATACAATGAATAAATAAATAAATAAAACCAGGTCCCAAACCTTTTTGGGTTGGTGGACACGTTTGGAATTTTGAGAGTGTTTTGTGGGCATTCTCACAAAATGGCAGCCATAGAGGTGCTTGACCATTAATAAAATAGCCATTGTGGGCATAGCCAATCACAAAATGATAATTTCCCAGAAGGCAAACTTGTGAGCCTAAAAGAAAAGTAACTTGCCCAAGAAACTAAGTATAAGGCAAGGGTGGAGCCTGAGCTTCAAAACACAAAACTACTCTATTAAACTCAAATAAAGATGGTATTGGATGGCAGCACTTTCAATGACAGCATCCTTGTTTTAATATATATATATATATATATATATCATAAGAAATAAAAATCAGGAGAGGAAGCCATATGTATGTTTAGTCAGAAAGAAATCCCCCTATGTGCAATGAAGCTTACTCTCATGTAAATCAACATGGGATTGAAGCCTAATCTACGGTCTTCTTTTAAAAAGCTAAACTTGTGGTTGTTTTCTCATTAGAAAGCTTAAATCAAACAAGTTATGCAAGGTTGATTATCCACTGGAGGCCACTACTAATATGTAAAATAGTACACATTTGAGTACCAATACATAAAATTATGTTCTGTTGGGGAAGTCTCATTTAAACCCATTTTAAAATACTATGTTGTGTTATTTTAGCTTAATTTTTGGCTTTATGGTTGTTAGTTAGCAAAAGGGGCACCATCTGTAAGAAAGGGTTGAATTTCACTAAATGAAGATAACATCACCTTAACATTTCCATGTGGAATAGGAAAAATTACAGGAAGCAGTTCAAGTCTGGGTAAGGTTACCCAATTATCTGAAATAAAATCCAAATGTTTCACAGGTAGCCATCCCAATTATTCAGGTAACTAGACAGAGTCATTAATCTAAATGTATGAGTGATACATGTAGGTGTTTAGACCTAAATTTACATATAAGCTAGTGAACAGTCCTAGTATTGCAAAATTCTATAAAATTACAGTACTTCCCAGTTGCTCACTTGACAGTGGTGCCTTACTGTTCTGAGACTGTGCATTAAGAAAGCAGTAAAAATGTCCTGATTTCACTAAACTCCTCTATTCTGTCTTGTTACTGACTGGAACAGAAGGGAGAAGGAATAAGTTAACTCCACCTTTCCTCACCTTGAGAAATTTCTTCTAGAAATTCTACAGATGTTCTGTCTAATTAGGACCTTCCAAGTTCACCTTTGTTTTTGCTATATGCAACATTGTGAGGAGACTCCACCATCCTATAACCAATAGTTGATCTCATGGATTTTTGGTGTACAGCTCCAGACTCTTGATTTGAATGGGAGGTGACACACTGAATTAAGCAGACTCTGCATGTTTCCTTAACTCCTGTCTGCCAAAACACCCCTCTTTCTTCAGATGTAACAAAGCAAGGGAAACACATCAGGTTTACACCTTCAAAAGTTATTTCTGCAGGTTAAGTAAGGTGCTAAGTATTGTTACCTGTGCATACTCATTGGAGCTGGCAAGTTCCAGGATCCTATCTGGTTGGATGCTTTTCCCCATCTGTCAATGAAGACCCAACTGTCCCTACAACATAAAAATTAGGGAGGGGGTGTTATGTGTTCTTCAATAAAAACCTGGGGGAGATCCTGGCTTCAGGCAATACAATGTTGAATGTTGTATAAGTCTATCTAAGCTAAGAATAGTATTATTTAGAACTGTTTTATTTTATTTTGCTAATCTTACTTACCCTCTTATATTATATTGAACTTAAATAAACCTTTTCTTTTGATTTGAATTCTGGAGTTTACCTGGCCCACAGATCAGTCCTACTCAATGTGCTTTCACCCTTTTGGACCCACAGTACTTACTTTGTAGGAGAGGTAATGGGAATAACAGGATGGTGTCCAGGTTGTCAGTGTATTCAGTATTCTTTGAAAGTGTTAATTCTCTAATTGCAAGTTAAATTCCTGCAGCTCTTAAGTACCTCCTGCTTGAGAGTTAGGGAGATTAAGGAGGTGGTGGCCTATATTTAAGAGGAAATAACTCAAAGCAGGCTCCAGCATTAACTTTACTCACAAGTCAGGTGGGGTGGTTCTGTGACAACCATATTTTGTATCTCCATGGTTGGGTCCTTGAGCAAAAATATGATTAGTTCATCACTGACATCTCCCAAGAGCCCCCCACACCAATACCCTGAAATCACAGTTTGTACCAAACGTCTCCAGCCTAGTCGGCCTAATCAGAATCAAAATCATCACTACCCATAGAGTCAAACAATTTTTTGTTGTTGTCGTCCAGTTCCGGTTTGGACTGGTTCCACTGCAACTTAAGTTCTGGATTGGTTGTAGTTCAGGCCACATAACCAACAGGTTCAGTTCCAGGTAGCATGAGAAAATGTCAATATTAGGCACATTATTTACAATGCACATTTGCTCAGTGGGGTGGAGCAAACTAATAATTTTAAAACTGTTGCAACTAAGTGGCAACAATAAGTACTATGATGCATACATGAAACAAAAAATAAATTCTAAGTACTTAACAAAGAAATTCTTATTTTATTTGTACTCCTTAATTTTAATTACAGTAATACCTTGGATTGCAAGTAACTTGGTTTGAGAGCATTTTGCAAGACAAGCAAATTTTTAAATATTTATTTAATTTTTTTTAACTTGATATACAAGTTTATGGTTGTTAGTTAGCAAAAGGGGCACCATCTGTAAGAAAGCGACGTCTTGCAATACAAGTACTGTAGTACGGCTTAAATTAAAAATCTCTGTACACATTTTTTGGGGGGGATTTCGTTTTGATGTAAGAGTGTTTTGGATTACAAGCACGTTTCCGGAACGAATTATGCTCTCAATACAAGGCATGACTGTATACAGTCAGAGACATGTATAACAGGTGAAGAAACCACCAAATCAGTTATAAAGAGGAAGGGAAAGAAAGGATTTAGTAAATAATCTCAAAACTGTGATTAGTGAATCCAAGATTATATATTTTCAACTGATTTACTGCAACTGGGGAAAGAAAGAATTACCAACCTTGAACAGATGGATCATACTGAAACTGGTATATTGACCAAGCCCCCATCACAAAGGTGAAGCAAGCCTCCAGTCCAGTCCATGTCTAATGCTTGCCAGACTCAGCCCTTGAAGAAGACAGAACATAGAAGCTCTTACTAAGTGGCCTTTTTACACAGATGTAAGCCTGAGTGTACATCTTCAGACATGCATCTTTGATACTTGGATGGATCTTTTAACATCGAGCACTGAGCATCCCAAAGCTTGGTACCTTAAGGGTTAAGGGGATTTGGCGATTAAAGACTTAGTTGCTTAACCAAGGAATAATTTATTGGGGGAAAAATTAAAATGTACTTTTAAAAGATCATACTAAGGCAACAGGCATTTATATTTACATCTCATTCATAGAGTAAAATGGTTCCAATCATTAAGACATACATATTAAAAGCAAGGGGATGTGGAGAATTCCTGGCAGTGGGGAGAAGGAGGAGGGAAATGGATATGGAGAATGGCAGGGAAGGAGAATGATTCTGGTAAGGGACTTAGCTGAGCTTGTGAGCAAAACCAAAAGAGCAAAGTGGCCAGCAAGCTGCATACCTCCCTGCAGACACACAAGCCTGAGGAAGAGATAGAAAAAGCAGCAGGGAAAAGCTGTCTGGATCCCCAGAAAAGTGGGGGACAATAAAGGAAGTGGGGGTCTGACAAGCTAATGGACTTCCTGGACTGGAGAGATGTTAGTAAAAGAGGGAATGGCTCCTGGCATAACACAGACATCTCACTACTCCTGATCTTTACCAGCCACATACGGTTATTCTACGGAGAAGAAATAGTTTAATCTTCAGGCCTTAGCTATTCACTTTCTCCTAGTCCTTCTATAACACCAACCACCAACCAGCAGGCCTTCTCCCTGACTCCAACAACAAACTGACTGTATCCCCAAAAGTCAACAATTAGATGTCATTTTCCAACTGCTCTTTTCCACCTAGCCAGAATCCCCAACCAAACAACATTGAATTTACCTGATCTAGGCCCCATCTAAAAATATTACAAGCGATCATCTTTCTCCCCCCCCCTTCAGAATGTCACCAAGCAGCTAACATCAAATTGTGCCGTCAACACAGTAACAAGACTAGGCCTCAGGCCTACACCGATTCATTATAGCCTTTCAGAGGCAACACAGAGTATTTACAGAACAACAACAGTTAGATACATGGCATTTCTTCACAGAGGCGTTGTGTTACCTATCTGTATCTGCACTGGTTTATAGGGTGCAATGAAGCTAGAGACAGTGCAGTGCCAATTCAGCAACAGAGAGAAAGGGGAAGAGAGGAAAGGTGTGGTTTCACAAGATTCCTCTTGTGGGAGAGAGTGAGACTTTTTTGTGTCAAAGGAGTCCTAACTATTGGGCTGACAGGATGTTGCTTATATGCCCAAAATTTGGGTTTAATTATTAAACACCAACCATCCAAAAACAAAACCTGTCTCTACTAGTTTATCAAAACTAAGATGTGTGCTAGTCTGGGAGTCAATTAGACTGACAATCTTTCCTTTCCCCAACTTAGGCAGGAAGGTAAACATTAGCAGGCTACTGAATACATCTCTCAGTCGAGCCTTCCAGGCTGGCATCTAGAAGCTAATTGCAAATTTAGAAGTGATATTCCAAGGAGGAGAAGAGATCAAGTGATTAAGTTTGGAAAACAATTGTTGGTTTTGTATCATGTACATGTTCTGCTTTGAGTGTCAGGCCTGGCTTTTATCATAGTAGACTTCTCCTGTCCTTTCTTAAGCAAGTATGCAACCTGCTTTTCTATGTCAAAAATAGCAGAATATTCGGGTGTCTGACAACAACGCCTGTTCAAATCTAAATATATAAATCCTTCGGGATATTAGTTTTATTTTATGTTCCCATTCTGATTCTGGTTTTGGTGGAGCCAGTGAGTATACCACGCCATGTGTTTTGTTGTGTGGCTGGACCCTTAGTGGGGATTGAAATAATTTAATGGATTTTTAAAGGAATTGTTATTAATATATACTTTCAAGCAGAGGGCCCCATGTCTCACTTATGATATTGTCTGCTGAAGGCCAGTTGTATGGATGTGCAGTCTGAAGAAAAGTTTTTAACCAATTTGTATTCTACCTTAACTTAAAATAAACTTAATTCAGTTCTGTGCACTTACGTTGGAATAAGAATAAAATATATATTTAGAGTTCATAAAGTGTGAACTACTAGCTTCACAATAAACTTTGAAGTGTCTATTTGTATTAACAGTATCATTTGAAAAAAGTATATACATATATAACCTTTCTATCTCATTCAACTGTGGAATGATGGGATCTGACAAACCATCAATCAAATACAGTCATGCCTTGGATTGAGAGCATAATTCGTTCCGGAAACGTGCTTGTAATCCAAAACACTCTTATATCAAAACGAAATCCCCCCCCAAAAAAATTTGTACAGAGATTTTTAATTTAAGCCATAGTACAGTACTTGTATTGCAAGACGTCGCTTGTATATCAAGTAAAAAAAAAATTAAATAAATATTTAAAAATTTGCTTGTCTTGCAAAACACTCTCAAACCAAGTTACTTGCAATCCAAGGTATTACTGTACTTTAAAAAAAAAAACAGGTTTAACAATAATATTTTATTCTTTCTAAAGTACATGATCAGCATTTGAAATTTGTAGCTAAATTTTCTGATATTTCCATAGGAATAACCACACTTTCTAATTATATAACCACCACTTTTTTAAAGTTAACAGTACTAATACACACAGTACAAGAAAATGCCTTCACTATTTATTTTATTTATTTATTATATTTATACCCCGCCTTTTTTCCTGAAAGGAACCCAAGGCGGCTTACATAATCCTCCTCCTCTCCATTTTAACCTCACAACAACCCTGTGAGGTAGGTTAGGCTGAGAGTCAGTGACTGGCCCAAAGTCACCCAGTGAGTTTCATGGCCGAGCGGGGACTAGAACCAGGATCTCCCGAGTCCCAGTTCAACACTCTCACCACTACGCCACACTAGAAAAATCTTAAGTACTTTAAGGGTGCAGTATGAGTTGCACTCCTGAGAGACAGAGGGCTCCAAATCTGGAGTCCCCTGCCTATTGTATGCCCTCCTGGCAAGAGCCAGGCTGGACAAGAAGAAGACAGAGGGAATTTTTCTTCTGTTCCCTCATTGAAAAAGTGAAAAAGCAGGGAAACAGTCCTCCAAGCCCTTCTAGCTGACTTACCTTTCAGGGGGTCGAGAGGGACAGGAGAGCCATAGAATATTGCGTATTGCAGCCTCTCCCCTCTTCACCCCTTTTCTCCTACTCCAACTTCTCTTACAAGGTCACAGTTATGACCTCCTAAGAGAAGCTTTCTGCAAAAGCTGGGAGGGGAAAGGGAGAAGGGGGTGGGGGAGGGAAGATCCATCATCAGATCTCCTTCTCTACTGTTGTAGCTCTGTCTATGGGTGTGGAGGAGGTGATCTGCAGCTTTCTATGGTGCCCCAGAGGCTGTCAAAGGGCCATAGGATTGCTTTCCCCAACATTTATGGTGTAAACGTACACCTGTCAGCAATACATGTAATCCTTTGCACTTCTGAATTCTTCAAGGCAGATTAACTGGATCTCCTTTGTCTGTTTTGCTTGTTTTCTAGACACACTTTTTAATGGTCTTGGACTTGGTGCAGTCATTGGACTGGGTGTTGCTGCGCTTTTATTAATCCTTGTTGTGACTGATGTCAGCTGTTTCTTTGTACGGCAATGTGGATTGCTAATGTGCATCACCAGAAGGATCTGTGGAAAGAAGAGTGGATCCAGTGGGAAGAGTAAAGAGCTAGAAGAGGGAAAGGCTGCATATCTGTGAGTATCAGTTACAATATTTAGAGAAAAATTGCAAGCATATATATATATATATTGCAAATCCTTAGCAAACTGCCATTAAATAGCATGAACTGGAGTTTTCAATACCATGCAAAAGTTATTATTGAAAGGGGAAAAAATCTTTAGATCGCTCAGCTACAACATTTATTTATTATTTATTTTATTTATTATGTTTTTAAATCGCCCATCTGGCCGGTCACCCAGCCACCCTGGGCGATGTACAATCATTAAAATACAATAAAATACAATAAACACAATTAAACTACATTAAAACATAATTAAAACACCATTAAAAATATAAGTTTTTTTTAAAAAAAAAACCCTAACCCACCCCATATTATATTATATTATATTATATTATTATATTATTTTATATTATTTTATATTATATCAAACATTGTTATAATTCAAAGGTGTGATGGAAGCTTTTATGTAAACTGTCAACAGGTGGCATTGACACAAATTGTTTCCAGATAGGTCATTGATGTCTTTGTATGTAATCCATGTAGTTCAATCCTGAACATGTTTACTTTGAAGTAAATCCCGCTGAACCCAGTGGTACTGATTCCCAAGTAAACATGCTTAGGTGTGCAGCCACAGAGCCTGTTCCTATGCTTTTTTAATAGTAAACTAATGGCATAATCCTATACATATCTATTCAAAAGTAAGTTTGGTGGGGCCTTCTCCAGGTAAGTGGGTGCAGAATTGCAGCCTAAGTGTCAATAATGTAAATAGGCTCTACTCCCAAATAAGAGCAGAACTATACATTGCATATAGTTCTGTGGTTTTTTACAGACTTTTCTTTCTTTTTTTTGCACTGAGGCTTCAGTGTGAGGAGGGGCCATAGCTCAGTTTTGCATGCAAAAGATACCAGGTTTGGTCTCCTGACATCTCCAGGTAGGGCTGGGAAAGAGTCATCTCTGGAACTGTGGAGAGCTGCTACCATTCAGTATAGACAGTACTGACTTAAATGGACCACTGGCCTGACTTGGTATAAGGCAGATTCCTAAGGCAGACACCTTAGGAGCGGGAGCAAGGGAGGGAGGGGGCTTATTAACCTTACGCCTCAGCCCAATTTTTCCCATTTGATGCCACTGCTATGAAAAGGAGGGGCCCTTCCAACCTAACACATTATTGAAACTGAGTGTCAAGTCTGTCCAAGCATTTGGATACAGCTCTGAAGAGCTTACCATCAGTTTGTATAAAAATGTATCAGGTATTAAGGAGCAGCATCTTAATTTATCCATGTAAGTTCACATAGCAGATAGTTGAACTATGGAATATTTACTTCCACAAGATGTAGTGAAGGCCATCAGTTTGGAGGGCTTTAAAAGGGGATTAGACAAATTCATGGAGGATAAGGCTATCAATGGCTACTAGTCCTGATTGGCTATATGCTACCTCCAGTATCAGAGGCAATATGCCTATGTACACCAGTTGCTGGGGAACACGGGCAGGAGGGTGCTGTTGCACTCATGTCCTACTTGTGTGTTTCCCATGGGCAACTGGTTGGCCTCTGTGTGAACAGAATGTTGGACTAGATGGACCCTTGGTTTGTTTCAGCGTGGCTCTTATGTTTTTAAGTTGAAACTATAATATGGGTACTGTCATTTGTCAGGCTGAGCAGATCAGACATGAAGTTTTCATTTGTTAACTTCAGTGTCAGCTTGGATTTTTTATTTTTATTTTACTAACTCTTGTAAACCACCCAGAGAGCTTCAGCTATTGGGCGGTATAAAAATGTATTCATTAAATAAATAAATAAATAAATAATAACAGAACTATCCTATGGCCTCTGGACAGCATCTAGCCATAGGATTTTTTGGATTCCCAGATCCGAGCTTGGCAAAGAGTTCCAACCTTGGATCTGGAGATCTGCACATGGATCTCCCTCCCCCCTCCTTGCAGCCAATGCAGAAAGACCGCGCTGGCTGCTTCTCTGGGGGCATGAGAGCAACTTTGGAGAAGGTTTAGGGAGTGTTCCTGGGGGTGGAGGGGAGGGGACCAGTGCCGCCAAGATGCAATGTATCCTGGCAGCGCCTCAGCCTCCTTCCCTCTCCTTGTGAAGCGCTGCTGTTAGACTGGCAAAATCAGCTGTCTAGCTGCTTTGAAGAGTGGGAGGAGCATAGAGGTGACCTTCGGAAGGGTATGGGCATCCCCACTGAATTGTGCCCTAAGACTCCTAACATCACAGTCCTTTACAGTAGTGCACTTAGGTAATTAAAAAAACAAAACACCTGGACTGAATTATCTTACACTCCCCTCTTTAGATGGCCATGTTGTATTACTTCACTTGCAAAGCACACAACTAAGATTTCTCTTCTCCCCCTCCCCCCTACATTCCATCACCCCTCCATGCTTTATAACTGTTTCTATATTCCTGTTATGTTAAAGAAAAACATAACAAAACAAGACTGTTTGCCAGCCCTGATAAAAGAAGGAATACTCTGAGCATGAGCAGTTTTACTTTTCAAATTCACTTAAATCATAGCACCATCATGACTACAGGAATAAAATGGGATTTGCTTCTGCTGCCCTGGTGCTAAACACATTTATTTGGCAATGATCATCATTTTGTTGTAGAATAATAAAATGAGCACCTGCAACCACGTACATGCTCAGCTAGCCACCCCCTGACAATATATATATATATTTTTAAAGTAGAAAAAGGAAAGGATGCTATAGTCAGCAGTGTAATTCCCATGTGGGCCCCAGCAGGTCCATGCCAGCCCAGGTATTAATGCTGGGCCTCTTTGATGCTGTCCCCATCAATTGGCATTTGGGGATACCCTGGCATGGGGCCCCTGGACTTCTGGCCTGAGGTCCAGACCTAGCTGCACCCCTTACTTACTCAGAAGTAAGTCCTATTAAACTCATTGAGGCTTACTCCCAGGAAATGAGACAGCCTAAGTTTATTATTTAGCCTTTGTATTTATTTTTAAATATTACTTTTGTGTTGAAAATGTATGTCAATCACTCCAATATGAGTTACACTTCCAACATACTTTAAACAAGGTAAAATGAAGGTGATAATAATGGTAAAATATTTAATCACTTTATAATTGGTTTTAATTCTTTGCAATGATTTGAAAGCAAAATTCTGGCAATTATAAAGTTAAATGTATTTTGACCAAACACAACAAATATTTTTATGTTACCTTACTAGACTAATAAATTTATTCTGGCAGAAGCTTCCATGGACTACGGTCCAGTAACACAACTACCCTCTGTATTTTGATCACTCTGTAAGTAAAGGCTAAGCATCTTTTAAATATTTTTTAGGAAAGATGGATCAAAAGAGCCAATTGTTGAAATGAGAACAGAGGATGAAAGAATTACCAATCATGAAGATGGAAGCCCAGTAAATGAGCCCAATGAAACAACACCCTTAACAGAACCAGAGTATGTAACCTGACATTTTAATAACTTCACAGCTATTGTTCACTATACGTATATTTCATTTGCAGCTGGAAAATTACAGCAGTGAATATGTGGTATATATTAGTCCATGTGATAGATCACTATAATCAGTATCAGTAATATCTTAACTCTGAGAACACTGTACATTTTCGAAGGTGGATGCCAGCCTACCATTCCCACTGTATGACATGGGTTGTATGAACCGAAAAGTATGATATAAATAGAGTAGATAATACTACATAAAAATAAATAATAAATAAATTATCTCTAGATGTATCTCCAGAATTTTTGGAAGAGATAACATCCTCTTTCAATGTAATTTACATGTTTAACATAATTTATTTGTTCCTTTCAACTTATAAAACATATTTTCTAGTCCAGTCCAAGCAAAGTTAGTTAAACTTACATTTCCTTGAAATCAATGAAGCTTAATTAGTCAAAACTAACTTATTCCATTGATTTCAGTGTGACATAAGCACAACTAATTTAGCTGAATTAGGCAATCAAAGATAGAAAAAAATAGCAATTCTGTTGCTCTTCTAATATTCTGTATCTCCCTACTCAGAGATTGTGAGTTATATCCGCAATTCCTTTCCAGACATCCAGTCTTCATAATATACTTAACTGCCTACTGTATTACCATGACCACAGTGTAGTGCCCGCACCTTCCAAATTGGGGGGGGGGGGCATCTGAAACTGAAATTGATAATAGGAACAACCATATGAAACTTTAACTCTAGGTTCCACAGAATTCAAGTTATGAAAGCCATTATCTCTCCTAGGAGTCAGCAGCAACTAATGAACTGATTTGAATCTGACAAATGTATTGAATTTCAAAATATAACAATAAATGATATTAATTTCTAGTTCTAGCTTGGAGCTTGAAAAGTTAGAGTGGATCAACTTAATGTGCAGTAAAATTACTGTTGTCAAATATTTATGAGAATATCAGGTTTTCAAGGTGCACTGATTGCTACAAAGTTTATTAAAGAAGTGTTTACAGAGAAACTCAAAAATTGTGGCTCCAAATGACACAGAGCAATAGAAATATATTCATTACACAAACAGTTTTATGTTGTGACCATTTTTATCTCACAGAGGAGAACATCTTTCTATAGACTTTAAACTACAATGTAGTACATTAGAAATGATCCCAAATGCTACCATAATGTAGGATGCTTTGTGGCAAATTCATTGTTCAGTTCTTATGCCCTAATCTAGCTAAGAAGACTGATGCATGCAAACAGGCTTTTGTCTGGAAAGAACCACTGGGGTAAATCTGAACCACATCCAAATGAGTATGGGAATGCAAATCTGAATGTGGATGCTGTCTATCCATACTGCATTGTTTTCAAAGGTCAAACTAAATGTGACACCATTTGATTCTGTGAATCATTTTAAAAGTGTAAATAACAAGAGTGGGGGGCCTGATCCTCCAGTGAGTGAGTGAGGGGTGCTTTAACCTGTTGCCCCCCTGCCAGGTGCAGTTCCATTCTGAATTGGGAGCCGGCGATGGCTGCTATTTTTACTGAAGCAATGATTCCATTGGCATGAATGACAACTACAGAAGTACATCTGTCAAACACAAGACAAAATTAAAATTGATGCAGTCTTACATACAATCACATCAAAATTACTTTTTGCAGTGTCTTATCAGTGTATACCTGCACATCATTAATGTGTCAGGGAGGACATAAAGGAACAGATGCAAATGAAAGCTGTACAAATTGCACATGCACACAGTTCTCTCTAAACTTGGATTTGAAGAATGTAGGATTCCTAATTTATCAGTTCAAATTTAGAAACAAGATAATTTGGAACTCCAAAATCCAGAGAAAAACTTGGATAGGGAGCATTTGGAGGGAAGAGAGATATACATGCAACAAATTAATAAAAACTACACTTATATTGCAAGAAAGAATGATCATCTCAAAGAATGAATTATTATTATTATTATTATTATTATTATTATTATTATTGCATAGTTTTCAAATGTAATATTTTGGTTCTTCTCACTTTTTCATAGGAAACTGCCATTAAAGGAAGAAAATGGAAAAGAAGTTTTAAATTCAGATACTATAGAAATCAAAGTTTCTAATGATATCATCCAGTCAAAAGAAGATGATAGCAAAGCATAATACAACAACTACAGCTGTCTAGAGGGGGGGAAAAGGCATTTGGATTCAAATAAATCTGTGACCAAAACTTTACATCTGACCTTTGTTGGGCAACTTAAGATGGAATAATTCATAGAAGTAGTTCACACTACTTCTGTTGACTGTTCGTTTTCATTTTATTTCAATAGTTTTAGTCTGTAGTCCTGGCTCACATCAGTCCTGTGGTCTCAGTTTGGCAAATCAGCCAATATAAATACTGTAATTTATTTTATTGCTGAAGAAATCTATTTATAAAACATCAAGATACCCCCCTTAGCCACAGACTGTACATGAGACAGCTGTACCACTGATAATGGAAATTAAACCCATGAGAGAAAGTGCCATATACATTTATATTTGTTTGTATTTGCAATTTTAAAAGATTTTGGTTGCCTTTAAAAGAAAAATATATATAAATATATAAAAATATAAATATATATATATATATATAATATCAGTCTCAGTTAGAAATTAGATATACGTGGCTGGAAAAGGCTAAATAGTGACCTTGGCTGCAGTTGACCTTTGACACAAGAATAGACTGAACTTTCTCATGATGATAGCCCTGCACTTCACACCGATTCTTAAATACAATGAAAGGTTCATAGGTTTGATGTACAGATTTTAACAAAGTTGTGAACTATTTTGATGAAGATATTGATCACATCCTAACTATCAAAGTCCACAAAAATTTCAGTGCTTCAGATATTTTGTATTTATGTTTGGAAGATTGTGTGTAAGCTAAACATGTCAAAACTTATTTTGTGTAAAAATAAGAATCCTGACTTACGACCATAGCACTCAGCTTCAAAGAAAATCTTACAACAATAAATACAAGCTCAACTGAGTTGCCTCAATGTATTTATAAAACATAATATTGTGAATTCTTTGCTTTCAGTCATTCAGTACAAAAATAAATCACTTTGTTTTAATATAACAACAAAATGTTATTTCTCTAATCCCAAAGGCCAAGATCCAAACAGCTACTTTGGGCTTGGTCAGACCCAGTGTGATTTTCAATTTTTTTTTCTCCCTGTGGACATTAGGCTGTCTCTTCTGCTGCATCACAAAGCATTAAAAAAAAATCTCCATTTTAGAAAATATTTGCCATACAGTGCAGGAAGTTAGTAAACTGAAGCATTTTTCTTAATTGTCCCACTTTTCTTTGTTTTTAGTTTACACACACAACACAATATTATATTATTGATACTGGAAACAATTATCAGGAAAAGATAGAGTCCAATTCAATAGTCAGGAAAATGATAGAAAAAAATTCAGCACGTGTCCTCCTCACTCACAGATGCCCAACTTATTTAGTATATTCACTGTTCCAGCAGCACCAATATTAGCTTGACAAGAGCAAATTAAGAGCATTTAGGACACAGAAATCCAAAACAAGGGTCAGGTGTGACTATGGTAGAAGTATTTGCTTTAGGAAATCAGAAGGTATTGGTTTTCTGGAAATTGCTCATTTAAAACTCTTAAGGTACCATCCTATGCATGTATAGGCAAAAAAATGTTCTACAAGTTCCCAGAATTCCCCAGCCAGCAATCCTGTCTCAACATGCATAGGATTGCACCTTTAAGCATGGAGATTCTTAATCAGCCCAAAATGGCTCTTTAAAAAAAATGTCTCAGCTTTTGCTTCAATGAGCCAAACAGAATAATTAGCAAACCAGCACAACGTTTATCACTTTCCTTATTCATATAGTTTCTGGAACTGAATATTTATTGAAAGTGTCCTTGATGCATTATAATGGGCTGTATTCATTTTAAAAAGCTACTCTTACCATGTCCATGAGTTTTTCTGCACAAGGTATTTATTGTGCACTTGTCATTCCACGGTTGTTTACCAGTTCTTTAGATGATGTCGTGAACTTCCAGTTTTCCTTTTGTTTTTAAGAGCATTTTCGTGGTTTTCTTTAGCGTGAGGAAAATGCACTACTATTTGTGAAAGCTAAACAAAACACATTTCCCCTACTTGTATAATCACATTATTCTGCTGTACCACAGCACCACATAAAGGTTATGTAGCAGGAAAAGAAAAGCTCTTAGTGTAGAGCTCAGAGCTCAATTTTGCGACAAAACCGAAAGTAGATACAGCAGATTAACAGCCTCATGTAGAAAAGCTCCATATATTGTGGCTTTCCTGATAACCAGTTCTGTTCTGCTATGAGAATTTTTGAACAATTGCTTATGGGAGGAATGGAACTGAAATGTTCAGTCACTTATATTTAAATAGCAGAAGGTAGGAGAGTGAAGAAACCAATGGACTGTTTCATAGCTGTTTCTGTTTATATACAATTCTACATTTTCCCCACCAATATCTTCTCTAGTCTCTGGATGAATGAGCTATATGATTTTCAGATGCATATAATCCCAAATAAAGATGCAAGTCTCCAAAATCTAGACATGCCTGGGGTTTGCTGGAATGTAGATACCTGTGATGGCAGAGGCAAGGAAAAGCATTAATAGAGCAATTTGTGGATCATGCTCTTACAGTGCAATCTTAAGTATGTCTATTCAAAAGTAAAACCCATTGAAATTAATGGGCCTTACTCCCTGGTGAGTGTGTATAGGATTGCAGCCTTACAGACAGTTACATTTCAATGAGTCTGTACAGGAGTAATAACTTCGAATCAGGCTGAGCAACAGAAAAGCAAATACAAAACAAAATTTCTCAGAACACATTATATAGCAATAGTGTTTCCAAATGAAGGACAGCATGTAGTGATGCATAAGATAAATGTGGGACCTTGAATAACATAGCTACTTTATTTTTGTTTTACTTTTTAGCCAGAAATCATGATATCTCATGTCTCTTCAGTATATGTGTCCTATTTTGCTATCTAACGGTGTTTACAGGAAATGTCAGAAACATGAGTATATAACTATCAATACAAGTAAAATCAGTCGAAGTATATTGCTTTGAGGCCCCCAGATCCCTTAAATATTTGATGTTTTTTGACACGAAGGGTGGGACTGTGTGGGTGAAGACATTGCATTACTGGATGCTGCTGTTCGAGTAGAGACCAAGGGGGAAGAGGCTGTTAGCTGAATGCAACAGGGGCAGGTTGACTGGGATAGTATAGGACTACATCAAGTCTGTGCCTTGAGAGATTCTTGTAGCATCCAGCAAAGAGCCGATGGAATTCTTGGTCTGCATCCCTGCTCCTTCTTCCCAAAGTTTCCATTCAGCAGTGCCCAGATGAAGCATTCAGTTCCCATGGCATGCACTATGGCTGACACAGAAAGTGCTGAGATGAAGGGAACATGGCAAAGACAATATGTTCTAGAAGTTTAATTTGAATTTTCCATATAACCTTTCATTGCTTCCTGTTACATTGCTTTACCATACAATCTACAATATAATATATGAATGAGAGTAATTTAAATAATATGGGCAGAAATTATCGTTTGACACTCGTGTTAGATTTATTTATTTTTTATTTATTATATTTATACCCTGCCTTTTTTCCTGCAAGGAACCCAATGCGGCTTACATAATCATCATCCTCCACTCCATTTTATCGTCACAACAACCCTGTGAGGTAGGTTAGGCTGAGAGTCAGTGACTAGCCCAAAGTCACCCAGTGAGTTTCATGGCCGAGCAGGGACTAGATATGACAAAAGTAATTTTACCTATAGTCTGGTAATGGTGTGTGAAATGTGATGGCCAGATGCTCCTTAGTTGAAGATAATTTTCCTTTTTCTATACACCTTTTAGAAGATAATGGATCATTCTTTTTACAGATCATGACAATACGTTAGCTTTCTATAGACAAGGAGATGCAGGACCCCAACAAAATATTGTAGTGTGGATTATTCTTGTTTGGAGTTCCATCCATGCCCTTTTACAAAATACTCCTTTCCATTTCCATTACTGAGTTTCTGTTTTGTTTTGTTTTCTCCCAACAGTCAACATCCCATGCTCACTGAGAGCCAGTTTGTATGACCCAGGTGGTGAGCAGGGGAGGCACCACAGGGCTGTCCTCAGGGTCCGGTGGGGCGCCACAGACGACCTGCGCCCCATGCGTGTGGGCAGACCCCAGTGGAGCTGGCAGTCCCCGCACCACAGTGCGGGCCTCCCGGAGCTAGGGGGTGGTGGCTTGGGATGCCCAGAGGGACAGTTTGCCCCTACAGGCTGGAGCGGCTGCAGCTCTGGCCGCTCTGGGCTGCCGTCTCTGTGCGGCCCCCGCAGGACGGCCACCCGCTGTTCGCACAGCAGGGTGGTGGCCACATGTAGGGGCTTACCCCTCTACCGCCCATGGTCACTTTGCATGCGTCCAGCACGCGGACGTCCCACAGGGGTGCCCCCAGTCGGCGTTCGCACGACACGGGAACCGCGGGGGACCTCTGCTCCCCCGCGGTTCCTGTGTCATGTGAACACACCCTGAATGTAATCCTTATTGTTCTGTTTTACCCCCATCCCCACTTAGAGTTCTTTTTCTTCATCTGGAAACCTTGGGATTCTGAGTATGTTGATACTTCCCTCTTGTGCATGTATAGTGCCATTTTGCTACATAAGTATGCACAGACAGAGAATGAGTTTGCTATTAGTATATAGGATACCCTAAATGTAAGAAATATCTGTAAGAAATAAGTTATAGCACTAAATCAGCTTAGTGCTGAACCAACAAAAAAAACCTCACCTTGTATGTAAATGTCCATCATAAAAGTTCATAGTAGTAGGGTCTAGTTTATATCCTTCCATGGGTATATGCAGCTTTCATTCACAATAAAATAAAATACTTAGATGAGCTTTTTCAACATCTAATCATACACTAAATTCCAGACTATTCCGAGGTCTTGAATTGATTGTGTATCAGAAAACGGTTGTTTTTCTTATGATTGTGAAATAAGCAATTTAAGTGCCAAACAGTGGGTCATTTTTTCCTTAGATAATTGAAATGTATTTGTGCCTTTGGGTAGCATGCCACTCTGCTTTAGTAAAGCAAAACAAAAACCTATCCTACACTACCACTACACCTCAACTAGTTCTCTTGCACTAATGGAACGGACCGCTAGTGCAACAATAAGCAGTTCCTAAAATATGCACAGAAAATAGTGGAAATGCTCATTTCTAGAACAGGACAGATCAGTTTCTGTTTTGGAAACAAGTGTTGCCACCCATTTGCGCACGTAGAGGAGAAATAACGACTCAGACACAATTGTAGGGTACAGATTGTAGTAAAAGTAATGGGCCACATTTATTGGATCATCAATAGGGGGATCTACGAAGGAAAAAAAGTGTGGGTACTAATTACTCCAGCTATCAGCCGGTTACCATTGCTATAGGGCGAAACATCCAGCAAGGAGGGTGACGGCATCCAAGTCATCCCCTCCTTGCTAAACACCACACAGTGCTGCCTGGAAGGTCTTTCCTGCAGTCAGCCTCGACCAGACTCTGATGTACTGGTAGGTGAAGTAGGGAGACCTCAGGGACGGCCTTATCTCCGCAGTCCCGAGCCGTGAGGCAGTCAGCGGAAGGAGCCTTGGGCACGCCTCTCACTTGAAAGGTGCCATAGGATGATCACCGAGCCCCTAAAACTGCCTAATCCCACACTTAACTGCCAATGTGACCGAATTGAAAATGCCACTAAGCACCCAAACCCTGAAATACAGTGTAGAGTAGGTGAAACACGAACATTGCCCCCGGCCAATTAGGACAATGAACCAAAATAAATTCCTACTCAGCCCCTGGAAACAGGCGACCAGTAAAACCTACACTGCAAACAGGGATGGGAGTAGGGAGCTGCTTCAGGCAGGAGGAGAGGCGTGCAAGCCTAATAACGGCTCTACCACCCCTCCCTTGCTGCTCTCTGATTGGTAGCTTAAATATCAGACCATTGTGGTCTGACTCGTCTGCCCCCCCCCCGCATGCAAATTGTTCCTCCACCCGCGCCACAGCTACGCATGGGGGGAGGTGCATTCTGGCTTTTCCAAGAACCACTAGTTCCTGCTGTGCTAGGGGTCCATCCATTCCATTAGCATGGGGGAAGTATAGGATACTGTCCTCGGTTTCAGTGAATACAAAGCCTCAGATTTCTTTCTCAGAAATACAAATAGCATGTTATTGAGCCACATTAACCATTAAAAATCCAATGGTTAACTCATCTGTTGTTAAAGCAGCCATTCTGTTCGCATTTGTTGTTAAATGTGCTTATATATGTATAGAATTCTGTGTTCAAGTTTCAGTCAGGAGAGATTTTTTCAGTGAATGATAATGCTTTTGAAGAAAGTTAGTGAGAGAAACAGAAGACCAATAGTCACAGCATTTTAAAGAATAAGAATTTCCTTTTTGGACTAGATCCTCATGGCTAAATTTTATTAGAGCTACCTTATGCGTAAACAGCATTCAAAGTGATTAATAATTTCCCTAACTCTAAAGATCTAATTCTGGGTGCTTAGTTGTGTGTATTTTTAAATGACTGAGCTGCGGCACATTTCCCCTCAGTTTTCAGTGAAAAATGTAGCATCTTTCACAAAACCATTTTACTTCATTAGGTCCCTGCAGGTCTTTAGGAGGTTGCGAGGAATTGCTGTCTTTCAGAATCAAGACTCTTTAGCCACTATACTTTTGCATATAAGAAAATTTTATTGTTAAGTGTTACCACACTTACCAGACTGAATCTAAATCTTGATATATTTTGGAAGTTAAAATAGAGATGAAGTGTGTGTTTTCTCTGAACAACCCATGGTAATCGTCTGACCTTTATTTAAAGATACAAGACATACATATTTTTTGTCTATCTATTTACTTGCTTGAAGTTCATTTTTGTGCAGGTGAATGACTACAGTGGAAAAAATGTCATGGCCAAGAGCAACATTTATATACTAAATAAAAATTTAAGTTCCTTTATACATTATGAACTGCTTTCAAATAATTTGAATTGTAAAAAGCCACATTATGAAATTGGCTGCTAATGTAAAACAACTGTGGGCTACAGAATTGCAATATTTCTGACACCCATATATAAATGAGTGACTCATATATAGGTTATGAGAACCTGATCAAATATTTACTGATGGAACTGGCACCTTCACAGCTGTCTTTGGATCAATTATACTTTGTCAGCTATTGATCTCCTTTCAAATGCCATTCAGAGTCCCCTTCTATGTAAATTTCAGATTTGAATATAGGCCTTTCCTAGTCTCTGGAATTGAAATAAAATGGGCACAATCCAGCCAAAACTCAGCAATGTGAAGTTCCATGTGAAGTACTGTAGTCTGTGAAAGGAGAATTGACAAAATAAAAGTTAAGACAGGAGGTGCAAAAGACTAAAGTCTAAGCCAAAGAGAAGAGCAAGTGACATGGAGGTAAAAGATGAAGAGAAAAAGCTGCAGAGCAGCTAACACGGAGCCATGGCTAGACAATAAAAATAATTAAAATAAAGCCCTGTATATATTGTGAAGAGAAAGTTTAAGGAGACAGATTAGCTGAAGCAATCTTTAAATCATGCGGTTTAATTAGGTTACAATCACAAGACCCTCTGAACGTATATAAATTGATAATAAAAGAGACAAAGCATTTTAACCCTCCAGATATATAGCCTACTTAGACAAGGATAGCTTTATGCTACAATGACCATTTGGTATGTATTTTGGATTCTATGTACAGTATTAAAAACATGCCAGTTTGTTGTTTACCAACATGTTGTTTCAACAGTCCATATATGGTATCTGCCACCTGAGTTAGCTACTGCTGAGTTAGCTATAACTAGGGTGCATTTGTTTATTGTTTCAAAATTTTATAATGTCCCTATGAAATGCTGTATATATATATTGTAAAAAAAAAAAAAAAGATACTGCAAATGCTGAAGTTTTGTATTTATGGAAGACATTGAAAGTATGGATTACAGTTATAACAATTATTTGTCACTCTCCACCATTTGTATATTAATAGTAAAGAGACTTTTACTTTAACAAAATGTTGCATTTCACATTTATGTTTTATATACTATCTGTCTGCCAGGAATAAGCTGGGAAGGGTATTATCCTATGAACATTCATTGTTCCAAATTTTGTTTCCTTAGAAGATTTTTCAGAATAATCTCAAAGAAATTGTATGTTATCAAAACTGAGAAAATGGTGCATTCCTGCGACAGACCAATCTATTGTGATTCATACATATAGCAATTTCTGGCAAGTCTTCAAATGCACTACCATTGTAAATAAGATGGGATCCTAAAAAACACAATCAAAGCCTTCAATTCTGCAAATACATTGTTGCTAACATTATGGATAATTCAGTGAGGTTAGTTACACAAGAACTTGCAAGCTTAGATCTCCATTGGCAGGTAAGGAAGAAGAGCCTATATTAATTTATATAGTTTAATTATTCTGGACTAAAATGCTAAGTTGAAAGAAGTGTGGTTTAGATTATTACTTAAGTGCTTGCTGGATCAGACCAAAGGCCTGTCTAATCCCGCATCTTGTTTCCCTCAGTGGCCAACCAGATGCTTAAAGGAAGACCACAAGTAGAACATACTTATTTTATTTATTTATTATAATGAGAGCAATAGTCCTGTCCGGTGTTGTTCGCCACTGACTGGAGGTCTTATATAGCCATCATGACCAGTAGCCATAGATAGCCTTTTCCTCCATAAATTTTTCTAATCTCCTTTTAAAGTGGTCTAGGTTGGTGCCATCACCACATCTTGTGGAAGCAAATTCCTTAAGTTTAACTATATGCTGTGTGAAATACTTCCATTTGTCTGTCTTGAATCTCCCATCATTTAGTTTCATAGACTGACTTTGGATTCTTGTATTATGAGAGGAGAAAAACTCTCCTTCCATTTTCTCCACAACATGTATAATTTTATACACCTCTATCATAATTTATATACGTATACCCTTACTCAACTTTTATCTAAATTAAATAACCCCAAATGCTGTAAACTTTCCTCATAGGAGAGTTGCTCCAGTGCCACTTTCCATCTCAATAATATCCTTATCCAGAATTGTACAACTTATTCCAAGTGTTGTCACATAGTTTGGTATACAGGCATGACGATATACCAGAATTGTACAACTTATTCCAAGTGTGGTCACATAGTTTGGTATACAGGCATGACAATATTGGCATTGGCAGTTTTATTTTCAGTCACTTTCCTAACAATCCCTAACATGGAATTTGCCTTTTTCACAGCTGCTGCACACTGCGTTGATATATTCTCCAAGACAATAAAATATTTATTACATATATTGAAAGAACTGTATACATATTTGTGAAAGAACTGTGGAACCACATCCTGAAAACAAAGGTAAATAAGTCTAGCTCACTGAATAGTATGTAATAAAAAGAGTGCCCACGATTTCATGTAAATGATACACAAGGCTACTATGAGCATCATTTTCTTAGCAGGAAGCTTAAATTAACTGTATGGGCAGTCCTGGTCCCTGGTCCTATACATGGTTACTCAGAAATCAGTGCCACTCAATACAATGGGATTTGCTTCTTGTTAAATGTGCAGTGGAAGTCCAGTCAACTCACCTTGACTAACAACAACAATTGGACCCTCAGCAAGTGAGAAGAAAATGTCTATCCGTATGGTGATTTTACTTATATATAGGATAGTATCTGTAATTTTTTAAAATAAAATCAAGGTCTACAACTTCATATATTCAACTATTTCTTTGAAGATTTTCATGAACACATTAGACAGCTCTCATTTAGTTCTTTATAGCTTAATGGAAGAGCACATACTTTGTATGCAGAAGGTTCCAGGTTCAATCCCCAGGATCTCCAGATAGGCCTAGGAAAATTCCAAATTTAAGAGCCACTGCTAGTCAGTGTCAACAATACAGTACTGGGCTATATGGACCAATGGTCTGCCTCAGTATGAGGCAGCTTCCTAAGTTCCTAACATTCTTGGCTAGCCACAGATCGTAATAAGGAGATTTTTTCTGTTATTCTGTTATTCTACTTCCCCTTCAGTGCACCACACTCCCTCAAAATCTGCTCCAGGGGTTTTTTGGGGGTATGGGGAACTATAGAGGAAAAGAGATTAAGAAAGTCCTGAAAGTAAATAAAAGTGGGCTGGTACTTTCCTTTATTATAATTGGCTCACTGAGATTACAAATAAATTATTTTAATTGTACTTGTGGCTAGATTGTGTTAGGCACTTTCCCAAAAACATGTGTAGAGGATGAAAAAGAGATAAAAATATGTGTGGGGGGGTTATTTACAGACAAGCAAAAAAGAAAAGAAAAGAAATGGGAAACAGCAAAGGCTGGCTTGTTCACACATTCATCTATGTAGAATGAACACGTGGAGGTGGGATGAATAGGATCACACTTTCTGGGCCTACCCCAGTCTCACACATTCATATGTATTTATAGACAACAATTATCTTCAGCATAGACTTACCATAATCTTTAATAAAGAAATTCCAAGATATGGGAGTAAAGAATAAAAAGCAAGGGACCTAAGGCAGAAACTTGTGGTACCCCAATAGATGGACTAAAAAAAATAAAAAAACAATAAAAATAAAAGTACAATAATTATTATTAGGAAGATGAAAAATGAAGAGGTATTAAAGAAAACTAAGACCGAAAAAAACATGTAAACCAACATGAGGTGGTGGTGGTGGAGGAGGAGGAGATCAACAGAATTGAAATATCACAGATTAGCTAAAGAAGAAGAGAAATAGAATACTGGTAGTGCAGTTTCAGCTCTCAACAAAAATAAGTAAAGAAAAGTAACATTTGCAGTTTATACCAATATATGGGGCTTTGCAAGACAAATTTAGAACCTTTACTTAATATTCCAAAATTCAACTTTTAAAAAAATGAAAATGTATTCATTACATTTATAGCCCACCTTCCCCCCCCCCCATAATAGAACTCAAGGTGGCATGGGTGGGATTCTCAGGTGGTCTCCCATCCAGGCACTAATTATACCAGATTTGCATAGATTCAGGGGGTTGGCACATTATATGCCTTCATTTATGGTTCCCTTGAAACCAAGGGTGCAATCCTGTGCATGTTTAGACAGAAAAACGCCCCATAGCTCCCAGCATTTGGAGTTGTAGGACTTTTTTCTGCAGCACATGCAGAGGATTGCACCTTAAATGTAATGTCATTTCTTGCCACAGAAACAGTCATTCCGCATTCTCCTTTTCTCCCTCACAGCTTGGTTCTCTTCCACATTAACAGACTACACTATAAGTACTTCACAACAAAATCTACAATTCCTCTCATGCACCATTCTCTGTTTTCTATTTCACCCTGGGCTCTTCTGCAGGATTCCATGAGCCCTGTTCAGATGTTAAGCTCCCACATACTCATAGGACCAGCATGTGGAGTGAAAGGTTGAGAAAGGCAGAGCTGGGGGCTGGAGCAAGGTTGGTGAAGCTGGATGTGGAGCCTGTGCACAAAGCCCTGCTCCACCCTTCCATTTATTAGCCTTACATGTGGGGAATAACTTCTGAACAGGGCTATTCTCAGTTGTCATTCTGTAGCAGCTGTTTAGCTTCGACTTGCCTAGACATTGTTCCATCTTATCCATCATGCCTGCAGATCTCATTGCGCAATGGCAACATAGCATTTTAGTTTAACAGTAGAAATGCCACTGAAATTTCACATAACCTAAGGGAAATGTGAAGATTCCTCTTCTGGTAAAACGTCTGAGTAATTTGGGGAATTGAAAGCATTTTGAGCAGTCTGCTTAAATTTCTTGAGAAGATGAGGGGGAAATTCCCATACAGTTCTTATCATGAGATTTTATTTAAAGCAGCATGTGAGGCAAATTCAGAAGTCCATCCTCAGGTGAAATATCTCAACAGGGCCAGCGCTACCACTAGGCGAACTAGGCGGCTGCCTAGGGCACATGGCTGAATGGGGCGCAGAAACACTCCACTCAGGGATGAATGAATCGATCAGGGTGAGGGTGGCGAGGCAGTGATGAATTAGGGCTCGCAATAGAAGAGGATTGGAACGGCCAAGCAGCCCTTCGCACACACACCCTCCCGCCCGCACCGCGACAGCCCTCGCTCGCCGGCCCCGCGCAGTTTGGTCAGGGCGGCAGCAAAACCGCAGGAGGGAAGGAAGAGCAAGCCGTGGGTCCACACCACGCTTGGCTTTCCTTCCCTAAAATCTCCCCTTCCTTCCAGGCAGTCTAATTTTTCTTCCTTCCTCTTAATCTGTTTTGTCTTTTCCCCTTCTCCAATGGTCTACTTCAGTTCATTTTGTGTTCCTCTTTCTTTCTTTCTTTCTTTCTTTCCTTTTTCATCAGTCTCCCCCCCTCTTCCTCCCCTTAATCTTTTTTAAAAATAATCTTCCTGTGGTTTTCTTTCTCTTTCACGCACACGCGTGCCGCTTTCCTCTTCCTTTCCTCCCTTCTTTCGCCACCTTCCCCCTCTTCCTTTCACCCTCCCTCCTTCACCCATGCTCCAAAATGGCTCCGGATCAGCCGGGGTACCTCGCTTAGCCTGCAGCAGTTCCAACTGTGCTTAACCGTACAGGTCTATTCCAAAGTAAGCTCCGAGGGAGATGGAGGGAGGGAGTGCTCAAGTGGGAGGGGGGGCACTAAATATATTTCTTTCCTTTTTCATCAGTCTCCCCCCCTCTTCCCCCCTTAATCTTTTTTTAAAATAATCTTTCTGTGGTTTTCTTTCTCTTTCGCGCACACGCGCGCCGCTTTCCTCTTCCTTTCCTCCTTTCTTTCGCCGCCTTCCCCCTCTTCCTTCCTTCCTTTCGCCCTCCCTCCTTCACCCACGCTCCAAAACGGCTCCAGATCAGCCTGGCTGCCTCGGTTCGCCTCCAGCAGTTCCAGCTGTGCTTAACCGTACAGGTCTACTCCAAAGTAAGCTTCGAGGGAGCTGGAGGGAGGGAGGGCTCACGTGGGAAGGGGGGGCGCTAAATATCTGATTTTGCCTAGGGCGTCAAACTGCCTTGCACCGGTCCTTTATCTCAAGCATTTCTAGGAAAGCCCTAGATAACACCAAGACCAAGAATTTTTAGAAGGGGGTTTCACATATTCCTAGGGTAACATTTTTCAAATGGCAAGATATTGCTATATTTAAAAAAAAATCTGGAGCAAAAATAATTGAAAACAAATTGCAGTGTTTGAAAAAAATAATTAAATTAAATTGGAATATTAAAAGCAGCTTTGATACAGCCTTAGTTTTACTTATTGCTTTTCTTTGTACGTGAATGCATGTCATATTGTGTGAATTGTAATTATTCATCCTGGTTGGTTTGAAATGAAAGTGACACAATAATTAAAGCACTGGTTTTGGCCTCAAAGAAATGGCAATTAATACATTTTTTTGGTATTTATGTGCATGAGTTCAGTGTTAATATGTACTTAGCCAGTATAGCAGTGTATTATTAGGAGACTTAGGATTTAATATCGAGTATGCCACTGAAAGACATGAAATGTATTTTCCTGAATATTGTATTGCAAGACATAATGCATCTTCTGTTTCATTTCTCCAGCCAAAAAATCCACAGTTGCATATGAATACACACAGATGTGCCATAATTAGAAAATAATAATATCCTAGGAGCAAATGTTGTTCATCAGAATATTATGTGCCCTTGAAGTTCTTTGCCAGACAAATTTAAAACATAGCTCTGTGGTTTCAAAGAGAACTGAGCCAATACATAACAATGTACTACATAATTCAGCTTCTTTCTATTAATGGACAGAATTGTATTAGAGGTCTTACTCTGTAGCAATATGTGAGATGGCTCCATTATTCTTAACTTTACAAAGTGATTAAGGGCACAATCCTATGGGGATGCCCGTAACCCGCTGAACTCAGAGGATTGTGGGCATCCTATGCAGAGCAGAAGCGCGGAGGTAGAGGTCACCTCTGCACTCCTCTCACTCTGTAAAGCACCTAGAGAGCCGATTTTGGCCCTCTAAGCATGGCACTTCAGGGCAGGAGGGAAGGAGGCTGAACCGCCGGGATACGTCATATTTTGGTGGTGCCAGTCTCCTCCCCGGTCCCCGGAATGCCCCCAAAAGCCCTTCTCCGAGGTCCCTCTAATGAGCAGCTAGCACAGTTCTTTCTGCGCTAGCTGCAAGAGGGAGAGGGGGATCCAAGCGCAGGTCCCCAGCTATGAAGTTGGAGTGATTTTCCAACCACATAGCTGGGAATCCGAAAAATCCTATGGCCGTCTAGATGCGGTCTAGCAGCCATAGGACTGCGCTGCCAAATTGCTTGAATCTCTTTAGTAAATTGGGAATAGTCTTTACCTGCAATCCTATACCTGTCTACTTAGAATCTCAATCATCCCAGATTGCAGGACACAAAATAATGGGTTCAAGCTAGGAAGCCAGATTCCACCTGGACATCAGGAAAAGTTTCCTGACTGTTAGAGCAATACGGCAGTAGAACCAACTACCTGGGGAGGTAGTGGGCTCTCCCACACTAGAGGCATTCAAAGTGCAGCTGGACAGCCATCTGTCAGGGATGCTTTGACTTGGATTCCTGCACTGAGCAAGGGGTTGGACTCGATGTCCTTGTAGGACCCTTCCAACTCTACTATTCTATGATTCTATGATAAGTAAGTCTACTTGAGTTTAATGGGACTTATTCCCAGGTAAGTGTGCATATGACTGCAGCCTCAGTACTGTACAGTCCTGGAGACTGATCTGAGTGACACTTGTGGACTTGCTGTGTTTGTATAAGGGGCTGAAGGAGTACTTATGAGAATTATTTATCAGTTTTGATACTGAATGCAGCTAACACCAAATATGAGAGCACACACATTTAAAATCAAGTACAAAAATCAATCAAGGATAAAGAGGAACCAGCCCAAAATAAATGTCAGAAGGTGAAAGCCTTTTAACACCTCTACTCAACCACCAGAAAGCAGCATCTGCACAAGCCAAGGATTAGCCATTGTGCTGGAAAACAGGTAGAAATTGTGCCTGGTGGGCTTCCCTGTGGAAGATATTCCACACCAGAGCAACTGGGATAACAATAAAGACCTTATTTTGCATGCCCATCCACCAGAGCTCTGATATTGAATAGACAGAAAAAAGGCAAGGTGGATAAAAATGAGCATCTGAATGATCATCCACATGACAATGCTTATCCAGACCCCATTGAATTGAACTGGCTTGGATAAGGATGCACATTCCCATCCAGTTCTATTAGTAATGCATGATTGCTGGACCAAGATCTATATATAGCCCTTCCTGCCATTCTTTTTCTTTTTCTTTATGAGAGGAGGTAGGTAGAATATGTGTAGTCCATTTTAATTATGTGGAAATAATAAATTGGCCTCTCTGCCTCTTGGGTAACTTTTGCCTTTAAAAAAAAATCCAACCATGGAAGAGGCATAGGATCTTGCACTTTTGCATAAAATGAAAAAGGCCTTCAGAGGTGCTTAAAATGTTGCATGGACACATCAAAGCAGAAACATGAAAAAGGAGTGAAATGCCATCTGTTCTTAGAGTGCGTTTGGGTGACTAAACAGCAATGAATAATTCATTTGGCAAATGTTCTCTTCCCGTTTTATGATTGAGTGTTTAGAATTCAAAAACCTATAGCAAATTGCTTCTGAAAATAATTCTGGGTTTCTAACTTGCTCACAAATAATATGACAAATATTGCAAAGTCAGGGATTTGTGCTTGCACTAGGCATTCAATATTAGTGCTTAAGTAGTTAATATGATCACCTTTTCACATCACTATATGTATACACACACACACACACACACACACACCTGCTGCTGAACAGTTGGGCGTTCAGGTCTCTTCAAATGTAATGCATGCATCAAGCTGTCAAAATACTGTTCAGTGTTCAGCCATTCACTTACTTGTAATTCTGGCCACAGTGTAATATAGATTTAAGCATGCATACAGCAAAAACCTATGCATACTTACTTGGAAGTAAAACCCACTGAGTATGTGTTTACCGTTGCAGTCTTAAACATATTTATTACAATTGGCTGAAATGGGAACTCTCTACAGATGAGCATCAGAACTACTGGCTCTCACATGTGCATTATGTGCTATATGTTCAGTTTGCATTACTCTGACACATTGGTTCAAGTATCCATTTTTTTTCTCAAAGTCCCAGCCTGAAAACCTGCCAGGGACTTCATTAAGGCCATGAACCACTGCAGAGGCACAGAACCTATAGAGCAGCAGGGTAGGCAACCTTTTTAGACTGACAATTCAATTCAATTGGAGAACACTGTTCTAAAGGATGGTACGCTACCTGACACTGCCATTTTTAGCCCAAAATACTTGAGCTGAGCTGACTTCTAAAGAAGCTGCCACCACTGCTATTTGAGAAAAGTTTCATTGGACTTTTGGGATACCATTGTTTGTGTTCAAAAGGACAGTTGGCTTGTCATGTTATTGTTTCTTTTTTATATATATTTGAATAAGTGTATGGATTTAATTATGGGCTTCTCTAAATGAGGCATTTATTTTGTTCTTGTGATTCCTCACCCATGGTGGTTTATGGGTGCTTTACATGACGACATTCTCCTCCGGGGTTTCTTTCGTGCTTTCCAAGCATTTCTCTGGCTTTTTTTAGAACATGGAAAATGAGCTATTAAAGGGCTATTATACTATGAAAAGCTACAAAATGGTCATGTATTTTTGCAATTCGCTAATTACTGCAGCACCACCTTGTGGTTGTGTAATGGAACATGTAGAAGGGCAGAGAACGAAAAACCCTGGGGAAAAAATTGTGTAAGGAGCCTATCTTATTCCCACAAAGAATCCAGGAGCAGAAGTCTCAGTAAAGTGGTGGGTTAAAACAGGTTGTTGTTGTTATTGTTATTATTATTATTATTATTATTATTATTATTATTATTTAAATCGCCCATCTGGCCGGTCACCCGGCCATTAGGTTAAAAGCCTAATGTAGAGAAGTCCGTCCTATATCTCAGGTGTATGATTACGGAAACATTTGCCCAAGCGTACAACCTAGGGTCCTAGATTTCCTATATCAGCATTTGAACCAGTAGAATTAGCAGAAAGAAGACCAGAGGTGGTAAACTTCTAGCCCTCCAGATATTTTGGCCTAAAACTCATTCCTCACCATTGGCTATGTTGGTTAGGGGGCTGATGGGCGATGTAGACCAAAACATCTGGAAGGTTACAAGTTGCCAATCCTCCTCTAGACTTTATAACTCAGGGTTCTAATAGAAGGGTTGCACAATTTATAAAGGGGCCCAGCTAGGGTTGTGCTGGTCCTGGGAAGTCGGACTTGTTTGAGCTCAATGGACTTCCTGCCCACTTCCTATCCGATGATCAGAAGCAGGCCAAGTCAGATTTTTTTCGCACAGACTTCTGTCTCTAAAAGGGGCAATGGTTGTGCATTTTTTTAAATCACTAAGGAAATTTGCACAAATAGCACTATTCATGCAATTTGCGTAACTTTACACAAATTGCGCAAATCAGCATCTGAAAAGCGTGTGGATCTAGCGTGATTTGCATAAAATTGGCTGATTTGCACCAATGGCACTAAATCTACATGCTTTTCAGATGCTGATTTGCACAAAAGATGCAAAATAAAGTTGCGCAAATTGCGCCATTTGTGCAAGTTTCCGTAGCATTTTTAAAATTATGTGCAAACTACAGCCTATCTTAGAGGCAGAAGTTCGTGAGCTGGCTCGACTCACATCAAAGCAAGTTGGCGCCAGCGCAGGGCTGGCGAACCAGAATTCAGGGGGCTGATTGTGAAAATCCATCAGATTTTCACACATACCCTATCGGATTCCTCACACATCCCTTGGCCCAGCATAGGATTTGCTGATGCTGGGAAGTCTGGCTCATTTGAGTTCGATGGACTTCCTGCCCACTTCCGATCTAATGATCGGAAGTGGGCCAAGTTGGGGGGGTTTCCATGGACTTCCATCTCTAAATGGGCTGCGGCTTGCACATTTTAAAAAAAGCGCTACGAAAATTTGCGCAAACTGCACAATTTTCACAATTTGCGTAATTGTGCAAATTAAGTAAATTGTGGTATTTTGCACGTTTTGCACAAATCATCATCAAAAAGCATGTGGATCTAGCACAATTTGCATAAAATTGGTGGATTTGCACAAATCACACTAGATCCATGTGCTTTTCGAGTGCTGATTTGCACAAAATGTGCAAATTGTGTAAAGTTATGCAAATTGTACAAATATTGCCATTTGCACAAATTTCCTTAGTGTAAAAAAAATTGCACAAACTGCAGCCCATCTTAGAGATGGAAGTCTGCAGCTGGCTCAATTTTCATCATAGTGAGTCAGCACCAGTGCAGGACTGGTGAACCAGAATCCGGGGGACCGCATCATGAAAATCCGTCAGATTTTCACCCCCCCCCATTGGATTCCTCACATATCCCTACCCAGCAGATGTCAGTGCTTCTTCTCAACCTCTACTGCTAGTGAATGAGTGATTGCCTCTGCTATCAGGACTGTTTCAGTAGCCTGAAGCTAGGACATATTGATCTCCACTATTTGTTTTCCCCTGAGGCTTGGTGGTCCCTGTTATTAGTAGAGGGAGCCTTGCTAATATGTATATCAGTCAAAACACAAAGAGGAGGAAGAGTGAAAAATATGGGCAATTCCCTGAATACTATCTGTTTTGTACACATGTAAGCTGAGAAAATTCTAGAGGAGTACAGTACAAGAAAGTAGGTGTAGGGGTGAGCCCCACAGCAGATGCTAGAGTGAGAGCTATTTTTCTTGATAATTCATGGTGGAACTGGAGATGTTAATGAGATCCCAGCTTGCCAAAGGGTAGTATAAAATATTAATGGCTGTCTTCCCCACTCCCCAATAACAAGGAGCTAAAATATCCCCTTTTATGAACCATGGGTGAAAGCGCTTGTGTACCTGCTTGCCCCATCCCCAACAGGAGAGATCAAGGGAGATGTGCTTAGCACCAGAGTCTTTCTCCAGTGGTCTCAGACTTTTTATGTAGCCTGTGTAAAAGGACTGATGCTAAGGGTTTTCAGCCTATCTCAAGTTCCATGAGGAGAGCAACTTTTCATGGGAACTGCCTTGTATGTTTTACAACACTGATTTATTTATTTTCATTTTCTGCCATTTGTATCCCATACTTTCAACACAGAAGTAATCTCAAGGTGGCTTACATTAAAAACATTGTCAACAACAATAACTTAAGAATAGCAGTAAAAGCTAGCAGTCAAAAGTTTGAAAGCACAGCAGATTAAAACATACTACTCTCAACTGCTTAAAATGTTTAAAAACTGGAATTTTCCTGGCATAGAAACAACATCAATATAGGCCCTAAAGATAAAAGCAACAACAAAGAGAATCTACCAAGCTAGGTATTAAAATCAGCCTGGGTATACAGACTATATTTATTTATTTATTTCATTTCATTTCTATACTGCCCAATAGCCAAAGCTCTCTAACCGGTGTTCACAAAATATCAAAACCTTAAAATATAACATTTTAAGTTTCAAACAGGCACCTAAAGACCATCTAGTATGGTGTCTATCGCACCATACTAGACACCATACTAGAGTATTCCAAAGGCACGGTGCCACTACAGGAAAGGCCCTCCCCCTGGTTGCTTTCAGATGTACCTGTGGAGGGGATGGAACAACCTTAAGGCCCTGATCTATAGATCTAGGTGAATGGGTAGGTTGATATGGGAGAACCCATGTTGCAGTATAGGCAATATGCTCTTGCCACCTAGTCTCAATCTAGCTGCTATCCGTATAGATAGAGCCAGTGTGTTACAGTGGTTAGAGTGTTGGACTGGGACTCAGGAGACCCGGGTACTAGTCCCCACTAAACTATGAAGTTCACTGGGTGTTGGGGCTAGTCACTAACTCTCAGCCTAACCTACCTCACAGGATTGTTGTGAGGATAAACTGGAGACGAGGATGATGATTATGTAAGCTTTCTTGGTTCCTCGCAAGAGGAAAAAAGGTGGGTATAAATGTAATGTCGTCGTCGTCATCATCATCATCATCTCAAATAAAACACTATGTTTAAGAATCATTCAAAAGAAAATCCACACTACAGTGGGGGCAGGGAATTTACAGTCAGGAACATTACAAGAAAACATTACACCTTTTAGGTGCAAACATACAAGCAGTAATTGGAATATGAGGTTTCAGATAAACCTTTGCATTGCTTTCTACTTCTCCAAAGCTAAACAGCACAAACACTGGCTTTTATTAGGGGGGCTCTGGTTTTTAATATTTCATGCTGTTCTTGTTTTCTTTGTGTCCCATGAAATCAAATATTGTTTCTCAATTATGACAGCACAAGAACAGATGAACTACCGTGGGCTTTGCCCCTTGAAGCCTTTAGTAAACAAGGTACTCAATGATCCTAGCAGATGTCTCTGATTTGAGCCCTTTTATTGCTTTCCACAGGAGGAAATGTTGGGGAATGATCGAGATCTGGCCCTGAGCCCATCCACACCAGGAACAATATGTTGACATGGCCAGAAGTGCTCGGAATCCAGCCAGCATTCCCAACAGCTTAATTTTCTGATCAGCCATCCTGATCATATGCTCTTTCTAAATAGAATATTCCGTCATTTTCTCTCTCCTGGGTCACTGCACTGCACTGCACTCCGCATATTATTTATTTATATTTTAATCCACATTCCCCTCAGTTTATCCTTATGTTATCAATTGTCCCCGAGACAGCTCTGCATCCCATGCACATCTGTTACTCGAGATTTGCCAAATTCTAGAGATGTTCTTCTTTCGCTCTTCTTCCCTCTCTCTCCCCGATGGGTCGACAGTGTGCCTGCCTTATTTCTGAACAACAAATGCATATGGTAATCATGTGGTGCTTGACTGCTTTAATCCATAGAGTTACCTGATTTGTCTTTCTAACCTTTAGAATATGGACGCTGAAATCCTGCACACAGTTCAAATGCTTCAGTCCTATTACAGCCATTCTGTATGTTTTCAGGTGCCGGGGAGTCCGCCATTGCTTTTTGTCCCAGAATGCTAGGTGTATAATCTGATACTTGAAGTATCTATCAGTGACTAAAGGTGCAATCCTATACAAGTTTAGACAGAAAAAAGGCCTACAAATCCCAGTATGTAGGCATGCTGGGAGTTGTAGGCCTTTCTCCTGTCTAAACTTGCATAAGATTGCACTCTTATTCATTCATTCTGCAATCTCCATCTCGAGACTCCAACTGCAGACCTCATGGCTAAAGCATCTGGCCTAATTTTCAGACTTTTCTCTTTCTTCCCCTATCCCCTTCTTTTTGTAGGAACATAAGAAGGTGCCTTATACTGAATCAGACCATTGGTCATCTGGCCCATTATTATTAACACCAATAGACAGCAGCTTTCCAGGGTTCCAAACAGGGTTTTTTTCAGCCCTGCCTGGAGATGCTGAGAAATGAACCTGGAACCTGTTGCATGCAAAGCACATTATCTACCACTGAATGACGGCTCTTTCCCTGCACCTTGTACCATCTACCCTGATAAAGTGAGAACCAGTGTGGTTTAGCCATTAGAGTGTTGAACTGGGACTTGGGAGATCCTGGTTCTAGTCCCCACTCGGAAATGAAGCTCACTGGGTGGCTGACTCTCAGCCTAACCTACCTCACAGGGTAGTTGTGAGGATGAAATGGGGAAGAGGAAGAGGAGGATTATGTAAGCCACCTTGGGTTCCTTGCATGAAATATAATACATACATAAATAATAAAGAGTTTTGGAGAATTTGAAAGGTTGTGCACTCTTTTGTGTCATTTTGGTTGGCAAAGGTATTACGTAACTGGATTTTGATTTTTCTGTCATGGACCAATGTGACTGCCTTTGTTGTGTTTATTTTAAATCCCATTGACTACACTAGGATTTAAGCATTCTATGTGCCAGACTGAAGCCTTAAATTGCAATCCTAGCATGCTTACCTGAAAGTAAACCCTAGTTAAATCAACAGGACTGTCTTCAAACTACAGAGGCTTAGATTGAGGCATTATAGTATTCATTCTCTATCAAACAGAGAAGGGAGGTGGTGGAGTGTCAGAGAACACTGAATGTAAATACTGTGGGAAAGTATCCCATAGCTAATTCTTTTCAGATAGAATAGATTATTCTAAACTGATATATTCTTTGCCTTGAGCTTTCAGAGTCAAATCTTCTCAGGGGATTGTAGGTACCTTTCATAAAAGTCATCGCTTTTCTTCTTTTATTTAAATGTGTAGCCTTCTCTATTCCAAAACCTTAGGGTATGTTGCAATAATTTTTTTAACACACATGCACAGAATTGCTTAAATTCCAACTAGGAACATACCAAGTTTAATCCTGACTCACCAAAAGCCAGCTCTATTCATTCATTCATTCATTCATTCATTTATTTTACAATGCTTTAAAAAAAGGTTTTATCTAGGCATTTGGCAGCTCTGAAAGGAAAGGGAATTTCACAGTTCAGGAAAAGTGGTGAAAATGCTTGTGCCTGTAGGCATAATGCTTAAGTTGCTATGCAGTTTAGTCCTTAGGAAATGTAGCCCTGATTGCTTAGTTATGTTTCTTTTAGGCCCCATGTATTGTGTGTAGAACACATAATATGGACGCAGGAGAACTGGTTTTGTAAGCTTCTGATCATTTACTGCCAGTAAAAATGATTTACTGATCATTTACTGGAAACCATCTAGCTGCCTGATTGGACTAAATGTTCGTCCAATCACACATAGCTATGCGTGATTGGATTATTTACTTTAGTGTAAGCACACACAGCCCCCATTTGGATTGGGACCAAGGTGCTCCAGGTGGGGGGTTTCAAGCTTTCCTTCTCCCATTTTTATCTCCAAATTCCACCCCCCATGGGGGGATTAAAAAAAAAAATCTCCACTGATTCCAATGAAGTTTTTTTTAACACCACCACCCCATTGTGGGGTGGTGAAGGTGGAATTTTTTGATGGAAGGGGGAAAGCTTAAATCTTCCTCCCTCCTGGAGTGCCATGGACCCAATCCAAATTGGGGTTACACAATCTTACACTAAAGTAAATGATCCAATCACTGGATAGCTCTACTATGTGTGATTGGATGAATGTTTTATTTGGCCCCCAGTCCTTCATATAATATAAGCAGTCTTTGCTTTTTAAACATCTTGAAGGGATAATTTTATTTGCAGGTTTCCCCCTCCATTCATCCCCATGAAATGCAAGCACCGTAATTAAAGTAAAACTGCTACAACTTAGAAACCCAAAACAGATTTAGTATCTCCTGTTAAATACAGCTTTGCAAGGGGAAAAGATACTTGTAAGGCAAGTATGTTATAACAGTAGTTCATACAGTAAACAGGAAGAAGATTACTAATTTGCTTGCTCTGGCAGCAAACAAATATATGTTAATATTTATGCACCCTTCCTCATGGCCTTCACGCTCACGCTGCTGCTGCTGCGGTGCCGCCCCCAGAAATTCCTTCTTGCTTCGCCCTCGCAACCAAACCAGACCACAAGCCAAGCTGCGCACACGCAGAGCTTGAACAGTGCGCGAACGACATGACACGTGCTCTCTTTTCACCTTGAAAGTGGAACAATGACTCCTCCCACCCACTCTGGTTTCGAAAACCATAAAGAGAAGTGGGAACGAAGGGCTGGTCCTCAGCGGGAGGGGGTGTTCGAGGAGCCAGAATGGAAGGGAAGCGAGTGAGCTGGCAGGCGGGCTCAGCGTGGACAACCCGGTGGTGCGAGAGGCCTCCTCTCTGTGTGCCCGGCCCAGCTGTCAGTCAATTAGTCCGACTGAGAGGCTGGGGAGGTGGCATGGTGGCAGCAGCAGTGGCGGCGGCACCTGCCACTTCTGGGGGAATTCAGGACTTGGTGTAACAGGATGAGAAGCTGGGATGGCTGAACTGTGTGCAGGACTGTCCCGCCATTTTTGGGACAGTTGGAGGGTATGGAAAGGTTCTTAATTTTTTTATTATCACAGTTTAGTCTTTTGTTTCTTTTAGGGCTCATCTGGATGTCCCCACAGTGGAATGTTTGGCAGTTTCAGAAAGAAGTGGGGGTGAGTTTTGGGTGGAGAAACTTTGGAGTGAGGAGGTACTAATAAACTTACATGAATATGAGGTGTTCCAAGGTCTCTTCCTAAATATTTTCTTTAAATTATATATTTAAAGGCAAAAGCCACATCAAACGACTAGGAAGTATGGCTCTTGTCTCACATTTTCTAAATGTGGCCAGAAATGATGTCCTTGGAAATGATTCCCTGGAAACATCATGCTGTTTCCAGGAAGATTATACAAGAAAAAAAGGCAATCATCATTGTTGTTGTTGTTTTCTCTGTATACAAAGTGATTAAATATAGGCCGTTTGCATGATCAAACATGCACTGGGACTCTTGGGACTCAGGAGATCCGGGTTCTAGTCCCCGCTCGGCCATGAAACTCACTGGGTGACTTTGGGCCAGTCACTGCCTCTCAGCCTAAACTACCTCACAGGGTTGTAGTGAGGATAAAATGGAGAGGAGAAGGAGGATTATGTAAGCCACCTTGAGTTCCTTGCAGGAGGAAAAAAGGTGGGGTATAAATGTAATAAATAAATAAATAAATAAATAAAATAAATAAACAACCATGGTTAACAAACTATAGGTTGTTTGTGAGCATGTGAGAGAGCATACTGGCTCCTTCCTGCTTCTGCTTCCTGACCCATAGTTTTAACCCATGGTTTCTTGTTGGGTAAAAACTTTGGGTTGTTTAACCCTAAACAACTCAGAGTGTTGAGTTCACACATCATGACAACAATCCAGGAATGGGGCGTTTCTGGGTTGTTTCAGAAAGCTGATTCAAAGCAGAACTGGTGACTGGACAGGAGGCTTTCTAAGCCAGGAAGGTCATAGTGTCATTTCCAGGAATGTCATTTCCAGCTCCATTTGGAAAGTGCCAGGCATGAACTACTCTTCCTAACCTCTCCATGTGCCTTGTCATATATTCCCTTAAATGGATCCAGAGAGGATTGGTAATATCATTGGTAATATCATTTGCTCAAGCAGTCTTTGAGCATGTAAAGAAAGCCAGGATAAGCTGAAAAAATACTAAAAAAAGATTCAAGAATATATCATAACAGCTTTCTTGGCAGGACTACTGGAGCCATAGAATGGAGCCATAAAAGGAGATGTGCCTCTGGGAACCTTGCTTTCCTAGTAAGCCAGTTTCTTGGGAAATTCAAAGGATCACTGAGCTAACCTATGAGAAGGGGTGTTAAAACATAAACAAAACCTGGATTCAACAGAAAAGAGTCTGCATTTTCCCCAAGATGAATTTCTTCTTGCTTGCTCTAAAACAAGGTTTGTTTTTCTATAGACTAATGGGGTTGAAGTAAAGGACCAGCAGGGGCTACTGTTGAATATTAAGAACATAAGAACAACATGCTGGATCAGACCAAGGATCCATCTAGTCCAGCATTCTATTCATGCAGAGGCCAGCCAGTTGCCCAGGGGTAACCCACAAGCAGGACATGAGTGCAACAGCACCCTCCTACCCATGTTCCCCAGCAACTGGTGTTCATAGGCATACTTCCTCTACTACTAGAGGTAGCATACAGCCATCAGGACTAGTAGCCACTGATAGCCTTCTGCTCCATCCATGAATTTGTCCAATCCCCTTTTAAAGCCCTCCAAATTGGTGGCCATCGCTACATCTTGTGGAAGTGAATTCCATAGTTTAACTATGCACAGTGTGAAGAAGTCCTTCCTTTTATCTGTCCTGAATCTCCCACCAATCAGCTTCATGGGATGACCCCAGGCCCTAGTATTATGAAAGAGGAAAATGTCTCCCTATCCACTTTCTCCACACCATGCATAATTTTGTACACCTCTATCATCTCTCTCCTTACTCGCCTTTCTTTCTTTCTTTCTTTAGCTATTGGGGAGGCACTTATATATGCTTTCCCTTTCCTCCACGTTTGGTGATTTTTCCTAGATGAGTTTTTCAGCCCGTCTAGCAAGGGCACTTCAGACAGGGAGGGAAGCAGGCTGGAGGAGGCTCAGGATATCTCGTATCCTGTCTTCTCTAGTCTCCTCCCCTGTCTGCCCACTGGGATGCTCCCTTTCCTCTTCCTCCGAGGTCGCTTTTCCGACCTTGGAGGGCAGTCAGTGTGGTTCTTTCCATGTTGGCTGCAATGGGACAGCGGAGGTGGGTCAGATCTCTGACTCCCCCTTCCAAAGTTGGAGTCCTGCCTCCGACCGCAGAAGGGTTTCCCCCCCCCCCCCAAGAAATCCTATGGGCCCGGGGATGCTCTCCCAGGGACCCTTAGTATTGCTCTCTAAGTGCTGCATTGGGCAATAGTTATAATTCTTCTTCCAGATGACTGTGGGAGAGCAATTCCTCAGCAGAGCAAAAGGGCCATAGTATGATTTAATCAAGCTTAAATGCTTGGTGAGAGAGTGATCCTTACATTTACGGTCCTAGGTGGTCCTGTAGTTCATAAAGCTAAATGGTTCTCATGGAGTAACAGTTTGGACTAGTCAGTATTTGTCCTCTCAACATTATGAACATTTTCATGGTATCGAAAGACAAGTTGGGGCAATACCAGCACTGCTATAGAAGCAAACTTCTTTGAACAGGAAAATAACATTTTGTACCAACAGGCTTTGTGTAAAGTATGTTATTTACTAACGTCCTCTTGTGAGACATGTAGAGACTGGAGATTAACTGTTACAACTTTTGAGTATCTATGTATTCCATACAGTGTCTGGTGTTTGGCAAAGTGTGTCAATATAGAGTAAAGGGATGAATGGCTTTGAATGGAAGTTGTGTTTTTTTTTCTCTCTCTCTGAAGTAATTATTGGTGATCTATGCTAGCAATACTTCAGTGACTTTGAGAAATAAAAAAGTGTGTGCCATGGATCATAGTTTGGATGTTTCTTTGAGTTTTCTATCTTTCCATCACCAAATTGTGGAGATGTTTGGTCATTGGGGGAAAAATGAGTTGTATCCCGGATCTCCCTTCCTCTTGAGGAAGGGCTCAGCTCACAAAAGGTCCCTCGGCCTGATTTTGCAGATGTCCCCTCCCCTACCACATATACACCACAGATCATCATATTCAGCAGGGTCTCCTGTCTCTCTGTGTAGCATTTTGGGGTGGGGGAGTGGCTGCTGTGGGAAGGAGGGGGCAAGGAAGTCTGCAGTTGATCCAGCTTAAATCTGGATCCAACCCTATTAAGGTTCTTCAGTTCAAATCTATATACTTCTTCAGTATATTGTCTATGTGCATAATGTACTGTCTGTGACATTTTGTTGCTGTTACACTCATATCCTGCTTGTGGGTTTCTCGTGGGCAACTAGTTGGGTACTGTGTGAACAGAATGCTGGACTAGATGGACCCTTGGTCTGATCCAGCGGGGCTCTTATTATGTTCTTATGTTAACTCAGAAAGATGAATAAATTTCAAGAATCTTAAATCCAAGTTGGAAGCACAGGTTGTATTACAAAAGAGCCTCCTTCTATAGTCGTAGAAATTTCAGTAAGACATGATGGTGTTTAAAATCTAATTATATGAAATTAAATCTTTCAAGATAATGCAGAAAGTATGAAGAAGACGTTTCTAATTTCCAAAACGATATACCCCCGGAGAAGATAGTAAAAAATAGAGCAATTATAAAAGCCTGAGAAAATTAATTAGACCTTATCTAAAATGGGCATGTTTGAAAAGGGCAGAAGAGAAGCTAACATTTATTATTGGCTTGTATAAAATGGACCAATCCCTAATATTGTACTAAATGTTTTCCCCCTTTAAGAATGACACAGTAATTGTATTTTTAAACAGTGCACATTGATTTCAAGGTGAAAGTTCAAGAATATGCTTAAATTGCTCACCTTGAAACAAAAAGGGTTGGGCCAAACTAGACAAGATATGGGAACTCTATGGTTGGATCTGCCAATCTTCTGCCCACCCTTTTTTAAATAATAATAATAATAATAATAATAATAATAATAATAAGTAGTAGTAGTAGTAGTAGTAGTAGTTGGGGAGCTTAATCTGAACTGGAACAATAGAACTGGGGGGTGGGGTGTTACCTTTTCCCTCTCATACTGTTTTTCCAATGGAAATTGTCCCCCATGCTGCTATTTGCTTCACTGGGGAAAATATGTGAGCACCTGTATGTTTTTCCTCAGTGAGAAAATAGCAGCATGGGGGAGGGACATATTTAGATCAAGAAAATGGGGCGGGGTCAAACCCCCTTCCACAAGCACCCTGGCCATAATCCAACCTGGGACAATAAGAAAACGCCTACGAGTTCAGTGTACTTAATATTACTAATGAATCAATGATACAGAACAATAAAGATGCAGATCAAAATGGCTGATTTCCAATTCTAGGATATAAGCAAACCCAGATATAAAAGTTTAACCACAAGTATGAAAGAGAGGATCTGGGCAAAGTTGAATTTCCAAGGCATAATTGGGAATTCCTGCTTAGAAAAAACATCCAAGGAATTTTGAGAGAAGTGAATAGAATCTCAATAGGAAATATTTTAACGTATTTTATGCTGTTTTTAACATAAAAAATAAAGCGCCGCTTACGCAAATCGCGGCCGTTTTAAGGAAGTTTCCCATTTTTTATGTAAATAACATAGAGCCAGGGACTTGGAAGTCCGGCGAGCGCCTCGGCGAGCACCTCAGCTGCCGCTCGCGGGGTGCTCGGGGCGGATTGCGCAACGGGGGTGCTTGCTGAGCGCCCCGCGAACCGAGCGCCGGGGTAAGTGCACATCCCTACCGGGCCAGACACATATTCTTGAACAAATGTGCATTTCTTACCCTTCTTCTTCTCAAACAATTAGTCTGTCCAGACACGTTATAGACACAGTGGGGCAGAGAGAAGCTACTGCTGCTACTCTCTGTGACTGTCTGTGATCTCCCTGCCCCCTTGCATTGCACAGGCTCTAGTCATGTGGTATGGTGTAAGATGGGGTGATTCTGCAGATGTCTGATTGGCTGAGAGCTGACTCCCCTTTGTCCCTATATAGCCATGAGACAGATGAAGAGAGGGAAGGAGAACACCCAGTCAGTTTTTGCTCTCCAGCTCACAGCCAGAGGGCACTCTTGAGTAATCCAGGCTTTTGGCCAGTGAAGGAACAGGCAGCCCTGGCTACTCCCTGAAAAGCCTTCTCTTCCCCTATAGCAGTGATGGCGAACCTATGGCACGCGTGCCACAGCTGGCACGCAGGGACCTCTCTGTGGGCACACGAGAGGAGCGAGATCAGGCAGGGGTACCGGGCGCCTCCTGCTGCGAGGATTCCCCCGAGGGGTGGGAGAGCAAGCGGGGCAAGGTGAGGCGGGGAGGGCAGCTGCCACTTTAAATGCTTGGTTGGCTACTCTCCGCCTTGCGTGCTCACTCTCTGCCCACCTCCGTCTCGCGCACCCTCCTCCTCCTCCTCCTCCAGCCTTGCCTGCCTGTCTGAGAAGGGGTGGCTGGGCTGCCGCTTTAAATCTCCGCCTCGCCTCGTGCGCTCACTCACTCTCTGCCCATGGGGGGATAGAAGGGGCTGTGGGGGGGGGGCTGATGTGGAGGAGTCAGGAGACAGCCCTTGCAGACGCACTGGCAGCTTGGAGGTGGTGTGATTTAAGCTGTGGTGGCTTGTGCGATTCAACTCTAAACTAAAACCTCGGTATTCAGGTTTAATTGCAGTGTTGGCACTTTGAAATAAATAAGTTGGTTTCGTGTTGCAGTTTGGGCACTCGGGCTTAAAAAGGTTCGCCATCACTGCCCTATAGGCATTTGCATGTAAAATCAAACACACAGTAGTTTCTGGGGGAATGTTCTCTGAGCATGTGCACCTTATTACACATGCCCAGTGTTCCCCCTAGCCAAAGCCGGAAGTAAAGAAGAACAAACAGTGTTGCACTGCTGCTGCCAGCCACTTTACATTGCATCCTAAGGAGGGAAACAAGGTCTGGGATGCAAGCAATAAGAAGCAGGTTAGGCAGGACAGGTTAGGTGGGGCTCCTCCCCATTTGCACTGTATGATGAGCCTCCACTGCTGGTAGGAAAAGATGCTATGTGAGTGCATCTTTTCAGCCCGGGATTTCTCCTTTCTGCAGTGGAGTGCAAACATTGCTTACTATGCCTTCTTCTTGGGCTGTGCAAGATTTCTTTCTTCTTTTTTTTCATTTCATTACTCCATTTCTTTTTATTATTAAATACTTTGTTAGAATGGCCATTCATTCATAAAAATAACATTCATTTGGTGAGTCAGCATTTAATTTTATTTTTGTTTTGTTGCCTGTGGCCATTTTCATTTCTTTCTTAACTATTTTTGCCCACCAGTGGGAATGATAAATTTTGAAGTGCAAACGCTCATCATGACAGTTCCAAGAGCCATGTGCCCAAGGAGAGTTCAAAAATTTAAGCAGCTGTCTTGATCCATATCAAGAAAACAGTTCTAGCAGTTTTATTTCCACCAGGAGCAGGGCCTTTTGTAAAGTGAATGGGTCTTAATTACCTATTCAAGACCAAGCCACCACAAAATACTTTGCATTACAACATGGAATAATATATTGCTGTTGGAAAAAATCATCTCCCCCCCCCCCGCCCCCCTGCTACTCTGCAAATTGCACCTAAGCTCGGTGGGAACAGGGAACAAGGGGTGGTGGCAGATGATGTCAGCATCCCTGCTAATAAAAAAAGTGCTGGTGCTCTGTCCTTGCGAGCCCTGGCTTCCTAACACCCCTGTTGCCCACCAGTCATGGTGGTGGCAGCTGCATAACTAATTTCAGTAACTGCTCTTGGCCATTCTATTTTCCCAATTACCCCAGGTGCTGCATCATTCTAGTGCATTCTGGGGAAATAAAATAGCAGCTGCCAGGAGTGTCTGCCGAAATGAGCTGCACTGCCACTGCTAGTGGACAATGGTGAGCCCACCCACCCCCAACTCCAACTCACAAGTGTGAGTAATGAAAAATGTACCAATTTCTATTCATTACTCACGTGCATGCTTTATAATGAATTATAAGTGGGGCCCATTCTTTTTCCATTCCCCCCCCCAAATAAATGCAGCTCCTTATCTTTTCCGGGGGGAGGGCTATCTTTAGGGGCCCTGTGAGCACTTGAAAGAAATGCTTGACAGACTTGTGAGCATTCACTAGTAACATTTGTGGGGCTCAGTTGGTTTTCAGAGCAAGCTGTAGTAGTGCTCGCCCATCTCCAGATTACGTTTATGAGCAATCACATGGGAAATAAATGGTCATGTATGGTCGGTCACTATCATAACTGTTTCAGGACCATCTGGTGAGTTCATGGCTGGGCAGGAATTTGAATCTGGGCCTTTTACATTCAAGTCAAACACTTTATCCGCTGGCTGTCACGCTCCTGCACACATGTGCTCAGATTGATCTGTCCAAATGAACACATGAAGCTCTCACAAAATGTAAGATGTGTCTCTCACAGTAAACACAGTACAACACCCATAGAACTGAACTGGAAGAACCAATTCAGAAGCAGATTCCACTGAATGTAATGGTATTATTACATATGCATATTCATGCTGAAAGCCTTAAAGTGCAATCCTATATACGTTACTCTCATTAGTTTGATTGAGTTAAATGAGACTTACTCCTATTTGAGTGTCTAAACTAGGTTTGCAGTCTTTGACTAGAAAAAAGAGAAAGACAGTGGCTGACTTCATCTCTATACTGAACTCTGAAAGTTGTATTAGAACTTCACAGATGTCAATATTTAGAAATATTTTTTTCATAACTATGAAAAGCTCTCTCCATCTGCCATCCATCAATCCTGTCAAGTTTCCCTGCCTGAATCCTCATTATAGTCAGGCAGTCAAATTCCCCTTCTGCTAACTGTTTGCAGGGTTGCCTTTTAAACTCTGAACAGATCTGTTGGTAAACTTCCCTTTTTGACATGCTCACTCTGTCATCTGGCAAAAGTAAGCAATACCAGAAGAAAGAGGGTCAGTAGAAGAAAGGGTTGAAAAACTCATTTGTACTGATGACGTTTGTATCCCAAAGGGTTGAGGCTATATCAAAGACAGTAAAAGTTTGAATCCATTGACATTACTGGTACCATGGCATTGTGGGAAGGTAGAAAGTATCAGATTCCTGTTATGCCAAGGACCTAGCATGGCATATACACCTATCTGCATGCATTTTAAAGATCCCACTGAATTTTTCAAGGTCTTTAAAATCTTTAAAGTGTGCATTCTTTTTGCGACATAAGATCCATGTACAACTTTCATTGTGTCTCTGTTGAATGATTTCTAATTAGTGGCCCCACAGCCCTTCATCACTTCTGCATATCCTTCTGTACACTATTCATTTTGAACAATAGCATTTTTAACATCCAGCAAAACTGAGAAAGGGCAATGAGAAGCAGAAAGTAATGTGCGTAGGATTGCTGCCTAAACAAATTTATGTTGCTTGCTTGCACATCTGAACTGTATGGTGATGAATGGGAGGAGAGGTTCCCCTCATTGAGGAACCTTTGATAAGCTTCCAAGGACACCCCAGAACATAGCTTGAAAATGACCCCCTGAACACACATGCCGCTACTGCAGCATGGGACTCCACCATGCTGAATTGGCTCCCACCCTTGTTTTCATATAGCCCTGTATAAAAAAAGCTAGAGCAGTGGGCAACATTTTTGCCCCTACGAGCTGCATGCAGCAAAGGGTGGTAGGTTGGCTGCCATATGCCGGTGGTATGCAAGGTTGAAGGCAGTGATGGGTAGGTCCTGGGAGCAGGTGTGGGCATGGCCAGGGTCACCATCCCCCTCAACCCCCCTGCCCCCCCCACATATATACAGAGAATCTTCCCCCACTCACTCACTCTCTCACACTCACAGCGCTCTCAAGTGGGGAGGGGGCGCCGCGTGCTAAATATCTGATCTTGCCTAGGGCACCAAACTGCCTTGCACCGGTCCTGACTCACATGCACCCTTTTCCTACTCCCCTCTGATCTCATTGCACCTAACCCCATTGTGGGGATGGGAAGGTTTAAGCCTCTCCTCCCTGCATGCTGAGATCTCATTGCACCTAACCCCTACCTGGCCTGCTGCCCAGCGGATTGGCGCTGGGGACAGCTGAGGAGCATGCCAATCACTGTGGTCCTCAACTGTTTCCAATACCAATTAGCTGGGGTGGGGGAGGCAAATGATGTGAATGGGGAGAACACAGTGTGAGGGATGACTCTCCCCATATGCCATCCTCGCCATTTAAATCACACTCCCGCAGCCTGCCAGACAGGTATTCGGTGGGTTGGGAAAGCATGATTTAAATGAGGAGTCATCCCTGCATGCCATGCTCCTCATCACAATCACACCCTCACCAGTGTCTGGCAGTCTAGGAGCATGCAATTTTCATGGGGAGGATGGTGCACACTGAGAATCATCCCTGCATCCCACATTCACCCTTAAACCATGTGCCTTGTCTCCCTGCCCAGCTGATTAAGAAACCTGTGAAGAAGGACTGCCAACTGGTCTTTTATTCAAGACCAGAGATCAAGGTGCAAGACTACCAGCCTTAGCTCTGCTGTCTTGACACTGATTCTCTCAGGGCCTTGCCTTTGTCTATACTCTGGATTTAGCGCTGAACTACAGAGGAGCCTCGCACACCGTGTGGGGTAAAACTAGGAAAGTTTATTTCAGGTAAACAGATTACAACAAAAGGTGGGAAATGAGGGAAGAAGACAAGGTAGGGAGACACTTTGGTATACACAGTAGAGCTACAAAATAACAAAGCTAGTTCCTTTACCATATCACTACCCAGGCCTCACTCTTTACCTGAGGGTTCATTGGTCCTCTCTAGGGCTTGCCTCAGCCAAAGCCCTACCCCGTGCTTCTTCATGTGCAGACCCCAACAACGAAACCCAAATGCCACGGCAGGCAGTATAGACTCTTCCCCCCTCCTTTCAGTAGCCTAGTGTCTTTAGCCAATCAGGATGAACTTCACCTGGCCAGGCAGGGGGGGGGGCGGCTCATGACTACAGGGCTTGGACCACATTTGTATGCCAAAGGGCCTAGCAAACATTGAGGCGTCAGGGCCATCATAGAACTATGTACCTTTTGCTGGGGTGGGGGAGGCAAATGATGTGAATGGGGAGAACACTTTTGCATTTCTAGGCCCCCAGCTGGGCTTATACTTGTTTACACGTGAGGAGGGGTGTGTGTGTGTGTGTGCGCTCAAAAAAACTCTGATGCTTTTTCTCCACAAAACCCATCCAAATGGTCTTTCATCCAGGCAGTTTAGAGGGCCAGACCTGCTTAATTTCAAGTTTAGAAGTCCATCAGTTTTCTTCAGGCCATTCTCTGGTACACATCTTTAGCCATTCACTATGAAACATTTATCATAGTGATTGGGTGAGAGTCCCAATCCATTAAAGAAATATGGATACTACTATAAATGCATAATATGCATTGATATATATGCCAAAGTAGGTTTAGGCCAGATTCTCATGTCCTGGCTTGGGAGCCCGCTGGAATATTCCCTCATGGTGGTTCCATGCAGTTGTTGCTCTGAGACATGGTTTTAGTTTTGATGACACGTAAACTGAACTGAAGTGTGCAGCGGTTATGATGTGAAAATCATTCAACATGTGGATTGCCTTGATCCAGGCCTGGTTATTATTTGGATGGGAGACCCCTCCTCTAGTTTCCTACATTGAGCAGGGGGTTGGACTCGATAGCCTTGTAGGCTCCTTCCAACTCTATGATCTATGAAATCTATGAAAGCCATATGGGAGATCTGGTGTCCATGCATGCTCTTGGTCACTGCAATGGAGGTTCTCTAGAAAATGAGCAACCCAGATCTGTCATAGTATGCCCACTGCATGAAGCTTCTGCCCTTTAGAATTGTTTCCAGTGGGTGTAGTGATAGTCAGCTTGTATTCAGGGATAATGAAAGTGGGACTAATACTCAGGAGTATTTTGATTCCAGATCTGGTTTAGTAAGAGTTTCCAAGGCTTCAGAAAAGCTCAGAAAGGGAGAGGAAAAGAATTGCTCTGGCAATTCCAAATAGCTTTTAAAACTAATGTAGCAAGTTTCAGATTACTTTAGGAGAGCCAAGGTTATCATTTTCATTTTAATTTCACTGAATGCACAATGCAGGGCACATCATCATTTTCCTTTAAGTGCCAGCAGCACCTCTATCATGCAGATGATAAAGTGCCTGCATGAAGTAAAATAAGTAAGCACCAATCAACACACTTTTTTTTTCTTGTAAAAGCTGCTTACCTTACTTTCTAATCTTCATAAAGCAGATTTTGTGTGATGGCATCTTGCCATAAGCTATGGAAGATCTCAAAACTCTCTTAGTATCTCCCACCCCATCCCCACAAAAATAAAAAATGGTGGCACAGATGCAAGATTCCAATAGCACTCTGCAAGGTGAGTTTTATGAAGATTGAAAATAAAGTTGATGATCTGACAGTGTTCACATTTGAACGAGCAATCAGTCTGTGGGCAAGATGCTTTGTAAAGCAACCTTTTATCAATCTGATGTGGTTGCCTGAAACTTTTCTCATTCTTAAGTAGATTTCCACATTTTGTAGCAAGGTTAACAACAATCTCTTAAAACTCTGAAATCAGTATTGGCATTAGCCTGGCAGATGCCAGAAACATTTTTACTCCCATTATGTTTCCTTGATTTGATGAAGTTCAAGATGAATCTTTTAACAACTAAAATTCAATTGCCCACATCCAGACTAGAGCATTTCTGTGTAGAAAGCTTCCCCATATTGATCCTCATTAGATTGGGAACTGCACACACTGATCAAATGAGGATATGCATTTGCCTTGAGATGGACATGCTACTATAGATACAGGGGTTGTGTATCTTGATCTACTAGCATCTCTCTCTTGCCCACAACTGTCTCTTGAGCTGGGCTTGTCCATGTGATTGGGAATGTCAGTGAGTCAAAACAGTTGAAACCTCAGCCAAGGATAGCTATGCTTATCCATTCTTTTCCTCCTCCAGCTGTATAAGGGCCAAACTAGACAAAATGGAAATCTGTGATTGGACTGCGTGTTTCCTTTGTTTTGTTTTTTATTCTGTTTTTAAGGAAGTGTAGAAGGTTCCTGTATGTTTTCTTTAATGCAACAAATAGCAGTTTTGAGAGGAATGCCTGCCTTCTGCAGTGAACAATCCTGATTGAGTGCAACTCAACTCTTCCCTCTCCCGACTGCTTTTAAAAAAATAATAATAAAGAAATGGAAGATCTGATCATGGCTTTCCAATGCATTATCAAGTTTGGCCCTAAGTGGCTAGACTGATGAACCAGAGACACGGCCGGTGCTACCATTAGCTAGGGCGCAGGGCTAAAGGGGGCGCCAGAAACGCCTTGGAAAAAAATACAGCGCTCTCAAGTGGGAAGGGGGGGGTGCTAAATATCTGATCTTGCCTGGGGCACCAAACTGCCTTGCACCGGTCATGACCAGAGAGAGTACTTCAATTCATGTACTAATAACCTACCTCACAGAATTGTTATGAGATAATCTGCTGGATTCACATTTTTACTTATAATTTAGAAATTAACATGAAAAATATTAAAATTCAGAGATCAGGAGTCTAACTTTGAAATGCCCGTGTTCAAGAATGGCTTGCAGGTAAGTAGAAGAATGTCCTGGAAGATTGAAATGTTCTTCTACTGTTTTTTGAATATTGCCATTTCTGATGTCAGAGTAATTTCAAAGGGAAACTCCAGTGTGAAATAACGTAATTAGAATTAATAATGAAGTTTGATTCTATTCATTTTGGTCTGAATAGAAACAATGGTTTCCTGTCTCACTACAGATTTTGATTTACTTAGCTATGCTGATAACTTATCACCTATTGTGAATGGCCACTGTGCTTATTTTGCATACATTTGCCTTGCAATACTCTCAATGTCTACTTGGAAAGAAATCATATTTAGTTAAATGGGGCTTACTGCTAGATAAGTGGGTATTGGATTTCTGCCTCAAGTGATAATTTAATTGTTAGACACCTGTACTTTTTACATTCCCTTTCCACTAACTCTGCTTTTTTATATTTCCTTCACACATTTGTTTGTATACCTGTCAACTGAGGATAACACTTCATACATCTGATGAAGTGGACTCTAGTCCACTTCTAGTACATCTGATGAAGTGGACTCTAGTAACTAGAGTGGAAGAACCAGTGTGGCGTAGTGGTGAGAGTGTCTGGGACTTGGGAGATCCGGGTTCAAGTCCCCACTCAGCCATGAAACTCACTGGGTGACTTTGGGCCAGTCACTGACTCTCAGCCTAACCTACCTCACAGGGTTGTTGTGAGGATAAAATGGAGAGGAGGATTATGTAAGCCACCTTCGGTTCCTTGCAGGAAAAAAGGCAGGGTATAAATATAACAAATAAAAAAATAAATATGGCTTTCTCTCTGACAAACCCTTATGGCATATTTACAATTGTATTATTATTATTATTATTATTATTATTATTATTATTATTATTATTTGGATAAGGCATATTATAAATACTGTATTACAAAGTTGTTATAAGTTACAAGTCAAACTAATTTATCCATTTCACTACAAAACATTCCAGTACTGTACAGGGAACTATGCTGTGATTGATAGGACTACCTACAAAAATATTGTATGCAAGTGTTTCAGGGGAAAAACACCAAAACAATTTCCTCCCTCATTTTCAATCATTCCACCTTGGGTCACTTATTCTACACCTGCCACACTCAATAAGATCAGGACTTGGGCAAATGAAATTTGTGAGTAGTCTAGTATTGCTTGAGGGGACTGAATGCATATGATATGAAATAGCACCAAATGCTTACCTACTGAGAGCAGAGGTGTCAAGTCATTTCACATGGGAATCAATAGCAAAATAAATGCTTTGATCAGGACATGCTGTATAAGAGCTCTGGGGGTTGCACTTTATATGTAAATTTTGACGTCTACTACAGACAGTGGTTAAAGCCAAGAATCAAAATTATGAGGAAACATCTCAGAGAGAGAATGTAGGAACAGCGCTGTGAAGTAAACACATTTTACAACTGGACCAAATACCAAGGGAATATCCATAGCAATTTGTGACCCTTAAGATGTTTACCTAGTATTCTGAAAATGTGGAGGTGGGGGGAGCCAGGAGAGGCTATATGATGAAATACATTATTGGGTGGATTTTTGTTGCTGTTGTTGTTACCTGTTGTATGTGGATGCTGTTTCCATTCTGTCAGCACTGGCAGCACTTTAAATAGGAAATATGGGATGAGGGTGTGATGTGTTTACTCAGCTCACCAGGCCTACACCTCCTGGGGGACTGGTCATGCTGGTATGGGGAGTAACTATGCCAATGTCATCCATCCATCCCACATATACGGTAGTTCTGTATTCCAGACTTTATTGGTGGAGCATGAGATCCATGGAAACAGAAACCAGGCCATAAACGTAGTGCAAGAATCACCCTTTCAATGTAGCAGAACTAGGACACTGTTTGGGGCTACTTGTGTGGGCAGTGTAACATATGAATTGGGAGCTTTCAGGTCTAAGCCATTGAAATGTTTGCAATCTCAAAAGTACCTGTTACTCTAGCAAGTTGACCACTTTCATGAATAAAGAAAGAGGCTGGAAGGAAGTAATGTGTGAGTCAGCCCAAGAAATGGGAAGTGAAGGTGTGAGAGTTGGACTGACTTGGGTTCAAAAGCTCCCCTAGCCAATGACCCTCAGTCTCAGTCACGCAAGCGGAAGGAGGAGATAACAGCAGTTAATAAAGATTAAAGAGTTTATTTGTAAGACCCAATTACATGGGATTAAGGCAATCAATGCATTTCTACTCACTACATCATAGCAGACTCAAATCCTATACCCCAGTGGTAAGGCTAGATGGTGAAGTCCAAGACAATACATGTCGAGACGAACAAGCAGCAGAGAGAGCAAGCAAGCAAGTGACGGAAGTCAAGCAAGTGTGCTAGCTTATATACCCCAGACCCTGCACCTATAAATAGGACATTACTCACCCAGTAGTATAACTTATTCATCAACATGTTTATCCAAACCTGTTCAAGGCTGCTGAGTCATATCACCTCGAGACTATGTCTCCTGACCAAAGACCTTCTGTACTTGAACTCAAGTAACACCCACCAGGTCAGGTGATAATCCCGATGTCAGGTGGTAATCTCGTTCTGCCTATGCAAAACCTAACATCCCCCTGCTTTTGCATTTGTGCAGAACGTGGTTATTTCATACAACAGCAACAGCTTTGTTGACATCTGATGCTGTTCCTTCATCTATGGACTTTGATAAAAAAAACTTCTGCAGGAATGACTTTACCTGTCAGAAATTTGAACCACCATCAAATCACTTCTGATGTATCCCTCCTTATGACACAGTTTTATTTGCAAATCCAAAACGTTGTGTATTGCTATCTGCCTGCAGCATAGCAATCCTGGCCTTGGTTTCCTGAAAAAACTGTAATAGGTTTTTCACATCAATCTCAGCATCATTTAAACATTTTTTACAATTTAAACTATTTAAACAAATGCAATCAGTTCAGCTTCAGTTGAACTCTAACCTTTAGATGATTGTTTCTACAAAATCAATCAAACAAAGTATGATTATAAAAATAACAAACTTCAGGTGTGTTCTTGTTGTTCTTACTATCACAACCACAACTGGCATTTCTGTGAATCTGTAAGCCACCTGTGCTCTGACTTGTAAATCTTAGTCTGAAGTGTGATGTTCCTTTCCAGATAACACTCAACTCCTTTTCAGAGCTCTCCAAGCATGTCCTGTTGGTCTAACAGTCTGCCCATTACACTGACAGCAATACCTGGCCTTGTTGCTTGTACAGTAAAGCTCAACAGCCCAATGCTTCTGTGTAGCATTCAAACTGCTTTTCCATCAGCATGTGCTCGAAAATCCTCAATTATTTGGAGTCTCGCACTGAGTTAACTATCTCCAAAATTCTCAATCACATCCATGATATTTCTCTGGTTTGTTGCAGTAAGATACTGCCCTCTTGGTTCTCCCTCAACTTCTATTTACAAATAAACAGTTGATCCACCACCAAGCAGTTTCAATTCAATGAAATTCCAAACCCTGGATCAATTATATCATATTGCTTTTATCTGTCCAGAAAAAACAATAGATCACCCATCTAAACAAAGTACATACAGTCTATGTCCCTGTTCCTCCTGCTTAACAAACAAACATTGATCTGCCTCTCTGTGCAAATCTCAAATCTACAATGTTTGAGTTCAAAACAGAATTCCAGCCTCCAGCTGATTTCTAGCTTTTCCTAAAGAAAATTCTCAGACAGTTTTCCATTTAAAGACTTCCTCTCATTTAAAATGCTTATGTTCCAATATTTCCTTGTGAAATATCCATACATCTTTACATTCTTAAACATCAGTCTAACTGTTTCCAAAGCAAATTGTTGTTGCACTCACTTATGATTTTCCAGCTCCTTTTTAACTTGAGCAAAAATCACAAGCAACCAATCTTGCTATTTTTCATATAACCTTTTTCCAATCTGGTTAGTTTTCACTAAAAATCTATCTGGTAACAATGAGTTCCATGGACTGCTGTTTGTTTCACCAGCTTCCATGTTTTGTTCTTTATCCAAAGAATTCAACTCAGCTTGCATAGCCTGAAGCTATGGTTTAGCTTCCTTAACAGACAATTTTTCACCTCTTTGAAATTTTGAAGTTTCAAATGGCTTTTCCTGCAAATTCATCCTGATATCTCACAGGTTGTTTGACTCACCTGTTCCTTACCTCATCAGTTATCAGGTTCCTGTTCCAATAAATTTGCACCAATGATGAACAACCATTTGTTTAGTCTCCACTAAACCAAATGTGTATCAGAGTTTTCAAATTTACCTGACTGTCTTTCAGCAAATGCTTTTCTATTCTGACTCTGACCTTGATGCATCTCCTGCATTAACAGAATTAATTCTGAAAAATGATCTCACCTTTTCAATCAGCATTATACTTAACACTTCTAGATAATCTCACTATCCAAGTGTTGTTCATGTAAAACACAATATTCTCATTTCTAGAAAAATCTCATGTAAGCTCCCTTACAGATTTCTTCTAACTTTGAGGTGTATGTACCTACATATCAGATCCAAGATCCTGAAATGTTTCTCCAGAAGATTCTCCTTCTACACTACTTTCTATAAGGTGTACAGTTCAGCACAGAACTAAAACTTCTATCATGTACATAATCAAAACATTTAAGAGCTTCTACCCAAACCTCATTATCCAAATTAGTATCACCTCTTCTGAGTGTTTGTTTACTCTTCTACACAATCCATGTGTTCAATATCACATCCTGTTAGAAAGTCATCAAAACATGCACTGAATTGAACTTCCCATATCTGAAAAGAAATTAGGTAACATGGGTAATATGCTTGTTTCCCATCCAAGCACAAAACACCTTGACTTTGTTCAATACTCCAGCTTTCAATCTAACATGTACACAACCTGTACCTCGTGTATTGATCAATTGACATCATGAAATAACGTGCCTTTCTCCTCTAAAAACCATCAGAGTATCCACAAGATTACCAAGAACAAATTTAATGAACTGTTTTTCAGCTTGCCTTCCAGTTTACCTGTTGAAGCTAGCATCCCTTGTTTATGTGCACAAAATTACCTTTCATGTGAAAATTACAATTTCCAAATGCTTTCCCCACCACACAGTTTGCATTTTCTTTCACAGGCCTGTGAATCTAAATGATCAAACAATCATGTGATATGCATGCATGTACATGTCATACATATAAGCATTTAACCTTTTATAGTTGCATCAGTACAACTTTCCATTTCTTTATTACACCATTACAGTATAAAAGAAATAATCCATCTCTTAGCTTTGCCATATAAACATACCTACTTATTCAGTATTTTACATTTTGCTACAGAAAAATCCAATGTACTCAAGTCATATATACATTCAGTACATTTCCTGACATTTCAGAGCATATATTTTACACTTTCTTGAGTCCAAGTTATCCAAACTTTCAAGAAATACATTTTCAAACATGACTGTTAAACCCCTGACCATTTGCATAGTCCTCTTCCTGTTTATTTATGTCCAACACAGAAAGCTTCGTTTAAACAATCCACTGTTTTCTGCTCACAACAAAATAATGTCCATTTTGTTATGTCCTGGGTTAAAACACAAAGTTTTTCCATCAGCAGCACCCCTGCTGATTTCAAGCTCCTTCTTCTGTGATCCCACATGAAGAAAATGAAGAACAGCTTCACATTTTAAGCACAGCTTTCTCTGTTCAAAACTGCCGCGCTGTTCCCCTGCTGTGTTAAAACCACGCCTCCGCTGGTTTGATACAGCCTCCGCTGTAGTATCAGGTTTCCCAAGATACACACGTGACTTAGCTTTGCTGCGACATGACGCTCCAGACGCTTTACCCACGTCAGACGTAATCCACGCATTTGTAATCCAAGCCACTTGTTGATACAATGCAAAAGATAGCTGATCCGCTGCTGTGTGAAGAAGAAAACTGTAAAAGAAATATGATCCTCCTGCCTGTAGCCTTGACTCAAACGAGTTGACACACAGCCTCCTGAAGATTATTTATTTGCCCGATACAGCTCCTTGACGATCACTCCAGAAAGCTGTGGAAAACAAATCCTTGTGTCCAGCGTTGTTCACTTTTCAGCCTAGTAGCTGCCCGAACTGGCACCCACGTTCACAGTCTGTAGCCTTGGATTTTGCCAAGCCTGGCACCTCCGTTCCAGCTGCTTTCAAAACGAAATATCCTTCTGTCTCTCTGTTTCTCTGCATTCTTCTTCAGTTGTGCTGCATTCCAAGCCGCTGTTATCAGCACCAGCTTTAGCAACAATCCTTCGCCTTCCCCGGTTTATTTACAAACCGTTCTTACAAATAGTAAATAAATTCCTTTAACTCTATAACTGCTGAATTTTTCCAAACTGCGTTTCTGTGGCTTATCTGCCCATCTGAGATAACCATCAGATCGTCATCTGATCCTTATCTGGGCCCATAACCGATGTGAGAGTTGGACTGACTTGGGTTCAAAAGCTCCCCTAGCCAATGACCCTCAGTCTCAGTCACGCAAGCGGAAGGAGGAGATAACAGCAGTTAATAAAGATTAAAGAGTTTATTTGTAAGACCCAATTACATGGGATTAAGGCAATCAATGCATTTCTACTCACTACATCATAGCAGACTCAAATCCTATACCCCAGTGGTAAGGCTAGATGGTGAAGTCCAAGACAATACATGTCGAGACGAACAAGCAGCAGAGAGAGCAAGCAAGCAAGTGACGGAAGTCAAGCAAGTGTGCTAGCTTATATACCCCAGACCCTGCACCTATAAATAGGACATTACTCACCCAGTAGTATAACTTATTCATCAACATGTTTATCCAAACCTGTTCAAGGCTGCTGAGTCATATCACCTCGAGACTATGTCTCCTGACCAAAGACCTTCTGTACTTGAACTCAAGTAACACCCACCAGGTCAGGTGATAATCCCGATGTCAGGTGGTAATCTCGTTCTGCCTATGCAAAACCTAACAGAAGGTTGCCAAATTTGTTTTTATTTATAGTCCTAGGTTGTTTTTTCCTTGTACCGTGGGTTGGATCCAGGATCTGCCTCCCACAACAGGAATGGCTCTGCTTGTGGTAAACCCATCCTTCTGATTTTGGGGGATCCCCTACACACACACACACACACACCAGCTCACCTCACTCAGCAGGATCTCCTGAATCTCTGTGTAGCATTTTCTGGGGGCTGGAGGGGTTGCTGTGCGAAGGAACAGCTTTGGCAGGCATGTGTGGAGGTGCAAGGGAGATGGGGAATCCAGTTATATCTGCATTGCTGGTGGATGAACACCACTGGCTACAACCCTACAGTTCTAAACCCACTCAACAAGGGAGTAAGCCCCACTGAGCACAGTGGAACCTACTACCAGCTAAACATGCATAAAATTGCACTGCATGACTACAGTTCTATGCACAATTACTTGGTAGTAATTCACATTGAGCTGACTGGACTTAAGTTTGAGTAAACATGCTTAGATTGCTGTGCACATTACTATTCTCCAAAAACAGAATACAGAATCTCCAAAAGTCTGTTGCCTGAATTAAAGAAAAGTAAGGAAGAACTGGTTCCTTTACAGTGTTACCCAATGCTAAGCTTCAATTCCTTCTGTTTTGTATTTCAATCCTCAGAGCTGTGAAATGTAGATACTCAAAGGACAAACAGCAGTTAAAGCCACTTACATATATACCAAGAGCCTTCCAGCATATCAGGAACTTGAAGTATATCCAGTGGTAATTTGTTACTGCATTATTATCGCTGGATTCAGCAAACCTGGATTTACTCCCCTGCTTTTGACTGGAAAAAAAATCAGTTCCATTATGTTGAGAACCTATTTTATTTTCCAGCGGAAAGAGGTTGAATGTAAGTTTAATAACATTGCTAGAGCTGAATCAAAATGGAGCGGGCAATTTTCATGAACAAGGTGGGGTTCAAAGGAGCTTGAAAAGGAATCTGGAGTGAGAGAACATTTCAACCCATTGCTGGGCAACTGGGTTGATGCTTCCTGTTTTGCTTCAGTGTTGATTTTTGGCATTATCATTGCAAAACAACATGGGCATTGGAGGAAATGATAGAAGACACTAACGCAGGAATGAGAACTTGCCCCATGCCTTCTCTCATTGAGTGAGGTCACAGGGCAGGAGAAGCCAAGCCATCTGGGCACTTCCCTCGTGGACCACTTGCTGTCCCAGTTGGGGAGGTAAATGTCATGCGATGGGAAGGGACTTGGCTGTCTCATAGCACTTGAAGGAGCTCCTGCAAGTGCCAGCCAAGCCCCTGTCCTTCACGCTGTTTGCCACCCAAATCAGAATGGCATGCAGTGTGTGAAGGAGGTGCTCAGCCAGTGACTATAGGAGCTCCTAGGAGCACTGACCAAGTGCACTACCTCCTCCCAATTGGAAACAGCTTGTTACCTCTGAACACAGAAGGGAATTCCCCTGCCCACCTTATCCCCAACCCTCTGGTAGCTTCCAGACCAGAGGGTGAAGCCCATGCTCATGCCTCCATGGGCCAAATGGGGAGTCTCAGTGGGTTGGAATAGGCCCATGGGCTAGCGGTTCCCCACTCCTAATATATGACTGTTGAAATAGTTTCATTATTTTAAAAACCCTAATATGCATCACAAACATAATGAATATGAACAACAATAGACACTATGGAGAAGAACATATGAACATAGCATGCATAAAACTTAATTTTCTAATTCAAGACTGCCAACATTAATCTGATCATATCCTTTAATTTAATGAGACAGGATGGAATGCTTGTCCAGTTGCCTCAGTGATGGGGATGCATTCCCTATAGCCCCCACCATTCAGAGTTAGAGCCATGCTAGGGGGTTATTTGCTATCAAAGCTGGTGTGCTTTGTGTGGGTCATATTTCCTTACAACATTTTTTGCGCTAACAAAAAATAGCCTTGGAGAAAATCCTCAGTACATTAAAAAAAAATATTAGGAGAAGTCAGTCAGGAAAGTATTTTGTTTCTCTCTTTCCCCTATACCTGGAATGTGGATTTTATTTCTCAGCATTAATCCCTGATCCATTTACTTGGAGCAGATTTGACAGTTGGAGAGACTATATTCATGGAGAAGGGCACTTGCTCAAGTCCCTCTGTTGCCAAAGGCATGGTGGTGTCTTTCCCAGGGGAGGCTGGTGACTCCTATGTCAGTGGGGCTCCTTATCCATTGCAGCTTTTATTCTGAGCTTTATAGGAGCTATCCATGGTGCTCCATGGTGGTGAACCTATTTGGGGGGTGGAGTTCAGCACCATGGATAGCTCCCATAAAGCTCACAATAAAGGCTGCAATAGATAAGGAGCCCCGCTGACATAGGAGTCACCAGCCTCCCCTGGCCTTTCCCTTTGAGTTCAGCTAATAATGATTGCTAACCTCATTATGAGCTTTTCTAGATGAGGCTTTTAAACTTTTGCTTCTGGATTCTTTGCGGGATTATGATCGGATCTCTACTCACAGGTGTGTGTTTTTTTTTTCCTTTCCTGCCTTTCTGTACCTTCCACTACACAACGTCTAGGTAGTGCTGTGGAAGAAAGCGGAAGAATGCAACTACACTGGTGGAGAGTTGCACTTTGTTTTGCAATTCCAAAAAAAATTGCATTTTCCCCGCTCCTCAAAAAAATGGGAAAGTGGTTAGGAAGCACGGGAGAAACATTGGAGGTTGATGATGTTGTCTAAAGCACCAGTACATTTTTGTGACTGCGGAAATGGCGAGTGCTCAATAAAAGCCTCATCTGGAATAGCCCTGGCTCAAGCAGATGCGAGTCCAAGTGGAAGTGAGAGAGACTGTGCTTACACGTTTACCTCCTTTTCCACATAGCATGCTTGCACAGCAAGAGTCAACCAGAAGCAGCAAGGTCACAATGTTGTGTTAATTACCTCCTAAGCTCTGATAGTCTCTGAGAACAGAGACAGTAGTTTAACCATAACATGAATCTGCATTTCAGGATGAAGATCAGACTGGCTACCAGGAGACTAGGGGCAGGTTAATCTTTTGATGGGATAAAGAAAAAAAAAGGGATGGGAAAAGAGAGGGGATTATTACATGGTTGCCTGTTTTTTTTGGGGGGGGGGACAGAGTTGTCCCTACATTCCTTACCACTTACCAGTGGGATTTAAAGAGAGGGTAAAGGACATTAGGGATCTACTCTTCCATTCCTATTCTTTGCTGTTTTATTATTCATTTTGCTTTTCATTAATATATTTTATATGCAATTTTTTGTATACAATAAAGAGCTTAAAAGAAGAGAAATGACTTGTGGATATGGGCTATTGCCTTTTGCAAAAGGTGGTCCATTCTGACAGTGGATGCATCAATCTTAAATATAAGAGTGCTATTTCCTTCTATGTTTTGGGAAATAGCTTATTCAGGTTGCAAATCTGTTCAGAAGTGGTGCATATCCATAATTCTCTGATTGGCTGGGGTCTTAACAGGGATGTATGAGAATTTCATTCCTGTTTGCAAATCATGCAAACATGTTCCATTTGTAACCCCGAACACAAACAGGAATGCAATTGTCTGGACATTTTTGCAATTTCCCAAACTTGTGTTTGCATTTGAAAGTGCACACTTGCACAAGTGTGCACTATCAGAAATGTGCACTTGTGCAAATGTGCATTTCCTCCCAAACCCATATTTTCATGCTTTAGCTTACAGGGGGAAATGAATAGTTTTTATTGGGGAAAAAAGAGACGCTCACATTTAGGAATGCAAACAAAGCAAACCAAGCTTTAAGAAGGAATGTGGAGAAGCTCAATGAGCTCAAACATCACATGTTTACCCATTGCTAGCTGGGATCTTGTAGCAAATGAGGATGAACCTCAAATGAAAGAGAAAAATTATGCTGCTGAAGAAGCAACAGATCAGTGTGCAAACAGGGCACCCGCTCCCAAAATGTTATGGTAAGAAGATTTAGGGGAAATATTTCAGCAACATCAAAAGCAGACATTTTGGTTCCCCCCACCCCCATCCTGCCAAAATGTTCACAGTAAAAATTCAGCACAGCAGTCAATTTTCTTTTTGCCTTTTGTGAGGATGGTGAATGTTCACTATGTTAAAGCTTCTATAATGATGTGTGTTGTTTTTATGCATAGCATAAAACTGGAAAAGAAAAAGTGGCAAAAAGGCACATTCACAGAAATAAGATGATACAGAACATCTGTACAATATTGACTTCAATAAAGAAATTCAATTAAAATTCCTACAGAGTTATGCATGAGGTTTCTTTCTTGTCTAATAGAAATATGGCAGGTACAAGTGCTAAGTTCATCTATCGCCTGAAGGAGAGAGAAAAAGACATTGTGATTTTAGCATGTCAAGCAGAGTTTAATATGATTGTTTATGGAAATTGTAAGACGTTAATTGGAACTTTCTATAATAAGGGCTGGAGACAAGAAATAGTTTCATGTGCCCAGATCACTTATAAGGGCATGCCATAGCAGAGATAATGTTTCTTATATAAAATTAGTTTCCTGTACGCTTAGGCAACCGGATCATCTAATTAAAATTTAACATGAAAGTTCTTGGCTTGCATATGAATTTGGTAAATGATGTGGTTATGCATTTTATATATATATATATATATATATATATATGGTGATCTCTGCTTTCAAACAAATCCTATACAGTAGAATTCTCTACTAAAATGGTAATTTATTGCCACAACTCAATAAATGGCAAGAACCCTAGTTGTGGAGTTCCATCACAACACCTTCTTCAGAGGGGACAGGACCCACTAACAAAGAGATGACTTTTAAATTATCATCTTTTGTTATTTTAGATAGAAGATTACTATTTCTATCTTCATTGCCTTCATAAATCGGACTGATCGATCTAGCATGTTTCCATTTTGGTAGGACATTGGGCATGCAGCATTTAATGATCACTTACCCAGAACAATCTGTGGGCCATAGATTTCAATGTGACAGTTACAGCATAATCCTAGGCACGTTTACTCTGAAATAAGTTTCAATGTGGCCCTGTTCAGTCTTTTTAAAGCATGTAGGCTTTACACAGGAGGAAGGAATGACGATGTTATACCCAACCCCTCAATTGTCATTCTCATCACCCTCTATGTGTAGAGGGTGACTGTCTGCGGTGGAGAGCTTCCTCTGTCTGTGGAGGCTCCCCACAGTTCAAAATTGAATATAGAGCACTTCCACTGATAGAGGAAGACAGTGACTCGGTTTGCATGATCAAAACAAGCCATACTAGCTTAAGCCATGGTAGCTTGTTTAAATCAGTGGTGCATGCCACTGATTATCCTACTTACCTGCCTGGGCTCAGCTTGTCATGCCATGTGAACCCAGGCAGCATGGCTTGCTTGAAGGGGAAACAACTCTCAAATAACCTATTGCCTGTTGTTAGGTTATTTGAGGGTTGCTTCCCCCTCAAACAAGCCATGCCACCTGGGCTCGGATGACATGACAAGCTGTGCCCAGGTGGGTAATTAGGCTAATGGTGCCCGGATGCACCACAAATTTAGACACGTCACTGTGGCTTATTTAAGTTCACACATTCAAACCAGTTTCACACTGGTACGGTTCGCATGATCAAACAAGCCACCATGCCTTATTTTAGCCGCCGTGGCATGACTGACCATGTGTACTGGCAGTGTCTCTCTCTACGTGCAGAGGGCAACAAGAATGACAATAGAGGGGACAGAAGTAGTGTGCCATCCCTGCTCCCCCTTCTCACATCATGGCAAACCTAAATGTTTTAAAATGGCTGAAGAGGGTTTGCATTCAGTGGGGCTTACTCCTAGCTGAGTGTGAATAGGACTGCAGCCTCAGCTTGCTTAAATATCTCCCATTAAAACGATACGCCTTAAAAGTGCTGGGTTATGTCTTAGGTCAAGGATGCCTATCTAAATAAACCATTGCTTCATTCTTTGCTGGGTTCTTTCAACCCACCTGTCATTATCAATGTAATGTGATGTATGTATTTGATATTCAAATCCATTTAGTAGTATTCTAGTACCAGTAGTTTCACAGAGCATCCATGCTACTTTTGTGTCTATAACTGTACCAGACACTCATAGGTTACTGGAATAAGGATAGCTTGATGAAGCGCATAATGCCCATCATGGCAGCACCCACGGTCAAAGCACTGGCATCTTCTGGATTATGTAATTGTCCGTGTTAGAGATCGCCGCGATGTACTACTTACTAGGGCCATGGTGAGTGCCGACGACTGCTGGACAGACCACCGACTAATCCGGTCCACAATGGTTATCAACATTGCTCCCCAACGTAGGCTTCAAGGAAGGAAACCAAGGCGTAAAATGAACATCCAAGTCCTTCAAAATCCTATTAAGCAAACTCGTCTTCAATCACTTCTTAAGGAACATCTACCTACGGAACCTCCTGACAACATTGAGGACCATTGGTCTAAGCAGAAAACCTCCATTCCTGCAGCTTGTGAACAAACTATTGGATATACGAAACTAAGAAACATCAGGATTGGTTTGATAAAAATGACAAGTGAGATTAAATATATAATTGACCAAAAAAGGAAAGCCTTCCAAATATGGCAAAATGATATTAACTGCGCTGCCAAGAAAAAAACCTACGCTAGCGCAAAGGCTGAGGTCCAAAGAAGAACAAGAGAACTTAAGAACGCTTGGTGGAAAAAGAAAGCTGAAGAAATTCAACAACTTGCAGAATCTCATGATGCACGGGGCTTTTTTAAGGCCACAAGGGCCATTTATGGACCAAAAACCTATGGTACAAACCCTTTACAATCAAAAGATGGCACCAAACTCATAAAAGACAAAGAGTCTATTGCACTGCATTGGAAAGAGCATTATTATGACCTTTTAAATCGTAAATCTAAGGTGGATAATGAGATTTTTTCGCAAATCCCGCAAAAACAAATTAAAGAGGAACTTGCAATACTCCCCACTTTGGATGAAGTAAAAAAAGCCATTAATCAAATGAAGAACAATAAAGCTAGTGGACCAGATGGGATTCCTGCTGAAATCTTTAAAGAAGGGGCCCCCGAACTTGTACAACATCTTCATAAACTCATCGAAAAAATCTGGATAAGAGAAGAGATCCCAGAAGACTTCAGGGATGCCATAATTATCACCCTCTTTAAGAAGGGTGATAGACCAGACTGTGGAAACTATCGGGGCATTTCTCTCTTAGCAACCGCAGGTAAAATATTTGCTAGGATTCTCGTAAACCATCTTCTATCTATTTCAGAAGAGATCCTCCCTGAAACTCAATATGGTTTCCGCCCCTCTAGAGGGGACAGTAGACATGATTTTTACTGCACGTCAGCTCCAAGAAAAATGCCGGGAGCAAAATCAACCCCTTTATATGGCATTTATCGATTTGGCTAAGGCCTTTGATACTGTAGACCGTACAGCTCTCTGGACTATCCTTATGAAAATTGGATGCCCCAATAAATTTGTGAATATCTTGCGACTTCTCCATGACAACATGACGGCAACGGTTTTGGACAACAACGGCTCTCATGGTGCTCCATTTAAAGTGGGATCAGGTGTTAAACAGGGATGTGTTATCGCCCCAACATTATTTGCCATTTTCATCGCCATGGTTTTACATCTTGTCAAGGGGAAACTTCCCACCGGTGTGGAAATTATATATCGAACAGATGGAAAGCTTTTTAATCTCAGCAGGCTGAAAGCAAAAAGTAAGGTAATTACAACCTCCGTTGTGGAACTTCAGTATGCTGATGATAATGTGGTCTCCGCACATTCAGAGGATGATCTCCAAACTATCCTAAATGCTTTTGCAGAAGCATACGAAAAACTTGGTCTCTCACTTAACATCAAAAAAACCAAAGTGCTTCATCAGCAAGTGCAAGCCAATCCTTTGGTGATGCCATCTATCCAGCTTGGTGGGACAATACTGGAAAATGTCGATCATTTTCTCTATCTTGGCAGCTATCTTTCTGTTACAGCTAACATCGACAGTGAAATCCAGCATTGTCTGAGCTCCGCAAGTGCCGCATTTTCTCGAATGAAACATAGAGTGTTCGAGGATCGGGATATTTGTAAGAAGACCAAAACACTGGTTTATGAAGCCATTGTATTACCAACTTTATTGTATGCCTGCGAAACATGGACTATCTATAAACGTCACTTCCACCTCCTTGAAAGGTTTCATCAACGTTGCCTCCGGAAAATCCTGCAAATTACTTGGGAAGATAGGCGAACAAATGTCAGTGTACTGGAAGAAGCAAAGACTACTAGCATTGAAAAAATGATCCTTCAACGCCAACTTCAGTGGACCGGTCATGTTGTTCGAATGCCTGACTGCCGTCTCCCAAAGCAGTTACTTTACTCCCAACTCAAGGATGGAAAGCGGAATATCGGTGGTCAATATAAGAGGTTTAAAGATGTTCATAAGGCTAATCTAAAAAAATGCAATATAAACATCGAAAACTGGGAAGCTCTGGCCCATGAACGATCTAAATGGAGGTTGGCCTTTCACAAAGGTTCCATGGACTTTGAAGAAGCCCGAGTGCAAGGTGAAAGGGAGAAATGTGCTAAGCGAAAAGCACGTCAAATGAATCCTTTACAGGACCATCTTCTATCTGGTAACCTGTGTCCTCACTGTGGGAAGCTGTGTGGATCTAGAATTGGCCTCCACAGTCACTTACGGACCCATCGCTAGAGTCTACACAATCTTCTTTAGAATTTCCTCCTTTTATCCCGGAAGACAATCTTACTCGGTCACGAGTGATCGCCTGATGATGATGACTGGAATAAGGATAGCTTGATGAAGCCCATAATTTTTGCCTTAGGCCTGAATTTTCAGATTTATGATTTACTTGTCAAAATAAAAAGATAAGGGACACATTGGAGATATGGGGCATGTTCTTCAAATAACAGACATCAGTAGTGTTTTATAGGACTGTGATGATCTGCAATAAGGTGGAAGAGTTTAAAAGAAAAGCTGGCTCTTAATGTATGGGAAATCCTGTAACCTGCATTCTAAATGCACCAACTATCATATCTGGGTGTGCATGTCACTAGAATAGCTACACATTTTGCCTAAAATGAAATCTGAAGCAACATTAGGAGGTGGGGGTTATCATCAAAGAAAACATCTGGGGAGTTTGTGTAAGATTTGTGAAAATCCTCATGGATTTTTGCACTGTGTTAGGCTAGCCCCATATTCTGCTTAAAGGGGGGAAAATAATTTGGAGTTTTCTCTTTAACTGAAACATCTCACAAATATCTATGGAAGCTAAAAGAGTTTATATAAGATCAAGACATGGCAAGCTATTTTAACATAATGCAAATGTCTACATTGGCATATCACATAGGTGGATCCATCTTCCATTCTATAATTTGGCAGTAGTAATTACTGCTGTGAAACACAATCGATTAAATAGCAAAACCAAATCACATTTAGAGTTGGAGCACTAGGAAAACATTAATTTTGTCAGCTTACTATTTTACTTATTAAATGCTTAGCATTAATAAAATTATTGGCAGCACTGTGAAGAGAAACAGTTGTTAGTTATTATGCATAATAACCCTCTTACCTGGAAATTTCTATTATGTTTTGAACTTCACACTGAGAATAATAACAATCCAGAATGCTACAAGATTATGCTTAAATATTTAATAGCTAATCATTAAAAAGTCATTCAATCTGTTTCCATTAAATATTTTCTCATATATTTAATCTCATAATAGCATTGTATTTTTAGACGCTGGGACAAACTGAGAACTAGTGCAATCACACATATTTTCTTTCCTTGAAATCACCTTCCTCAGGTAGGATTTCCATGTAAGGGAGGTGAGCACAGTTATTTAAAGTTTAAATCTATGGGTATTCAGCCATAGCATCCTCTTTTTAGTTTCACCTGATCGCAAGATTTTACGAGATGCCCATTTGCTGAAAGATTAAAAGGGTAAAAGGCTAGAAACAAATGGGTATACAGTTGCAAAGCATACCTGTGGATAAGAGGTAGTTTCAAATCAAACTGGTGATGACTTACACAGTGAGGGACAATCCCATGATATGCAATGCAATTCATATGTGCATAGCTGCCTATTACTATCTCAGCTTTCTGTCTCCCAACACCCCACTAGCATGGAGCACATTGAGACTACTGAAGCACAGTCATACAGTGTTGTTGTATGTTGTGGCAACCTGTGACCATAGGGCTGAATGTGGTCCTCAGCCTAATTTCAAAAGCCCTCTCTCTACATGTGATCAGTTCAGACCTCTGGCAAGAGCAATCTTTCTCTTCTCTGGCAGACCACTACACGGGAAGGACGAGGGAGAGAGAAATATCAAAGAGGGTGGCAAAAAGAGAAGGAGAAAAGGGATGACCCACCCACTTTTGGCTCTGGCCCTGTCCACCACTGGCTTCCGCTCCATTCACTGCTCAACAGATTACCCACAATGGAAGAGAAGAACATAAGAAGAGCCATGCTGGATCTGACCAAATATCAATCTAATCCAGACCAGCATTCTGTTCACACAGTGAGCAATCAGCTGCCCATGGGATTCGACAAGCAGGACATGAGTGCAACAGCACCCTCCCGTCTGTGTTCCCCAGCAACTGGTATACACGGGCATACTGCCTCTGACACTGGAGATAGCACATAGCCATCAGGACTAGCAGTCATTTATAGCCTTATCCTCCATGAATTTGTCCAATCCCCTTTTAAAGTCCTCCAAATTGGTGGCCATCACTACAACTTGCAGAAGTGAATTCCATAGTTTAACTATGCACTGTGTGAAGAAGTACTTCCTTTCATCTGTCCTGAATGCAGCCCTCAATGGCGGGGGGGAAGTAGTTGTAGTGGAAAAGAAAGAGAAAAAGCCAGAAACAGTGAACACAAGTTATCTGCACTCAGTCTTCCTCTAAGGCAGGGTCGGGCAACTCTGGAGGGTTTTCCCATTACCATCAGAAAGAGCACCAGAGCCTTTGAGGAAGGGGTGGAGCTGCACATGTGTATTTCTGATATTCAAGAGTCATTGGAGTAGTAACTGGGTTACAATTCTCCAATCCATGAATTTCCAGCAATTTCTGAATTTTCCCACTTTGTTCAACCATGAAAGAACCTTCCTCATCTTGAGATAATTGCATTCCAAGATAGTGTTGTACCAAACCCAGATCTTTCAGTTCAAAGTGTGCTTGCAATTCTTGTGCAATTTTGTCTTTTTGACTTACTGATTGTGTTACCAGTAATATATCATCAACAAAGACCAACAAATACACCCAGTTTCCCTGTTCTGTGTGATTTGTATACAGACAGTGATCAGCCTTGCTTTGTTTGAATCCCAAACTAATCAAAACCCTGTCTAGCTTTTGGTTCCAGCAACGAGCTGCCTGCTTCAACCCATATATGGACTTGTTCAGACGACATACAAGACTGGGGTCTTCTACAAAACCTTGTGGTTGCACCATGTAGAGTTCCTCTTGTAATTCACCATATAAAAAAGCAGTTTTTACATCAAAATGAAATGCCATCAGTTTTCTTTGTGCTGCCAATTTCAACAACAGTCTGACAGTTGCATACCTTGTTGTTGGTGCAAACATGGAATCAAAATCTACCCCATGTTTTTGTGCAAACCCCCTTGCAACGAGCCTTGCCCTGTACCTTTCCACCTGCCCCTGGTGATTTGTCTTCACCTTATACACCCATTTACAGGTGATGGCTTTGCGCCCCACAGGCAAAGATACTAGACTCCATGTGTTGTTTTCATGCATTGCATTGATTTCATCCTGCATGGCCTCAAACCAATCATTCTTCATTTTTGGTTCCATGCTTTGAATTTCCTCAAAACTTTGTGGTTCTAAAGCTATTTTGAGAGCTTTATGTACAACAGTTTTCCCACTTTGGAATTCATCCTGATATCTAACAGGTGTTTTGCGTTCTCGGGTTGAACGCCTCAGAGATTGTTCACCTCCCTCCTGTTCCCAGATATCTGCCCAGTGGCCTGTTCTGTCCCAGAAGCATCCTGCTGTGTTTCAGACATTTTATGCATTGGCAATTCCACCAGCTGTTTCTGGTCATCTGTTTGCTCGTGAAAAATCACATCCCTGCTCAGAATTACCTTGTTGTGTTGTGGTGACCACAACCTGTACCCTTTTGTTTGTGCATCATACCCCAGCAGAAAACATTCAAAGCTTCTTGGAGATAGCTTTGTCCTGTTTTGAGCCTGTATATGAACAAAACATTTTCACCCAAAAATGTGCACGTGTGCTACCTTTGGTTTCCTCCCATGAAACATTTCATATGGAGTTTTCCCAATTGTGGAATTTGGTAACCTGTTCAGCAGATAATTTGCATTTGACAATGCATCCCCCCAGAAACGGTTTCCCACCTTTGACTCAGTCAATTGAGCCCTCATCATATCCTGGAGTGTTCTGTTTCTTCTTTCAGCAACGCCATTTTGAAATGGGGAGTATGGGGCAGTGACTTTGTGCCCTATACCCTCTCTTTCCAAAAATTTCTTGAACTTTGTACTCATGTACTCTCCCCCACCATCTGTGAGTAATTCTCCTATTGGATATTGTTTATATCTGTTCCCAGCCCATTTAACAAATGATTCAAATCTCTCTTGAACCTGAGATTTATGCTGCAGCAGATATACGAATCCAAATCAAGAATAATCATCAGTCAGAGTCATATAGTACCTGTTCCCCCCATAGCTATTTTCAAATGGACCAGCAACATCAGAGTGTACTAGCTCAAAGATTCTTGTGCTAACTCTATCACTGTGTTTCTGAATGTTAGACCTGTGTGACTTTGCTGTACTGCATACTTCACATTCCACATACTTAGAACAAGGTTTCATTTTCATACCCTCACACAGACCCGGCATTTTTTCTATGCTTCTGTAGTTGGCATGTGCAAACCTCTTGTGGAAAATATGTAAACAATTTTCATGGGTTTTACAATTTGCATACTTTGCCTTCTCATCATGTGTTACAAATGGATTTATAACATACAGAGAATTCTGCAAATCACCTTTTGCACAGATCACCCCTTCATGTGAAATTATACAGTTGCTGTTAGAAAAACTTATTTCATATCCATCATTAGCCAATTGTGATATACTTATCAAGTTTGTGTCCAGTTCTTGAACAGGCAGTGCCCTTTGTTGACCCAAAGTAGCAAAGTCAATTGTTCCTGCAGCTGTCACCTGGATTCGTTTTCCATCAGCCAGTTCCACAAATTGATTTGTATATCCATCATCCAGAGATTGAAACATGTCTCTGGAATTTGCCATGTGGTGAGAAGCTCCGCTGTCAAGTACCCACATGTCTTTGTTGGAAAAACCCACCCGAGCAATCAAACTTTTGCCCATTTTAATTGTCTCCTCAGGTGTACTGGTAACTTCCTTTTTTTTCTTTTTCTTGCCCTTAAAAGTACAGTCTTTTTTAAGATGCGAAGTCGAACCGCAACCAAAGCATTTTCTCACTTTTAAAGCTGCTTTTCTAGCCATTCTGTACCTTTCCAAATGAAAACAATTGTGCCACAGCTGTTGTTTTGTTACATGTCACAACAATGATAACCTACCTGCAACCCAAAAACAAAGAGGGATCTTGCCAAGAGAGACAAAAAGGGCTGCCGCTCTGGGCAAAGGGCTCTGGCCAATGACAGTCACCCAAGCGTCTAAGCAGCACTTGGCAGGCTGTCATTGCCTCCCCACCCCCTTGGCTGGGCCCTCTCCACTTGCTCCACACTCACTGCCATCATCTGCTGCCACTCCGCTGTTCCACCATCTGCTGCTGCATGCCTCATTCTCCTTGCTGGGGCTGGACAAGGAGGAGCCACTGGGGCCTTGGCGGCTGCATTGGTGCCTTGGCACATGTGTGCCAAGGCCCTGACGCAGCCTGGACAGGCAGCTACGTGCCACATGGTTAGAGGAGGCCAGCTTCTGGCCAGCCTCCTCTAACCCATGTGGCTGCCTGTCCAAGGACCCACTATGCTGCTGTGGAACAGCAACGCAGTGGGTCTTTCCCCTCTCACCTGCAGCGCCAAATGACCCACTGGTCAATCGCCGCGGCAGCAGAAGGATGTGCGGGAAGGACCTGTTCTTCAACAGCACAGCGGGTCCTTAGACAAGTGGCTATGCACCACAGGAGTAGAGGAGGCTGGCAGAAGCCACCTGTGTTTTTCCCTGGTGATGGAGAGAAAGGAGCTTTGTAGTGCGGAGGTAGAGGAGGCTGGCCTGGCTGCGTTGGGGCCTTGGCGGTGCACATGTGCCACGGTTCCAACACAGCTGCTGAGGCCGCAACACAGCTGCCGAGGCTTCGGCAGTTCTGCGCAAGGCCAGGTTTAACCGGCCTTGCAAGGAACCACCGACACAGCTTCTCCTCGCCCAGCCCTGGTGAGGAGGATGAGGTGCACAGCAGCAGATGGCAGAGGGTTGGCAGCACTGAGTGGGGCCCTGGGGGGGAGGGAGAAGGAGTGGGGAGGCAGCCAGGGGGGTTTCTTGCTTGGCGGGAATGCAACCCCGCTGAACAAGGGCAAGAAGCCTCTGACAGCTGCCAAAAAGTGCCGCTTGGGCACTTTTTGGCAGCTGTCATCCTCAGTCATCTTCCCTCAGTGCCCCCACAGTGTTCCCTGGGACTACTGACTGGACTCTGGAGGACTGAGCTGAGAGGCACAGCCACTAGTCGGGCACAGCCAGGGCCTGGGGCAACCTTAAACCCACAGAGGTTTCAGAACCTCTGTGGGTTTAAAGTGATGTGCAAACCCAGCCAATGTGACTTACTGTAGAGTAGACATGCAGAGGATTGCATTGTAAAATGTGCAGGATTCCAATGCATATTCAAAATTTGTGATTTTCCTGGGGCAGTGACTCACCCATGATTTTCAGAATCGTACATGACAATCCCTGGTGATCTGGGAGATTTGGAGGGTAAATGATATGTTGTTCCCTCCAGTGATTTCAAAATGTTCAAAGGTTCTAAAAGCTAGTAGCTTTTGTTTTTTTCTTTAAGGGGAAAAAGCAGGTTATACTAAAATGAATGATAAGAGCACACACTGAAAATGACGGCAGCTATTGGAAATAATGGGAGCCGTGAGTGCCCATGGACACAACAGGGGCGGCTCCAGTGAAATAATGCACGCTGCAAATAAAGCAAGGAAGGAACAGATCCTGAGAGGGGTCACAGAGACAGACCACATTAGTCACATCAGCAAGGGAGACATGGAGAAATGGTACTAGGGAACAGCAATGACAGACTTTGAGAAAGTGGAATGTTTAACCTAGGAATGGAATGGAGCCCTGTCATGTCCAGTGGCCTTCATGATTCCCTTTGCTTCCAGATAGCATCCACTGTTGTCCATGGACATTCCTGTCATTCATCTTAACGTTTTCCCCCACCCCACCCCATAAGCTTCTGGGCGATGTCACTGCCCTTTGAAATGAAAGATGACAGAAAGAGGTCCACGCTGAAAGCATTCAACTTCTCTAGTGCATGACTAATCTTTCTGATTGAATATCAGTATGCTGCAATCAACTACAATAATTAACATTCATAATTAACATTATGATGTATTATTTATATTGCAGTAGTAACTACAAATCAATTCAAAATCAAGGCACCATTGAGCTCTTGTATTTTTTAAAAAAATATGTTCAAATAATTGAAGGCAAACAAGATGCATCTTCTTAGTCACTGCCACTAGAAACTTTTCTATAAATCAAATGCATCACTATCTGGTGGGGTTGGATCTCTCGGTGCCACAACCCCTCTGCAGGGGTGAGGGATTATTAGAATGGTCCGCCCCAGGCGTCTTATGGATCCAGATGGATTCCTGAACGCGCTTGGGGAATTGGAGCACACAAACGGTAGCTCGGTCGAGACCCTGGTGAATGACTGGAATGCTGCAATCACCAGGACATTAGACCGAGTTGCTCCGAAGCGCCCTCTTCGCCTAAACAGAGCTCGCGCAGCACCATGGTTCACTCCTTCGCTGCGAGCTCTGAAACAAGAGGTGAGAAGGCTAGAGCGCCGATGGCGAAATTCCCGCTCTGAATACGATCGAACACAGGTTAGAGCTGCATCTTCAGCCTACCGGGTGGCGGTGAAGGCAGCAAAAAAGAAATTCTATGCTGCCTCCATTGCGTCTGCAGAGTGCTGCCCCAGGAGGCTGTTCCAAGTGGTCCGGAGTCTGGTCGGTCCAGCCGCTCCAGACCCAATGGAACAGTCGAAAGCCTCCTGTGAGGTTTTAGCGAAGCACTTTGCAGATAAAATTGATCGGATTAGGAGTGGGATATCGTACGTCGTGGACACAGGGAGTGAGTGGGAGGAGGCCAATGGCAGACCGGTTTTGTGGGATCGGTTCCGGCTTCTTCCTTCTGATGAAGTGGACAAGGTGCTTTCATCTGTGAGGCCGACCACCTGCTTGCTTGACCCTTGCCCGTCCTGGCTCATTATGAGCTGTAGGGAGAGACTGGGTGAGGGGATCAAGGCGGTGGTGAATGCCTCCCTCGAGGAGGGAGTTATGCCATCAGCCCTCAAGGAGGCAGTAATAAGACCGCTTCTAAAGAAGCCCTCCTTGGATCCCCAGGATCTGAACAACTTCCGCCCAGTCTCCAATTTACCATTTCTGGGCAAGGGGATCGAGCGGGTGGTGGGTGCGCAGCTGAAGGCACACTTGGATGAAGCTGATTATTTAGATCCGTGCCAGTCGGGCTTCAGGCCTGGACATGGGACGGAGACGGCCTTGGTCGCCTTGGTGGATGATATGAGGAGGGCTTTGGATAAGGGCGAATGCTCCTTTCTAGTCCTCCTCGATCTCTCAGCGGCTTTTGATACCATTGACCACGGGATCCTCCTGGACCGCCTGGAGGGGTTGGGCATAGGAGGCACTGTATTGCAGTGGTTCCAGTCCTTCCTCTCTGGAAGGTACCAGAGGGTAGTTCTCGGGGAGGAGGCTCCGGACCCTCGGCTGCTCACTTGTGGAGTGCCGCAGGGTTCCATCCTCTCCCCGATGTTGTTCAACATCTACCTAAAGCCCCTGGGAGCTATCATCAGGAGGTTTGGGGTGCAGTGTCATCAGTATGCAGATGACACGCAGCTCTACCTCTCTTTTAAATCCTCACCGAGGTTGGCCGTTGAGACCCTGTCCAAGTGCCTGGAGTCAGTGGGTGGCTGGATGAGAAGGAATATGCTGAAGCTGAACCCCGACAAGACTGAGGTACTTCTGGTGGGGGACAAGGGGAGGTTAGGGGATGTTGACCTGGTGCTGAATGGGGTACATCTCCCCCTGAAGGACCAGGTCCGCAGCTTGGGGGTCATTCTAGACTCCCAGCTGTCCATGGAGGCTCAGGTGGCAGCTGTGAGCCGGGCGGCGCTGTATCAACTCCATCTGATACGGCAGCTGCGCCCCTACCTTCCTAATCATCTGCTCCCTTCAGTGGTTCATGCCTTGGTCTCCTCTCGCCTAGACTACTGTAATGCGCTCTACGTGGGGTTACCCTTGAAGATGGTTCGGAAGCTACAGCTGGTACAGAACGCGGCGGCTCGCCTGGTTAAAGGCAGCCGCCGGCGGGATCACATCACGCCAGTGCTCAAGGAGCTACACTGGCTACCAGTTGCTTGCCGAGCTGAATTCAAGGTGTTGGCTTTGACCTTTAAAACCCTATACGGCTCTGGTCCAGTCTATCTCAAGGAGCGTCTCCAGCAACACCAAGTGGGCCTGCTCAACAAGATCTGCCACAGACGGCCTTCTCCTTGTCCCTTCAGCCAGAGCAGCTAGACTGGTCGGGACGAGGAAGAGGGCCTTCTCTGTGGCAGCCCCCGTACTATGGAACTCTCTCCCAAGTGACCTCCGCCATGCCCCCTCTCTGCTGAGCTTCCGCCGCTCATTAAAAACTTGGTTATTCAGGTGGGAATATGGGGTGGGCTAAGATTTTAAAATTTTATACTGTTTTAATGTATTTTAATGGAGAAAAATGTTTTAATGTATTTTGTTCTGTTTTATTTTCTGTACATTGCCCAGGGTGGCCGGTTTGCAAATAAATGCAAATAATAAATATCTGAGTATCCTCCTAGAGATTTATCACTTGAGACAATTGTCATGAAATCTGAGAAGTAGGGGTGTGCTAGGATCCCCCTACCCATCATTCCATTCCTTAAAAAAAATAAAAAATAAAGACATGATTTGTTTCATCATTCCCTTCTTAAAATCACATTCATTTCCTAAATTTGCTTTTTTATTGCTCACATTTGTTTTTGTTTTCTTTCTTTTCTACTGTTGCTTTTGCTACTGCCTGTGTTGGGGGCAGCAGTGGAGTTGATTTTGACAGATTCCTTTTTTTAGTGGCTGTCATTTTATTTTCCCAGAATGCCCCAGGATGATGCAACTTCTGGAGTATTCTAGGAAAATAAAATGGCAGTCATCCGGGAAACCTCTGCTGCAGCCAGAGAAGGTAAGTTCCACCAGCCCCAAGGGAGTGATGAATGTGGTAATAAAATGAACACAATTTGTATCTATTTGTTACTCCTAGCATATGTTATGATGAATGAAAATAGAACAGTGAACCCCATTCAGCTCAGTGTTTGCTTTGTTATGAAATGGAAGCACACTTCATTTCAGCGAAAGTACACAATTGCTCAATACATGCAAATTCCAAAGTTACTGTGGAATTAGCACACGTTTGTTTGTTTACAGCAGCCTTCTCCAACCTGGTACTCCCTGGATGTATTAGAATACAGCTCTTTGCAGCTGTCACCAAAACTTGTTGGAATCACTGTGCTCAGATTGAAATCTCTCAATGGTGCCTCATAAGAAGAGCCATGCTGGATCAGACCAAGGGTCCATCTAGTCCAGATGGACTGTTCACACAGTGGCCAACCAGCTGCTCACAGGATCCCACAAGCAGGGCATGAGGTGAACAGCACCCTCCCATCCATGCTCCCCAGAGACTAGTATACATAGGCACACTACCTCTGATACTGGAGGTAGCATATAGCCATCAGGGCTAGTAGCCATGGATAGCCTTATCCTCCATGAATATGTCCAATCCCTTTTAAAGCCATCCAGTTTCAATAGAAAGTATGCTAGTGTTGTTTGTAGACTTCCAAACTGATGGTATGATCATAGGACAAGAAGCCCTGTTGTACCCCAGTATCACTTCCTGAATGACACTTAAGTTGAATGTAGTCATACATAGTACACAGTATAGTGACCCTTGTGTGTTTCTTATCCTTTATGTGTGATGTATGAGAGTCAACCCTGGACGATGGCTTTAGAACAATGTAATTGCAGATGTGTCACATGCCGGGGAACACAAACAAGGGAATCTGGTACTAGAGCCCAGGTAGAGCTGTGTGCAAATGGCCTCTCAAAATCTTCCACCTTTTTTTTTTTTGAGCAGAGAAGTGTGTGTGTGGGGTGTGTGTGTGTGTGTGTGTATTTCACTGAATTTCTCCAGGGGAGGGGGAAATTCTCCAACAGTTTCTCATAGGAAGGACTCACCATTGGCAAGGGTTGTAGCACAACTTCTTTCTTTTTTCCCCCAAAGGGATTTTGGTTTTTTGCCCTGCCACTAGCAAGTGGCAGCAGCATCAATTGTGCTGGCAGGCTGGCCCTGATTTTGCATCCTCCACAATGCCCCATACCTAGCATCATTCTAGAGCATTGTGGGGAGGAGAGGGAAGGCCACCACCACACCCGAAAAAAAGGTGAAGAAAATTTGGAGAAAATTCTGTGAAGTGGCCTTTTATATTTAGGTGGGTGGGGGATTAAGAAAAGGAAAATCACAAAACTTTTCTGAGAAAAATGTATCCTGTGAAATTTTGGCTCAGCTCCAGTTATAATTCCTCAGGGTTCAGCACCTTCCCCATGGCTATCCAAACATTAAATTCATGAGGGGTGATTGTGGATATACCTTGTCTCTAATACAGATGCTTATAATACTGCTACTTCCCTGAAAGCCCTGAGGTAGGTGTGGGGGGGCAGAATTGTGTCCTGGTCCAGGGAAGAGGTGGAGCTAGTGCTGTGCCTCCAATTTCTTGAAAGTTTTCTTCATACATGAGGCTTCCATTTTTCTGCCTCATTCTCAGAGTATTTTATAATTTATTTTCAATTTATTTTGGTGGTGTTTTTGAGCTTACTTAAATCACTGCAAGGTAGCTGAGGGTTCTGTGTGTATTTTTTCTTTCTATTACACATATAACCATTGCTCTGCAGCCTCCCAAGCTGCCTTCACATTCTGATCTGAAAAAAGCTCTATGAGAGGTAATACCTCATGATGTCTTCCCCTGTGCTTTAACTGAAGTGTGGGAAGCTGAGGAGGCTGCAGGAGATATGATGAATGAAAAGACAGGACAATCATGCACACTCTTGTCAACTTCATAAAGAACCCAGAACCAATCCTTGAAAAGTTCTCCAAAATTTTCTTCTTCTTTGAATTTCTTTTCAAAAGCAAATTTCTATCAAATTGAATGGGAATGGTCGAAAAAAATATATGATAATTTTTCGGCACAGCACAAACCCCAGGCATCTTTCTCTGTGTACCACCAGACCAGTTCTTAGGCAGAGGGAGCTATTGGTTTGATTTTTGCTGTTCTATAGCACTACCCAGATAATGGCCATATAGGGGTACTGCACTTCATTAGCTAAGATGTACCACATTATTTGTGGAGCCAATAGCAGTCTGAGAGGCCTTATATAAAATTTGCCTCTGGCTTGATTGTTCAGTCTGAGTAGCTTGACAAGGAAGTAGTTTAGAAACACTGTCTTGCCTCTCTTCTGTTGGACTGTCACCTTCAGAATCTGACCATCTGCCTAATCTTGACTAGTATTTGTTTCTTGCTACTCTAATCTTTGTTTGCTGCTCTGGCCTTTGACCCCTGTCTGACCTGGCTACATATCTGATCTTTGTTTGTTGCTCTGGATTTCAACTTCTGCTTAATCTGGGCTGTGTACTTGGTTCTGGGATTTCCAAATGACCATTTGCAGGCCTGATGTGGCAGTTCCCTCATAGTCTATTGATTATCTAACAGGCATGCATATATAAATTACTGGCCTCTGGATCAGCTTGTGTGAGTGTGGAAAGCTAAGCAGGGTCAGGCCTGGTTATTACTTGGATGGGAGACCCTGTGACGACATGGTCCCTTACACTTTAGGACCAGGTGCATAAACCCTTCTCAGGCTAAGCACCAACACTTAAAAACCTGAGGGGAGGGTCAAATGAAACCTTTCCCCTACTAATGAGGGAAAAGATTAATACTGGTTATTAAGGATCTATTTTAAATCTATGATACTGTGGGTACAAAGGTGTGTGTGTGTGTGTGTAGATTTAACAGTAATGCAGGTTAATAATGCCAAGCTGACACGTAGGATTTGGGTAGCAAACAAAATAAAAATAAGTTTATTTTAATTCTCAAAATCTTAGTTCCAGAAAATAACTTTAAACCTGCCTACACCAAACACTTTGTAATTAACCTAAGTCCCTATAACTCTAAATACTTTCACTCCTCATACAAGCACTGATTTCTCTCAAAACTCCTGACAGACGAGACACGAATAATCCAACTAACCTAACTCCCCAACTCTCCCCACACTACTCCACACTCCCATAACACCCCCTGACATCACTCAAACACTCCTTATATACTCCTCCCCCCACCCTTTCAAAAACATCACAAACCACACCCACTCAGTTCAACATTCTATAAGCACTAAACATACTAATGCAGACATACACCAGTTTCCTGCATTGAGCAGGGGGTTGGACTCGATGGTAGGCCCCTTCCAACTCTATGATCCTATGAGTGTGTGTGTGTGTGTGTGTGTGTGTGTGTGTGAAAACAGTTTAGGAAGATTTATGTCTCTAAAATGGGTAAAGATAAAGAAACCATGTGTGTTTTAGAAACTTTTCAAAGGGTATGCTTTAAAACATCCAGGATCACCCACCTGATCCTTAGTTATTTACTTTGTTTTCTGAACTACAGCCATCAAATAAGGGCAAGGACCTTATGTGTGTGCCAAGTACTAGGCGGTTGAAAAACATGCTTTCTCCCCGAAGTGATGATATAGAATTAGTGTCAGTCATTCTCAAGAACGACAATTAGGTACTGTATTTGGCAGCCCAAAGGAAAACTAAATGTGATTACTGCTGGCTACCTTAATAGACAAAAACTATGATTAACTTCCAGTGTTACTTAAAGAACTTCAGATGGGTGATTATGGGTCAGAAAACATTGCTACTATTAAAAAGAAGAATGAGACAAATCAACTTTCAGAAGAGAAGACAGTCTAATTCTTTATACCTTTAGTGATCTTGTACCTACCCATGTCAGAAATGGATCACTTTGTCTTGTCATTTAAAAAAAAGAAGAATAGATGGAAATACTTATTTTAAAGTGACATATTATGAGCAACTTCCAAAGGGTTAGCCACATTAGCCTTTTTCAGAAAAAAGTAGAGTCTTGTGGCACCTTAAAGACTAACAAATTTATTGTGATATAAACTTCCATGGACAATAGTCCATCTCATAGGAATGTAACCGCTCGTCTTGAGCGGGCCGAAATTGGCCCCGCTCACAGCCGTCCAAGGCGAGTAAGCCTTACCGGGTCCCGGTGTCCGCTCGCCTCTCTGCGGTGAGCCACCCACACCGGTCCCGTCCTCCTGTCACTTCCGGCTGACCAGAAGTGACGCGCCAGGACCCTGCGCCGGTGCGCCAGGACCCTGCACTGCGTATTTTCCGTAGAAACCAGGACAACAGGGCTTAACAGTCGCGGGCGGCTCAAGTGGCGCAGAGAATCGCTCCGCACCGCTGAGAACTGAGCGGGGCGGGGGGGGGGCAGGTACGTGAACATCCCTACCATCTCATTTGTTATACCACTTTGTGTATCTGATAAAGTAGACTCTAGTCCATGAAAGCTTATACCACAATAAATTTGTTAGTCTTAAGGTGCCACAATACTCCTTGTTATATTAAGAGCAAGAAACAGAGTAGCTGGGTAATGGAAATTGACCCTGGTATGATTCTTTATTGGGGAGAGTAAGAGAGACTGGTGTGATGCAAGAAGGCTCCAGACACAAACAGTCTTGGTCAACAGAACTGGTTTCCTCTGTCCTTTCACCTTTGATAGATATGGCTAACTTCTTTATTCTCTAGGGCACTCTATTCCCCCATTTGCATGTATTCTGTTAATTTCACCATTTTGATAATCTTCCACATTTTAGCACCTATTTACCCATAGAGCTGTAGGTTTATTATGCCATTTATATGCAACCAGAATCCCCCCCCCCCAAGTCTTAAGATGCCATACTATATCAAATGAATAGGAATATTTCTGATGTAATGATTTATTACCACCACCACCCCAGTCTTATTTAGCTATGTATGTCCAGGGTTTAGATTTTGTTAAAACTAAAGCTTCAGGAAAAATTCCCCTCTCTAATATCATACTGTCAAATAATATTCCTTCAAGACATTTTAAAAAATGCTTCTCTCTCTCCCTCTCCCTCTCTCTCTCTCTCTCTCTCTCTCTCTGAAGTGCTGCAAATTTATCCTGAAAATCAATACAAAGCTTAATGGGGGGGGGGGGAATTGGAATGTTGGCGAACTAGCAGCTGTTATGTTGACATCAAAGCTCAGCACATACACTTCAAAGGTATGTAAAAATGAATTCAAATATGAGCCTGTTAGGTGATATTAGACATGATTTGTGCTTTTCTGAACCCATTTTGGCAGGCAACAGAGATTTGCACGCAAAATAACACCTGCACACTCACCATCTACTTGAGAGGAATTAAAAATTACCACTTACCCATGAACAGATTGATGGAAAGATCAGTTTTAAGGAGGAAAAAAAAGTTTAAATGAGATTCTAATGCAGCTCTCCCACCTTCTTACAGAGAAATTGACTCATCTGGCACTCAGTCCTCCCAAATGAAGGTTTTTATAGGATAACTCAGAGGAATTTTGCTTGTATCCAATTAACATCTGGAAATGGCCATCTGATATAAAGTCAGAACTTGTCTAATGGGAAGACCTGGGTTCTGTTCTTGGTGGCACCATTTATCTTCTGTGTGGCTCCGGAAAGTCACTTCATCTAACTCTCAGTCTCTACATCTTTGTCACATGTCTTTATGTGCTCCCAAACTATCTGTTCTGTTTTTATAATGCAGAGGCTGTGTTCATTGCCAATTATCTTTGCTGTGTTCATTGCAAAGGAGTTCCCAGTTATAGCAGATGTCTGAATAACAAATGTAGTGGCTTCAATCCAGGAACTCCTATGGAGCAATGAATGGGCTGCATGTCAAACTGTGTATATGCACCTGCTGATGTGGCCAACTTTGACAGGCAAATTGCGTTGGAAGGAGAGGAGAGAATGAAGAGCGGGCACCTAATCCATTACCTCCACGCTCTTCAGTCAGGTGATCAATAGTGCGGATAGACAAATCTGTCAATTGTCAGTTTCAATTTCTCTCAGTCCCAAATGCTGAGATCTAAAAAAAAAATGCATGAAAATTTGCATACATTTTTGTGCACATTTCTCCTAATACACCCTTTTTTTTTTTACACATTTTTGAATAAGGTACACATTTTTCTAAGCATTTTCCCCTAATATAATGCATTTTTATGTTATGTTCACTAATATATACGTTTTTGTGTGGACTTTCCCCTAATAAATGCGTGTTTGTATGCATCTTTTTGAATGGAGAACTCCACTGCAAAATTCAGAGAAGTGCAGATTGAGTTTCAGTTCATGTGTTGTTTGAATGCGTGAAATTATGATTTTCTCCATCATTCCTACCTAATCAATACAGTCAAAGCTGATGAGCTGTTCATCTTGCATACACATGGATCCAATCCAGTATGGATCATGCATGGGCAATCCATGGTACTAGAGGTAATAGGGGTTTTTTGGACCTGAATCTGTTGCATGTCCAGGAACAAACTGATACTGAATGATAGGTAATTTTGGAGTGTAATTCAAGAGAGCTTAATTCAGTCCCCAGGACTCATAAAAAGCTGCCACTACATAAGATGATTAAAATGAATGCATTTACCATTAATAGTATGATCCTATAAGTGCAACCTATACCAAAATGGTGCAAAATGCTCCTGTTTGGGATTCTAGCCAGCCAGCCCTTTCCATTTCCCCTCTCCCTTGTTTTCCATTCCTACCTGCAGAGTCAGCCATCATTCCATGGGCACTGAGCCTCCTTGGACCTGATTAGGCTACTTCGTCCACCTGCTTTCTCAGAGTTTATATTACCCCTAAAGATTTTTTGCATATGTTCAGACCTTGGTGTGCCACCTGCCAAAGCTGCTGATACTTCCCTCTTATGCATAGATGGTGCCCTTTTGGCTTCATATGGATCCACACTCAGATAATCAGTTTGCTCCCTGTTCCTACGTATATAGTAGAATCCTTAGAATATCAGATAGAATTACGTATAACATAACTGAATGAAACAGTTAGAGCAGGGCTGCACAACCTGAAGCCAGGGACCAAATCAGGCCTGCCTGGGGCACCAATCCAGCCCTCAGGAGTTCTCCAAATGGCCAAATGGTTCCCCTTTTCCCCAGCCACCAATTATTTGGTGGTTTCCTGGCTTTTGTTCCGTTCCGTTCCACCCCACCCCACCCCACCCCATTCTAAAAAGTTGAAATGCCTCTCCTAAGGCTTAGTTATGGGCCATAAGAGCTTTAAGCTGGTATTTTTGATAATTTGGTCCACTCCTTTTGCCTTCAGCCCCTCCCACCACTGGAAAGTGGGCCCTGAGAGTTTCTCCAAAATGGAATTCAGTCCTCGGGCTGAAAGAGGTTCAACACCCCTGGGTTAAAGAATACTTACATTTATTCATGTTGCATATAGGCTAAAATTACTTCCATTCAGCTTATCAATAAGAGAAGAGCTCTGAAATTGGTCCAGTAATAGGAGTCGTTATCTCACTTAGTTATATTCTGTTTCAAATCCTCTATCCAAGAAATTTGTGTAGAAGTGTATTATTTCATATATAGGCACTAATATTTAGAGGGCAGAAACAGCTGTGCAGTTGAAAGCATAAAAGCATTTTTGTAACCAAGTAACTTTACAAAAATACAGTGTATGTATGTACAGCATGCATTGTAGAGTTCAGACTATGCAGTAATTAAAAAAGGAAAAGTACTGAAAAATAAAGTACTGTTATGGCATTCTGAAAATAAAGCCAGAAATCCCCAAACAACTATTGATATAAATTATGAATACAACAATATTTTAACAGGTGGGAACACACTTCATCCTCATATGAGCAGATGAAAACTAATCAGTGATGTGTAATAAGTTAAGAGAGCCAGTGTGGCGTGGTGGTGAGAGTGTTGGACTGGGACTCCGGAGATCTGGGTTCTAGTCCCCGCTTGGCCATGAAACTCACTGGGTGACTTTGGGCCAGTCACTGACTCTCAGTCTAACCTACCTCACAGGGTTGTTGTGAGGATAAAATGGAGAGGAGGATTATGTAAGCTGCCTTGGGTTCCTTGCAGGAAAAAAAGGTGGGGTATAAATATAATAAATAAATAAATAAATAACTCACACAACTGAGAGTGGAAATGTAGGGGAAGTTGTGGATCCTTTCCTTATTTTGAGACAAAAACATAGGATATCTCTGTTGCTGGGCTTTATCACTTCAGACTGTGGATAACAGGGTTCCGATATTTAAATATTTCCTTATATCAAGAAAACTAAACTCTCTGCCCATTCAAAAACTAGCATGCTAGGAAGAAAGTTAGGCTAGCCTAGCCTAGCCTGACTTACTAGTTTTTTATGTGCTGCTGAAAGTATGTAAGGAAAGGAGAGCATTCAAACATTCTGCCCTTCACCTACAGTCTGAAGTGGTACAGTCTAGGATCACAAGGGCTACTGATCTTATAGCTTTGCTTAATTCTGGCATCAGGCCAGCATCACCTTAGCAGCAGAAAATCTAGGTGTCATTTGTGGCCACACATTGAAATAAACTCCAAGAAATAATAATAAAATAGCTAAAATATATCAATAGACATCAAACAGAGTCTAAATCTGCGCCTACCACTTTAAAGTACAGTGTACTGTTGTATTAATTTCTGTGTGAAAAATGGAACTGTTCCATTCAGACTTACTGACTTAATTTCCACAGAATTTCCCATTTGGCTTCTTATGTTGGGAAGTTTTATTTCCTCTGTGTTTTGCTGACCTAACTGCCTCTCTGGAGGGTTCTGTTCAAGAATCTGCTTGATTCTGTTCCTTCATTTAATACCTTATGGGGAAATGAGTCATCACTGGAAGCTGCTTGTGGGCTGCAAAGAAAGTTAAACTTATACATTTTACTGCTAAAGATAAGCTCTATAATATATATGAAATGCTAGGAAGAGTTGTTGATGAGGGAACATTTCTTAAGTGGAAAGGAAAATTCATTTGCCTCCAGAACTTGCAATATGGTACAAATCCAGGTTCAATTCACATGAGGACCAAACTAGATGTGAAGTGGGAGATCTGTGCTTCGGTTGTAATCAGCCACTGAGGAGGAAATTTGGATTAAGGCTGTGGTACTATGGGAAGGGTGTTTAAGTCTCTCCCCAAACAGCTACAGTCATGCCTTGGATTGAGAGCATAATTCGTTCTGGAAACATGCTTGTAATCCAAAACACTCTTATATCAAAACGAAATTCCCCCCAAAAAAATTGTACAGAGATTTTTAATTTAAGCTGTACTACAGTACTTGTATTGCAAGATGTCACTTGTATATCAAGTAAAAAAAATATTAAATACATATTTAAAAATTTGCTTGTCTTGCAAAACACTCTCAAACCAAGTTACTTGCAATCCAAGGTATTACTGTATTTGTATATTGTATTTGACCTCCCTCCCCACCCACCACACACCTTTTCCACACCTAATAGCAGCTTCAGGATGGGATTTAAGTTGGGGAATTGGCACAGGACTATACTCCCCTCCCCCAGCGCCACAGCCAGAAACCAAATCTTCTGTGTGTGCACACACATACACACAGAACTGTTTTTAACCCAAGGAAAAACACCTTGAGATCTGTAATCAAATTTATCCCATGCTATGTCTAATTGCTCAGGAACCATCCAATTAACACTCCTTCTTGCAGCCCTCCCCCCCTAGAATTTTCTCCCCCCAATAATACTCAGAGAACGCTTGGAAAAATGGAACTCTGTATACAAGAAGCAGAGGGAGAGCTTGTCAATCGCTATTCCCCAATCGCTGATGAATAGGCTATAGCAATATCAATTGTATAAATTTAACACCTAATGTGGGACAAATATTTTCTTTAGTGAGATAGCCATTCCCAGTATTGGTTGAGAGCCAAATTCCACAGTGTCCTTTTTGCTAATGAATATCTTAAAAAACAAATATGCAACTTTAAGATCTGCTACAGCATGACCTGTTAGATTGCAGTGCTGTAATTTTTGGTCCAATTATACTGATAGATACAGTGTTAAAACTAATAATAACTTGAATATGCAGCCTAACCCTGAGCTTTTCCTCCATGTTCTAAATGAACCAATGAGGCGTTTGCATAGAGTGTGGCTAGTCTATCCAATTTTCTATCTCACAAGCAGTTTATCTCAAAGAAATGTTTGCCTTTCTACTTGACAAGCAAAACTTTTCACCCAGCTGAAGCTGAAATTAACATAATTGCTTTTTGCTACTTCTGTTAACCTCCTCAAAAGGTCTCCGGATATAAACACTCTACACGCAAGACTCATCTGAGCAGGTGTCAGACATTAAGTGCCCCCTTAACTCCCATCACCATCCTGATTAATGACTTTCTCACAGAGAGAGTCATTCAAGCATAGAGAGGGTGGTATTCCACCTGGTCTAGAGCTCCTGTTGAGCTGCCTGCTGTTAAGGCACATCCTTTTTCAACTGAGCTGCAATTTCCATAAAGCATGATGGTGACTTGAAGGGCTAGAGAGGTGAGGAAATCGCAACGCAGCCTGTACACATTGGTCAAGCACAGTTTGCTCACTAAGTTATTCTGTCATTTCTTAATAATAACCAGAGTGAATTAATGTATACTTAAAAGTGGAAATCATAGCACATGCCTCACCCCTCTCACTGCATGCATTCCTTACAAGCCTCATTCCGATGCTTACTAAACCCAGGAGAGAAGGCAATGAAAGGACAAATTACTGATTACTATTGTGTCGTCTCCCACAGGTACTTTGTTGTCTTCATTGTTTTTCTACTTTAGCCTTTATCTTCTTTTCTCAAAAAGGCAAGCAATGTATGCCTGTCTAACAATGACAAAAAGAGCAATGAAAAGAGTTCTTCACATATGGGGCTAATGACCAGATTACAAATCAGTGTACTTTAATTCAAGTTACCCATGAATTATGTATCATTTTGTGCCATGGAAACAAACTTGCTTGGAAATAGTAGTCTAACCATTCAAAGGTACATGGCAAAACTGCAGTTGGCCCAGGATCTCACTAATCTATCTATCATAGATCTATGATCTATGTATCTGTGAAATGATGGGACATTCAGATTAACACTACAAGCACTTTTTTTAAAAAAGTGATCATCTTGTGATCATCTTACCACATCTGTAAGTTTTACTGTAGTTTTATTGAGATGTGTCTTGTCTCCTGCAGGTAGACATGCCTGAAAGTATGACATGATTGCGAAGGCAATCCTGTGGCTGTATATCAGTGTAATGGGAACATATCAAGAACGCATTGACTAATTTACTATTGTTCCTTTTAGTTACATAATGTGGACACTCAAGTTCATTCAAAGTTGGATATGAATGGCAAATTGCTTCACAGCACGATTTTCTAATGGGTTTCAAAATAACTCAAGTTCTGCCACAAGTATGGCCGGCAATTTTAGAGACCGACCAAATGCCACCTGGAATGCAATATGGGGCCTTTCCATATGCTGCGGCAGCAGTGCAGGTGCTGCTTTTCCATGCTTTACCTCATGCAAAGTTTAGAAGGTGAAAACCTTGTGCATTGTTTTAGGACCATTTGAAGATGTTTTTGGTTGAATTATATTTAGAGCTTGAGACATGCAAAAGAGCTTGGAGATTTTTTAAAGATCTTGGCTACCTCCTGTGTCCATCAGAGGTAGGATTCTTTAAATGCCTTTAAATTTTAATTGATGTTAATGAAACATCAATCAAATCAATAACTATGATTGATGTTCTGAAAATGATTCAACAATATGTACATGCAGTGCTTTTTTTCTGGAGAAAAGGGTACCGGAACTCTTGGATTACATTTCCTCGGGAGTAGATGGCAATTAAATTGTAATGCAATTAATAGAAGAAAAGGTGCTGGAACTCAGTTCCGGTGAGTTCCACCAGAAAAAAAGTCCTGTGTACATGTCATAGTAAACTGAAGGGCCTGAGAATGTGTTTTTCATAACTCTCTTGTTCTGTGTATTTGAACAGTTTGTCAATGAGAAGAGCAAAGATGATCCACAATAGTTTTCAAAGCATCAGTAACTATGATACAAAATATATTATGCAATATGCTATATGTTATGAATCAATTATCATTTCCCAAAGTATTTCTCCAGCTCAGAATATAAAATACCCAGTTAATTTTTTAAAAAAATCAACTTGGTTGGTCCCAGAAAGGAAGTATAAAAATGCATTAAATAATAATAATAAGTACAGTCTCCACATCTTCAACTGCCCCTCAGATTTTCATTCCCCACACAGTCCTTCACATTAATCACAGCTGAGATAGAACTATGCAAAATCCCCCATCAGCTGTTCTTAAGACTGCCTTTTTTTATTTTTCAGTAAAACCACCTGTTTTGGAAAAGCTCTGACCTTCTCTCTGTTACTCCCTCTTGGGTACTTCATGAGGTTACTCTGCTACCTAGACGAAAATTCCTGAGGTTATTCATGCTGTCTGTGCTCCTGTATATTTCACAAAATATGTAAATTTCTGGGCCACCTGTACCAGACTGACAGCAGCCTGTCCTCTGACAGAGTAAGCCAGTTTGATAAAATAAATTATCATAGCACCAGAGTAATTTCCTCCCTGTCATTTGTGTTCTAGAAGAGACTATCCCTTGCTCATGGCAAAGTAGGTTTCAGATGTTTCTAGATATGTGTGTCCTGAGGAAGTGTTGAAACAGTGCTTTTAAATTTGACAAGAACAAAAGTTAATGCAGAAGTAAAAGATAGCAGCAACATTATGAGCCAGGAGAGAACTCTTGGAAAACAGAAACACTTCTGCTTTATGAGAAAGATCATAAAAAGGGAGACAATCCTGAATCAAACTGGAGGGAGTTCTCCGGACACTAGTTTCTGCCACACCCATACCTCCAAACTCCAAATTGCTTTTCCAGAATAAAGAATGAAATTGTGAGGTGCAGGCAGGTGTACATAATGTAAATTTATATAACAGAATCATGATTTCTTGATACAGTGTTTGGGATTATCAAGCCTATGCCCATGGCGCAGAGCTGCCAATTTGTGTAAAAGAAGGAAAATTAATTCCATTGGTAACTTTTTCCCAGAAGGTAAATCGCAACTCATAATTTATACCCCGCCTTTTTTCCTGCAAGGAACCCAAGGCGGCTTACATAATGGTCTTCCTCCTCTCCATTTTATCCTCACAACAACCCTGTGAGGTAGGTTAGGCTGAGAGTCAGTGACTGGCCCAAAGTCACCCAGTGAGTTTCATGGCGGAGCGGGGACTAGAACCCGGATCTCCCGAGTCCCAGTCCAACACTCTAACCACTACGCCACACTGGCTCCTAAATACAATATATTCTATTGTATTTATTGAGAATATAAATTCCATCCTGAGATTAGAAACAGCTGAAACATATCTTCTTCCAGATTATTGTAAAAGTCTCACTTGTTTAATTTAATGGATTAAAGCACTTTTGTGGAAAGTGATGTTATAAAAATATTCATTAACACTGTAGGAAAGTGCTACCCAGAACAGCAAAAACTCTAGTGTAACTCCCATCAAGATTCAGAGCAAAGAATGCTTGCCAGGAAAATGGGGTCAAAAACCATGGTGAAATGTATCTGTTTTACAGCAAGGTGCTGCTACATATACACTACCAAGCCAGGGGCAATTATGATTGATTCCTGATTGCAGACTAAGCTTTTTTGACAATACATAGTAACTAAGAAGGAGTAGGGTTGTGAGTCATAATCTGAAGATGATGCTTTTACCTCTAAGTGACCACATTTTCTGCCTGCTGCTGTGCCCTGAATGACACAGAAGTGGGGGAAGTAAGTGGGCAAGTGGCCATGAAGTAATGGAGCAGGAGGCACAGTGGCTGCATCCTGTCCCTGTGTTTTGGAACAATTCAAGGTGAAGACCTGGCAGCCCTGGCAATTATTTATAATGGCAGTTGTTGGGTTCCCCCCCCCCATAGATTTCATAGATCATAGAGTTGGAAGGAGCCTACAAGGCTATCGAGCCCAACCGCCTGCTCAATGCAGGAAACTAGAGGAGGGGTCTCCCATCCAAGTAATAACCAGGCCTGACCCTGCTTAGCTTTCCACGCTCAGACAAGCTGAGCCAGCATAATTTTGTTTTTGGATTGTGCTGCCTGAGAGAAGGCTTTTACTTGGGCTGTGCACAGCCCCTCCAATCTGATTCCGATTCCAATCTGTGTAATTGGAATTGGGCCCAATTACGATTCCGTCCGATCTATATCTATCCTGATCCGATTACAATTATGGTAACAGAATCGATTCCATCTAGTTTTTTTCCATAAACTTGCATTGGGGGGGGGGACATCTTTCACTTCTTCATTTTAAAATATAGAAACATGAAACCTGGTGAGATTACTACTACTACTACTACTACTAATAATAATAATAATATAAATAAATATTATTTTATTTATTATTTATTATTAATATTTATTTATCGCCCATCTGGCCGGCAACCGGCCACCCTGGGCGATGTACAACAATAAAATACATAAATACAATAAAATACATTAAAACAATATAAAAATTTTAAAATCTTAACCCACCCCATATTCCCGCCTGAACAACCAGGTTTTTAATGAGCGACGGAAGCTCATCAGAGAGGGGGCATGGCGGAGGTCGCTCGGGAGAGAGTTCCACAGTACGGGGGCCGCCACAGAAAAGGCCCTCTTCCTCGTCCCCACCAGTCTAGCTGCTCTGGCTGAAGGGACAAGGAGAAGGCCATCCGTGGCAGATCTTGTTGAGCGGCCCACTTGGTGTTGCTGGAGACGCTCCTTGAGATAAATAAATAAATTTCTTACCCGCCTCTCCGTCCAGATCGAGGCGGGGAACAACAAAAATATAAAATACATAAACTAAATGTCCTTGAGCTGCTTATGCCTCCCAAATTTCGGACACATGGGTCTTGTGGTTCCCCTGCAGCCTTCTCCCCCAAAACAGGAGATCTTTCAAGGGGAACTTTTTTGGACTCTCTCTGTCCGCCTCTATACTAAGCTGCTGCACTAATCCTTTCTTTTGGCATGCAAATTTCCCCAGCCACCTGGAGAACACATCCCTATGTAACAGGCAGCCAGGTTAGCAGCAACAGGGGTACAGCATGAAGCCAGGAAAAGGAAGGATGCAGGAAAGCTGACAAGCACCATAAAGAAAACAAAGTGGGACACAGACTGATTTGGGGCAGGCATTCCCCTTCTTCTACCCATTCACCCAAGCCCCCAGCAGGGACTCCGGACCAGCAGATAGGCAGGTAGCCTAGACTACTGGCAGAACTTTGTGTCAGATATATTTGATGATGATGATGATGATGATGATGATAATTAATACCTGTTCCTAATATTTCTCAAAGTGTCCAGACCAAGACTTAGAGAGCACTGCTTGGGCCCCCAAAAGCCACTGGTGCTGAGCACTGGTATGCAGAAAAAAAGTTTAATTGCTTTTGAACTGAAATGCAACTTCTAAACCAGTGATATCTGGCCTGGCTGGGATGCCCAGCGAGCCAAATCTGGAAAGTTAGAAAATTTCAGGGCTATGTTTTCCAACTGCCCAAGTAGCACCTCCCTGGTTCAGCACTCAATTCTGACAGGGGATAGTCATCCCATTCTGCCCTTGCTCTATAGGGCAGAAGAGCCTAGCCCTGCAAGATTTTGATTTTTTTGTTGTGCACATTCAGGGCAAGGAAAATGTGTTGGCGGGCAAGTTGTCCCAAGCTTTTCTTCAGGGTAAAAGTAGATGAAATGCAAGGGATTTAAAACCCCAGAGTTCATCTTCCCAAAGGGGGGAATGTGACGAAAAGCGTATGTTCTCCCTAACAAAGCAAATGTAAATAAGTTCAGCCTCAGCCAGAGGCTGGGAATCTCCTGTACAGAGTTTCTCCTGGGGGCCCTATGTCACCTCATGTGCACCAAGCACTCTAGGTTCCATTCCATTCAGAAAGGGGGGGGGAAGGAGCTTCCTGCTCACCCAGATCAGGACATAACTGCCTGTAATCAAACTGAACCAATGACAGGCGATTACATCCGATCTGGGTGTGGGTCGATCCGATTCGAACGTAATCAAACCATAACCCGGATCAGGCCGACCCGATTCCAATTCGGGTTCGAAACGCAATTACGTGCACAACCCTAGTTTTTACTAGTACAGTAGCATCCTAATAATCTTTAACTAGAATATAGGAATCTGCCTTTTACCAAGCTAGAACTTTGGTCCATCACAATATAGTCTACACCAGGGGTGGCAGAAAGTAAATCTCCAGATGCTTTGGACTTCAGCTCCCAACATTCTTGACCATTGGCCATACTGCCAGGGTCTTCTGGGGGTTGAAATCCCAAACATCTGTAAATCTAACTTCTGCCCACCCCTGGTCTACACTGACTGTTAGTGGGTCTTCAAGGTTTCAGATTGGATTTTTTTCTTAGTAATACCTGGTGATGCCTGGAAATTAACCTGGAACCTTTTGCATGTACTGAGCTAGAGACTTTGAATTGAAGCTGGTGATTCCTCTCTCCCTACCTTCTGCTTTCCAAAACCCAATTCTTATGTTTCTTTTCGACATAGCAAAAGAACCATGAATTAACTTTTGCTTACTGATTACTCAGAAGCAAATCCCACTGATTTCAATAGGACTTACTCCATAATAAATGTGTACAGGATGGCAGCCATAGTCTGTAATCCTATACACACTTACCTAAGAGTAAGTCCCATTGAATTTAATGGGACCTACTTCTGAGTAGGCTTGTATAGGATGCTGTTCCTTTGATGTTCTAAAAAAAAATATCAGTTGCACATCGGCAGCTTTGAGTTTTGTCCTCCACGCATAGTGGAAATTCTAGAAAGTAGTAAAATGCCCACACACACTACTACTTTAATGTATGTGCAGGGCTTTGCCAGTTTTTGCTTCCATTGGTTTCTGCCTCTCATGTTGTACCAGAGAGGTACCCACAACTCTCATGAGTGGCTTGGGCATCACAGGATGCCTCTGAGATGAAGGCGAGCCCCAAATGTCCTGGTGTATGGACAGAAGCCAGCTTGTGGTTCTTGGTATTCCAGTGGTTTTAGACTAATGGAAGACAACCCATCTCAGGATCAAACTACATGTTACGTTACTTGCATAGAATGTAGCTGAGGCTTTTTTCTTTCTTTTTTATTCTAGAGTGAGTGTGCACATAGGGACCACACACCAGGATGGGAGGAATAAATCTTCCCCCTCCCACTGTTTGCTTTTTGAACACCCACCACCAGGGTGTTCAAAAACCCTCTCAATTAGTGTCAATGGAAGTTTTTTCCTCCTCCCTCCCCATGCATGGGGGGTAGTCTTTTGCAAACTATGAGGGGAAGGTTTATTTCTCCCCTCCTGGTGTGCAGGGGTCCTGATTCAAATTGGAGCTGTGCACACTTATTCTACAGGTTTGTTTGTTTTTTAAAGGTAAGTCTCAGCTACACACTACACAATAGGTACCGTATATACTCGACTTTAAGTCTAGTTTTTCAGCACATTTTTTGTGCTGAAAAATGCCCCCTAGACTTATACGTGGGTCAGCGGCCCCCCAGGACCCCCGCCGCCACCGCAAGGGACCGCCAGGCACCCCCCTCCACCCCCAGGACCCCTGCCGCCACCCCCAGACACCCCACCCCCACCCCCGTACCTGCACCCGCCGCCGCCAAAGCCCCTCCTCCGTCGAAGCCGTGCCGCGCCACAGCCCCCCCAGACACCCCCATGCCACCCCCACGCTACCCCCAGACACCCCCCAGACACCCCCGTCACCGTACCTGCTCCCGCCGCCAAAGCCCCACTTCGGAAGGGGAGGGGCGCGAGCGATCCTCTTCCCGCCCGAACCTACGTTTGAATCGCGGAGGCCCCTTGAGAAAGCGTCTTTCGCGGCCGGCCGGCCAGCTTGCCCAGGCGCTGCTTGAGCGGAAGGGAGGAAGGACGAGCCGCGGAGGGTCGGGGCTCGTCCTTCCTCCCTTCCTTCCTTCCCTCCTGTCACCTGACCACTTTTGCTATCACAAAGAGCAGCTCCAAAGCATCCGTTGGGAAAGAGTTGTGTGTGTTTTTACAAGAATCCATCACTCCATCTCCTTGAAGGTTACTCAGCGATCTTTGGTGACTTGCCGCTGATGCCAGACACACACACCCTGCTTCCCCCCATACGCACACGGGGCCTAGCGGGTGGGTGATGGGTGCATCCTCTGCCCTCCTCATTTGGGTTCAGTCGGGGGTTGGCCTGGTGTGCAGCCTCTGCTTCCGGATGGCTCACTGGCGTGGCGTGCTGCCTCGCTCGTATCGAGGCACCCGATCTGCACGGCTCACCCGCCGCCTCCGCCGCCACCTCCTCGCTTCCCTGTGCGAGGCCCGGCGGTGCAGCTCCCTGGCTGGCTGGCTGGCAGGGACATGCACGTGCAGCGGCTACAGCTGCAGCCGCCAGCCGCGGCCTTGTTTGGGCAGAGCTGAGGCTCAGCCCCACGGTTAGCTCAGCTGGCACAGCCTCCTCCAGCCTCTGCCTCAGATGTTCCCCCACGCCCAGGGGCAGCCCTTCCTTTGCTTCAGGGCAGGAAAGGCGCTTTCTCAAGGGGCCTCCGCGATTCAAACGTAGGTTCGGGCGGGAAGAGGATCGCTCGCGCCCCTCCCCTTCCGAAGTGGGGCTTCGGCGGCGGGAGCAGGTACGGTGACGGGGGGTGTCTGGGGGGTGTCTGGGGATAGCGTGGGGGTGGCATGGGGGTGTCTGGGGGGGCTGCGGTGCGGCGCAGCTTCGACGGGGGAGGGGCTTCGGCGGCGGCGGGTGCAGGTACGGGGGTGGGGGTGGGGTGTCTGGGGGTGGCGGCAGGGGTCCTGGGGGTGGAGGGCTGGGGTGGCGTGGGGGTGGCATGAGGGTGTCTGGGGGCTGCGGCGCGGCTTCGGGGCTTCGGCAGCGGCGGGTGCAGGTACGGGGGTGTGGGTGGGGTGTCTGGGGTGGCGTGGGGGTGTTTGGGGGTGGCGTGGGGGTGTCTGGGGGTGGCGGCGGGGGTCCTGGGGGGGCTTTGGCAGTGGCGGGGCTTCGGCGGCAGTGGGTGCAGGTACAGGGGTGGGGGGTGTCTGGGGGTGGCGGCGGGAGTCTCCCCTCGTACATTTCCCACCCTAGACTTATACTGGGGGCAATAAGTTTTCCCAGTTTTGGGGGGTGAAATTAGGGGCCTCGACTTATGTTAGGGCCGACTTAAAGTCGAGTATATACGGGTAGTTTGAATCTGAGAGAGCCTGGAGTACAGTTAAGCAACTAGGGCTCCAGGCCAGTTCTTATTTATTTATTTATTTATTTATTTATTTATTTATTTATATACTGCCCAATAGCTGAAGCTTTCTGGGTGGTTCACAACAATTAAAACCACAAAATATGACTTAAAATACAGTATAAACATTTTAAAATTTAAAACTACAGTATAAAATAGGAGTAAAAGCCAAAACAAAACCTAGAAGCAGTACAGAGATTTAAAATACAGTTAAAAAAAAAAAAAGATTTAAAGCAACAGAGACGAAAAGACTACAAATTCCTGGGAAAATAAGGCCTTCACCTGGCGCTGGAACGAACACAACGTAGGTGCCAGGAGAGCCTCTCTGGGAAGTTTGTTCCACAACCAGGGTGCCACTGCTGAAAAGGCCCTCTTGTACAGTTGATAAATGGATAAATTGTGCAATTCTTATACATTTATCAATCCAAAAGAAAAGAAGGCTGTGGAAAGCTGGTCTTGGTGGTAAAAGGCATCTGTAGCATGCCATTAGTGATAGGGCGGGACTTTGGCCTTTCAATAGCATGACTTTCTGGCAAAACTGATTGCAGATCGGGGATCTAGAGTCTTTGCTGTGCAGCACTCATATGTTTCTGTGGGAACACTCATTCAAAGTAAAACAGACTTTTACAGTGCAATCCTATGAATTCAATGGGGCTTACTTCCAGGGAAGTGGGTATAGGATTGCAGCCTCAGTGATACTTAAACAGAAATATGTGTTCTCTAGAATTAGCTGGGGTCCTTGATAAAGAGCACAATGGAGCTGGAACATTTTACAGAGAAAAATAATAATTCAGGCTTCTTTACCTCTGGTGGTTCTGACAGGATTGTGGGAACTGAATGTATCTGCTGTTTATTCTGTACCTGGAGGAAAGCACGCTCATACTTGAAAACAAGGTTGTCTTAGAAGAGGCACCTTGCCAGGGCACATCCTTTAGAGTGCCTCTGCAATATTATGCCCTTCAGACCTACAAAAACTGCCTGAGAAAGCTGGTAGGCATTTCACCAGATGCTTATTAACACATGGCTAGAGGTCAGTATTTCTATGGAAACAAAATAAAGGAGTCACATAGAACAAAAATTAAGTGAGTGACAATATAGGATTAGGCTTTTAAGTGAGTGACAATATACAGTATTTTTCCATGTATAAGACTATACTTTTTCCTAAAATTTTAAACTAAAAATTGAGGGTCGTCTTATACACGGAAGTAAGCCAAGGAGAGAACCGCGCGGTTGCGAAACTGCCCAGTGGGGGGCGTCTTATAGACGGAAAAATACGGTAGGATTATGCTTTTTGATGTTGATTCCCAGTCCAATAAACACCCATGCAATGCCAGCATTTATTGACAGCACCATTTTTAGAACCTCCTCTAAAACAAGAAAGGGGGGAAAAACTGACTGGCATAACTGTGCCATACTTGGATCTAGGGATATGTAGCAATTCACTCTGTCAAGTGTTTTTTATGGATTCATTCACACATCCTGGACCCAAATGTGGACTCGAACAGTTTGAGGTTGGAAATCAAACCAAACAAAAATGTGTTTGCCAACATGCACACATCTGAAAAATGTGCAAAGGAAAATGCAAACATTTCCAAACTGTGCAGACAACTTAGTCAATGGATGTATGTGTCCAAAAATGTGTACATTTAAAAATGTGTACAAAATTGTATACATTGATGTGTACATTATTTAAAAATGTGTTTTTAATTCAAGCTCATGTGGAAACAGGACACAATGAACTTGACCTAAAAACACAACCATCTTGGTGAGACTGCGATTGACAGATCGGTCCAACCCTTCTTGGACCAGTGCTGGTGTGATATATATACAGCATGTGCTCACTTCAATGAGTCACAACCTCAGTGCATTAGGCCATACAATTAGGCTGTAAGCAAAGAAATGTTTGCTGGTTAATGTTTAAGAATAGTCCACAATGACATATTTTTGGGAAATGTAGGATCTGAAATGTGAGTTTTGATAGTGGAGAATGTAATTAAATAGGCTGAGTGAAACAGGATCTTATTTCATAAAATATTCACAATGAATTAATGGGAAATTATATAATTAATTTTTACATAGCAGAGCACAGGGCTTTCAAAGTCATTAATCAGATGAATGTAGAGTGTGGAAAGAGGAATGTGAAGAGAAGTATTTGAGACATGGGGATATTTTGACTGTTGGAGGTTTTATTTTGCTTTAAGGGGAATGATTAGACTATTTCTTGCAAACATTACAGTGCAACCAAGTGAATGGATTTATTCAACCGCAAGCACAGATTTTGCATTATGCCTAACAGAAATGGAGAATTTTAGAAGTTGTGATTGAGTTATACTTTTAAACACACCTAAATTGCACTCATTTATCTGCTTAGGGTTTTCTGGGTTGCACCTCTGGTTTTTAAAAGGAACCAGAATTCATGTGACACCTGCATACAACCATGGAAACAAGGGATATTGGGGCCATCTGTTATAAGGTTTGCTGCATTAAATGCATTACACTCTGACATAGGGAGGAATATATATGGGTAGCCTATGGCTTGTAATTATAATGGCTCATCAAATATAGTATTTTGCAGTCTCCCCTAGAAGTATGGGTTCATTTCACAACCATGACACAAATGTTTTATGTGGTGCCTTCTCAAAGCTTTGGTAGTACAGGGCAGCATGTACAGGGTCAGGATCTTCTGGGAGAGAGTACTGGAGACTAATCATGTCTACTTTGTAATAATCTGTTGATGTACAAATGTGTAGGGTAAGAAGGTATCATGGGGTGCAATCAGGTACTCAGGTAAGCATTACCAGTCTCAAAGCAACTTCAGTCCAACATCCTTAAATCCTAAAAACAGCCTCTAAGCTGTACTATCTATGCCTCCACACATGGACTGAGCAAATCAGTTTCAAAGCCTCTTCCGATTGTGCCAAACAGATTGCTAGATGGTCTGAACAATGCACATGGTGCATTGCTGTCAGGAAGGAAGCAATAGTACAAATGCTCCTAAAGATGCACACCCTGGGCCCAAGGATTTGTGATAGGTATTGCCCAGTCAGGAGTACTCCACTTTTAGTGAAGATGATTGAAAAGGGTTGTGGTAGGGCAACTGCAAGCATTGTTGGATGAAATTGATTATCTTGACCTGTTCCAGTCTGAGTTCAGGTCTGCTTTTGGGAGTGAATTGACCATAGTCACCTTGTTGGATGATCTTTATCAAGAGAGGTACAGGAAGAGTGCAACTTTGCTTCTCTTCTTCAACCTCTTTGTGGCTTTTGATACCAGCAACCATGGTAATCTCCTGGCTGGACCGGCTCAATGGGATGGGTGTCACTCAGGGTCAGTGTACTTGGTTCCATTCCAGAGTGGTATTGGGGAAGTGTGCTTTGGCCCTCTGGCACTTGTGCTATGGGGTGCCACAGGGCACTATTCCCCCCCCCCCAATGCTGTTTAACATCTATATGAAGCCATGGGGAGTGGACATTCAGGGATTTGGAACAAGGTGTCATCAGTACACCAGCTCTGTTTTTATATAACATCTGAATCAGGTCATAGGTTGATTGCCTTTTCTGGATGGAGTCACACTCCCTCTGAAGGAACAGGTACATATTTGGGGGTGCTCCTAGATCCATCTTTATCACTTGAGGTTTAGGTGGCCCAAGTGGCTAGCAGTGACTTTTACCAGCTTCAGCTAGTGCACAGCCTGTGAAAGCTTAGCTACGGTGGTTCAGGCATTGGTAACCTCGAGATTGGATTATTGTAATGTGGTCTGTGTGGGGCTACCCTTGGATTTGGTCCAGAAGCTGCATGTGGTGGAGAATGCAGATGTGAGGCTGCTAACAGGAGCCTCTTCTCAACAGCTAAAATAACTGTCTCCTTAAGACCCATTCCTGTATACAGGCGTTTTCCTGAGGTGTGACCCAGTTAGTTTCATTAGGGATTGGTGACCCGCCCAGCACTCAACTCGCGGTGTGCGAGCTGAGTGCAAGTGCCAGCTGGGGCACTCACTGGACTTCCGGGTTCCCAGCTCTACATTGTTTACATAAAAAATAGCATAAAATACATTTAAAATGGCCTAATTTCTGCAAATTAGGCCGTAATTTCTGCAAATTTTCTGCATAAACAATGTAGCACCAGAACCCAGAAGTCGCTTTCCCTGGCTCTGCTTGCAAGAACACGAGTTGAGCCAGGGAAAAGGTAGGGCAAGCGGAGCTCGGGAGGTCAAGCTGGGCAAGTTCACCAGACTTCCGTCCCCCCAATCGAGCTCCGTGCACATCCCTAAATTGCTGATCAGTAATTAGTTTATTGTTATATTTCACTGTTGATGTGTCACCGTCTATATACAGTTGTGAAATAAATACATAATTAATAGCTACTTGAAGAATGTCTAGGAGCAGCAGGTGATGCAGAATGCAGTATCCACCAGTAGGGGGATGAATTACGACAAGCACATCACAATCACATCAGTAATATGGGTGTATCTTCATGTTTCATCATACATCATTTGATATACAGTAATACCTTGGATTGCAAGTAACTTGGTCTGAGAGCGTTTTGCAAGACAAGCAAAAAAAATTTAAAATTTTTGACTTGATAAACAAGTCTTGCAGATGTAACCGCTCGCCTCGAGTGGGCGTAGAGGGCCGAAATCAGCCCCGCTCATGCCCACCAGAGACTCGCTTTGATATAAGAGTGTTTTGGATTACAAGCACATTTCCAGAACGAATTATGCTCTCAATCCAAGGTATTACTGAATTTTAATTTTGTACACACTTTTCCAGCATCCCGCAAGAAAGAAATGGAAAATTAAGCCAGATATTACCGAAGTAAGTGGTGCCAGATCTGTACAGTTCCAAATTCTGAAGTATCCTTCTAACATCAAATACATGCTCAAGAAGCTGCATATATAATCTCACGTTCCTCATAAAACTATATGAAAGATTTATTGTAAAGTCATCATTAAAACACATCTCCAGAGAGCTATATAAAATAATCATAATATTAGCAATGGCTCAGTGTGAAGTCTCACAAGTGAAATCTGCCAAGAGTCTCAAGAAATGTGACTCAAATTAATTTAGGGTTATCTTAAATATATTTCACAGCAGAAGTCACCATTTAAGAGCTTGGCTAAAAAGTTCTCTTAGTGTCAAATGATTATAATTACGTACGTTATCTATAAAGTGAAAGCTATTTTCACAATGATACAACATAGTTAATAAGTTTATTTGGCCATACCTTTTAATGACATCTGTTGTTAGAGAAGAGTTGTTTTTTCTTTTGAAGAATGCTAATAATTATGTTAACATTGTTAGCAGTATCGTGGAGCCCTATCTCTGGCTAATAGCCATTCATTGTTTCATTCAACAGTCTTAGACATTTTTTTGGTATCCAAAATTAACTTACAGTGGAACTCTTTCCATTGTCAGACCTTCCAATAGATTTCTTTCTCTAAAGAGACATATTCTTGGGGGACAAGGCATAACCATTCATTTACCAAGTTGTAATTTTCCATGTTGGGCAAGTGGTCATCTGTAGTATCTGCCCACATGGTGAGGATTGTCCCTGCTTCTCTGAATGATCGTGCAAATGTGTGGTAAAATTCTCATCATGTGAGCAGATACTAAAGATGAGAAGCTATCCATGTGGTATTATGCTCCCCATATTAATTTATATTTAGTTCATGTCATATAGATATTTATTCTTTCAGAGCTCACTAGAATGTCCCAAAATTATTCCATGAAATGTCTCAGTCCCAAATGTGTGATTGCACAGAGGACCTCTGGAACAAGAACTTTACATATGAGCAACCAAATTTTGGTAGTTCTACATTTTTCATTCCTCTTGCTCCTTCTCTGAATCATTTGAATAGGGCGGCGGCTGCAGCGGCTGCTTCTTGAACTGAGAGCTGGCAATTCTCTTAGAACATATGTAAGTCTTGGAACTATGATCATTTCAGGCTTTTAAATTTTCACAACCTCATATTTAAGGATATCCCATGATCAGGATCAGCTGAATTTGGTTATGTATTTTTTCATGATTTCCCTAGGGCTTGCTAGTCCTGAATATTGAATGGAAGAGGAGGTAAATTTAAATTTCCAATCATATCACATGTGTATAGATATTTGTTTTTCTTTTATAAGTATAACCTGTCTTGAACTTTAGCTAAAACAGGGGGTAAAACACTTTAAAAAAAATTATACTCATGCCTGTTCACATGCCAAACAAATTTTTCTGTCTTGCTTCATGTTTGTTAACATAAGAAGAGCCCTACTGGATCAGACCAAATAGCTATCTAGTGCAGTATCCTGTTTCCCACAGTGGCCAACCAGGCACCATTTGGATAGCCCACAAGGAGGACATGTTGAGGAAATAGTGTTCTCCTACTGTTGTTCCCCAGCAACTGGTATTCAGATATGCTAATCCTGGAGGTTGCATATAATCACCATAACGAGTAGCCATAGATATTCATATCCTCCATGAATTGGTCCAACCCCTTTTTAAAGCCACCTAAGCTAGTGGCCATTTTGTGGCAGTGAATTTCACAGGTTACATATGCACTATGTATGTCCTTTTGTCTGTCTGCAATGCAATCTCCTACTTATCAGCTTCATTGGATGACCCTGGGTTCTAGTGTTGAGGGAGAGAGAGAACGAACCTTCTGTCTATCCATTTTCTCCACATCTTGCATAATTTATAAACTTTGATAATGCCCCCCTCCTACTCACCTTTTTTTGAACCTAAAAAGAGGAAAGGGGAAAAAAAACAGCAACAAAACAGGAGAAAGATACAGAAAGAAAGGAAAGAAAAAAGAAAGTACATCACTGTGGAGGACCGGGACCAGTCCTTTGCATGGGTTCAGGGCGGAAGGGGTTATCTGGAGCACAGGGAACCCCTTCCGCGCGGCTTTACAGCACTTAAAAGGAAGCCGCAACTGAAATTGACGAGAACACAGAGACTGAATGAATTGCGCTACTACACTGCTTATAGATAAACAGAGTTTAATTGAGCGTATCAAAACAAACACGGAGCGGCAACCAGGCGCACACGCTCCCAATTATAAATGCTAGGAGTAGCAGCAGTACAGTGCAAGGTTTATACCTGAGATGACCTTAAGTTCCTCGATAGCCGCATCTTGCCTAAGCAAGGCGAAATCGCAACGTTGTTCACTGGGAGCTTCCCGGGGTTGAGTCCTTGAGTCTGGACCGGAGTCCCAGATGTCTGTGCAGCCTAGTGCCCACCAACCAACAACCTTTTCCTGCCACAGACCCCTTCCTTTTGCCCCCTTCTTGGCTCCCCCCCTCCTGCGCCTCCTCCCCTCGTGATTGATCAAAACAAATCTGGAATAACCTGTTTTCCTTTGGGTGTTCCTAGGTGCTTAGGGGTGCTTAAAGAGTACTTGGCCACTCTTTGAGACTACCAGGTACCTTGGCGCCCCTCTTGTTGTTTGGGGATGCTTTACAGCTCATTTGGCTGCCAGGGGAGGGGGAGTTGCCATGGGGTATGCAGATGTGTCTCATTGAAGTGCAGGTAAACAAGGTTAAAGGTGGATGCCTGAGCTGCTACTGCGAGTGGGGTGTACGTGTACCTGACCTGGCTTTCTCTTCACAATCACATAAAAACATTTCAATTCACAATAATTGTTCACAACACCATTAATAAAAAGAAAGGGGGAAAAGATTCAACACTTCTATTTCAACACTATATACATTGATATAAGCAATCCATATAAGTAAATAAGAATCCATATGAAACTGATTGTAGGATATACATTCAAATGTAGCAAGAGCAGCGAAATCTTCAGAGCATTGAATGATAGGTGGTGGATATTTATTCTTTCAGCCTTGAAGTATAAGTCTCTTTGCAACTGTAAGGGCTCTCGAAGTCCACTTTTCTGCACTTCTTCCCACTCTACAGTATCCTTTTTGAGACATGGTGATGTGACATGAGAATTGGGACTATAAGGGTAGGCTATTGAAGGACAAAATATAAGGTCCCCTGTTTAATCATAGCAGCAGACTTTGGATGGCTTTCTAGACCAGAGGCTGTACTAGAGATGCCTCCCCCAAAGAACTCATAATTCTAACATGTGGTAGAAGTTGTGAACACATATTTGCTGTATTCAGAAGCATTTGTTTTCAAGACAAGAATGGGTGTTCAGACGACTTGTTCTGCTACACTTCAAATCCATGGATAGAATCTTAGATTTAGTGATGTTTAGAATTGAAATCAATGCGATTTAAGTTGTCTTGACAAATTTAAGTCTAATTGCTTTCAATTGGTCTGCTTTAAACATGACTCTTTGGATCCAACCCCATGTCTGTTTTTGCCCTAAGTCCATATTTTAAAACTCTGCCACATAGAAGTAGGAAAAAATGGCACAATCTATCCCTTCCTGCACAGAGAGTTTTATGTAAGTGGGTATCCCAATAGGGAATTATAGAACATTACCTGTTAATGATTGGTTGGCTACAGCTTGCTCTGGTTACTTGAATACAGGCTCAGCAACTATCTCCATTTGAAGTTGTTCATAAGACCTATTAATATTTTTATTGGGTTTTGTGATTTAGGTTACATCAAGAAAAAATTAAAAGAAAAAAGAAAGATAGAAAGATAAAAAATGAAAACAAAGTAAACATAACTTTTTACAGTACTATTAAACCAAGGATAATAGTGTGCAGGCCAAATGTTTTGGCCTACAACTCCTATCAGTCCTAACCAGCATATCCAATGGTTAGGGATGATGGGAGTTGTAGGCCAAAACATCTGAATGGCCACAACTTGCCTACCCTTCTATTAATCTATATGTGATGTTCTTAACAAACTGTTTGTTCTTTTCCTTTGCATTTCAAAGCAGCTACTGTCCAAATGTAGAAACCACTGACTCAACAATATTGATCTTGAACAGGCTAGAAGAATATATACTTTCTCTCTCTCTCTCTCTCTCTCTCTCTATATATATATATATATATATTAGAGTAAGCATTAGTAATCGTAGATATACTATAAGAAGAAACTCAAATGATGCGAAGATGTTACCATATTGTAATAATGAAATATCCTTTCTGGTCTAAACTATTATAAATAGTCAACAATTAACTTTGCATACATTGTTGCCATTATGCTAAAAACAGAACATAAATTATACATGAGGAAATGGGATAGTTTCAATTAACCCATAGCCTTTTAACAAATTTCCTTGGGAAACTAGTTCAAAAGCCAGAGTAAACAGACAAATACACATTAATGTACTACACTATTTACAGAAGAAATGATTTCCATATTCTTAAAGAGTTAATGGCATTAATATCTGATATGAAATATTTCTCTGCAAGCATACACCAATAAGAAATTCAATAATGAATGAGAGTATCAACATCAGACAGCCATTCCATCATGTATAATATATAAAATGAGCAAGTGATTAGCCACATTTTAAAAAATGTTATTCTTATAAGATAGGAAGACATTGGGTTGCATCCAAAGGTGCCTTATGCACATACAATGCCCCTCATTACACCAATTCCCCCTCCCAGTGCAAGCCCCACACCCCATTCCATGCAATTCAGGATGGTCCCCTGACTCTCAAGAGCAGATTTTTAGGAGGTGCCGTGGGGATAAGGAACAAGGAAGCCCCACTGCATAAGTGGAATTTGCTTGTGTTTCTCTAGATCCAACTCATTACCAGCATATGTGTTACTCAGAAGATGTTATAAAGATGGCTTATTGCTGAAGCCCTTTTTCAAACAAGTATCTTGCTCACAGCAGTACATAAGTATATCGTGTGGATGTTTCCCCTTTAAAATAGGTGAATCATCACTTTCAGGATTCAGCAATAGCAAAATATCAACTCCCAGTGGGAATGTTTGTGTGTTAATTCATTTCTCATTCATTCATTCATTCATTGGCTAATTATAGGGATGGGGGGGAATTCATGTTTAAATATGAACCAACCTAATTTCCTGGACTAATATGCAAACCAGCTCACAATTATCTTTTGGTTATCACCAGTGGAGCCTGGTGGCTCCAATGACAGTGGGACAAAGTATCCACTCTGGGTTTTAGCCTTTTGTGTTGGGGATTACCTCACAATAATAGCCAACACTACCCAAAGTAGATACCTCAGACCCAGAATGTTTTAAGACCAGTTTGGTGGAGCCAGCCAGAAAAAAAAATATTTGCACCTGGTAGCAGTGGAAAAGGCCAAAGGAAAGGAAGGGTCAAAAGGAATCTGGGCATACAATGTTGCCTGATTTCCAGTGTCCTGCTGGCAATCCATCAACATCCACATGTTCAGCACAACATCTGCAAATGTGTACCTATGCACATATAGCTGTTCACCTGTAGGCTCTACATATGTGTGGGAACTCTGCACTAACAGGGTTACGCAGTCTTATGGAAGTCTATATACATATAATTGTATAAGGATTAGCTCCCCATTTTGGATGTCTTATTGAATTCACATTTGCGTGCATAAAGGAGAAATAACAACTCAGACACAATTGTAGGGTACGAATTGTGGTAAAAGTAATGGGCCACATTTATTGAATCATCAATAGGAGATCTACAAAGGGAAAAAGTGTGGGTACTAATTACACCGGCTATCAGCCGGTCACCATTGCTATAGGGCGAAACATCCAGCAAGGAGGGTGATGGCAGCCAGGTCATCCTCTCCTTGCTTAACACCACACGGTGCTGGAAGGTCTTTCCTGCAGTCAGCCTCACACTGGCTGTGAGGCACCAGTACAGACGAGTTAGGAAGACCTCAGAGACATGCCTTATCTCTGCACAACCGAGCTGTGAGGCACTCAGTGGCAGGAGCCTCGGGCACGCCTCTCACCTGAAAGGTGCCATAGGATGATCACCGAGCCCCTAAAACTGCCTAATCCCGCACTTAACCACCACAGAGAGAGACAAGGTTACTTAGCAGGGCCCTTCGCAGATCACCCAAAAGGATGTCCAGCCCAGGAATCGACAGGGGAACCCCATCCTTTCTATACAGCTCCCTCCTGGCCAAGGAAATGCCAGGGTGAGGTATTGTAGAACCTCTCCCTCCAAGGCCCCTACCTATCTGCCCATTCACCTTGCGCACTGCCTTACGCAGCCGCTGGTGAGAAGCGGCATGGTGCCACTGAAAACGTGGCAACATGTTAGACCAGAGCACTCGGACTCCTGGCCAATGAAACTGCACCACAGCAAGGTCTGACAACACTTGCTCCACCAAGGCCTTGCTCTTCAGCAAGCCTAAATCATTCCCCCCCAAATGTACGACCAGTACATGAGGGGGCTGGCGGACCACACCAGAGCCAAACAGGAGTGGGAGGAGGCCGTGCCACCGCAAGCCATGCTGACCCAGCCATTGTATGTCAGCCACGTGACTGATGCCAAGGTTAGGTCCCAAACCGGACGTAGCTGCTCTCCGGGCTGCCCAGAAGACTAAGCTGTGTTCACAGTCCAAGACTTGAGCATGGCTCCGTCTCCAGTTGGCACCTGAAAAACAAGGAAGGAAGCAGCAGTACTGCTCATTGCAGCTTGCGGACATAGGCCCAATATGCCCATGAACGCCACCTTCCCACCGCCTGAACCTAAGTGACAGGCAAACACAAGGCAACTGTGGAAGCGGCTCCTATCCTAAAGGAATGCGTCCAAAAGCATAAGTGCCGCAAGCCCAAGGCTTTCAATGCACCCGCTGTCACAGTTCAGAACTGGAACTTCGTAAGAGGGGACACATCCTCATGGATGAATAGGAGGCCGGGAGCAGACCCTCGCAACCTCACATAAGCATTCAGAGCCGACACCGGGCACAGCTCATCCATCGCTGCCCTGGCGATCAAGACCAAAGAGCCCCGGGCAGCCTGATCGGACTTGGACCGTCGCAGACGCAATGAAGCTGTGGCAGGCAACAGAGACAGATCAGAAAATTGGAGGGCATGGCCTGACCGATCAGATTTTGACCTTGCCACGAGCTCAGATACCCGAAATGCCCCCCAAAAGGCCTTCAAAGCGGCTGCATGGAACAAAACAGCCTCATACGGCGAATGGCACACCTCAGGCGATTGGTCGTGTAGACCAAGCAAAATGTCAGGCGATACGGGAATGCGGGAGTCAGGAATGGTTGGGTGATCACGCTCCTAGCCCAACAACATTGGCCGGACCCTGAAATCTCCTGTAAGTTCCACGCAACCCTTGGCCTTCGACAAGAAGGTCAAGGCAGCCAATTTACCACGAATGGTCCTGACTGACCTTCCTTGCTCATGGGAAAAGACAAAATGATGGAGGAGGTGTTCAACTGGGACTGGCCATACGCAAGGCAGCTCACGGGCCAAACGGAAATCAGAGAATTCCCTGCCTGCTCTTGTGTAGGCTAGGCGCATAGTAGGGGCTAAAGACTGCCAGATGGCTCGGTCGGCTGCCATTCGCCAATCTGCCAAAGACAATCCGGCATCACTACCTGATGCTGGGACGCCCAAGGCGCAAGGGCACGAAACCTATCCAATTGGTTACGAGACAAGGCATCAGCAATGCCGTTGTCCATACCAGGGACGTGACATGCCCTGAACAAAATGTTATGGTGGAGGCACAACAAAGTCATAATGCGAACAAGCCTCCTGACTCTGTCATTTTGAGAAGACAGAGCACTGAGCAAAGATGCTCAGGGATAGCATCATTGACTGACTCACCCTTGGGGAATGACAAATTATGTATAAGGCGCAATTCACCAGGTGCCTTCTTTGGGACAACACCCAGGGGAGAAATACTAAGATTGGGAAAAGGCAAATCCAGAAAGGGTCCCAGGACCCTGCCGGCCTCCACCTCCTTAGAAATCTTTAAATGGACAACAGTGTGTAAATCGGCCATGGAAGACTGGTTCCGAGCCAAGCTGAATACGAAAACCAAAATGAAACCCATCATGGAGGTAAACTGCATCCTCAGGACGTGGGTATTTTACTATTATCATCATCATCATCATCATCATCATCATCATCATCATCATCATCATCATCATGCGTTCACTCGTGACCGAGTAAGATTGTTTTCCAGGATAAAAATAAAATTACAAAAAGGAAATTTTAAAAGGAGGAAATTCTAAAGAAAATTGTGTAGACTCTAGCGATGGGTCCGTAAGTGACTGTGGAGGCCAATTCTAGATCCACACAGCTTCCCACAGTGAGGACACAGGTTACCAGATGGAAGATGGTCCTGTAAAGGATTCGTTTGACGTGCTTTTCGCTTAGCACGTTTCCCCCTTTCACCTTGCACTCGGGCTTCTTCAAAGTCCATAGAACCTTTGTGAAAGGCCAACCTCCAATTAGATCGTTCATGGGCCAGAGCTTCCCAGTTTTCGATGTCTATATTGCATTTTTTTAATTAGCCTTATGAACATCTTTAAACCTCTTATATTGACCACCAATATTCCGCTTTCCATCCTTGAGTTGGGAGTAAAGTAGCTGCTCTGGGAGACGGCAGTCAGACATTCGAACAACATGACCGGTCCACTGAAGTTGGCGTTGAAGGATCATTTTTTCAACGCTAGTAGTCTTTGCTTCTTCCAGTACACTGACATTTGTTCGCCTATCTTCCCAAGTAATTTGCAGGATTTTCAAGAGGCAACGTTGATGAAATCTTTCAAGGAGGTGGAAATGATGTTTCTAGATAGTCCATGTTTCGCAGGCATACAATAAGGTTGGCAATACAATGGCTTCATAAACCAGTGTTTTGGTCTTCTTACAAATATCCCGATCCTCGAACACTCTATGTTTCATTCGAGAAAACGCGGCACTTGCGGAGCTCAAATGATGCTGGATTTCACTGTCGATGTTAGCTGTAACAGAAAGATAGCTGCCAAGATAGGGAAAATGATCGACATTTTCCAGTATTGCCCCGCCAAGCTGGATAGATGGCATCACCGAAGGGTTAGCTTGCACTTGCTGATGAAGCACTTTGGGTTTTTTGATGTTAAGTGAGACACCAAGTTTTTCGTATGCTTCTGCAAAAGCATTTAGGATAGTTTGGAGATCATCCTCTGAATGTGCGGAGACCACATTATCATCAGCATACTTAAGTTCCACAACGGAGGTTGTAATTACCTTACTTTTTGCATTCAGCCTGCTGAGATTAAAAAGCTTTCCATCTGTTCGATATATAATTCCCACACCAGTGGGAAGTTTCCCCTCGACAAGATGTAAAACCATGGTGATGAAAATAGCAAATAATGTTGGGGCGATAACACATCCCTGTTTAACACCTGATCCCACTTTAAATGGAGCACCATGAGAGCCATTGTTGTCCAAAACCGTTGCCGTCATGTTGTCATGGAGAAGTCGCAAGATATTCACAAATTTATTGGGGCATCCAGTTAATAGTCCAGAGAGCTGTTCGGTCTATAGTATCAAAGGCCTTAGCCAGATCAATAAATGCCATATAAAGGGGTTGATTTTGCTCCCTGCATTTTTCTTGGAGCTGACGTGCAGTAAAAATCATGTCTACTGTCCCTCTAGAGGGGCGGAAACCATATTGAGATTCAGGGAGGATCTCTTCTGAAATAGATAGAAGACAATTTGCGAGGATCCTAGCAAATATTTTACCTGCGGTAGCTAAGAGAGAAATGCCCCGATAGTTTCCACAGTCTGTTCTATCACCCTTCTTAAAGAGGGTGATAATTATGGCATCCCTGAAGTCTTCTGGAATCTCTTCTCTTATCCAGATTTTTTTGATGAGTTTATGAAGATGTTTTACTAACAACGGATCTAAATAAGGTAATTTAATCGGTGTGGGCCCCTTTTGCCAGAGCTGAGCCAGAAGCTCCCCATGTATTCCTGGCCCCCGCGCCAGTTCTGGAGCGACCCCTGGATCCTCGCACTCAGTTGCATGAAGCAGAGTGGTGATCCCCATTACAAATCGCACAGGCGTGCCTGTAAGTGCAGTCCTGTCTACTGCAGGCCCCTTTGGACAAAAACTCCCAACAAGCCGATTGGGGTTGAACCGGCCGGCCCGCACTAGCCTTGGGGGTAGGTGGAAGACGTAATAAGAGATGGCCGCTGTCAGACCGCTGTCACTGGGCGCGCAGGCATCATGGACCCCATCCAGAGCTCATTATCGGTAAAGTCCCATCGAAGGGAGTGGTCGAAAGCGGCCTTCCTGCAGAAGGCTTTGTCATACGTGAGCCAAGCACTCCCTTCGAAACTAGAATAAGCACGGTAGACTATATCCAAATATTTAAACACAATGCCCCGGTCAGGGAACTCCTGTTGATAATTCCCATGTAAATGAGGTAACTAGGAAGCCAGTTCGCCCAAGTACAGGCCGGATTCCTGCGCCTTGGCTTATCCCTATCCTTATCCTTGGACTTCTCTTTGTCCTCTTCCACCTCTCTATTCAGGAGGGCAAACAAGTCAATAAATTCCCCTTTTAGGATTTTTTCTTTGGTAGAGGGGGCCACATGGTATCCAAGGGGGAACGACGTAGCTCCATGCAGAATGGCATTAGGTCCTGCCTCCGGGTAATTGTCCACCTTGGCAGAAGCTAGAAAGCCCCGGGCGGTGGCAGCCACCCTTCCAGGTGGGCCCGCTGCCCGACCATACTGAAGCACAGGCCTGTACTTCAGTGGGCACCATGGTAGGAGTGGATGGACTGAACACTGAGGCTGAAGTAACTACCTCCACTCCTGATGTTACTATAGACATGGGCAGGGCAACTGCTACACCTGAAGCCGCCCCTGCACGGACCGGCAGCCCTGTACCTGATGAAACCCCGCTAAAAGATGGAAGAGGCGTCTGCAGGGGCCCCTGAGAAGTGGACAGACCACCAAACATGGGCGGTTCGGGTGCAGTGTGTGGAGACAGCGGGAAGGTACCCACCGGGTTTACCATACTGGGCGCAAGCGACCCAGGAAAGTAGGCCCATGGGTTACCCCCCCACACTGTGTGTGGTGCCAAGGCATACCCCAAGGAGTAGCCAGGACGGACTCACCACTTGAAGGAGGAACCGGTGTTGATGGAACTGCAGGCAAGGGCGAAATAGCCAACTGCTGGACTGGAGGGCCAGTGTCCGAATCTGCCAAGGAAAGGATGAAGCTGGGGGAGCGACCGTAGGGGTGATGCTCACAGCTGCAGTGAAAGGTGGAACTGCACTCGGACCCGCTTCCAAGGCATGCAGGCGAGCTGTAACGGAAAGCCAGAAGTTACTCCGGGCAGTACCATGGGAACACGTGCTGTGGCCAGCTGGTGGACACGCCACATTGGGCGGTGGTTGGCCAGATCCGGAAGCTTTTTCTGCCACAGCCAGCCGTTCAAGAATGGTGTGACATCCGTGACCTCATCTTCGGAAGAAGAGACAGGAGGTGGTAAAGGATGCTTAGTAGCGGGTTTGGGAGCAGGGCCCTTGCCCTTCTTGCCACCTCTGCCCTTCTTTGGTGGCATCAAGACCCAAGAGAATGAATAGAATTACCGGCCCTGAAAATGACAGAATAAACGATAAATTTAACTGTATTATAAGAAAGGAGAAAATTACAACTGGTACTAGAATAACCATGTAAAAGAGCCCCCACTAAGGATGGCAGGGGTCTACCATCCAAGTAATAACCAGTCCTGAACAATATAATAGCAGTGCTGTTAAGGGGGGGCAGCCAAGATCCTGTTTGAAAATACACTCAGGAAAAGAAAAGGCCGGCTCCCCTGAGAAGGGGGGGGGCGAAGAATGTCCCTTGGGGGGCAGCACCCAATTAAAAAGGAGGTGCAAGGCCCCCCAGAAATGCAGGCAAGGGGACTAAAACACAGACCCACTGCCAACCAGCACGACAGACCACAGCCCCACAGCAAAGCCTCGAGCACTGAGAAGGGGGCGGGGCACCGGGCAAGGCTGAAACAAAAGGCACTAGGCCCCGTCAGGAGCCACAGATGGGCCGTGCACACTGGAAGCGCTGGTGAGCGGGAGCACGGACCCATGCACAGAGCACGCGCCAAACAGCTGGAGAGCACCCAGGAGCACAGCGAGGCTCCAAACGTGGCTCCCAGCAAAACGACCAAATTGCAGCAGGCTGTGCCCGCTGCAGGCTCTGACAATGGGAACGGCGCCTATGGGCTAAGGGCGGGCCCGGCCCGCAGCAGCTGGGGAGCACCCGATATCACGGCAAGGGCTCAGAAGCGGCTCCCAGCGACGATTAGAGGGGTGCAGCATGGAGCGAGGGCGGAAAGCCCAGCCCCCGTCAGTGGCCGGAACCGCTGAAATGCGCACCAGAAAGGAGAGATCCTCCGCGAAGCAGGGCCCTTCGGAGGAATCCCGGATTGCGCCCAAACGCTCAACCCCGGTGAGCCAAGTGAAAAGGAGAGAGGGGGAAATGGCAATCCGCCCAGAGAAACTGGAGCGCTGGGGCCGCAAGGCCTCCCGGTGGGGGGGCACGAAAGGGAAGCAGGCTCACCCTTCCAACGCACACGTACACACACACACACACACACGCACACACACACACACGCACAGTACCACACTCTGAAAAATTAAGAAAAAGGGAATGAATGAAGAGCAAAAGCACTCCCTCTCTCTCCTCCACGCACACACACAGCACAACAAGCGTTCAATTAGAAAACTCAGCCAAATATCAAGATCCCGAAATCCTTCTTCGTAATAGCCGCGTTCGAAAGGAGGCAGAAAATGGCGGGTGCAAGCCTAATATCGGCTCTACCACTCCGCCCACTCTGCCTCTTGATTGGTAGATTGATATCAGACCATTGTGGTCATTCCCCCGCACGCCAATTGTCCCCCCCGTGCCACCACTACGCGAAGCTGGGAGGGGCAATGTAGACATACATAGGATGTGTTTTAATCTGATTAAAACCATGGATTGTCTCCAATGGTGGCTTTGACTTCCACTTGTGCAAGATGGGGCATCCAAATTTTGGTACTCCCCTCCCCTTCCCCACTTAAGCACTAAAAACCCCTCAATCTCACGTAACAGCAGGGAAAAGGTATGAACATAAAGTGATGAAATATTTGCAATATTGAACTCTGCCTTGCACAGCTCTGTAGCTCCCCTGAGTCATATCCTACACTAGTGTATTTATCTATGTCACTGGTAAGAGATACGGGTAAAAAAGCATAAAGAATGGCAACTGGCAGTGCAAGCAGGATCTTATTACAACACTGGATTGCCTTAAGTCACTGTTTCCTCCTTGTTGCTGTTTGGGGAGACATGCAAAGGATCTGTCCCCATTCCCCCAACCCTCCATGTCCTCTGTGCCCGATCTGCTATGCAGAACTAATGTGCTGGAACACAGAGATCAGAAGCTTGTTAGAGAGAGCTTGAGGGATGACAAAATTTGCACTGGAATAAAAACAAAGTGGCAAGACAACTATAGAGGAATCCACTGTTCCAGGAAAATAATAACCCCATAAATGTTGCATTAATGTTAGCATTTCATGTGACTGGAAATTAGAATGAATGCCTGATTTGAATAATTCACAGTGCCATATTCTGCATGTCTACTCAGACTTAAGTCCCACAGAGTTCAATGCAGCTTACTCCCAATTAAGTGAGTATAGGATTGCAGCCTCAACATGACATAAACCCTGTTGGGTGATATTGATTTAACATCAGAGTGTATCATGCCATCTTTCAACCACACATCCTGGAAAATTTCCACTGAGCTCAATGTCATGATTAGTCCAGAGCAAGTTGTTTCATGAGCACAGCTTTAATGATTGATATTTTTTCCAGCAGTACAGTATACTGTAAGTCAAAAGTAGTATCAACAGTGCCTAAGTAAGTACTACTGCAAATACTCAAATAAATAAAAGCAAATTATTGTTTATTATTAAGAATATATCACAGAAGCTTGGACAACCAATTCTTTAAGTAAATATTCTTCCTTGAATTATGCTTTTTAGACCTTGGGTGGATTCCAACAGAGACTATGCAGGACAGATGCTAACTTTTCATATATATATATATATATATATATATAGTAATACCTTGGATTGCAAGTAACTTGGTTTGAGAGCGTTTTGCAAGACAAGCAAACTTTTAAATATTTATTTAATTTTTTTTTACCTGATATACAAGCGATGTCTTGCAATAGAAGTACTGTAGTATGTACGGCTTAAATTAAAAATCTCTGTACAATTTTTTTGGGGGGATTTCGTTTTGATATAAGAGTGTTTTGGATTACAAGCACGTTTCCGGAACAAATTATGCTCTCAATCCAAGGCATGACTGTATATATCTCTGAAAGAAATTGGGCTGAAACCTTATGCTTGTTTGTAAGTTGAAGTTCCTCAAGTTCTTTCACTGCTCCATTGTAAAATGTCAGAAATTTACATTTAACTCTGAAGCCATAGAAATCCAACACAAGATATATAATGAGTTGAAATAAAACCTTTTCAGAGAAATAAATCTAATGGATCAATCTAAATCCCATTATGCGGAAGTACTTTCTTCAGTTTTCACCCATGTATTTCCTCTGAGAAATGACTTAACCTCGATAGGACAAGAGCATGTGCTGAAGTATTTATCAGGATTCTACCCAAATGTTGCTGCTCCCCAAACAATGCAGCCCTGTAAAGTGAACCAAATTACTACATCAGCCATTGCAGTGATATATGTTGCTGTCAACCTGCAGTACAGTCCGCCATTACGAGCGCAGTCATGAGCCTTGCCCAAAACAACATTGATTTGCTGAACTTGCTTTGGAAAAATATTGCATTGGAAAACAACAATGTGGTATTCAAATGTGACTTATTTTTACCATGTAGTTATTTTTTTTATATAATGTTACATTTTTTATAATGTTTTTTATAATGTTACAATGGGCCAGTCACTGACTCTCAGCCTAACCTACCTCACAGGGTTGTTGTGAGGATAAAATGGAGAGGAGGATGATGATTATGTAAGCCGCCTCGGGTTCCTTGCAGGGAAAAAAGGTGGGGTATAAAATATAATAAAATAAAAATAAATAAATAAATAAATGTGCATGTTGTTAGACATCAAACTAAAATAGCCCATTTAAAAAAATCTTTTCAAAGGCACACCTGGCAGAGACCACAGAGGCCCACCTCTTAATGGCCATTGGGACCATAAACTCACATCAGTTTGGTGGGAGCTACAGTGGATTCCAGTTAGCTTCGGACAAAATTCAAGGTTATGCTTAGGGACCAGCTCTCCTGGCATTTGCATTTACCATCTTTGGAGAACTACCAAGAGGACGTGTTTTGTCCTTGTTTTCTAATCTTCCATGCTTTCCTCCCATACCCAGTTTCACTTGAGGTTCACAGTTACACATCCTTGTTAACATTTGGAAAACTAGTCAAGCCATTTCTATTCCAAATAGAATTTAAAATGCATAGAGAAATGCAAGTCAACTGTTTCTGCTGTTCTTCCCACATCCAAATCCCCTCTTGGAGCCAAAGTACACATTACACTAATCACATAGCATATAGCTGAGGCTTGTCTTGTTTTTTCACACTAGTGTAAGTGCATGCAGCCACGATTCAGATTGGGACCACCGTGCTCTGGAAGGGGAGGGTTAAACATTCCCCCCATTGTTCCTCCCAATCTCTCCCCCCCCCCAATCTCTTCCCTTGTGGGGATTTTAAAAAAGAAGGAAAAAGTCTTCACTGGTGTCAAAAGCCTACATTGGAGGCCCTCCCCTCCCAGATTGTGGTGGTCTGGATCTGAATTGGGGCAGCACATGCTTACACTAGGGTAAAAAAAAAAGAAGAAAAAGACAAACAATAGCTACGTGATTAGCATAATGTGTAGTTTTGTTCTTAATTCCAGAATTAAGGAAGAATAGGGTGAAGACAGACATAACATATTAAATGTGGTGATAGTGATAAATACACATTCTTTGCCCTGGGCAGGGGAATCCTTCAATGCTTATTTATTTATAGGGGAATTTATATCCTGCTTTTCCACTTTATAGTAAGAACATAAGAAGAGCCATGCTGGATCAGACCAAGGGTCCAGCTAGTCCAGTATTCTGTTCACACAGTGGCCAACCAGCTACTCACAGGATCCCACAAGCAGGATATGAGTGCAACAGCACCGTCCTGCCCATGTTCTCCGGCAACTGGTGTACTTGGGTGTACTGCCTATAGTGCCCATTGTTTCTTCTAGACTTCCAGTGAATGCATGTGGATGGGGGTGTTGGATTGCAATAGGTGCAGCAGACTCCACCCTGATCGGCATGCATTGATTGAACCTCTGAACAGGACCAGTGCAAGGCAGTTTGGTGCCCTAGGCAAGATCAGATATTTAGCGCCCCCCCTTCCCACTTGAGAGCACTGTATTTTTTTTTCAAGGCGTTTCTGGCGCCCCCTTTAGCCCTGCGCCCTAGGTAGCTGCCTAGTTGGCCTAATGGTAGCACTGGCCCTGGCTCTGAAGAGAAACCTTGCACATACATCTCTCTTTCTGAATCCAGAACTACCTTCCTAGGATTCCACAGAAGGAGCTCTCCATGTGTAGAGTTCTATGCACATAGGTCATTTCAAACTTCCAAATGAGCATGTGTGACAGGGCAGAACCTACCATCACAATACCCCCCCACCTTGCTCATACACACACAAATGTCCATTTGAATGTCTCAGAGGGTTTTGAGGCATTTGTTTTCAGAATTCTCTCCCCCCCCCCCCGCTTCCTGTGGCGGGGGGAGAATTTTGCACAGGGAGTGGAGTGGAGAATGAGACCAGAATGGGGTGATTATTTTCACCCTCCAATCACAGGGCATAGGTAAATTGTTTGCCCCGGACATCGACTGGCACATGGGGTGGGGCCCTGAGGCATTATTTATGCACAGTGGACCCCACCCACTGCCTCTTTCTTTGCAGCTTCCTCCATCCACTCCCGGTGAAGCAGTGTAGGCTCCTCTGGTTGCCTTTTCCGGGGCTGAGTAGGAATTTTGGCTCATTGCCTTAATTGGCTCAGGGCAATGTGCGTGTTTCGCCTACTGTACACTGTGGACTCGGTGGTGGGGTTTTTGTTTTGGGTTACCTTACTTATTTCGGTCGCATTTGGTGTTAGGTTAGGCGGTAAGTGCGGAGAATAGGCAGTGGGGGCTAGGATTTCGGTGTGCATCCCATGGCACCTTTGAAGGTGATGGGCGATAACCTGAGGCTCCCCGATGTTGATGTCTTGCAGCTCCATACATGGGAGATAGGGCCGCCTTTGTGATCTACCCTCCTCACCCACATCGGTTGTCCTGCGGTGCTGTGGGGCAGTGACACGGCGCCACCCTTGGGCTCGGGATGCTTTCGCCCTGATATGCTCCACCGGCCTTTGGGCCGGCTTTAGTTAATTCCGCACTTCTCCCTTCACAGATCTTTGAATTTAATAAATGTGGCCCAGATTTGAAACCATAATTACTGTCTCGTCTCTTCATTTCCCCTTACCCGTGCAACAGAGAATGTATGTTCAAACCACTGCCTCCAGAGTCTAGAATGGCTGCCTTCACCCACAGTTTTATCAATCCTGCTTCAGTTTGTAATGAAAGGAAGCATATCGTATATGATGGCCATTATCTTATGGCATCCTCCTCCCCTTCCTCTTTATTACAGCCATTTCATGCTCTTCAGTGTTGCTCAACATCTCTTCAGGCTTTTCTATAATTGGACTTGGAATATTCAAAAAAGTTTGTCTTGATGTCTTACAAAGTTGAACAAATTGAAAACAGATTGGATAATTATTGCTTAAAAATGTGATTGCATTGTAGCACCATATGCACTTTTATTTGCCACAGAAATGCACGCTGAAAAGGCCCATTTTTCCCAGCTCTTCCTTATGAGCAACTGAGACTGCAATATTTGAGTTCGATAGAACCCTAACTGTGCAGTCCTATACATGTTTACTCAGAAGTAAGACCCACTGAATTTATGTGCAATGTAAGTTTTAAATGGCTAGGGTATGGGAAGAATAAGATTGCTATTTTACCATTTGTATCACTTTAAAAGTAAACTTGTTTTCTGATGCTGAGCAGTACTTTGGTTGGAATATCTGGATCTGAGCCAGTTGTACTGGGTCAAAATGCCTTGTGCATTTAAATGGCAATAGGCAGAATTGATAATAATAACCGGCACTTTATCCTCCACACATATTTTTCATTGCTCCTCTGTATTACAAACAACAGCTGATGTGTTCCTGAGCTGACAGTTGCCTCCTTGCAAATTACACAGCAGCATGTGGTTGAAGATTATTGCTTCTCTCTAATTTCACTTTTTTTTTTCCATTTTGGGAGACATGAGGATAAATCGGACTGAGAATGTCTTCCCTTGCTTGATGTGATTGCTCAAAGTGATGCTGCGCTAGCTAGCCTAAGGAGGCTGAACATCAACTAGCCAACAACAGACAACTTTCCACAAAATGAAAATGCACAGTTGGTTTGCAGTAGACAGCAATGTGTGTTGATCAAGCTGTTTTGAATTATTTCACTCCAGCGCATCTGTAGATTGGAGAAAAGGACAAATATTCCACTTGTAGGTTTAGGGGGGAAATTAGATGCTGAATTAAGAATCCAGAGCAGGCTTGGATTCTGTGTGATATGTAGCTTTGGGGAAATCTGTTCACCACACTGGTTTATAGTGTATAACTTTTTAAATTAAGAAAATGTGTAACAACCCTCTCACAAATGTGTGAGAACATTTGTCCTGCTAGATCTCATCAGCAGTACCCACCCTTCATCCCTATAAGTGAAGAGGGATGAGCCATGCCAGGATCTACATTGTTTCTTCTGGCCTCATTGGCCCTAATCTTTCAACAACAACTGGGGGAAAGAGACACAGGAAACCAATGAGGAATTTTTTGAGTGTGTCTGACAGCAAGTTTTGAATCCTGAACTAGGGATGAGTGCATCAATCTATTTCCAATCTATGTTAGTTTTGCATGCATTCAATCATGAGTACGTTCCATCCAATTTCCACATCAGTGTGTGATTTATTTATTTATTTTTTAAAAACCGCATGACAATTCACATTGATTTTCATATGCAATTTTCCCTAATATGCACATTTTGGTATGCAATGTTTGAGCCTAGAATTGCATTGCAAAGTTCTGGAGAGTGTGCAATTTGAAAGATAACTGTGTTCCAATCTGCATATTTGTCCAGGAAGTGTGGATTAGGGTAATTCACTTTAAAATGTGGACAAATGAAATTCTCCCCCTTCCCCATCCTAAAGTAGTCTAGCTTTGGACTTTTATTTTGATTAGTCCTGCACTTTGAATTCTGTCCTGGCATCAGTTGCTTGCCTCTCAGGCTCTGATCTGACAAATACAGTAGTGTCAACCACCCCTACACATGCTGGGCACATGCTGCCTGATTTCCCTAATGGAAAGGGTGGGTAGTTGGGGTGGTTAACAAATCTCCCAGAGCCCCACGCTCTGTTGTAGGATTTCAGGTTTTGGGGGGGAAATGAGCTGGCACACATAAGGGGGATCAACAAGGCTTATTAACCACCCTCGTCTCATGTGAACCGGACTTATAGATCTGCCACATCACCCCTCCCCCCATCCCATTTAGGATTTTTCTGCCCATGCAATGTTGAACTCCACACCGTTCAACCAGTTTGCTAAACATGCTTTGAAAATACCCTAATGTACATCTAAAACACAAACTATCCTCAGTCATCAGTCTACTTACAGTGTTGAGTATATCCCTCACTGTTATCCTATATTTTCATGCCCATCCACATCACAAGTAGCAATGAGCATTGCATGAGTGCTTATCCGTATGTGGCAGGTGTTGTCCTATGGGAATGGGGGGGGGGGAGGAAAAGAAGAAGAAAAAATCTATTTTGCTGACTTTTGTGAGTGTAGTTTTGTGCTTGACCTGCATATATACCTGCATGCATATATGTATGATGCAGATCATTATTCCTAAAATTATTCCTAATCTTGTCATATATTACTAATACAGGCCTGTGGCTTACGCTGGCTCAGGTTGTCTGAGTGTGGAAAGCTAAGCAGGGTCAGGCCTGGTCATTACTTGGATGGGAGACCCCTCCTATAGTTTCCTGCATTGAGTCTTGTAGGCTCCTTCCAACTCTATGATCTATGAAATCTACTTCCCTGACAAAACAGCTGATAAACAATTGTCAGCTTTTTTTTAAAGGGAGGAGGAGCTTTGATTGGATGTAAATGCCATTGACTTCAGTGTACCTTACTTATAAGTAAGTGAAAGATAACAGCCTGACACTTTTCTACTTCAACATGGAAGTATGTTCAGCTGAAATCAAGAGGAATGGCTGTTTAGTGGTGTGTTTCATATTAAGTTGCTAGGTGTACAGACTTTCAGTTCTAGTTCAGAAGGATGGCTATTTCTGTGGAGAGATAGGGAAATGTTATTCTTTTTCACTCCTTCATATGCAGACTTTGATTGTTGAAATATCCCATCAAAATATATTTCCAGCAATTATTAAATTTCATTTAACATTTTTCTGGTGACATTTTCTACAACTAGCTCCATCCCCTCAACATGACTGAACTTCATCTATTTCGTTCAAAGACCTAAAGTACACAGTAAACATATTGAATTTTCTTATCTGAACTTTGTCATTTATTTGCACATCAAAGAGAGCACCTTAACAAACCAAACGTGAGTCACATACTTCTGTAAATAGAGGAGTGCAACAAAAGCTCAGCGACATTTGATGGGGTCTGAGGAATTATATATCAAATGTCTAATTTAAATATTTCTATTGCTTGGTCTTTGTGATATCCTGCTGCTTAAAACCTATTAAATTTGCCCTTTTTTCTCCACAAAAGATAACAAGAAACAAAAGGGATGTGAAATAGAATTTTCAGGATGCAATCCTTTAGAGCAATGCTATATTTTAAAGACAAGTAAAGACTGCAAACTTTCACTAGGACCCTCAAATAAAAATGATGTAAAGTCCAGAGGTGACAGTTTAATGGGCTCTGGCAGGAGGAAGGGGCTATATAATATGAAGACAGATAGTGTTGAATCCCATGGATAGATTCAGTTACTGACTCTACTGATCAATAATGGCAATCCTGATGGAGATTTACTGTGAAGGAAACATATTTTGGTACTGTCTCGGGCTTGTCTGACAATGCATATTTAAAAGATAGATTGGATGCCCCAAAGCATTAACCTTGTCGGTTAAGATTTTAGTGCATATTTATGTGCACTAAGTTTCATTATGTTTGGTTGTTTGTTCCTTTTTCTCTGGAGAATTATTGTTGATTTTTTAAAGACATTTTCTTACGGTAGGCAGACACTTGGATCTTTTGACAATACCAGTAAGAAACTGAAAGCATTTGAAATATTTATGTTCTAATCTGATGACTTTCTACTGACAGAAAGCTTGCTTATACAATCCTGATGAAAAAAGGGTTCTCCTAAGGTTGCTCAATTGTGCTATAGCAACTTCACCTTGGAACAGATCACATATGCGGCAAATACATTCTTCTTTCATCTATATCAGTGATGGCAAACCTTTTTGAGCCCGAGTGCCCAAACTGCAACACAAAACCAACTTATTTATTTCAAAGTGCCAACACTTCAATTAAACCTGAATACCGGGGTTTTAGTTTAGTAAAAACAACTCATACAGTTGTCCGAACTAATTAACATATTTTGTCTTAAAAGAAAAACACAATAACAGGGCTTTCAATTATACAAACAGTTTTTTATTGAAAAAAACATCTACTCAATTTTTTTTTATATAGTACTACATTGTAGCCTTAAGGTAATTTAGATAGATTTTTTAAATAATTAGGCGCATGTATTTTTGGATAAGGGATTCTCAACTTATAATATGATTAATGTGATTTTTGCTGTTGCATGCATGCTGATAATTTGTCAAACTTTGGCTCATACTCAGTTTGAGAGCAACACATGCAGCACTCAGCTCATCTGTTAATCTGTTTCTGGTATCAGATTTGATATAATTCAAAGCTGAAAAGAGCTGAACTCATGTTTTTTTTTTGTTTGTTCAGTCTTGGAGTCTACAAAAACACAAAATTTATTTAAAAAGACAGATGAAGCACCTGCAAGGAACCTCAGGCAGCTTACATAATCCTCCTCCTCTCCACTTTATCCTCACAACAACCCTGCGAGGTAGGTTAGGCTGGATGTTGTGAGGATAAAATGGAGAGGAGGAGGATTATGTAAGCTGCCTTGGGTTCCTTGCAGGCTCTAAGATTGTTAACAGGACTGGCCAATGTGATCATATTCATATTATGCCAGTGTAGATCATCATCATCAGGGAAAGTACTGGCATAATATGATCACATTGGCCAGTCCTGAGAGGAAGAAGAAACTACTGGGGTGCGGAGCCAGAAGTAATTATTAAGATGATGCAAACGGGGAGAAATGAGGGAGGGGGGAAGAACACGAGAAGGAAACTGGAGGGAAAAGGAGAAGAGGAAATAAAAGCAAGAATTTGTGGGAGCAGAGGGAAAAGGCAACTGCTGCCTCCCCTCCCCTCCCTCTCTGGCGGCTGCCATCCACTCCTCTACCCGACGCTGGCGGGGCTCTGGCTCCTCTCCTCTTTTTCCTCCTTATCCTCATCCTCCGCCTCCTTCCCCTTCCACACAAACAGCACCAGCTTCTCATTGGGAGGGAGGGAGGGAGGAAGGCAAGCAGGCAGCAGCCTCAGCCGCCGCCAAATCCCACCTGCGCCACTCACGAGACTACCGCCGAGAGACAGACACCCCAATCCTCCCTCACCCGCCATTCAGACTTGTGGAGGCTGCGGCAGCCGCAGGGGCACGCCCCCTTGCGCCCAAGGGCCAATCGCGGCGTGCAGCTCAACTTAAAGGCACCCCCCACATCAAACCCTTCGGGTCAACAAACAGGCCAGTTAGGCTTGGACCACCCCTTTCCCCCGCTGAGGACAGCCCTGCAAAGAGCTCCACTTCTCTCCAGGCCTGCCCGCCCCGCCCTGGGAGGACCTTGAGGGCTGGCGACCTATGGCTCACGTGCCCACAGAGAGGTCCCTGCGTGCCAGGTGTAGTACTATGGGTAGTACTCGCCACCCTAGTCTTGGTCGACTGGAGTAAATTCCTCCCAGAGGACCTAAGTGTGCGGGGCGGATTGTATGGGAGAAGGCGATCCTGCAGGTAACCCGGACCCAAACCATGTAGTGCAGTGATGGTGAACCTATGGCACGCGTGCCATAGGGCTTTAAAGATGTAGGGCTTTAAAGGTGATAACCAACACTTTATACTTTGCCCGGAAACTGATTGGCAGCCAGTGTAATGCTTTTAAAGCTGGTGTAATATGGGCACCTCTAGATGTACCGGTGACCAATCTGGCTGTTATATTTTGCACCAATTGAAGTTTCTGAACTAGGTACAAAGGTAGCCCTATGTACAGCGCATTGCAGAAGTCAAGCCTCGAAGTTACCAGCGCGTGCACTACCGTCTTTAGGTCTTCCAACTCTAGGAAGGGGCGCAGCTGGCGTATCAGCCGAAGCTGATAGTAGGCACTCCTAGCCGTCGCATTTATCTGAGCTGTCATTTGAAGCGACGGGTCTAGAAGCACCCCCAGACTGCGAACACAGTCTTTCAGGGGGAGTGTAACCCAGCCAGAACTGGTTGACACACCTCCAAACCCAGGTTGTAGCCTTTGACAGCAAGCACCTCCGCTTTGTCTGGATTCAGTTTCAGTTTATTTTTCCTCATCCAGCCCATTACTGCCTCCAAGCATTCATTCAGAGGAGACACGCTATCCTTAGCTTACGCTGTTAATACCGAAGGCATAGAGAAATATATTTGCGTGTCATCAGCATACTGATTAAACCCCGCCCCATGCGGGGATAACTACAGTCATGCCTTGGATTGAGAGCATAATTCATTCTGGAAACGTGCTTGTAATCCAAAACACTCTTATATCAAAACGAAATTCTCCCCCAAAACATTTGTACATTGATTTTTAATTTAAGCCGTACTACAGTACTTGTATTGCAAGACGTCGCTTGTATATCAAGTTAAAAAAAAATTAAATAAATATTTAAAAATTTGCTTGTCTTGCAAAACGCTCTCAAACCAAGTTACTTGCAATCCAAGGTATTACTGTACTTATTCTTGTTGTTCCTCTCCTACCGGAGGTTGGACTTCATCATGTCTACACAGTCTTTAGATATGGCTGCTCTAAACATTGATATTGTAGTGTATTGTATATATTGCATTGTATTGTGTTGATATTGTATTGTATTGTATTATTGTTTGATAACAACTCACCAAAATTCACACATTTCATAAATGGGATTGAAAAAACCTCAGACTAAAAAAGAGAAATGAATGTAGGAGAACCCAAAACTGACAGATTTGTCCATCCAGACCCATGGTTTTAAGAGTCTGGGTTTGAATCCATGTATTCCATCATGTTTCTGGTAGTGAATTACTGCTGCCACCTCTTTTTTCTGACAGGCTCTTCATCTTTAATAGCTATATGGCAGGCAGGTATAACACGGTCCTCTCCATGCTGGGAATAGCTTACCTATTGACCAGTCCAGATGGGTGAGAATTTTGTTTCTGTTCATTGTTTGATTAGAATTGACCAAAATTCTCAAATTTCTTTATATGGGAATATTTCCTAGAGATTAAAAAAAAGTGAATACTGGAGAAAGTAAAACTGACAGGCTCATCCCTAGTTTAAATTGGTGAGTAATTGAAATGAACCAGAAGCTTTTCTCCCGAACCCCTTCACAGGGGTGTGTAGTCTTCAAGGGTTTCTTACTTACCACAGGATGCTAAAACCACATACCAGCAAAAGTTAAGCAATTTTAAGTTCCATTGATTTCATGGGAGACATCTGCCCTCATTGAAATCAATAGGCACTTTGAAATGCTTAGCTTTTGCTAAACCATATCCTAATTTGCAAGTTGTATGAGTTTGGCCTAATATAACTGTCAATATACTTTCTTTTACTAAATGAAAGGGAGAGGAGTGTGTACTTGAATCTTGGAACTTTTCAAAATAATTATTTCATGGCAAATGTTTAAAATCTGAATACATATCTTTAAGGAAACCATATTTGAGACTCTGGAGAAAAGAAAGAGCACTAGAGGCACCCCAAAAATGAGCTACTCTTTGGTGGATTATATTAGAGAGTAAAAGGTAAATTCTTTAAGACTCTCCATTGATCAATTAACCTCAATTTTCCTAGAAAAGGATGCATTATTTTACTGATCTTATACATTTCTCTAGAGACAGAAGAGGATTTATACAGCACAGAATTAACAACTTAACTTAAATCTCTTTCCAAAATATAAGATCCTGGGAAATCTGCCAAGTTTTGAAATATTCTGTGAAGGTAGTCATGTGAGTTAAATCTTGGAGTGAATAAACTGAGTAATGTAGCATGCTGAAAGCTGGCCAGTAATATTTAAAATATATTATGCCTGTCTTCTTCACTCTTTAAGATATATTTTATATTAAGTGGCTTGACAATCAGATGTGTTACTTCTTTAGAATTAAAGCCATATGAAACTATTTTCTTCTCTAAAACTTATGGGGACCATGGGGTGTTAAAATGTGGGAATGGCTACGAAGTCAAGAATCTTATCACAACAATTATTTGAGTCTTTTCATGTGTAACTAATAACTAATTCATGAATGCTTACTTTTCAGTTGGTGTCTCCTCATTTTATTTTGTTTTTATCACTCAGGGCCAGATCAAAAAAGACTGATTCAGACTTGCATGCATATCAGTTTATCATCACTTGATTACTTGATGACTCTCAGCTGACTGGGTGAAGTGTCTCGATTGAAAAGTAGCTGGTCTGAGTCAACAGTGACTATTCTGTGATGGTTCATTCACATGAACACATAATGTCATGACATTTTAATCATCAAATGAGGAACCTCACCTTCCTGCCCCTATGCATAACACAGAGGTCCTTGCCTCAAAGGAAAAGCAAGGCTACAATTGGAGATGTTACTGCGGATATTGGGGGGCTGGAATGAGGCCAAAACCGGCCCCGCTCGCAGCTCCCCGATATTCGCAGGCCTACCTTCCCGCCCGCTCTTTCTGCCGCACCGCACAGGCTCCCGCTGCATCATTTCTGGCTGGCCGGAAGTGACGCGACGGGACCCTGCACCAACATGGTGGAACCCTGCGCCGTGGTTTTGGCATAGAAACCAGGCCAACAGGGTTTGAGTTGAAATGGCTGCGATGGCCGTTTTAAGCCCTGTTGCCCTGGTTTCTATGCCAAAACCATGGCACGGGGTTCCGTCGCGTCGGGTCCCGTCACTTCCGGCCAGCCGGAAATGACGCGATGGGACCCTGCGCTGCTGGCGTGGCTGCCTGAGAGGAGTGGAGAGTGGCCAGAGAATCGCTCTGTGCTGCGGAGAATTCGGGCTTTGGGGGGGCTGCTCTCCGAGGAGAGGAGAGGCAAGACGAGCCTCCTCAGAGGTACAACCCCCATCTCTAGCTACAATGACTGGGTTCAGACAACACAATAGCCCATACTGAAGGGTTGAGAATGGATTGAGTGTGGGTTGTCGTTGAACTGTGGGTTGTTGAAATGTGGCTTATCGTGTTTGAAGATAATAAACTATGGTGAAAAACCAACAGTTCACAACCCAACAACAAACCATGGATTCTCTTCATGGAATGTTCATGGTTAACAAGCCATAGCTTGTTAGTGCAGCTGGGTTGTGAGAATATGATAATGTTAAACAGCAGCCCATGGTTCAACAACAACCCATACTCAACCCTTGAGTGTGGGTTATTTTGTTGTCTGAACGCAGCCATTGGTGCATGGAGATGATAACTTGGAATTTAGAAAAAATCATATTGGGAACTGAGCATTGTTTTGCTATCCAGATTTAGACATACTTAGAGTAGGTCCATTGGAATAAGTGGGACTTAAGTTAATCATGGTTTACATGTCCCATTGATTTCTGGGAGTACTCTAAGCATGACTAAGTCTGTATCCATTCCACCCCAATGAGTCTGTTTGTATGACAAGACAGCCCACCATGGGTTATTTAACCCACTGTGAGGCTGCAGCGAATGTGGTGCATGTGCAGCCACCATTTTGAATATGCAACCCCCACTTTGGGGTTGTATAATGCAAACCCTGCAAGCATGGGTTATGTGGGGGTTATGTGAGGGTTGCTTAACCCTTTCATAACCCATGCTCACTGGGTTTGCATGACACAGTAACCCCCAAGTGGGGGTTGCATAGGCAACCTGTTGCCTGTGGGGTGTTTTCCGGACCTGGTCACTGACTATTATTATTCAGGCTTAACACAAAGGATGGGAAGTGAAACTTCTGACTGTACAGTCACTGTGGGGAGGCTTAGGATGCAGAAGAATTCACTTCCTCTTCTGATCCAATCAAGATGAAAATTGCGTCACCTGATCACAGTCTTCCACACTATTGTGAGATGTAGTGTATTTCTATTTAAATTATAATAATTAGTTCTAAATTTGCACACGCGCATGTGCGCGCACACACACACACACACACACACACACACGGAAAATTTATGCAAATCAGTGTCCTGGTTTTGGAGATGTAGTTCCTCTTTTTTGGAAATGCATCATTTCATATGTGGCCACCCTAGCAGTTTTGCAGCTCTGCTGACTTCCTAAAATGGAGTTGGGGGCACTTTAAAAATGTAATTTAGCAATGTGTCAGGCAGGCCAGTATTAGTCAGATTCACCACACCAATATTTTAACATTATTTGCAGCTGTGTGTTCCTAAACTAGCCTATTAAATAACAACTGTATTCAGTATGGATTTTCAACAGTTGTAAGCCCACTATTGAACAAGCATATGGGGGCATCATTCTGTACCTTAAACACCCTTCAGTATTGTAATCCTGGGCTGGTAATTTATAGTAACAACCAACATGGGCTCACAACTCTGCCCTGCTTGTCTAAAATAACTGGAGATACACTTTAGGATCAGACTGGCCATTTCTTCTTAAACACACTTTAAATACTGCCCAAATGTGGAGGGGGATACTGAGCTAGTAGGGTGACCTTATTAAATTATTTGTTACTACCAAATAAAACATCATCAAGAAAAATAAATGGAAAATTATAGACAGTAATAAATTCTAATCAGGAACAAAACCCGAAACTCTAAAGGCTATTTCTAAATGCAAATTCTCCAACCAATGATTGCAATAGCCCTGAGAAAATGTAGATGGATTTCTGCTTTAATATTATTGCTACTCTTCATTAGTAAGGAAGATAAGAACTGATTCCCTGAGGGGCATATTTAGTGAAAAATTATTGTTGTCCCCCTGCCCTCATCCCCAAATGTGCTTTTCCCTATTCATGGTAATATATTACTTGAGACCAGGAAAGTATTTCTTGTACACAATATAATCAGTGCTCATTATCAGATCTTAGAAATGACAGTTGTAATAATATTACATTTTGCACAAATGTTACGTTCAGCATAATGTTTTTCACTTGTTGACTAAAGACATAGTTCGTATCTTCTGGATATCTTCTCATTGGCATAACCTAAATACTGCAATGGCAATATTCTTTGCCATTTTATGTGATGGGCAATACATTCTGTGGAAACCAAAAGTACACAATTTCTATTGGTTGCCAGGGAACTAAAATTTCCTTCTAAGGGGATTGTCATTGCAGCATAGTAACTCATCCTGAATGCACTTTATTGGTGAATCCTGCAACAAGCACAACAGCTTGTCATAGGAAATAGTGCAAACTTGAGCATATCTTGGAATCTTATAAATATTGGATTGGCCTCAGGGAGGGCCAGTGAGAATTGTCAAAGGCCTAGAACAGCATTCCCCAACCTGGTGCCTCCAGATATGTTGGACTACAACTCCTATCATCCCCAACTGGCATGGCCAGTGGCCATTTGGCTGAGGGTGCTGTGAGCTGTCGTCCAACACATCTGTAGGGCATCAGGTTAGGGAATGCTGGCCTAACACAATGCTCGGTTAGATAGATCTGATCAATTTATTAGTTGTTGACTTGATGTGTTACCTGTTACATCAGGAGTGTTGAACCTCAGGCCTGTGAGCCAAATCTGGCCCACCTGGGGTCCCAATCCAGCCCTCTGGGATTCCCCATCTGGACACATCACCTTCCCTGGCCCCACCCCCTTTTCTCCAACTGCTACTGAGTTTGGTGGTTTGCTGAATTTGCACAGGTTTTTTGTCCCATTCCAAAAGATTGAAATGCGTCTCCTTATGCATAGTTACCTGTAGTCAGAGCTTTAACCTACAATATGCTGATCTTTTTATTATTTTTTAGCTCCGCTCCTTTTGCCTTCAGCCCTGCCAACAACTGGAGTGCAGCCCCTGAAGGCTTCTCTGAAATTGAATTTGGCCCTTGGGGTGAAAGAGATTCATACCCCTATGTTGCATAATCTGCAAAGTGAAAGGCACCATAGCTCAATGACAGAGCAGATGCTTTGCATGCAAAAGGCCCCAGATTCAGTCCCTGGCATCTCCATGTAGAGCTGCAAAAATCTCCTGTCCAAAACTCAGAAAAGCTGCTGCCAGTGAGTATAGGGAATAAAGAGCTCGATGGACCAATAATCTGCTTCAGTATAAGGCAGGGCAGTTTACCCTGTTCCTAAGATCTCTCAACTTTGTATTCACTCAAATATTTAAAAATGCCAAACATGCTCTGATGTAGACTGTTATCTACTCTCCCCCCCATATCCTTTCTGATAGCAGGGGAGGGGGATATCTCCCAATTTTTCACACATCCCATTCAGACTCTGTACAATCCCTCGAGACCACCTCTCCACAATAATAGTAGTATTCATGAATTTTTACATGATTGTTTAGAATTTAAAATTATTCTCTATGCTGCTGATCTTTTTATTTTGAAACTCCAGTCATCGGTTCCTGCTTTGATGAAGGTGATTAAGAACTTTGGTGATTTGTCTGGCTATTTAATTAATTGGTCAAAGTCAGAACTGATGCCGATTGGAGATAATATATCTCAGAGTGGCAATTTTGATAGTGTCCAGATTTTATTACTTACTTCAGAATTCTTATCCCTAGAGACATATCCCAACTGATTAAACTTAATTTGAGTAAGTTGATTAATGAGATCTCACGGGATATAGACAGATGGGCATCTCTTAAGTTGAGTTTGTGGCATAAGGTTAATACACTTAAGATTAATATTATACCTAGAATTGTATATGTTTTACAGGGTATTCCTCTATTTATATCTGGCAATTATTTTCAAAAACGTAATGCCTTGTTTCCCAAATTTTTCTGGGGTTTCTTGCCTCTAGCGATATATTATCATCAAGCCTCGAGTGGCGTAGCGGACCGAAATCGGCCCGCTCATGCCCGCACGAGGCTCGGTCGAGCCTACCTTGCTTCGGCGGCAGCTCGCCGCGGAGAGACGAGCCGCCAACGGAGCAAGGTAGGCTCGACCGAGCCTCGTGCGGACGTGAGCGGGATGATTTCGATCCGCTATGCCACTCGAGGCTCGATGATACATCGCTACTTGCAACTAAAGAAGGTGGATTTGGTTTTCCAAATCTTGCCTTATATCACAGGGCTTATTTGTTGACTAGTTCTAATTTTTGGCTTTTCCACTTAGATTAGATTATCCACCCTGGTCAGTTTTGGAATCCTTATGTCTGGATCCTCTCTCCAAATGGATGGCATTAGGGTCTCGCTGCACTAAAACAGATAGGGTGCCTCCTACAATAAGGGTTTGTCTATGTCAGCTAACAGTTGGAGTTGTAATACTGTGAATGCTTCGTTTACCCATATGTTTTGGCAATGCCCAGTGGTTGCTTCTTTTTGGGTAGAGGTCATAGTATGGATAAATCTAGTATTAGAATGTTCTTTAATATTTACCGATACACATGTTCTTTTAAATTATGTACCTGCTGTATGGAATATATCACAAGGACAATGCATGTGGATTTTCCACGCCCTCTTGACAGCGAAAAGACTGATATTACAACAATAGAAATGCTCACCTCCTATAAAACAATGAATTGAGGACCTAATAATGCTTTCATTATTTGAGCGGGTGGTATTTAGATGCCACCGAGCAGATGGATAAATACATGGATATTTGGTCTGCTTTTTCTGAAATTTATGCATAACTATTTTTATGGATAATAATTGTATTATTACATACATTTTGATACTTCTGGATATATATTTCATACATACAGTATTTACTGTAAGTGATCCATTTAAAATACTGTAAGAAAATTATATTTTTTGCTGTTGTTCTCTCCCCCCCTCCTATTTTATGGTTTTTGTTTTGTTCTGGTGTAATTCACATTAAAAAAAAACTAATAATTTTTTTTAAAAAAAACCCACATCCCATTCAGACTCTGTACAATCCCTCGAGACCACAATTTCACCCCCACTTTTCCTGGGCTCCTATAATCTCCTGTTCTTCTTTCTCTTTTCTGCATATATAGGGTTTCAAGAGCTACTTCAGTCCATTTTGACTGGAGAAATTCCCCCTTATTTGGTGATACTATTGGGTATCATTCACATATATCGATAGCAGCTGTATTCTGCTGCAGAAGAGAGAGTGGGACTATTCGAAGTATGACTGATCCTACATAGACCCATTTCCAAGAATTATCATGTTTTGAACTGCCAACAGCTGATAATAATTCTAATATTGAAAAATTAATCTTATAATACTTCTTAAAGTTATAACAATAATTGTAGTTCTTTAGACAGGCCTGTGGCTTACGCTGGCTCAGCTTGTCTGAGTGTGGAAAGCTAATCTTATACATTTCTCTAGAGACAGAAGAGGATTTATACAGCACAGAATTAACAACTTAATTCAAGTAATAACCAAGGGTCAGGCTTGGTTATTACTTGGATGGGAGACCCCTCCTCTAGTTTCCTGCATTGAGCAGGCGGTTGGACTCGATAGCCTTGTAGGCTCCTTCCAACTCTATGATCTATGAAATCTATGAAACCTGAGAAACTGTTGTTCTTGTTTTTGTAACTTTCTCTAACATTTTGCCTCAGCAAGATGAAGCTTCTCCCATCCTGACTCCATCACACCTGTGTTAAAAGAACTGCACTGGCTGCCTATTATGTACTGAACCATATTCAAGGTTCTGTTGTTGATATGCAAATGCAATGCTCTAAATAACTCAGGACAAGGATACCTGGTGGACTGTCTTATCCTATATACGTCCAGCTGACATCAAGGATCTTCAGAGAAGGCCTTGATGACTGTTCTGTAACCAACAGAATGTTGCCATGTAACATCTTTTCAATAGTAGTGCCTACCCTCTGGAACACCCTCCATCATATGATTTGGGAGGCAGAAAATATGGTGAGTTTTAAATGCTTCCTGAAAACGTACTTGTTCACACAAGCTTTCCTTGTTTTATAATTGATAATCATGACAGTGCTCTATTTTACAGCTTTTAAAAAAATCTTACTTTTGTTGTGTGTTGAAATTGTTTAGTGTTTAAATTGTAATATATATGTATTTTTAACAGTGATTTTTAACAATTTTGTATGTAAACTGCCGAGAGATTTTATATTAAGCAGCATACTACTACTACTAATAAACAGTGATATAAATTACCATTAATGATACTAGCAACTGTTTCCTGTCCTTTGACAGTAGATCTTGAATTTTTCCTTCAAACATTGGTGAATGTTTAACATCCAATGGAAAATTCAAGGCCAATGCACACAAACAAATGCTCCCATAGATGCTGCTGTACATTTCTTCCCATGACAACTAGCTCCATGTAGCGAGGAGTTCATCTTCAGCAAAGGAGAAGCCTTCTGTTTCTGCTCCACCCCAAACCCATTTTTCAGGGAACAGGAGGCTGGCTGCAGATAAATAGTACACTGAATGGTAGCCACTGTGGGGAATATTTGAGTATGTTTTGGCTCTATATATGTACCACCATTTAAACAGATGAGATAAGACAATATCATAATGCAATGGTATTTAAAGAGGCTTATTATGAGAAAACAAATATTTGTAATGTTCTCTAAAATTACACTCATAGCTATACTGCGAAGCATTTTTATTGCCTATAAAAATTACTGATTGAATTAGAGCCTTGGTGTATATTGATTTAGATGCCATGTTTGCACATTATAATCTGGCATCAAAATTTCAATAAATGAAAAAGTGAGGTAAGAATCAAGGAGAGGGAAAATAGACAGGTAGCTTCTCATTTAATGTAGCCAGTGATCACACCTAAGTGTTTATGAACATAAACTATAATCACAGTCATGTAAAGACTTGTAAATATGTTTTGATTTGCTACTTTCCATAGATCAGCTGACAACACTTGTGAATTATTCAAATTGTAAAGGTTAAGCCCAGAAAGGTATTTGCCCTTCAGGTAATAAATTGCATAAGTAACAGTGGGGATGATATGCATCAGTTTTTCCCACCTCTTCCTGACCTATACTTTTAGTGGAGCTGCAGACTGAAAGTATAGTTTCTCTAACTGACCAAGTTACCATCACAGATGCAGTCCTATGTGCTGCTATGCTGGTGATACAATGGATGGGTATGCATGTCATGACAACCCACCCTGGCAATAAGCCACAATGGGTTGCTTGTTCTGCGAACAACCCACGGTGCACCCGGCAGACAACTGGGCTCACTAGGGGTTCTCCACTCCCTCCGCTTCCTTCCCCCTCAGTCCTCCAGGCAGTATCCCAGGGGACACCATGGCAGGACTGGGTTGTTTCTCCCCATCACAATGGAGAGGAATTTTCAGCTCCCTGCAGCTTTCTTGCACTTTTTTTTAGAGATTGCAAAAGGTGGCTTGATCCCCATTTTGACAGCCACTGACAGCCCCTTCAACGTGCCCAAGCAGCACCTTGGAGGGGCTATCAGTAGCTGGCAGAAGCAGAACCTTTTATTTATTTACTTTGCACACACAAAAATTGCACAAAAAGGTTTGTATTTTCGTTAAATATTTTTTAGCTACACTTGCACAACTGCCGAGGTTCGCAGTTGTGCAAATGTGGGGATTTGAAGCCTCAGCTGAGGCAATGTCCTTGGGCATACCTGCTGCCAAGGTGAAGCAGGTACCAACCATGGACATTGTCCCAAAGAAGCTTCAAATAGTTTTTTCTCCGCCTTTGGTTTATCTTGACAGCTGTCAAAAGGTGAGCTGTCAAGAAAAGCTAAAGGTGCAAGTGATTTGCTCGCAGAAAGGGAGTGGTGTGATTTTCACCTCTTTGCAGAAAGATCCTCCACTTTTTTCCCCCACCTGGACAGTCCTTAGGATAAGGTACATTTTGCACTTTCTCCCAAGACTGTAGGTGCTCAGGAAAGTGCAAAAGTGCTCCCCACTTTTCCTTGCACAAAATAATAATACAAAAAGGTTCTGCCAGCCACTACCAGCCCCTCAAACGTGCTGCCAAGGCTGTCAGATCAGGGATTGCGAAAGCCAGCTGTGAAGCTGGCTTTTGCGATCTCTGGAAAAAAAAGTTGAAAGTGCAAAAAAGCCACAGGAAGGACAGCAAGCCAGTGCCAGCCTCCCCCAAGTGCTGCTTGGGCACTTGTGGGGAGGCTGGCACTGGTGGTGACCAGGGCGAGCTCGGAAAGAGTGGCAAGGGTTTTTTGGCCCCCTTCCAAGCAAGTCGCTAGCTGTTGGACTTTACTCACAGTGGGATCGATTGTCTCAGTTCAGATGACACGACAGCCCTCCATGGGTAAAACAGTCCCTAGAACAGCCCATGGGTTCTCAGGGTGTCTTGTTTTTAAAATAAAAAACAAGTCAGTTTGGGAAAACCGGACTGGGTTCAGAAGTCATGACAACCAACCATGGTTCACTGCCCATGATGGGTTGTCATGTTGTTTGAACCGAGTCAGTGACTTACTGGATTAAGTGTAAAGACTGTACCACTGGAGTGAAAATGCAGCATGTCATTAGGGCCCTGCCATAACTTTGGCCAAGATGGCTGGTGTGGACTTTGCTCCCAGTTCCTGCCTGCGAGACACCGTTATAGCAAAGCCCTTCTTCTTCTACAACTTTCTAAGGCCAATGGAAAGTTTCAGCATAATTTTATTGCTGTTTAAAAATCTTTTTATGGTATTATTGTTTTCATTTGATTTGTTGTATACTGCCTTGGTGACTTCTGTGGAAAAGCAGTATAAAAATATTTAAGATTAATTGTAAATAAATATGTCCAGTGTTAATTGCATGCTACCCATTCCTAAAAGGAAGTGGGGGGGGGGGAATGAATTTTTGTAAAACAGAAAAAAGGCCAACTGCCCAAACATATGAAGTTGATAAAGTGACAAATGTTCAAGTCACTATTTTACTGGCATAGCTTATGCCAATCCACAAGACTGAGGTGTTGAAAGAGGAACTGGTGGGAATTTTGAAGGAGTTAAACATAGGAAGAGAAACATAAAACATGACTATATCATAGTGATTAGAAGAACATGGATTTTACTTGGTTCTGACTGTTTACTCTTCCACAGTAGATTAATACCTTCTTAACTAGCAACTTACCTCCTAAGACTACAGTTCTGTGCACACCTACTTGAGAGTAAGTCTCATTGAATATACTGAGAGTTACATCTGAGTAAAGATGCATGGGGCTACTCATTGTTACAATGAATGGTGGTGCTTCAATCCATTATTGAACATCTGTCAAACTTGCTCAGACAGTTGAGAAACAAGTTTTCATCAAAGTGATGGAAGAGCAAGCATACATTACCCCTGGGTATCTATATCTTTCCCTACTCTTTTTCCTTCACAGCTAGTCAGTCTCATTTCTGTAAATGAAGTAGAGGGTGTGCCTTTGGGATTGATTAACCTTTGTAAAAGTCAGTCTTCATCTTTGAGCTTTGAGGGGAAAAGGCTGCTTGCTTGATACTTGGCTGAAAGGTTGAGGCGAGCAACAGACTGCAAGACATTCTGTAATTAGCATTCTACTTTCCTCTCCAAGCCATAGCATTACTTTTAAGTCCCTTTCCATTCTTGAGATCATTGATATTATATGAATAGCTGTTGAAGCAAGATGAAATTCAATTAAAGATGGACTTTGGACATGATCCTGGGCTTAGTCCTAAGCAGAGTCCAAGACCTGGTGTGAGAGTTAACTGTTGTTGAACCAATTTGAAAGAGCGACCACAATGCTAGCAAATCCAACAGCTATGTAAATAAAAAATTGCCAAGGAAGTCCAACACACTACATTTAACTTCAAAAGAGGAAATGTCTCTAAAATGAGGGGACTTGTAAAAAGGAATTTTAAAGGAAAAATCAAGAGATAACGGGGGGGGGGGGTTTATTAAAAACTACTGTGATAAGTTACTCAGTCACAGATAGTATAGCCTCTTTCACTTATTTGAGCAAGCTAAATGTTTTTCCAGCTTTGCCTTAAACAAAAGATAGCTGACTCCTCATGGAGGCTGATGCTTTTCTATCTCAGTCCTACCTCAATCGGTCTTACAAGAATAAAACTTTCCTGTCTGCCATATGGCTTCACACGTAGGCCTCCCCCCCCCCATTTCCTTCTAGCCTTGGTCAGTTTTATATTTTCCCTCTGTGTGGCTTGAGCTTGTTAGCTGCACATGACAGCCAGCTCCCAATGCCTCCATTACTTTCAGGTGGAGTAGTGAGGCTAGCCCAATTTTCCCCAGGTACGTCTTCTAACAACTACAAAGCAGTTCAGCAAGAACTGTTGATCAGGAAAGGTACCACCAAGTCCAAGAAAATGCTAGCATAGTTAATGAGCAGAGTCAAGAAAACGATGAGAGGCAAGAAGGCTTCCTTCAAAAATGGAAGGCTTGCCCAAACGAGGAGAACAAAAAGGAACACAAACTTTGGCAAAAGAAATAGAAGTAGTCAATAAGGAAACAGAAAATTAATTTTTATGACTAAAAACATGAAGACCAACAATAAAACGATTCCTTAAATATGTCAGAAGCAGGAAATTGGCTAGGGAGCTGGTTGGACTATTGCGGACCATAGCGAACTTAGCATCATGGGATCAGAGGAGAGGTCCTCTTATGGATTGGTAACAGATTAAAGAACATAAAGTAGAGAGTAGGAATAAATTGTCAGTTCTCACAATGAAGGAAATTAACAGTGAGGACCCCCAAAGATCTGTCTTGGAACTGGTACTTTTTAACTTTTTTCAAAATGATGTATTAGCGGTGAGCAGTGAGGTGACCAAGTTTTCAGAAGACACCAAATCATTTAGGGTAATAAAAACAAAAATGGATTGTGAGGAGCTCCAAAAGAATCTCTTTAAACTGGGTGAATGGGCAACAAAATGGGAAATGTGGTTCAATATAAGAAAATGCAAAGTGATGTGCATTGGGGCAAAGAATCTTAACTTTGCATGGACACTGATGGGGTCTGAGTGAGTGCGAGGCTAAAATTCTTCCTCTACCACAAATGGGGGGAGGGCATTTTCAGGGATTTTCATGAAGGATGCCAAATTCTTGTACCTTTTGGTGGTGTCTGGGAGCTTACAATTAAGATGAGGTGGCATATGGTTTTGAAGTTCTTTTAATAAACAAAAACAAAGCTTTGCTGCTGTTCTGAGTAGCTGCAATGAGCAGCCCACCAGTGTCCTTCACTCCTACAGAATGCCCTAAAGGGGATGAACTGTGTAATGACCCTTAAAAACTGGCTTGCCTCTTCAGCTGCATAAGCTGCTACCATGGAAACTGTGGAGAACCCCACCCCACCCCACCCCCGCTGCCTGCTGTGTGCATATACATTCTCTTTCATGCTTGCATATTCCTTTCTTGTACTGGAGCTAGAAAGGACAAATGCCATGGTTGAGTTTTAATTCAGAAGCCTTTCAGGTGTTAGTTATAAGATAAAAATAATAATAATAGTAGCCTTTAAAAAAGAAAAGAAAAACGCATGATGGTCATCAACAACAACATTTAAGAGCCACTGGGCTATGGGGAGAGCTTGCAATTAGGAATTTGGAAAATAGAATAAACAGACATTTTCCCCTTAGCAAAACCCTCTGCTCTTCTTTTACTTATAAAGAATATTCAAGCAAGTTACTTGTGCTTTCCCCTCTTTTCTTCTTGGCATATAGAGCATCAGAGTGAAGTAGGAACAGTGCCACTATCATAACAACTCCCCATATTTATGTCAGAAGATAAAGCTCATCTTAATAGGATGTCGCTTTGCATAGTACGATGCAAAGTTATTTGAAAATTAACATGTGGAAAATATTCCCCAGAAATTAAATCAAAGCTACTGAGAAAGATCAGAGCAATAATTTATATATACAAGAACATTATTTGACCAGGATATGCACAGGAGGATAGCTTTGTTTCAGATCCATCTATATGAAAAGATTTGTGTAGAAGTCAAAGAAATGTTTTGTCTTGTAACTATCAAAATAAGACTTGTTTTAAGTTGTTGGTTGTGACTTGAACCAAGATTTTATTTTCTGCAAAACAAAAGTGCTGCATTGTATTCCTCCTTTCTTTCTAATCCACTGCTTATAAGAAAATTACTTCTGAAGCAGCTAATCCTCAATCTAAAGAACTATGAGATCTATGATGCATTACTCTTGTCATTAATAATATGGTAATCATAGTGATTTTAAGACTGGTTCTATTAAATTTCCATTAAATTATATGACAATATAGTAGCTGCAATCTGCATTTTAGCCAGGAGTCAAAGAGCTACTTTAGGATACACCCAAAGGCTTGGACATCATAGAATCATAGAATCATAGAATCATAGAAAAGTAGAGTTGGAAGGGGCCTACAAGGCCATCGAGTCCAACCCCCTGCTCAATGCAGGAATCCAGGTCAAAGCATCTCTGACAGATGTCTGTCCAGCCGCACCTTGAATGCCTCCAGACTGGGAGAGCCCACCACCTCCCTAGGTAGTTGATTCCATTGTCTTATTGCTCTGACAGTCAGGAAATTTTTCCTGATGTTTAGGTGGAATCTAGGTTCCTGTAACTTGAGCCCATTATTCCGTGTCCTGCAAACTGGGATGAACGAGAAGAGATCTTTGCCCTCCTCTGTGTGACATCCCTTCAAATACTGGAAGAGTGCGATCATATCTCCCCTCAGTCTCCTCTTCTGAAGGCTAAACATGCCCAGTTCTTTCAGTCTCTCCTCATAGGGCCTTGTTTCCAGTCCCTTTATCATCCTTGTTGCCCTCCTCTGAACCCTCTCCAGTTTGTCTATGTCCTTGTTAAAGTGAGGTGCCCAGAACTGGACGCAGTACTCAAGATGAGGCCTAACCAGTGCCGAGTAAAGGGGAATTATCACTTCCCGCGATTTGGAAGCTATACTTCTATTAATACAGCCCAAAATTGCATTTGCCTTCTTTGCAGCCACGTCGCATTGCTGGCTCATATTCAGTTTGTGATCTACCACAATTCCAAGATCCTTCTCACTTGTAGTATTGTTGAGCCAAGTGTCCCCCATTCTGTAACTCTGCATTTGGTTTCCTCTCCCTAGGTGCAGCACTTGGCATTTATCCCTGTTAAATTTCATTCTGTTGTTTTCGGCCCAGCGCTCCAGCCTATCGAGGTCACTTTGAATTTTGTTTCTGTCTTCCAGAGTATTAGCTGTTCCACCCAACTTTGTGTCATCTGCAAATTTGATAAGCATTCCCTGTACCTCCTCATCCAAGTCATTAATAAAAATGTTGAAGAGCACCGGGCCCAGGACCGAGCCCTGTGGTACCCCGCTCGTTACCTCTCCCCAGTTTGAGAAGGAACCATTGATAAGCACTCTTTGAGTCCGATTCTGTAGCCAATTGTGGATCCACCTGATAGTTGATCCATCTAGCCCACTCTTAGCTAGCTTACTAATCAGGATATCATGAGGCACTTTGTCGAAAGCTTTGCTGAAGTCCAGGTATATAATGTCCACAGCATTCCCACAGTCCACAAGGGAGGTTACCCGATCAAAAAATGAGATCAGATTAGTCTGACAGGATTTGTTCTTGACAAATCCATGCTGGCTTCTAGTAATCACTGCATTGTTTTCAAGGTGCTTGCAGACTGACTTCTTTATAATCTGCTCAAAAATCTTCCCGGGGATTGATGTCAGACTGACTGGCCTATAGTTCCCAGGTTCCTCCTTCTTGCCCTTTTTGAAGATGGGAACAACATTTGCCCTCCTCCAGTCGTCTGGCACTTCACCTGTCCTCCATGATTTCTCAAAGATAATAGACAGTGGTTCTGAGAGTTCTTCTGCCAGTTCCTTTATTACTCTAGGATGCAGCTCATCAGGCCCTGGAGATTTAAACTCGTTCAGAGTAATCAGGTGCTCCTTGACCATTTGCCTATCAATCTCAAGCTGCAATTCTGCCCCTTCAGTCTGCATTTCAGGTTTGCCAGGGGGGTCATAGACCCTCTTTTGGGAGAAGACCGAGCCGAAGTAGGAATTGAACACTTCTGCCTTTTCTTTGTCTTCTGTTATCAATTTGCCATCCTCATTGCGTAGTTGAACCACCAGTTCTTTCTTCTGTCTTTTACTGTGCATGTATCTGAAGAAAGCTTTTTTGTTGCTTTTAGCATTCCTCGCTAACCTTAGCTCATTCTCAGCTTTAGCCTTCCTGACACTATTCCTGCAGTTCTGTGCTACCTGCCTGTACTCTTCCCCTGTAGCCTGTCCTTCCTTCCACTTCCTATACGTGTCCTTTTTTGTTTTCAGGTCATCTTTGAGTTTATTGTGAAGCCACATTGGCTTCTTCTGTTGCCCTCTGCCTTTTTTCCTTGTGGGAATTGTTTGCAATTGTGCCTTTAAAATTTCCTTTTTTAAAAACTCCCACCCCTCCTGGGCTCCCTTTCTCGTGAGAGTCATTTGCCATGGGATCTTACTAATCATTGTTCTGAGTTTGTTAAAATTGGCTTTCCTAAAATCCAGGGTACGTGTTTGGCTACACTCAGCTTTTGCTTCTGTTAGAATCAAGAACTCAAGTATAACATGGTCACTTTCCCCCAGAGTTCCCGAAACTGCCACTTTATCCACTAACTCGTCTCTGTTGGTTAGAATCAGGTCAAGGATAGCTGATCCTCTAGTTCCTTCCTCCACTTTCTGTAGGAGGAAGTTATCAGCAGCACAGCTCAGGAATTTCTTGGAGGGGCCATGTTTGGCTGAATAAGTCTCCCAACAGATATCAGGGAAATTGAAGTCTCCCATTACTACCACATCGTGCCTCCTTGAAACACTGGCAATTTGTTTTTCAAAAGTTCCATCCTCGTCTTCTCCTTGATTGGGTGGTCGGTAGTAGACTCCAACCGCCATGTTCGCTTTATTCTTTGCCCCCTTTATTTTAACCCAGATGCTCTCAATGGGGCTGCCAAGCTCCTCTTCCTGTATCTCTGTGCAGAGATACGTATTTTTAACATACAGTGCAACTCCACCTCCCTTTCTGTTGCTTCTGTTCCTTTTGAACAAGTTATACCCTTCAATTGCCGTATTCCAGTCATGGGAGTCATCCCACCAGGTTTCAGTTATCCCTATCAAGTCGTACTTGCCCTCATGTATCAAGAGTTCAAGTTCGTCTTGTTTGTTGCCCATACTCTGGGCATTAGTATAGAGACATTGAAGACTATGTGCTTTACAGTCCGACTTTCCCCCTACATTTTGTGGTAGACTATCAATGGGCACCGCTGGAGCTGTTCTCTCCATTGTGGCAAAGAGGCCTTCTTCCATTGGTACCCCCGAGTTTATGTCTCCCTCCCCTGTTGGATTCAGTTTAAAGCCCTCCTGATTAAGTTCCTCATGCTGTGTCCAAACACATTCTTCCCAGTCCTTGTGAGGTGCAACCCATCCTTTGCCAGCAGTCCATCTTCCAGGAAGTGTAGCCCGTGGTCCCAGAATCCAAATCCCTCACGTCGGCTCCACCTTCGTAGCCAGTCATTCACTCGGAGTATTTTTCTTTCCCTTTCTATGCCTCTTCCAAGTACTGGAAGGATGGATGAGAAAACTATCTGGGCCCCGAAGTTCTTGAGTTCCCTTCCCAGCTCTTCAAAGTCTGCCGTGATTTCTTTGTAACTCCGCTTGGCAGTATCATTTGTACCCACGTGGAAGAGAAGAAAGGGGTATGTGTCGGTGGGCTGCATGAGCCTCGGCAGCTGCTCTGTCACATCCTTAATCCGTGCCCCAGGGAGACAGCACACCTGGCGAGTCCATGGGTCTTCGCGACATACTTTGGCTTCGATCCCCCGCAGGAGGGAGTCTCCCACTACGAGTACTCTTCTCTTCCTCTTGCTGTAGGCCTTGGTTTGATTGCCTCCACTTGACTGACCCTCAGCCTCTTGCTCGCTGTCACGTTGGGTGCCCGGTAATCCGTCCTCTGCAGGCTGTCCTCTGCTCTCGTCCTCAAGTACATGGAAGCGGTTCCATAGCTCCACTGCTTCCACAGGCGCAGAGTGTCTTGTAGTATTTCTGCTCCTAACAGTCACCCTTTTCCAGGGAGTTCCCCCTGCGTTATTTTCCCTTGCCTCTGCAGTCTCCGACTCCGCCTCATCCTGCCGTTGCCCTTCTGGCTCCTGTACTGTGCTTTGGTGCTGTAGATCCACCGTTCTGTCTAAGAACTCCTCGCTTTCTCTTATGCTCCTGAGGGTTGACACTTGCTGCTCCAGTCCTCTGACCTTTTCTTCCAACAGCGTGACCAGCTTGCACTTGTTGCACGTGTAGGCCCTGTTGATCTCCGGCAGGAAAACAAACATTGCACACCCCTTGCAGGTCACCACCACTGCTGAGTCCTTTCCTTCCATAGTGCTCTGTTTCTGTCTTCCTAGAATATATATATATATATATATATATATATATATATGGGTTTTTTTTTGGTTTTTTTTTTTTTATTTTATTTTATTTTATTTTTTTAGGGACCTCCCCCTTGACCTCCCCCCGCCGAACTCCGCTGCCAAACTCCTGTTTGCTCTCCCTGTGCGCTCGCTCTGTTCGCTCGCTCTCTGGGAGCCTGCTTGCCTTTTCACAGTCCCAAAAACAGTCCCAAAAACAGCTGGAGCCTCTCTCCTGTTGTGCTCCTGCTCAGCTGGGAGTCAGGAACAGAATGAGCTCCCAGGCCACGCCCTGCAATCAGCCCCACTTCCTGCAATCAATCAGCTGCAATCAGCCCCAGGTAGTTGCAGTCAGCAGGAGCTTCTGCTCAACAGAATGAGCTCTCAGGCCACGCCTTTCCCTTGCAGCACTTGTTGTTGTACTACTCCGCTGCCAAACTCCTGTTTGCTCTCCCTGTTCGCTCGCTCTGTTCGCTCGCTCTCTGGGAGCCTGCTTGCCTTTTCACAGTCCCAAAAACAGTCCCAAAAACAGCTGGAGCCTCTCTCCTGTTGTGCTCCTGCTCAGCTGGGAGTCAGGAACAGAATGAGCTCCCAGGCCACGCCCTGCAATCAGCCCCACTTCCTGCAATCAATCAGCTGCAATCAGCCCCAGGTAGTTGCAGTCAGCAGGAGCTTCTGCTCAACAGAATGAGCTCTCAGGCCACGCCTTTCCCTTGCAGCACTTGTTGTTGTACTACTCCGCTGCCAAACTCCTGTTTGCTCTCCCTGTTCGCTCGCTCTGTTCGCTCGCTCTCTGGGAGCCTGCTTGCCTTTCACAGTCCCAAAAACAGTCCCAAAAACAGCTGGAGCCTCTCTCCTGTTGTGCTCCTGCTCAGCTGGGAGTCAGGAACAGAATGAGCTCCCAGGCCACGCCCTGCAATCAGCCCCACTTCCTGCAATCAATCAGCTGCAATCAGCCCCAGGTAGTTGCAGTCAGCAGGAGCTTCTGCTCAACAGAATGAGCTCTCAGGCCACGCCTTTCCCTTGCAGCACTTGTTGTTGTACTACTCCGCTGCCAAACTCCTGTTTGCTCTCCCTGTTCGCTCGCTCTGTTCGCTCGCTCTCTGGGAGCCTGCTTGCCTTTTCACAGTCCCAAAAACAGTCCCAAAAACAGCTGGAGCCTCTCTCCTGTTGTGCTCCTGCTCAGCTGGGAGTCAGGAACAGAATGAGCTCCCAGGCCACGCCCTGCAATCAGCCCCACTTCCTGCAATCAATCAGCTGCAATCAGCCCCAGGTAGTTGCAGTCAGCAGGAGCTTCTGCTCAACAGAATGAGCTCTCAGGCCACGCCTTTCCCTTGCAGCACTTGTTGTTGTACTACTCCGCTGCCAAACTCCTGTTTGCTCTCCCTGTTCGCTCGCTCTGTTCGCTCGCTCTCTGGGAGCCTGCTTGCCTTTTCACAGTCCCAAAAACAGTCCCAAAAACAGCTGGAGCCTCTCTCCTGTTGTGCTCCTGCTTCCTAGGACATACTTCCTAGGACATGGCTAGGGAATGTGTGGCCCTCCAGATGATGTTGGACTACAGCTTCCATCAGCCTTAGCCAGCATAGCCAATGATGAGGGATGATGGGTGTTGCAGTCCGACAACATCTGTAGGCCCACAGGCTCCCCACCCCTGCCTTTGTCATTTTTGACTGTTTTCCCCCTGAATGGCAAACTTCTATGTCATATCACAATGTTTCTGAAATATGTCCTGTTTTATAAAACAGTTTGCTATGCAATCTGAACCTCTCTGTGCAATTAAAGGGGCAATGGGGCCAGGCTGCTGACCCCATTCTCAATGGTACATGGTACCCTACTCCTGATGTCGACACTTAATGTGTGGATGTCATAGCGGGGCCCAGGGGAAGCTGCGTGTTTGTAGGGACAGCATGAAGGGGACCATGCTTGGTGTGTGTGTTGGTGTTTGAGAAACACAAGGCCAAAGTCTCATTAGGTGCATAAACCTAGTTGTAGAAGTCCTTGGATGCCAGATTAGCATTCATTTAGTATATGTCTATCATGCTTTTACATGGTGCTTCGAGTGGTCTTCCATCTCTAGATTACTGATGAGGTCCAAATCAGCCCAGCTCAGTAATGCTGTGGCATCTGAAGCTCACAGATAATTCATGGGGTCTCATTAAGAGTAGGAAACATTAGGTAAGATGCAGATCACATAGTTTCAAAAAGTGTTACTAGCAGGCCTACTGCCTGAACCCTACCCCCCTGAAATCAGAACTATGGCACTGGGGAAAGAGAGGCTTTAATACTTTTCTGTGCCATTTTCTTGAATAAAATTGCATGGAAAGCTGCTATTTGTCATGCAGGAAAAATGCTCTCTCATCCTTTTGGCTTATTGAAAACAAGTTGCTTTGCTCACATATTGCCATGTACAGAAAATGTGGAGCTTTAGCACTGTCAGGTGCTTGGACTGTGCTCTTAATCTGAAAATCATCGTTACAATTTCATTATTTGATCATTAACTAACATCTCAGTCCTAAGAATGGAGTAAGTAAACAGTTTGGACAGTGCACACTACGAACCACTTCACCAGACATAACCCTTATGGAAGCCATCATGTTTTGATGGTATTATAGGCATACACAGCAGCACAAACATTCTAGTGTGGAATCTGGATACACTTCATTTTGTAAGTTACTGCCTTTCAAAGGGTTTTTGTTTGTTTTTGCATATATAAGCCCTGTTCAATTGTGCCCCTTCACAGTGGCCCCTCCCTTGTGTTCCTGGTGGCCTCTTCCTGCAGACCTGCATGCACTGGAGCTGAACATCTACGGCAGGGACTCTGCACAGATTAGAACCCTGGTCATACAGGGTTCTAAAGCATACAGAGAGCTTACATGAATATAGCAGCTTCCCCTCTACAGAAAACCGCCCCCAGTGTATGGAGGGCTGGAGGGACAGACTGCTGATAACAGATTGGAAGGAGTGCACCCAACTCATCTCTGCTCTCCCCCTTGCACAATGTGGAAAGTTTGAAGGAGTATCAATGAACAGGTCTATGTAGGGGTGGGCCATTTGTGGCCCTCCAGAAGTTATAGCCGAAAACACCCATCATGCCTCACCATTGGCTATGCTGGCTAGGTCTGATGGGGGTTGTAGGCCAAAATATCTGGAAGGCCACATGTTGAGTCCTGGGCTACAGACAAGCTGATTTGTAAAAATTTCTTTGTGGTTCAGAACGTGGTGGGACACGCTTCCTTTTCCTTTTAAAAATGTTGTTTTAAATGTTTACAATGCACCTGTTTCAGTAATTTCAATGTATACAGCTAGGATCTTTGATGGCTATAGAAACTTTAAACCATGGTCCATGAATGTAAACTGTGTTTCATAGTGGGCACTCAGAGATTCTCACCTCTGCTTCCTTTACTCAGCAAGGTGGTTATAAAAATGCCATTTATTTTATAAGGTTGCTGTCCCATGCAGAATTTGTTGCTTAAATGTCAGTGACGTCACTGGGACTGGAGCAGCCAAACTGTCTGCACTTATGTAAGGGGTCATATCTGTGGCTTTAAAAAAAAAGATAATCACTCGAAATTGCTCATAACATAGATATCAATTAAGCTGCACTTAATATTCTGTTAAAATCTCTTGCTATTTTGTCAGGTGGAATGGACTGGAAATCTTTGACTCAGTAGTATGAAGATCTTTATTTTTAAGAAAATGAACATTAAAAGGGCAATCCTATACATGTCTTCTCCGAATATGTCTCACTGTGTTCATTGGGACTTACTCCCAGGTAAGTGTTTATAGAACTGAATTCTAAATCACTTGCATAGTCCAGTAAAAAACACCAAACTATATGTACTTCTCAGGAGTAGAGATAAAAAGGTCATTTCATAGTCCTTGTTATTTGTAGAATAGGTTGAAATAAATGGGAAAGACAGCAGTCAATAGCTGGGATCCAAAGAGTTATATTTTAGGTGAGCCAGTGGCTTAGGCAAAACCAGGGAGATTTTTGATTTTCCCTTCCCTTTGAATAGCTGACTCTCCACCCCATACCATACCACAAAAAAGTGCCTTGCCAGACAGCACAAAAAAGAGGCTGCTGAGAAACACAAGCTCAAAGCTCCCTTGAGCATCCAAAACTAGTTGTGAGATTCTTAGGATTTGCACAGCCTTGAAGCTGGCCACTGCCCTCCGTGTGTTGTGTTCACAGAAGAGCATCTGTGTCCACAAAAAGAGTATGAACATAGATATTTCCTAATGATTTCTGACATCAGCCCTTGAGAAAGCTAGTTTTTATTAACCCAAGGGCTGTTTTACAGAGATAAGCTGCAAGCAAGGATTTGAAGATAATAGACATCATCTGTAAAACATAGTTTTCTTGGTGAATTGTACATCATGGATGGAGGGTCGACAAAAGCTATTTTACTTGCCTCAGTGAAAATCTTGCATATCAGGACACAAGGCCCCAGTAACCCTTGGAAAATGCACATGAGAACTATTTTACCAATGGGATCTTGGGTCCTGATGTTCTGAATACCAGCACTCTAGGGCACCAGAGCGGGGAGGGAAGGAGAGATCTCCCACCATCCCTCTCTTCATGGCTAGAAACCCACCATGGTAGCCAACACTGTGTCCTAACTGGAAAAGAAAGGTGCAAGCCACAAATTCTTCTACAAATTCTTCTAAAATCCAAGCTAGAGATCTTCATGAGAGCCAGTGTGGCGTAGTGGTGAGAGTGTTGGACTGGGACTCAGGAGATCCGGGTTCTAGTCCCTACTCGGCCATGAAGCTCACTCGGTGACTTTGGGCCAGTCACTGACTCTCAGCCTAACCTACCTCACAGGGTTGTGAGGGTAAAATGGGGAGGAGGAGGACTGTGTAAGCCGCCTTGAGTTCCTTGCAAGAGGAAAAAGGGTGGGATATAAATATAATAAATAAATAAATAAATAAATAAATAAATAAATTTTGGGCTCCTAATGCAGCCAAGGTCAGACTCAAAGAGTTTCACTGGTATCTCTAGTTATAATAATTACACCGACAATATATTGACTTCAAGTTGTTATGGGAAGTTCAGATAGACCAATGAGAGCAACAGATGGACCAGGGGTGCACAACCAGCAGCTGAGAGGGTGCGTGTTGCCCCCTAAGGGTACCCTCCCACAACTGCTGAATTCCCCACTGCCTGTACTCTCTAGTCCCTCCCCCAGAGATCTTCATGCAGATCATTCTTTTCCCACCACTGCTACTGGCAGGGAGAAAAGACTTATCTGTATCAGGATCACTGGGGACGGGGCTGAAGAGAAGGCTCCCCACTCCCTCCTCCAGAGATCCTCATTCAGACTGCTGGGATGTGTGCGCGTGCGTGTGTGTGTAGGTGTGTGAGCTCATATGTGTGTGCAGTGCAGGCTGGTGACTCCTGTGTCAGTGGGGCTCCTTATCCATTGCATCTCTTTGTTTGAGCTTTATAACTATCCATGGTGCTGAATCTATTTTGGAGGCAGAGTTCAGCACCAAGGATAGCTCCTATTAAACTCAAACAAAAAGATGCAATGGATAAGGAGCCCCACTGACACAGGAGTCACCAGCCCTCCCTGTGTGCATGTGCATGGTCCCTCGACCCGCAAGCCAGCATTGCATGTGGCCCTTGGGGCTGAAAAGATTGTGCACCCTTGACATAAACCAACACTATGAAAACATGGGCCAAGATTAACATAGTCCTAAAAGTTCAATGAACTATTTCTCAAATTTCTTCTCAAATCCCACTACAAAGAATATTGCGGGGAGGAGAGGATCCCCAAATTTTGGATGGAAGCACCTTCAGTGAGTGGAGCTCTGCTCATGGAAGGTGCCTCTGCCAGATTTTCAGGAATCTGCCCGCTCCACCGCAAGGGTCCCTGATCCTCTGTGTAGCATTTCCAGGGGGCTGGAAGGGCTGCCATGAGCAGGAAGGTTGGGGCGGGTTGCATGCACCTAAACAGGGAGCTAAACCTAGAGAGAGAGAAGTTCTACAATAGATTTGGTCATTTAGGACCTTTTAAAGAAGATGAAAGAATCTTAAAAGGTGAACTGGAAAGCTGAATGAATGAATGAATGAAAGAGCATCTAAATATATTTATCTGTTGAGAGGAAACCAAGTAGAAGGGGCATAAATATAATATTTAAAAGTTTCTTGGGGAGAATATAAAAAAATTGAAATATAAAAATCATAAATATGCTGGTTCACTAAATTAATGGTTGGAGAGTATTATATTACTCTGGATGAAGCTTTACAGTTTTAGAGCTGTGACCTCTAGAGTTATTTGTGGGAGACTATCAGACCTTCTTATCTGCTGCTATGAATTGTGAGCTGGAATTCATTCAATCTATTTGCTAGCATAAAAAGCAAACGTTAAGAAATCTAGTTGCTTCATCAAGCATGCTTGCTGCTGAACCTTAAAATTTCTCATTATAAAAGCCAGTAACTAGAAAAAAGTATTTTACTCTGATACGACATAAAAATGTGAGTACATGGATACACATCACAGGGGGGGGGGGGAAATAGTACCTGCATTCTTTAATATGATGTAAAAGGCTTTAGTATAGTAATAAAGTGCAGTGTTTTGAGCAAATACTGATGGCCAGAGCTATCTTAACTTTTGCTGTGTATTTAGTGGCAGGATTGCAATATTGTATATCTGCATCTGAATAAAGTTATGATTGTCTCAAGTTGAAATAATTTTACGTGGTAAGACTGCATAAACTCGTGGATCTGGTCATGTGTGCATAATGAAGGATTGAAAAGGAGATATTTACAGAACTTACATATGTCTGAAGGGGCTCCATATATCTAAGAATGTCTAATTGGCCAAAAATATATGCATTTAACTTCCCCCCCACGCTTCTGTGGGGGGGGGGGAGAGTTTGCGCGGGAGGGTGAGTGGAGAACGCGGGAAAAATGAGGTGATTTCACCTCCCAGCAGGGCCCGGGGCAAATTGGTTGCCCCCTTTCTATTGGCTATAAGGGTGGGGCACTGAGGCTATATCTATGCACAGGTGACCCCACCCAATGCCTCTCTTTTTCTTGCAGCTGCGGGGAGAAGACCAGAGCCTCAGATCTCCTTCGTCTTGGACTGCGTCCTGTGCCTTCGCACGGTTTGGGGGCTTCTGGGGGTGGCTTACTTGCGAAGTTGCCTTGATTAGGGGGGCTTCGGGAGTTTGTTTTCTTTGTTAAGGGCGCGCTTTTGGCTTACTTTTGTTTTGGTGAGGTGTGTGTTTGCGGCGGCCGCAGCGGCGTGTTCGGCGCCTGCAGCTCTCGCCGGGTAGCGCCTGCTCCGTGGGTCCCTCTGCGGTCTGGAGGAGGGAGTCTGCAACAACAACCTTGCCTTCACTGTATATCTTTTCTTTGGGCTCGCTGGGGAGTGATGCTTGTTTTGTGATCCTACCTTTGTTTTCCTTGCTTTTGTTTCTGCCTTTGCTCTCTCGCCGCGGGACGCTGCAGCGTCCGCTTCCCGAGAGGAGCACTGCGCCACCCTCGAGTTTGGGATGTTTTCGCCCTGATGCGCTCCACTGGCCTCTTGGCCGGCCTTAGTTAATCCCGCACTTCACCTTCGCAGAACTCCGATTCAATAAATGTGGCCCTGTTTTCAAACCATTACAGTTGTCTCGTCTCTTCATTTCACCCTATACCCGCGCAATTAACTTCCCCCCCACGCTTCTGTGGGGGGGGGAGTTTGCTTGGGAGGGTGAGTGGAGAACGCGGGAAAAATGAGGTGATTTCACCTCCCAGCAGGGCCCGGGGCAAATTGGTTGCCCCCTTTCTATTGGCTATAAGGGTGGGGCACTGAGGCTATATCTATGCACAGGTGACCCCACCCAATGCCTCTCTTTTTCTTGCAGCTCCCTCCCTCCACGCCCGTTATGCAGTGTGAGCTCCTCTGGTCGCCTTTTGCGGGGCCGAGTAGGAATTTTGGTTCATTGTCCTAATTGGCTCGGGGCAGTGTATGCGTTTTGCCTACTCCATACTGTGGATCTGGGCGGTGGTGTTCTTGTTTTGGGTTACCAGTCGAATTTGGTCACATTGGATTTAGGTTAGGCGGTAAGTGCGGTGAATAGGTAGTGGGGGTTAGGGTTTCGGTGTGCATCCCATGGCACCTTTGAAGGTGATTGGCAGGAACCCGGACTTCACCAATGTCGATGCCCTGTGGCTCCATTGCTGGGAGTTCGGGGAGCCTTTGGGGTCTGCACAGGTCACCCTCCTCGGTTGTCATGCGGCGCCGGGGGCGGTGGCTCATGGTAGATCCCCCAGCACTTCGTGTGTGGAATTCGAGAGTGGCGAGTCACTGCGCCACCCTCGAGTTTGGGATGTTTTCGCCCTGATGCGCTCCACTGGCCTCTTGGCCGGCCTTAGTTAATCCCGCACTTCACCTTCGCAGAACTCCTGATTCAATAAATGTGGCCCTGTTTTCAAACCATTACAGTTGTCTCGTCTCTTCATTTCACCCTATACCCGCGCAACTATGCCCTAACTACAAGGCATGAGCTAGGAGTACAGCAGGGATGGGCAACCATTTTATTTATTTATTTTATTTATTATATTTATACCCCGCCTTTTTTCCTGCAAGTAACCCAAGGTGGGTTACATAATCCTCCTCCTCCTCTCCATCTTATCCTCACAACAACAACCACCCTGTGAGGTAGGTTAGGGTGAGAGTCAGTGACTGACCCAAAGTCACCCAGTGAGTTTCATGGCCGAGCGGGTCTCCTGAGTCCCAGTCCAACACTTCAACCACTACGCCACACTGGCACAGAACCATATTTCTGTCAGGGGTCACATTCCCTCATGGGTACTTTGTTGGAGGCTGCATGTTGGCACTGGGGAGTCCAAAGTCAGTAGTGGGCAGGGTCAGAGTCAAAAGTGGGTGGAGCACCCCTTTTCTCTTTTTGACACTTTCTTTTCTCTCACTATTTCTGCCACCCCATTTCTCTGTCTCCCACTTCCTTCCCATGCAGCAGGTTATCAGGGGAGGGATAGATTGCTCTTACCAGTTGAACTAATTTCATGTAGAGGGCTTTTGAAATTAGGTTGAGGGCTGCATGAAATCAGGCTGAGGGCCACGTGCAGCCATAGGACTGCAAGTTGCCCACCCCTGGGAGTTATGTGGGGCATGGTGGAAGAGTGGGTTGGGCTTGTGCCTCATCTTGTAGCTATACATTGATGTGCATTAGCATCTCACCATTGGATACACTGCATTATTCCCTGTGTGCTCATGTTTCATTCCATCCCACTTGGACAACCCATGGTGGTCTCTGAGCAGGCATGTTGTGAAGGTGGGAAAGGAATGTGGAAACCAGTAAATACGTGCATGGTAGTGTCTCTTCTTCTACTTTACCTTTTTGTAATGTTACTAGTGACTATGCATTAAATATTATAATGGTAAACAAGTCTGATGTTGAGAACACATTATTCAGCCTTGGTATTACTGGCATTGTGGCATTTGTCCTAGAACATAAGAAGAGGTTTGCCTGCTGCTTATATTTCAGATATGATTATTCTTCTTGCAACACAAATAGTCCTCAAGATTCAGGCTGCAATTCCAAATAAAACTTGTTTACTAGGACGTAAAGCCTATTAAACTCAGTAGTACTTTAGAATTCCCATCCTTAAGCTGAACTCCAAATCAGTCTTCTCCTGTCTTAAACATTAATTAATGGGTGTTATAACAGATTCTGCTGCTCATTTTCATGGGAATAGGCCTCTAGCAGTGAGTTACCGTTACATTACTGACAACAGTGTTACATCAGTTTACATGGAAGAAAGAGGAGCTTCTGAAACTTGGTATATAATGTTAATAGTTGTATTGTATTCCAAGCACAGAGATGTAAAACAAATTTACATCTTATGCAGAGAAACGGAGAATTATGTTTAGTGAATAAATTTATGATACTCAAGATTTGTGTAAAATATAAATAAATAAATAGACTAGTTTTAACCAATAACAGCAATCATTATTTTTCTAGCACTTTCTCCCTTATAGTTCACAGCACAGCAATTCTAGCTTTTGCTATCCTGTCAGGTATGAATTTATACTGTTTTCAGGACTACTGAGAAAATTCAACAGCTGTTGAACAAACAAAATGTAGGCCTGCACATGACCAAAGGTGATTCCCTTGGTGCCCAATTTTGAAGCTAGACAACAAACCTGGCTTCCTTTCTGAATAAAATTGTGTTCCTCTATTTCCTCAAACCTCTCCTCCTGTGCTTGACCTTTGTTCCTTATGGAGGAGAAAGTAGTGGCAGAAATGCCAGGAAGTGCTGTTGCTGTTCAAACCAGGAAGTGATACTGCAGTAATCATCTTTAGGTGGCACTGCAGGGGTGAGAAAAATAAGTTGCTTCAGAGTCTGAAACAACAGTAGAAAGCAGGCTCATATCTGTCAGGCTCTAGAATTGCCCCCAAAGGCCTGACTGCTTCACACTCTTAGTACTAAGCCTTTAAGTACTTGGACCTTTGAGGGGCATCGAAAGGAAAAGTGTTGTTGTCATTGGTTTTAACATTTCTACTATCTTTCCTAAAATTCTAGAATGGCCTGATGTGTGATATAGCCCACTTCAGCATTATGAAGAGCAATTGCAGGAATTTTCTCACATAAATAGCCTTGCAGGGGTAAGTCACTGAGGAAAAGAGTGATAAATTACCGACAATACAGTAATCAGGTCTTCTACTTTTTAATATAATGTTTCCCAGTCCCACTAGATCCCCCATTTGTCACAGTATTCTACATTCTGTTGCTCTCAAAGGAAATAAATCATCAGCTTATCATGTTATTTTTCTCATCCTTCTAGGTATCAGCATGCATTGCACACTGTGGGAAATGGACATGACAGGAATTCTGAATCGAGGAGCTTCAGATCTTATTCTTTCCTGGCTACTATTCTGATTGATGAGGCTATGGCTGACGTAGGCATTGTGTTTGGTTTCATTAAGCTCTATAAATTTAAAGAAGGCAGGGACCTGTAGCTTAAATTGAGAAAAAAGTATCTTGCTTCTCTATCTACCCGACCTTTCCAATCCTTTAAAATGCTTAATATTATCCACACATTTTTATTGCCCATTATTATACCACAAGGTTTACTAACAGCATACTCTAACATTGTGTTTATGATCAAAATGATGTGGCATGAAGTTTATAAAGGGAACTATCCCCCCCCCCAAGACTAAATGTCTTCAATTTGCATAAAACTATGACAATAACATTTTTTTTCCATTTTGAAATTTGTGATCTAATCTTCTTTCGGCAGTCCATTCCTTATGTTAAACGACCCTCAAAAAGCATTCTAAAGGCCTGAATGGCATTCACAGAAATAAGAAAATTAAAAATGAAGCTTAATAGTACTTTTTCAAGTCATGACTATTGTCTGGCAGCACAGTTGTAAAGTATGACACATTCTATTAACTAAAAAGATTCTTAAGCACTGGACACTAATTATATCTATATTAGCATTGGGGAGGACAAAGATATCAACAAACATAAAACAGGTTGTGGCAGCTGTATTAAAAGAAATGATAAGTTCTGACAAACATATGACATGGACATGAGGATGGTAGAGGTCAACCATGATGAAGTGAGTGGAGAATGGCTGTAAGCAGAGAGTAAGACAGGTGAATGACTGCTATGGAGTGGTTAAAGGCTACAGTTAAATTGTAAGATGGTTGTGAATGTGCAAAGCCTTGTGGCAGTAGTGGCTCCAGAAACGAAATATTTGGTGGGGGGGGGGTGGGGAAAACAAAGTTTAGTCTCATACATCTTCCCAAACAGAAACAATCCTATATTTTTGCAATTATACCCCAACCCCAACCAATTTTAATTGTGTTCTTCTTAGCTATGAAACTCTGGAGGCTTAAAGCATGATATCAGAAATATAGATCTTTCTGGTTGTACTTTATTTCTATGCTTGGGAAATTGATTTCCATGTACAATTTGTGGACTGCTAAGAACAGAGTGATGTCAGGCCTATTTTGTCTGTGAGCAGCTGAAACAGGCTAAACAACTATAATAAACAACATTTTATGTTTAGTAAAACAAATGGAAGATTGGGGAAAGGGCCGAAGCTATTTCAGAAGGCTTGGGTCCTGCTGAAAGAAGCAGTGGGGTTTCATAGAATACACCAAGTCCACAAAATCGACAAATGCAGGGGCATAATTATTTTTAATTGGGTCACATCATTATTACCAATTCTGTAAGGATGACATTTTGGCTGTGGGCTTTGCTTTGTTTCATTTGGTGGGGGAAATCTGGAAGAATACTAGAGTATGGGCAACTGTCAAGTGAGCACAACTGAAATACTCATTATTAGTAAGTGGGCTGTTTGTGTGACAGTTAAATACAGTTCTATAAAGGCAAAATTAAAGATTATGTTATGGATTCTATGATATTTAATTATACATATTTGGCTTTCTAAACTATTATCCCTCTTCCTGGATACTCTTCCTGGATCTAATATATCAGGCTGGGGAAATAATATGTTTCTGTGCTGCGAGCCATCACTCTAGCAAATTCCGAGAGAGAAAATGGGCGCTTTTTTGGTCGAGTATGCTTACATCGTGCCATTGCCCTGGAAGTAATCAGTATGTAAAGTATTTTAGTTGTTGTCTCCTTTTCCAGTATCTTTGTATCTCAATTTAATTTGGAACTGCAAGGACAGAACAAAATGGAATTTTAGATTATTTGCATAAATATTTTGGAAGGTTTGTGCAAACCCCATGCAGAATTTCATGTTCTATTCCAAAAGCAGAAAGCAGCAGACATCTGCTGAAAATCCATCTGCTTATTTGAATTTTGGCCAGGCTGTTTGTGCCACCATTCCTTTAATAGTATTGATTGCCTGCTTCAGTTAACAAACCCCCCAGATATTTTGGATTGATCCAGATTAAGTTGAACATAGATCCCATTGAAATCAATGGGATGAATTATTCATGACAAGTCTAATTGTTTTCAGTGGGAACCAAGATCAACTAACTTAGGGTTGTATCCAACTGTATTGTACCTGATGGAAGCAGTGGAACCAGGAGGGGGCAATTCCCCCTGCAGCCCTGCCCTGACTAACACAACCTCAACATCTGGGGCTGGGAAACCCTCCAATCCAGATTTTCAGGCGGCACATCGGATTGTGATTTGTGTATCAGCTAAACTTGAACTCACAGAGATTCTCTGAATTCCTTATTGAAGCTTGTTTTGGCTTGTGTTTGTATCAAGTTATGAGCTTTGATTTTTGTTTTTGTGTGGAAATGCATGCATATTTTTGTGCCTACTTTTAAAATCCTGCCCAGGTTTTAAGATCTTTTAAGAGGCCCTACTTTTCGTACCTCTGCCTTCATAGGTGCTTTTGGAGGTGATATGGAAGAGGGCCTTCTTGGAGGCTGCTCCTAGGCTGTAGAACTTCCTGCTGAAGGAAGCTTGGTTTGTTCCCTCTCTGCTGTCCTTCTGCTGGCAGGAAAGACATTTTTATTCAAGCAGGCCTTTGGCATGTAAGCTGGTCTGTTGGCTTGCGTGCTATTCTTATTCTCTTACTGTTGTGTTTTTAATGTGTTTGTTCTATTATTGTTGTAATCAAGTTTTTAATTTTTTTTTATAGTTCCTATGATTGTAAGCTGCCTGGTGTGCCATTTTTTGATAGGAAGGTAGGGTACAAATAAAATAAATACATAAAATAAATATTTTCCCAAATGTATACATTAATTGTGCACATTTCTGAAATGTGTGCATTTGTCTCCCATTGATTAAAGAGTGCTTGTGCGTATTTTTCTAAAGTATGTAATTTTTCCTGAGCATTTTCAAATGTACACATTTTTCAAACATTATTTTCTTCCGCGGATCGCATGTATGGACTTCAACAGCAGATTATATTTGGATCCATGTTCAGGTCTGGGAGATGAGATCTGGGTAAATTTTGGTCAAAATCAAACTGAAATTAATTTCTTATACATCCCTAACAGGGGTAGGAGAGAAGGACAAAGTCCCATTGTGGTAGTGAATTTCCATTAGTGTGCGGAAGTATGATATTGGAATTAACCTTTAGTCTTGATCAAAGCCTTCATAGTTTTGTTCATAGCCATTCTGCATTATGGATTTTTGTAGTCTTCACATAAGGCTCAGAGTGTTATTTTCACACATTCATGGGTGTGTCATTTTTGTGCTTAGAATGGAAATTATTTAGTACAAGGGGATTAAAATAATGTGAGAATGCAGATAGCTTGTCTTATATATGTGTTTTCCTTGCTAGAAAATCTGTATGTTCGTTAATTTAAGCATAACATGTAAGTGAATTCAGCGAAAGCATAATGGATTTTGGAATGCAGGGTTCAGTACTACCTAGTGCAGAGTGAGGTGTTCATATCACAAGGATTTTGGATACTACTAAAGGATGGCACATTATCAATTAAATTTCTACTGTGGTGATAGAGATGAGAGTAGATTTTGAATTTTCCACCTCTGGCAACAAAGTGCCTTGAGCTATCCCTGTTGAAATTGTTGCTAGAATGTACAAGTTATGATTTGGAAGTGATAGAACCCCAATCCAGATTCTGCTTTCCCTCCCCATAATGTAATTTAGTAAAAATATTTTGTAAATGAGTGCAAAACTATACGGTCTTATTTGGGCCATACGAAAATTCAAAAGGTGGCATAACTACTTTATTCAGTGATGAAGAAAAGGGTTTTTAGAAGACAATTGGAATAGGCCAGTAGACACTAGAGGTCTATGGTTATTAAAAACTAAAATGAAATACATGGCTAGGAGAATTTACTCATTAAGGGCAAAATCCTATGCATGTTTAGATAGAAAAAGTCCTACAACTCACAGCATTCCATAGCCAGCCATGCTGGGTGGGGAATGCTGGGAATTGTAGGACATTTTTCTGTCTAAACATGCGTAGGATTGTGTCCTAAATTACTTTACCATCGAGAAGGTAAGCGGGGATACACTGGGCCAGTTCACACGATTGCAGGGTGGTTAACAAGTCACCGGGGCTTGTTAACCACCCTGCGTGTGCTGATTGCATGCCAGCAAGATTTGCATAATTGCCCTTGCCCTGTGCAGGTTCTCATGTCATCCAAACCTGGTGAGTGTGGCTTGTTGGGGTTGGTAACAAACCACCCAACAACCCTACAACAACCCATGGGTTCTGGGTGGTTTGTTTCCCACCCCAATTAAGCACCCTCCAAGGGTTCAGATGACATTAGAAGCCATGCTGGTGAAGGTAATTATGCAAATCCTGCCGGCATGCAACTGGCACCCTAAGATTATGCAAACCATATCACTGTGAAGTTGAGAACAGTGGGTGGAAGAAAATATATTTTCTAAATTTCAAAGGATAGAGGTCAAAGACATGGGGCTACTTTGGAGGATACTTGAAAGATCCATATGTATGGAGCTGGCATCTTGGCCCACCTCAAGCATCCATGGGGGGATGAGGCATCCGAATGCAGCAGACACACTTAAAATCCTGGATAAAAATCTGAGAAATACCTAGAATGAATTTTGGAGTTCTCAGATCTCAACATTCCTAGAACAGATCAGAAGCTTTCTAGCATCACACTGTTGTTCAGGTGAAATATATATGCTAGTTATTTCATTAGTGTAGTGATAGATAGGATAACTTGTTGTCCACCTAAAGATTCCAAGTTTACTAATATGGTCTCTCATGTTATGCAATGTGTTGCTGATGAATGAGAAAATTATATTATATTATATTATATTATTTATTTATTTATTTATTATATTTATCAATCGCCCATCTGGCCGGTCACCCGGCCACCCTGGGCGATGTACAATTAAAATACAACAAAACAACACAATAAAATATAATAATTAAAACAATATAAAAAATTCTCATTAAAAACCTAACCCACCCCATATTCCCGCCTGAACAGCCATGTTTTTAATGCACGGCGGAAGCTCATCACGGAGGGGGCATGGCGAAGGTCACTAGGGAGGGAGTTCCATAATGTGGGGGCCGCCACAGAGAAGGCCCTCTTCCTAGTCCCCACCAGCCTGGCTGCTCTGGCTGATGGGATAAGGAGAAGGCCGTCCGTGGCAGACCTTGTTGAGCGGCCTACTTGATGTATTATATTACACAACAAATAGATTTTTTAAATGGTAGGTTCCAGTCCAATGAGTTGAAATACTCATTCTCAGTGTCAAGCATGCAAAAGCAGCCCTAAGACTGGCAAATCTTTATCTTTAGTGTTTGGCTCTATGAAATTCTTTACAATTTTTAATGTAGCTTTTTGTATGCAATTCTGTATGTTGTGGTTGTCCTATCCTTAATGAAAAACTCCTCATTAAAATGAACTGTAGAACGGTGTGTCATTATTTCACACATTTAGCGCTATAAAGTAGCTCTTTGTTTTATTGCATATTTACGCCATTATCACCAAATGCGTTGGAATAAAGATGTGCAGTGCTGTTAACTCCCTGATTAAAATATTTAATTGTGGCTTTCTAAGACCACCCATTCTATTGATTTAATAGGTGAGTGAGTAAGCAGGCATGAACCTGGCAGCTCATTAAGAACAGAGACATTATATATACTAAAGTTTCCCTTCTAAGTATTTCCTTTGGCTTCAGAAATTGTATATGGAAATCAATCCTTCAAGACTGGTAATGAAGAGCAACCAATTGGATCTGTATTTCTGATATCACACTTTACAGCTGTAGGGTTTCATGTTTAAGAAACAAGGACAGCTAAAGTATGTCAATTGAAGGGGAAGCAGAATGTCAAAGAACTGCAACTCCCATAAGTTTCGCTGTTATCATCTTAAGCAATAAAATGTCAACGTGAAGGCAGATACTCTTTTCCTCTCATCAAATATTCAGCACCGATGTATTCTTCAGTCTTGCACAATACTTTGAGCTTCAGACTTTAATTCATTTGTTGAAATTAACTCTGAACAGTTAATGAAGAAATCTGGTCATGATCTCAAATGATATATCACATCAGTGCAATTACCAATCATACATTATTTAAAAATCCTCATGTGTTACCAACTGTTCCCCCCGTCACAGCTTCTAGTTCATTCATTGATTTTTCCTGAACATTGAAGCCATGTTCACAACTAAAAGGCCAGTGGATTTTTAAAAAAGTCCCCGTTGTCTAAATATAACTCAGCCTAGTTATTCATTTTCTCCTGATAATGTGTCAAGAAGGCTATCATACCCAGGCTGAGCATAAATGTAATAATTTGCAACTTTGATTTTCATTTTTGCTTCTGCTTTATTAATGAGACACATCTTTGTGACATAAAATGTGTGATCGTTCTGTTGGATTATGAATTCTCAGATGTATGATAGATGATATAGTAGTGTTTATGGTGAAGAGATTTTGCATGCAGTAAATATCTCCACTGAATGAGAAAATGTAGTAATTGACTGTTCATATGAAAAACCATCAAAGTTTTCCAAAAATACTGAAATTATTTTAGAATATTATTAAAACAAGTGATGGGACAGAAAAGAAAAAAACTTTATGATGATTATGAGTTGAATGTATGGATGTGCAAAGATTCCAGCGGTAATGTTGCTTGTCTTATTGAAAATCTTTTGGCATCACTTGAGATTCCTAAGATGCTTCACCTCAAGAGGAACCTCCAAGTTCACCTTAAATTTCACTTTAAGTGACATCCCTAACGTCTTCGGAGTGTGAGAACCCACCCCCAGAAACAACACTAGTTTTAATAAAAACCTTTTTTGGCTTTCCTAGAAATTTCTGGAAGTTTTGCCTGGGAAGAATCCCTAAATTCACTTTGCATTTTTACTTTAGGCAGAATTTTGGTGGCAATTCTAGCTGAATCAATGTAGACCATTCTTCTGAAAGTGACACATAGCAGAGAGCCAAACAGACAGGCTTAAGTAAGAAACCTGCAATGTTTTAGAAGCATAGATGGAGAAGTTTATTTTGAGGGGGAGTCCTCAAATTTCGGTGAAAGATTTGCTTTCCTTTTCCTCCCCCTGAGGTTTTTTGGGCAATTTGTATGAAAATGGCACACGTCATAGAGGTGCCAGAAACTGCAAAGTTTCAGAAGGACAGGTGTAGGGTCAAGGAGTTATGATGCTTGAAAACCAGTTTAGGGCTTTTTTCATAATGAAGTCTGGTAGTGCTGGAAGAATGTCCATCTCACTGTTTGATTGTTTGATCCTTGCTCTCTCCTAAATAACGATGATTGGAGATTCTCTGGTAAAAAGTGCCCTATGATTAGAAAGTGGACCTTATAAGTCACTTAATCCCTCTCCCCTCCTCCACCCCTCCTTCCCTCACTCCCCACATCGGTGTTTATTTTCTTTTATTTATTTATTATATTTATACCCCACCTTTTTCCCTGCAAGGTACCCAAGGCAGCTTACATAATCCTCCTCTTCCTCTTCCTTCTAATCCTCTCCATTGTATCCTCACAACAACCCTGTGAGGTAGGTTAGGCTGAGGGTAAGTGACTGGACCAAACTCACTCAGTGAGCTTCATGGTCGTGTGGGGACTAGAACCTGGATATCCCGAGTCCCAGTCCAACACCCTAATCACTAAGTCACACTGGCTTTCAAAGCCACACTGACTTTTGTTTAGAGAAACAAAAGCAAAATATGCTATTTCTGGAGGCAGGCAGGATGTCTGCCTTTCTGAAATCAAACGAAGCCTCATGCAGTGTCCAGTTTCAGTTCTGGTTATTTTGGAGGGAAGCCTGATTTACTTCAAGAAGCACCAGAAATGGTCCAAAGGGCCCCAATTCCACTTGGGCTTCAGGCTTTGGCCAAATCTGATGGACATCACTGGTCAGGACTAAAGGGAGCTGTAGTTCAAAGCATCTGGAGGGCACCAGGCTGACCTAGACAGAAGAAGTAAATAGCAATTTACATAACTTTTTAATACCAGACGCTGGGCACAACTAAACAGAGAGATTGGCTACTGCCATCATGCCTTCATTTGCCTTGCTTGTGAGCTTGCAGAGGCAAGAGGGATGAAAGGATGCTAGACTAGATGGACCTTTAGTCTGATCCAGCAAGGCAATTTTTATGTTCTTATTAACTGCTTCAACCTGCCCTATGGGCTGTAATTTGATTTCAGAAATATATGTACGTTCTACTGTGTGAAGGTTAAACAGCTACCGGCTACTTGAAATGTGAAGAGCAATAGAAAATTTACTAGTTGAAAATCTTGATTTATTAAGATCAGTGGTGTCAAAGGCCCCCAAAGGCTTGAAGATCAGAATGGATTTTTTCTGCTGCTACCACCAGAAGCATTATTTATTCTCTGGCATTCCAAAAATATGAGTTTCACTCAGTGTTTATTTATCTTACACACACACACACACACACACATATATATTGCCTAGGAGGTTTGGGTTAATCAACTTCTTCCACAACCTTTTCAGCCAGTTGTACACTACTTGGAATAGGACTACTACAGACTATCTTTAATGAAAAAATTATTTAAGTAATTAGGTGAGGATATATTAAATTAAATAAGCCTAATTAAATGGGAACATATTTATTACATGTGCAGATGCATAAAAGCAGTTCAGGAAATAGGAAGGATCTATTATAAACTATATGACAGTCTCATATGTTATGGGTCAAGATCTCAAGAAAAGATATTGCATATTGTCAGTATAAAACCCTGACTTTCTCAAGAAAATTCTTAAGTAGATTTATTATTGCCAGTTGTGTCACTTTGCTAAAAGAAAGGCAATAGATCTCTGTGGAGTCCTGCATGGCACCAGGGCAATAGCAGGAAGCTAGTGCAATGCAGGCATTGCTCGTATTACAGAAGCATTCTAATATTCCCATTATAATGTCTGATTCCATCGTTAATTCTAAATCCAGATTGTGGTACTATGTCTACATGTTACTGTTCTTTTAAATATGATTCCACGGAGGAGTTTGTGTTTCAGATTTATTTTTTAAAAAACCTTTTCTCAGGTAATCAAAAATGTAAGTTTCACTTAGTGTTTTTTTTAGGGCTGTGCATGGCCCCTCTGATCTGATTCTGATTCCGATCTGTGTAATTGGGATCGGGCCCGATTACGATTCTGTCCGATTCTGTATCTATCCCGATTCAATTACGATTATGCAGAATCAATTATGGTAATGGAATTGATTCTGTCTAGTTTTTTTCCCCATAGACTTGCATTGGGGGAAAAACGTCTTTCACTTCTTCACTTTAAAAGATAGAAACATGAACCTTGGTGAGATTGCATATGTCCTCGAGCTGCTTATGCCCCCCAAATTTCAGACATGTGGGTCTTCTGGTTCCCCTGCAGCCCTCTCCCCTCTTGAGCCAGGCACAGCACACAGGTGTGTGTGTGTGTGTGTGTGTGTGAAACAGGACACAACTTGCTGCTAGCCTAGACTACTGGCAGGACTTTGTGTCAGTCAGATTCCAGGAAAAAAACTTCTTTTTAATATTTTCAAGTGGTAATGATAATAAACTTCTTTGTAATGTTTTCAAGAGGTAATGATAATAATGATGATGATAATAACTGCTCTTAATAAGTGCCCGGAGCTACAGAGAGACGTTGGGTGGGCAGAGCAGGATGGATCTCTGCCCCCCCCTTGAGCCCGGCACAGGTGTGTGTGTGTGTGTGTGTGTGAAACAGGACACAACTTGCTGCTAGCCTAGACTATGATGATAATGATAATAATTATTATAATAATAATTGAAATGATATCTGAAAAAAAACTTGCATGAAAACACTGAACAGAAGGCCAGCAGAGTCAAACACTCCCTCACTGCCACAAACTGTATGAACAAAAAGAACTTTAATTGTCCTAAACTAAATCCTAATAAAAGATTTTAAAAACCCTTAGGATATCTTAAAGCAAAGCAATTAGGAGCCCGAGGCGACAAACAAATGCTCCTTCAGTCCCCCTTCCCCAAACTGGGGTCAGAAGAAAAGAAAAGTAAATGGATTTGTTTGTATTCAAAATGAAGCTACTCCTAAATGAAATAATATTGAGGAATAAAACAAAAGAAATCCAAAAAGAGACTCCCACTCCCTATAATCCTTCTTCTCCTCTTTCCAACACCATGAGGCAATCGGCAACTAGCAGCAAGCAAGCAGGAGCCAAGAGCAAACTAGATCCCCTCCCAGAGCAAACTGATCCAAACGCACATGGTCAGAGAAATAAAAGCAAACCATGGATCTCCCTTAGCCTTTCTCCAGCATTGCTATTAGAGAAGGGCAACTTCCTCAGCAGCACCATTGGGTAATGGTGCTACCAACAATACTCTCCTCCCCCCTCCCCATTCCATTCAGAAAGGGGGGGGAAGGAGCTTCCTGCCCACCCTGATCGGACTGATTCGGACATAATTGCCTGCAATCAAATGTAACCAGTGAGAGGCGATTACATCCGATCTGGGTCTGGGTTGATCTGATTCGAACTGTAATCAAAATGTAACCCAGATCAGGCCAATCCGATTTCAATTCGGGTTTGAAACACGATTCTGTGCACAGCCCTAGTTTTTAAAAAAATCTTTTTTCTTTATCTATCTATCTATTGCCTAAGAAGTTTGGCCTAATCAACTTTCTCCAAAATCTATTCCGCCAGCTCTACACTTCAGCCAGTGTGTTCAGGTTTTGTTATGGTGATGCTGCTGGTTCTTCTAGTGAGCTGCTGCTATTTTAAAAGTTTTAATTTAAAAAAACTTTTCAAACTATCATACTTAAATGGAATATACTTTTATTTATGAAAGAATAGGACAATTGGTGACAGGTAGAGACAGGCAGTTGGTTGTCAGCTGGAAGAGAGCAGAGCTCAGATCTGTAAAGAGGAAGGCTTCCAATTTAAGAGAAGCCTGTTGGAAGACCTGGAGGCCAGAGCTGATGGCTGAGGAGAGCAGGAAGCTGTGTTGTGAGGTTGTGATGATGCAGGCAACAGAGCCCAGCTCCAGCAGGCTTCAAAAAGAAGTCTGAGAAGAAGGAACCTCAGCAAGTAGTCCTTGAAACTGAATAATCCTAGAAGCCAGAAGCACAGGAAGAGTTTGAGGCAGAGGAAGTCTGCTGTGTAGCAACTGTTCCTGTTTCTGAGGAACTGTCTGGGATGGCGTTTATATAGGGAAATCTGTTTTAAGAATAAACTATTGAAAGCTTATTTAGCTGGGGAAGGCTTTCTTACATATTAGGGATGGTAACCAAGCATATATATTCTAACTACAATTAACCAATCTCAGCCTATTATTTGAAAACTGATACCTTATTTCCCTATGTAAATAATTCCCTTATAAGCATCTTAATTTGTTCATCTTATTATCTTCTCTCTAGTGGTAGTGTTAATCCTATGTGTACAGCATGGGAGCCAGGTTACTGAGTTTCTATAAGGTACAGAGAGTTTATTTTTGTGGCAGTGGTTAAGGGTTAAACTTAGGGATGTCCGTGAATATCGATCAGGGTGGAAGCAGGGGTGGTGAACTCGGCCCCGCTCGAGCCCTGTGGCACTTACCTTTTCCCCAGTTCAGCACATCTCCCCAGAGAGGAGCTGGGGAGAGCTACTTCCAGGTCCCTGGCTGGTGCTGCGGTTTTCACGTAAATACCATAGAAAACCACCATAAAACAGCTGCGCGGCTATGATATTTCTATGATATTTACCTGAGAAAAGCAGCGCTGGGGGCCCATCGCATTAGTTCCTGGCACAGCGCCAGGACCCATCGCGTCACTTACGGGTCCCTGGCTGTATCGGCCACTGGCCAGTAGAGGTCCTTCAGGCGATGCATCCATCCCCAAGGGGGGGGGCACCTGTAAATCATCACCACTCAATTTTACACCATCCTGGTGCTGGGAGGCCTTCCCAATGCCACCTACTCATGGAGCCACAAAACTCCAATCAGGTGAGTTGAGTCAGCCTCAAAGGCGGTCCGTATCTCCCCAGCTGGGCCGCAAAACCCTGAGCGGAATGCTTCGGGAGTCGCCAATCACCTAAATGGTGCAATCGGATGCTCACCAACCCTACCCCCATTGAATATTCCCACACTTACCTGCCATATGTGACCGAATTAAATCAAATAAAAAATCAATTAAAATTAATCCCATCCACTGTCTGCATCACAGTGTAGAGTAGGTGAAAGGCGAACATTGCTCCATATGGACAATCAGGGCAATGACCCCATATTCCCGCCTGAAATACCATGTTTTTAATGTGCGGCGGAAGCTCATCACGGAGGGGGCATGGAGAAGGTCACTAGGGAGGGAGTTCCATAACTTGGGAGGGGGCGCCACAGGGAAGGCCCTCTTCCCAGTCCCCACCAGCCTGGCTGCTCTGGCTGCTCTGGCTGATGGGATAAGGAGAAGGCCGTCCATGGCAGATCTTGTTGAGTGGCCTACTTGATGTTGCTGGAGGCGCTCCTTGAGATAAACTGGACCGGAGCTGTGTAGGGTTTTAAAGGTCAAAACCAACACCTTGAATTTGGCTCAGCAAGCAACTGGTAGCCAGTGCAACTCCTTAAGCACTGATGTGATGTGATCATGCTGGTGGCTGCCCTTAATCAGGCGAGGTGCCGCATTCTGTACCAGCTGAAGCTTCCGAACCGTCTTCCAGGGTAACCCCACGTAGAGCGCATTACAGTAATCTAGGCGAGAGGAGACCAAGGCATGAACCACTGATGGGAGCAGATGATTAGGAAGGTAGGGGTGCAGCTGCCGTATCAGATGGAGTTGATACAGCGCCGCCCGGCTCACAGCTGACACCTGAGCCTCCATGGACAGCTGGGAGACTAGAATGACCCCCAAGCTGCGGACCTGGTCCTTCAGGGGAAGATTAACCCCATTCAGCACCAGGTCAACATCCCCTAACCTCCCCTTGTCTCCCACCAGAAGTACCTCGGTCATGTCAGGGTTCAGTTTCAACATGTTCCTTCCCATCCAGCCACCCACTGCCTCCAGGCACTTGGACAGGGTCTCAACGGCCAACCTTGGTGAGGACTTGAAAGAAAGGCAGAGCTGCGTGTCATCTGCATATTGATGACATTGCACCCCAAACCTCCTGATGGCTTTAGGTAGATGTTGAATAGCATCGAGGAGAGGATGGAACCTTGCGGCACCCCACAAGTGAGCAGCCGAGGTTCCGAAGCCTCCTCCCCAAGAACTACCCTCTGGTACCTTCCAGAGAGGAAGGACCGGAACCACTGTAATACAGTGCCTCCCATGCCCAACCCCTCCAGGCGGTCCAGGAGGATACCGTGGTCCACGGTATCAAAAGCCGCTGAGAGATCAAGGAGGACTAGGAAGGAGCATTCGCCCCTATCCAAGGCCCTCCTCATATCATCCACCAAGTGACCAAGGCCGTTTCCGCCCTATGTCCAGGCCTGAAGCCCGACTGGCATGGATCTAAATAATCAGCTTCATCCAAGTGTGCCTTCAACTGAGCCCCCACCACTCGCTCAATCACCTTGCCTAGAAATGGCAAATTGGAGACTGGGCGGAAAGTTGTTCAGAGCTTGGGGATCCAAGGAGGGCTTCTTTAAAAGTGGTCTTACTGCGGCCTCCTTAAGGGCTGATGGGATCACTCCCTCCTCGAGGGAGGCATTCACCACTGCCCTGATCCCTTCACCCAGTCTCTCCCTGCAGCTCATAACGAGTCAGGATGGGCAAGGATCAAGCAAGCAGGTGGTTGGCTTCACAGATGAAAGCACCTTGTCCGAAGGAAGAGGCTGGAACTGATCCCACAAGAACGGTCTACCATTGGCCTCCTCCCACTCACTTCCTGTATCCATGACGCGCGAAATCCCACTCCTAATCCAATCAATTTTATCTGCAAAGTGCTTTGCTAAAGCCTCACAGGAGGCTTTGGATTGTTCCATCGGATCCGGAGCAACTGGACCGACCAGGCTCTGAACCACTTGGAACAGCCTCCTTGGGCAGCACTTCGCAGACGCGATGTAAGCAGCATAGAAATTATTTTTTCCTGCCTTCACCGTCACCTGGTAGGCTGAAGATGCAGCTCTAACCTGTGTCCGATCGTCTTTGGAGCGGGATTTACGCCATCGGCGCTCTAGCCATCTCACCTCCTGCTTCAGAGCTCGCAGTGATGGAGTAAACCAAGGTGCCATGCGAGCTCTGTTCAGGTGAAGAGGGCACTTCGGGGCCACTTGGTCTAATGCCCTGGTGATTGCAGCATTCCTGTCATCCACCAGGGTCTCGACTGAGCCACCGTTTGTGTGCTCCAGTTCCCCAAGCGCATTCAGGAATCTATCCGGATCCATAAGACGCCTGGGGCGGACCATCCTAATAGGTCCTTCACCCCTGCAGAGGGGTTGTGGAACCGAGAAATCGAACCCTACCAGATAGTGATCTGACCATGACAAGGGGGTGGTGGATATACCCCCGATTTCCAGATCATTGCCCCCCCTCTCCGGAAACAAAAACCAAGTCTAGTAGTGCCTCACTGGCTACATGGGTAGGTCCAGTTACTATAGGGTGCAGGCAGCTCCCAGGAAGCCATGGTCTCCATGAAGTCCCGAGGTGCCCTTATGAGGGCAGCCCTCGAATGCACAGTTGAAGTCCCCCAGTACCACTAGCCTGGGGGACTGCACACGCACATCAGAGACCACCTCTAACACCTCAGCCAGGGAGTCTGTCATGCAGCGGGGTGGACGGTACACAAGCAGAATTCCCAGACTGCCCTTTGGACCCAACCTCCAGTACATTCACTCAATAAACTTGGTCTCTCAGAGAGGGAGTCTGGTAAGGACCAGGGACTCCCGGTAGATAACAGCCACTCCCCATCCCCATCCCCCAACCCTTGGTTGCTGGGCATACGAGAAACCAGCCGGACACAAGGCCGCTAGAGTAGGAGCAGCAGCCTTGTCCAGCCAGGTTTCCGTAATACATGCCACGTCCACACCCTCATCCAGGATCATGTCATGGATGAGAGATGTTTTTTGGGTAACGGACCTGGCATTACACAGCAGCAAACACAAGGCAGCATTACACAGCAGCAAACACAACTGCTTTATCAGTTAATTATCATTATCATCATACATCTGAATAAATGGGAGTTCCCTTTATGCTGAATCATATCTACACAAGCAGGGCATACATGAATACCATTGATCATCAAATGATCTAAATATATTGATACAGCAGCAATGTTTTTATTGTATGCAGTTGTAGTTTAGGAATTTCTCTAGTAATATATACCTCCACAATATACCGTATAGTTATGCATGGTGAATTCCCTTCAATTTCAATAGGGCTTAAAAGCACTTTCCTGTGAATTAGATTGTGACTATCAATTTTTGTGGCTGATCTGTTTGAAAAATGGCTTGATCCCAGGACATCTGAAGTACTGCCTGCTCCCATTTAAGCCTGTCCATAATCTGATATCTTCATCAGAGGTCCTGCCATGAGTCTCGCCACCGCAGTCCCAAGTTAGGTTGTTGGTTACACGAAACAGGGCTTTTTCTGTAGCAGGACCTCAGCTGCGGATTTGGAACTCCATCCCAAGGGAGATCAAGCTGGTCCCATCCCTTTTAAAGTTTAGATGGGCAGTAAAAACTGCATTAATTTGCCAGGTCTTTGGCTTTAAAAATTGTTGTCTGATCTGTTTTTAAAGGATGTCCTAGGTTTTTTGTTTGCTTTTGTTTTTATGTTGTGATTTTACTGGATTTTGTTCATTGCTTTGAGGGCCTGCTAGGTAGAAAAGCAACGCATGAATATTTTTAATAAACAAAAGTATATTCCATTTAAGAATAATACTTTGAAAAGTTTTGTTTTAAATTAAAACTTTAAAAGCAGCAGCAGTTCACTGCAAGAGCCAGCAGCAGCAGCATAACAAAACCCGAATACACTTAATGGAGAGGACGGCATTGTTTTAACAAATGACCTTTCCATCTTTCTACACTATACTAGGAAATGCTTGGAGTATCCTACCTATTTCCATAACAACAATTTGTGATAGTGCAAACAGAGGATTACAGCGAGGAATCTTCTTAGTACAAACCCACAGGAAGAGAAGATAGCTGTTGGGGAGAATGCTTAATGAACATTTATCTGCAGTAATTAGCCACTCTGGGAGAAAGATAGCCATGAACACACAATAGGCAAATTGGCATGTATTTTAATAACATGAATCTACTAAAGGATTTAGCTTGAAAAGGGTTTTGAAAATAAATCTGAAGCTCAAACTCCTCCACAGAATCATATTTAATAGAACTGCAGAACAGCAACATGTAGATATAGTACAACAATCTGGATTTAGAATGAATGATGGAATCCGGCTTTAGTATCGGAATATTAGAATACTGTGGGCAACGCCTGTATTTTTAAAAACAAAACCCTGTCCACCTGGCAGCTATATAAACAAAGGCAGCTTCTCCCCCTAGTCCTTTTCAAACTGTCCACTTGAATCATCCCTTCCATAGCAACCATAAACAAGCAGCCACAACTGTCTTATGCCCAATACACTGATAACAAAGCCAGGCTTCTTGCCTATTTGGTTACATCATAACATCACTCAGAGGTCACTTTCAGAATACAAACACTTGAAAACATTTTTTCATTTATTTTTCTTGTGAATTTCACCAAAACAAACACAATCTAAATTAAAAACAAACAAACAAAAAACAAAACAAAACCTGAAATTAACAGTTGCTTTCATGTAAATACTTCAAAACATAAACAAACAGGTGAAAATAAAGTGCTTCTTTCTAGGCTGGCAGGTTTCCCCCACCCCCACCTACACTGACCTGATGGTGAGGTGGCGGTCAGTGTGGGATAGGCTGGCAGATTACAGCATGGGTTTAACTGAAGAAAAATCTAAATGAGCAATTCAGTGAACATTCTGAGGTATCTGTTAAGATGAAGGCTGGCTTCCTCAGATCGGCCCCTTTTAAGGACCCAGGGCTAGAGGGATCAGCATCTGGACCTCCACTTGGCATAAGCCTAACTCACCCACAAAAGGCTAGAGACCCACAGGGTGGTGATGTGAGCAGACCCTCCCAATCACTTTACGGGGAGGTGCATGAGGGAGTATGGGTGGGTGAAAACGTGCCATTGGCCCCAAGCTAAGGGAGCTCTCCCAGAGGAAATTGAGGTAGAAGAAGGAAAGCTCCATTTCAGTCTGAGTCTGATAGGGGGGTTGGACTCGATGGGGGTTGGACTCGATGGCCTTGTAGGCCCCTTCCAACTCTACTTTTCTATGATTCTATGATTCTATGAGGGCACTTACAGGGAAGGAATTATTTATGTTAGGCTGATTCCCTATTGCTGATCCTTTATGGTGAAATAAAGTTGTTCTTTAAAATCCACCAAAATGAGTTTTGTCTCTGTATCCATGAGGTACAGGTGCAAATGCTTTATACAGAAACCACCTGGAGCTTCAGTAGTATGACTTTAGTTGCAATTTGCATTGCAAGCCTTATTTTTTTTACATAATTTTAAAATTCAGCTTTATTAATTGGTACCAAACAAGAACTTGACATATCATTTGTCAGAACTGAGGTAAAAATAATGTCCAAATCAGTTAAGAAAATATTTAAACTTCAAATGGACAAAAGCTCTGTGTGTGTTTGTGTATGCTAGTTTCAGCTAAAGTGCAATTTGTCACTTGGTGAGACTGCAAAGACTTTTTAAAAAGAAAAACGTGTTGGCATTATAATTGTCGGAACAATTTTTCTTTTTGAACTCTGAAGTGGATTTGTTTGCCTTATGGCTGAATTATTGCCTTCTGAAAAAAAGCAAGTTTTACTGCAGATGCCTTTTTCGTTAACCCCCCCCCCCTTTTTTAAAGCAGCAAAGTATTTTAGCAACTGAATTTTAAGTCAAGGTCCCATTACTTGGAGTCTTGTAAAGAATGCTGGAGTGTTACCTAATCATTGCTTGTTGGAAGTATTTGTGTGGCTTAAAGTACAGCTTCTATGGATCCTGAACCCCACCATTTAATTTATACTTAAGCATAGTCTCAGAAATTTGTTGGAGTCAAAGATCCCATAAGTGGAGTTCTTCTCACAGAAATAACACTCTCAACGCCTATTAATGGAAAGGAGAAATTGATTTACACTGATTTCCTTTCTCCCCCCACACCCTGAAAATCTGCTCCAGAGTGCTGAGAGGTTGTCTGAACAGTGTGGGAGATAGCATGGGGGAGCTGCAGGGAGGAGGAAAAATCAGCAAAAATGGCCTCTTCACCTTCCATTAGTTGGGAGCTTCCACTGACTGGAAGTCCCTGCTATGAATGGAAGGACTCCTTCTTTGAATAGAATGGCACTGTTCCAACCCATTATTTTGAGAAGTTATTCACTATGGGGTATATAAAACTGATGACTGTGAGCCTTCACCTGAAAGTTTAATACCAGGAGGATGGCAGTAACATCACCATTTACATCATAAATGTTGTATAATGTGATATAGGTGGGAAAGGAAATGCAATTTGATATGGAATCTCTACATTGGTTTCTGCTAAGCAGATGTTCTCTTCTCTTCTTCTGAAACATTGCCAAGAACCGCTGTCATTTGAGAGAGATTCATGAGAACTCACTTAAAACAAAACATGGCTCTGCTCTATTCTAAACATACTTACTTGGAAACACGGCCATTGAAAACAGTAGGATTCACTTTCAAGTACACAAGGTTAGAATCAGGCTGTAAAGTCTAATGATAATGTATCTCCTTTTTTCTAGTAAGGAATTTATATTCTTTAACAGGCTGGCTTTCAGCGTACTTCCAGGTGCAATTCTTTAGGGCTGGTTCTGGCCTTAAAAGCTAAAGCCATATACAGCTTAGGACCAGCATGGTCCAGGGACTGCCTGCTCCCACACAAACCAGCTCAGGCCGCAAGATCTTCAGAGGCATTTTTGGGTTGCTTTTCCCTTTGACTGACCCAGCACAGGACCTTTTTGCTGGTGGCTCCCCATCTTTATAATGCCTGGCAAAGATAGTAGCAGTAGTAGTATCTGAAACATATCAAGTGCTGCAGCAGTTAGGTCCTTCACATAGATAGAAACAGTCCCTGGCCAAAGGCCTAAGGTCTAAAGTAGACAAAGAACATGAGGAATGTAATTTCTTGAGTTGCAAGATATCCCTGAAATTAATTAATATTAGGAAGCAATGAACATGAATCGAGCAAGAAAAGTATTTACCTAGTGGAATTGTCAAGATTCCTGATGGTATTTTAGGTAACATAACTAAACTTTGCATGGTTCATGACATGTTTTTAAATCTGGGTATCTAGATGTGCAACAGAGCATTACTAATGACGATAAGCCAGTCAAAGGAAAAGTTCCCTTTTCTTTGCCAAGTTCTTTGGAAAGCTATTAGGCTCATGCTCATGACTATGCTGCCTTAGACTCCCATGGTGGTGCTGTATTAGCAGCATGTGGGTGGTCAGCCTAGTTTGTCATAAGCAGAAACTGCACCACTGCAAAATTCTTCAGTATGAATTGAGTGCAAGTGTACATGGAATATGGCAGTGTATTTTCCCCCCTGATAAATTAGCCAAAAACTTTCATTACAAGCAAGGAACTACCACGTGCACAAGAAAAAGAGAACAGTGGCAGGTGACGAGCACTTGGCAGGTAATAGATGAACATTGATCAATTTTGGGTTCTCTTTAATGGCTGCATAACAGACAGATGCCAATGGGTGTGGCCCCCCCCCCATCTCTGCATTTTTATATCAGGAAAGATTAAAGAAATATAGCCTATGCAGGCATTCACAGCCTTCTCATATGAGGACTAAAAGTGGGAAAGGGGTATGGCTGCACACTCAAGCCCTATCTCCAACATCCCTGACCATCCAGAGAGGTCTGAAAGGGGCTTGGACTTGTGTTCACTTGCACATGAGTAGAAGCCTCCCTGTGATTCAGAACCCTGATAAAGTGGGATTCCCAAAGGTGTGTTGTCTCCTACAGATTTGAAAAGTGTCAGAATGCAGTACCAGCATGGACAATGGGTTGCAGTATCTCCTGTCGCCTTTTCCTGGTTTCTACCAATCAGTTCCCAAGATATGGTGCTGCAGTTTCTTGTCATAGCTCCACTCAAGGCAAGATAAATCAAAATAGCTAAGCTAAGCAAGCTTCTCTTTGTACCTTTCAGTACAGCTTTTATATGGACATATGAGAAAATTCCACAGCACATGCCTGGCTGGATATATATTCATGCAGAGAAGGTATCTGATGTACTGCCTTCCCTTTAAAACAGGTCTCTTTCCTTTTCATTTTTCCTGTTGATTGCTCAAACTAACAGTCAAACAAAATACACACACACACACACGATTTTAAAAGAACAATGTCAAGTAAATACCGTAACACAAAATTGCCTGGTGTTATCAGAGCTGCCAACTCTTTACTGCTACTGATTATGATGATGCTTCTGCTACATCTATACATTGATTTGATTGGAATTGCTTTGTAATAAAGTAATATTCCTTGGTGATCTCTGCAGAATGGAATGCAGTTGCTCAAAATAATTTTTCCTCTTCAGTTTGTAAACTTGCCTCACATCTGGCTTCTGTCGAGAAAGGCTGTGAATGCCTTTGGAGCAAGGAATCAAGTCTGTGATGTGTACCCTGCAAAGAGAGGAAGGTAGCATTCCTGCTAGGAAACCGCTGGCAACTTCAGACATTTTTCACTTGAAGTGAAAAAGTAAAAATGATGCTTCCCTACTTGGGCTGGAGTTCATTTTGAAATGACACATAGAGATGGAGGTTGGGGCCAGGAAGATGTAGCCTGCAGCAACTGCTTAATGTCATTTCATGGTGAGGCAGATCATGTGGAGGAAATTATTTTCTGTTTGTTCTTCTGTTTGTGTAGTCACAGGGAAGAGGACCTTTTTTGTACTAAAATTGCACAATAATCTGCCCACTGTAGGGTGACCAGGTGCAAAAGAGGACAAGCTACACCTGTTGAAATTCCCTCTTCTACACAACTATTGAAGGTGATGGATCCCTGTTCTCTTGCCTCTGGACACCCTACCCTCCTGGTATTTGGGGAAAGTTCAGCAGTCTGCAAGGTGAAGGGGTTCTCAAGCTTTTTTGTTATCCAGAGTCAGTCGCAGTTTCTCTTGCTTTCAATTCCCATATCCATTTTTTTGCCACTGAAGATTCTCCTTTCGCTTTGCACATTTATTTAGCCTATTTATTCAGTAGACTGTTGCCAAACACCCCAATATTCTGCTATTTTTTGTCATCATAGTCTGTGCCTGGAAAAGGAGATTTCATTGCAGCTTGGGAGAAAGCATTGGAGAAGTCTTTGCCATCTTAAAAGCCAGGCCTGGCACTCAAAGCAGAACTGTGTATGTGACACAAGGTCATCAACCCTCTCTGACATGCCCATTGTTCCCCAGATATAATTCCTTGACCTCTTCCCCTCCATGCATATCACTTGCTTCATTACAATTATCTTCCAGGTGCCAGCCCTGGAAGAGTCAACAGGTAAATGCATTCAGCAGCCAGTTAATTTTTTTACCTTTCTGCTTAAGCTGGAAGGAAGGAGAATGGTCAGTCCAGTTTATGCTCAAACTCTGTGCTGGCTCGAGGTTTTGCAGGGCCCTTGGGCAAGGCACTCTCAATGGGCCCATTCCCTCAATGTCTGCCTTCTCACCACCAGCTGCTATTGCTCCTCATCCTTTTTCTCATAATTGCTGTCAACCATTTGCTTGCTTGACAGACAGAGAGCCAGTGAGCAAGCGGACAGTGGCATCTACTGCTCTTCTTTACCATCACCTCCATTGTCTGGACCAGAGTGAGAGGTAGGCAAACAAGTATGTTGCAATGGTAAAGAGGAGCAAGTTCAGGGGCTCTTGTCAGTGGGCCCCTGCTGGGGTGTGGGCCCTCAGCAGGTGCCTAACCATGTCTACCCTTGACACTGGCCCTGCCCAAACTAACACTTTTAAGCCATTCAGCAGCATGTCTTAGTTTCAAGGAGCCACTGGAAGATGGATTTTTGCCATTGTTTGAGTTTTAATCATTAAACTCAGGTTTGGGGCATATATAAGCAGCATTCTTTCAGCCCAATAGCTACAAGTTTTTTGACCCAAAGAAGCCTTATTTCTCTCACACAAAAGGAATCTTCTGGAAGTATGCATGGCCATTATTTGGATTGGGACCATAGTGCTCTGCGGGGGGTGGGTGTTAAACCTCCCCCACCCATTTCTCCTCTGAAATCCCATACGCACACACCCATGGAGGGGGGCTAAAAAAATGGAGGAAAGCCTTCATTGATCCAATGGAGACTTAAACAAAAAATTAACACCCACCCATGGAGGGGGGGGGAGGAATTTCAGGAAAAAATGGATGGGATATATAAGAAACTAAACATTTCTCAGAGCACCATGGTCCCATTCTGAATCAGGGCTGCGCATGTTTGCTGGAGAGTAAGAAAAAATGATCACTCATAGCTCCACTATGCATGATTAGCTCTATGTTTAGTAGGGACGTGTGGATCAGCAAAACAGGAGCTTGCTGAAGTTCTCCAAATTCCATCTCGAAGCTTGTTCTGACTCGAGTCTGTGGCAGATTGCAAGCCTTGTTTTCTTGTTGCATGAAAATCCATGGCTATTTCTGTGCATATTTTTCTAAATGTATGCATCAGTTGTGCACATGTTTGAAATGTACACATTCACCCATTGATTAAAGCATATTTGTGCATATTTCCCCCCCAAATGTACGCTTTTTTCATGCACATTTTTCAAATGTATGCACACGCTGTCGAACACATTGTTTTTTGGTCTGTGAATCATATTGCAATCTTGGAAACGTATGGACTTCGACCACAGACTGTATCTGTTGGGCCCAGAAGGGGTGAATTGGGTAACTCCTGATTAAACCCAAACTGAAATGAATTTCTTATATATCCCTAATGTTCAGTTTGGCCCTGTCTTAACAGTTAGAACTATTCACCTGCTGGAATAGTCTTACTCTTAAGGTGCCAAGCTTTGGGATTGTCCGTGCTTGATAAATATATTGAGGGTTTAAAATAGCCCTCCAATGTCAGGGTTGCATGTCTCAGGGTGCACACTAGGACATACATCCGTGTAAAAAGAACACTTGGTAACAAGACCTGTGTATGAATGTGCTAATAATAATAGCTTCTTCTCAAAGGGCACCTTTATAATAAGCTATTTTTACATGATTAGTTGCTCCATATGGTTATTTAAGATAGTAAGGTAAGGTTGCTGTAGAGAGAGATTCACTACCTGATTTGTAAGAGATTAATAACTGGAAACTATTTAATTTATTATAGTTCTACCTTGCCCTGGCTCAGAACAACATATATGGTCATCATGCCTCCCTCTTCACAACAACCCTGTAAACTAGGTTAAGCTGAGAGATAGTGAGCCAAAGTTATCCAGCCAATGGGGCTTTGAACCTGGAATTCCTCTGTCATAGACAGGCACTGGTTCTAGATGCATTTGGTCAAGGCTAGAATTGCCATTGATATTTAATTGATGGTGAAACTGAAAGCAAAAGTTACTCCTCAGGCTAAACAAATAAAGATTTGTGTAGTAAGCCTGACGAAGACAAGCACACCTTCTTGGGGAGTGGGGGAGGTGCTCCATGTATCCCTTGGTTGTGGCTGGATTTTGTCTAAAGTGACATTTGAGGTTAACTTTAAAATTCCTGCTAAGGCAAAACCTGAAAAATGTCAAAGGAAGCCCCAAAGCAGGGGTCCCCAACCTTTTTGGACCTGTGAGCACATTTGGGAATTAGAAACTGCTGTGGACACCACCACAAAATGGCTCTCATAGAGGATGTGGCTAGTCACACAATGACTGCCATGGGGGCCTGGCTAGTCAAGAGGTGTGTGTCTGTGTGCATGTGAGCACTGGACAAGAGATATAGCAAGGCTAGAGGCTGGGAGGGACGGGGAAATGGAAAGAGTTGCTTCCTGGCCTGCCCAATCTTCTTTCGTCCACACAGACCTTTCCCTTTGCTCTCTCTCTCTCTCTCTCTCTCTCTCTCTCTCTCTCTCTCTCTCCCCCCCCCACCCCCAGCTGCTACCCTCACCCGTTCTCTCCCCCAACTGCTTTCCTCGCTATTTCTCTCCCTTCCCCATCCCTAGTTCGTCTTTCTCTCCACTCATTCTTTATCTTGCCATTTCTCTCCACGCCCAGCCTCTAGCCTCACTATTTCTCTCCCTCCACCTCTTTACCTTGCTGTTTCTCTCCTCTCTACCCCTTCACCGTGGTTTCTCTTCCTGCCTGCTGAACAGTAGATCAGCAGCAGGTTCTGGAACAGGAAGGAGAACCTGGTGCCCTAACAGTTATTTATTTATCTGAAGGGGCAGGGAGTGAAGAGCTGTGTGTGTGCCATTGGAGGTGCCCATAGGCACAGCATTGGGGACCCCTGCTCCAAAGAGTTCTGATAAGACTGGCAAGATAGTATTGGCATGGGAAGAAGCCTGGTCTCTCCTGTGAGTTGGGCCGTAAGCATCCTCAGATCTTTTCAGGGACCTTTTAAAATAGCTGGAAAAGCAATCCTAGTGCTGGGGGCAGGTAAATCTGAAGGTAGAGAAACCAGCTCATTGAAGGCCCTGCTGGACACGCACCAGGAGGGTGGAAGGAAGGGAGAAGCTACAATTTCCTCCCCTTTCAGTCTTTTTTTTTAAACTTTGACAATTTCCTTCCTATTGGAACCAATAGGAGGGAAATTACAGATACCAGCTCCAGGGCTGGTGTACATTTCCCTGTTTTGGGGGCATGTCTGGAGACTGGGAAGGTTTTGGATCTTGCAGAACAAAACCCCCTCCAATCCACCCATGACACACTTCCTGATCTGCCTCCCTATTTGCCTCTTCCAACATCAGATCTCCAGTGTAGGAGATCTCTCCCAACCCAGGGACTTTAGGATTGCAGAATAAAGATAGGAGCAATATCATTTTTTTAAAACCCTCTTTTCAGGAATAGTGGTATTCAGTAAACCAATGAGATCAGGCAAAACTAAATATTTGATCCCTCAGAAGAATCTACTAAACAAACAAACAAACAAAAAGCTAAGTAAATTGTCCCAGGAAAACCAACCTGGAGGAAATGAAGAACTACCGCAAGGGGATTCTGCAGGAGTTATATTTAGCAAATAGAAGAGGAATAGCCTGGGAGTATAATAATTGCAAGTAACTTCTAATTGGTTGCTATGGCTGCTAGTGAAATGGGATTTTCACCAGGAGATAAATGGTGTTCTATAGCAGTCCCAAGATAGCCATTTTGTGCAGAGTGCATGACTCTGTAGATACTGTTGGGACAGCACACTACGTTTGTAGCCAAAAAGGAAAAAGGAGAAAAACATTCCACCTTAGTAAACCACATAAAAACACAGTTTATGTAGCAACAGCCTGTGAGAATGAAAAAAATATATATCTGGTAATGTGGATATTACTGAAACTAAAAGAGCAGCATGTACATCTCAGCAGCACTAATACTAAAGAAGCTAGTTCAGAAAGAGTATTAAAAATTTATTCAAACTGCAGTTTCAGGAAAGCATGAAGGAAATGAAAAAGCATATTGTCAATAGTAAGGGAGAATTCTACTCTGATAAAGAGCCTGTCTCTTGAAGAAAGATTTTTTGAAATATTTTTTAAAGCTGCAAGCTAGGCTGATTTGAACCAATGTTCTCTTCCTCGGCAACAAGTAAATACAAGGGAAGTCAAAGAAATAGAAGGAAGGTTTTACCAAACCTGGAAAATAATTTAGAATCAAATTGTTGAGATCGTGAATTTAATGATCAACTATAGGCTACAATCATGAGAATCCTGGTAGAACAGACAATGTAGGTCCAGAAGCACTTCATTTTCTTTGGATGATTCAGTCACCATGGAAACAGCTGGTCAAACTGGAGCTATTTCATATCAGGAATATGTAATCAAGAAACTTAGAGTGGAAATGATGTGTGAAAGGCTGCTGGAGTACAAACATGCAAAAGTCTTGCAGCATCCTGTGTACTCCAGGGTCCTTCACACTAGATACTTTAATTTCAAAAGTTAGGGAATCCGTTCCCTTGTGGACTTCGCCTAATGTTATACAAGAGCCTTCTGTGAGACATTAGAATGATAGAGATCCCAGAGACGCATACGGCTGAAGACAACTTTAGGTGCATCTATATGTAAGGCAACCCTCTGTTATACAAGAGAGATCATAGAGAGAGCCACTCAGTCCATCTCATCAAAAAGCCAATGACAGGTGTTTTTAGTAGCAGTAGCAACAGCAGCAGAAGAGACAGTTCCCCCACAATGCAAGATTAGGGCACAATCCTATGCATGTTTAGACAGAAAAAAGTCCTCCAACTCCCAGCATACCCCAGCCTCCATGGCTGGCTGGGACATGTTGGGAGTTTTAGAATTTTTTTCTGTCTAAACGCACATAGGATTGCGACCTAAGTTTGGATTTCTCTGAGCATTGCATCAGGGTCATTCAGGTGGTAGTCCAAATGTCATTGGTGCATGTACTGACAATGTTCCTGGAAAGTGATGGGTAGCTGGGTGTATATGTGGAAGTGGGATGCATGCTGTGAAGGCCTTTTTACAAAGTTCAGTTTCAGTTATGTATTAGTGCAGCATTTCTGCAGTATTATGCCTGTACACTGCAATACTTACTAAACTAATGGAAATCTCCTATTGATATAGGAATGCCGTGATTCTGTATTTTTCTCAACACACTGAACATTGTAATCACTCTGGAAAATGAATGTAAAGCTCCCAGTTGTTTAATCCTCCTGCCTTGCCTGCTAGTCATCATTTCCTGATCTAACATGACCTTTTCCTCTAGTTTCCTGATACAGCCTCTAGCAGGGCCAGTGTCATGGGTAGGTGTGGTCAGGTATCTGCTGAGGGTCCACACACCAGCAGGGGCCCATTGACAACAGCCCCATGGAGTTTCTCCTCCTCTTCACCATTGCAACCTGCTTCATCTGACTATCACGGTGGCCCAGACAGCAGTGGTGGTGGTGGTGAGAAGCAGTAGGTGTCACTGGCTCTCTGCTGATCTGATTGAGCAATCTAATAGCTTCAGTTTTTAGATGGCATTTTTTTTCCCTACAAGGGGAAGATGCACTGATTAATCTGAGTGTGGAAAGAGTGAATTCTTCATCTGAATGTAACTGTAACTGAATCCAAGTGTCCAAGTGAACCAACAGGTGTTTTACAAGAACTGCCTGTATAAACCTGAGCAACAGGCCCCTTCTTTAAAAATATGTACAACTGTTCACATAAGTCGAAATATTCCTCCATCTCAGGTATAGCCTCAATTGCATGTACTGTTAGGAGTGTGTGAGCAGATTCCACCATGACACTGTCCCAAAATAATAGCATCTGTACCTTTAAGACGAAAAACAAAAGTTTTCCTGTTGGTTTTCTAAAAAATTTCTAATAAATTTAATAATTTATTTGTAAAAAAATTTAGGAAGGGACAGAGAAAATTGGGACAGCAGCCTTCCCTACTTCCCCTGGCTATGGAACCGTGCAAGCCTCCATATTCCCACCATGACCTTTGTAACTTGCTCCACTCCTCTCCCTTCCATTTACCTGCAGGCAACACCAACAATGGGGGTCCTCAATGGAGGCTTATTTAAGAGACCTCCCTCACTACCTTGCGTTCTGCAGCAACAGCATCCTACGCACCAGGAACCCTGGGAAATGTAGTTTTCTGGGTCTTTGAGTTCTTAGTAGGAACATTAGAACCCCTGGAAACTCCATGTCCCAGAGCTTCTTGCATCTGATCCTTGGTTAGATTACCCTTTTTCTTTTTACTCCTTCCAAGACATAAAATGAATCATAGAATCATGGAATCATAGAAAAGTAGAGTTGGATGGGGCCTACAAGGCCACCGAGTCCAACCCCCTGCTCAATGCAGGAATCCAGGTCAAAGCATCCCTGACAGATGGCTGTCCAGCTGCACCTTGAATGCCTCCAGAGTGGGAGAGCCCACCACCTCCCTAGGTAGTTGGTTCCATTGTCTTATTGCTCTAACAGTCAGGATTTTTTTCCTGATGTTTAGGTGGAATCTGGGTTCCTGTAACTTGAGCCCATTATTCCGTGTCCTGCAAACTGGGATGATCGTGGCCCTCCTCTTTGTGACATCCCTTCAAGTACTGGAAGAGTGCTATCATATCTCCCCTCAGTCTCCTCTTCTGAAGGCTAAACATGCCCAGTTCTTTTCAGTCTCTCCTCATAGGGCCTTGTTTCCAGTCCCTTTATCATCCTTGTTGCCCTCCTCTGAACCCTCTCCAATTTGTCTACATCCTTCTCTGAAAATGGATGCTTTCAGACCATTATAATGCATCCTCCTTTCCTCTGTTGCATGTTACTCATGGCAGAGCTCATGTCTGGAAATTATCATAAAAAACACTGTAGTATCCATTCTTCTTGTGCTGGCTTGAAAGATGGGGAATGCTGAAATGGAGTGATTTCCAAGGTAATAATAGGGTGAGAGAGAAAGAATGCAAACTAATAAATGTATAACTGTAGAAAATGTCAGTGTAGACTTACTTTGTTGTTATACAAACATGTCAGAAAAAGTGTTTCATCTTTTACAGACTTCACAGTGCAGATGACACAAATAAAAGGGAAGAAAATGGAACATATAATTAAATGTGTTTCTTGTGGAGAAAACATGTGTCAAGGTCCTTTAATTCAAAACAAATACCTTTCTTTCTTACGAGAGCAAGTGTTTTTCATGGCAACAAGAATGAAGTTCTCTCTTCACACCAAGGCCTCCACTACCTTTCTAGTTCTATCCTTTGTTCTGACCATGACTTGCAGCTGTCTTTTCATGAACACACAGCCTCTACGAGGGATCTGTGAAATCTCTTCCTTTATTTCCATGGATATATTTCTCCCTTCTTGCATGCAGTTTCCATTGGCTTTATACCCATGCCATACACCCCACTGGGAGCACATATCTAACAGCATAAACCTCACCAGGGGACATGGATATTTCTTATGATTTGAAATTGGCTAAAAGCCGCATCACATTCCCCATTGGGAAGTACATCACTAAGCCATATAAACGCATTGGGGATATGTATGTGTGTTATGATCTGAAACTGCAGGCTTAAAGCTACATTGTGCTGCCCACTGGGAAGCATCTGTGCTCTGATCTGAAATCTAGAGTCAAAGGGACTCAGCAGGGCCCCATTCTTTATAATTTCACAATGCTGCATATGAGTTTGGGCATCTAGTCACATTTCTCGACTGCTGCATATCCAGGACGCTTTTCTGCAAATATTCAATCAATATATGATGGTTCCAACACAATCCACAGATCAAAATCAGAGCTATCCAAAGCATCTGTAGTCTCTAGGGAAGAAGTAAATAGATTTGCTTTCTATCTTTAAAGAAACAACTTGGGGGAAAACATGTTTTTTCAGCTGTTCTAATGTAGCTAAGCTGAAGCACTGGCAAAAAAAAGAAAAGAAAATCGGTTCAATTAACAGTATTGATAGCAATGAAATTCTGAAGAAAAGTAGGAAATATTTAGTTCTTTTAGGAAAAGAAAAAATAAGTTGTCACAAAGGGGGAAAATATTGCTGATGGAAGATCTCTTCTTAACCCATGGGAATAATATTGCCTGGGTCATAACAGCTATTGGTTCTTGCACCAAAAGCTAAGGCTGTATGAGAAATTAGTTTCAGTTCATTTGAGACCAGAATTTACCCAGCTTGTACCTCCCAGACTTGAAAACATACTGACGTGTAATCTGAGGTCAAAGTTCATACATTTCTGAGCTTGCAATGCGATTCAGAGTCCAAAGGAAAATGTGTTCGAATGTGAGTACATTTGAAAAATACACATGAGAAAGTGTGTACATTTGAAAAATACACACAAATACACTTTTTTGTCCCATTTAATTAATGGGAGAAGAATGCATACTTTTAAAAAATGTGCACAATTAATGCATACACTTGGAAAAATGTGCACCAAAATGTGTGTGAACAACAAGTTCACAATCTGATATGAACATGAGTCAGAATGAGCTTTGAGGTGGAGAACCTCAATCATATTTTGCTGGTTTGCACATTCATACCAAAAGTTGCTTTTAGCCTAACTCAGTTGTATTGCCTAGTATGACTTGCTTAAAACCTGCACACATGTAATGCAAGCATTGCATCTGTACATAGCTGGCTCATTATTACTACACGTTCAGTTGCCTAACCAATATTGCAAGATCTCATACTTTCTTTGTTGTTTCCAGCTTGGAAGCTCCTTGCTGCAGTTTTTTTTTTTTTTTAATCCCCAGATTCATAGCTGTACCCTTATTTCTGCTGAAATTTGTTTCATTTCTGTTTCTCCTGTTCATAAGTCCATCTTGTGCCAGTTCTTAAGACTGTCCCATTCATTCAGTGTAACATCCAGATATTTCTCTATATTAACAAAGGTGCTACCTAGCTGCAGATTTCATTCTCACATTCCTATTTAGTTCTCCCAAGTCAGTAGTAAAGAAGTTATGATGCTAATCACTGAGCAATTCTTGAAGATGTTTTAGTAAATCTTTTGCTGGTAAACACAGTTCTCAAGACACAATCTGAAACAGAGTTACCAGCAGAAACCTATACATGTCTACTCAGAAGTAAGTCACATTGTGTTCAGCAGAGCATACTCCCAGGTGAGTCGGTATAGGACTGCAGCTTAAGTATGATTAAACTCATTAATTTCAATTGAGTTAAGTGTGTCAAACTGTATGTGTTGGATTGTGATCATAATATATATTAAAATAAATAAATTATCATGTTTCTTCTCATTGCTGAAGTTCTTAATATAGGCAGTCATAAATTTAGTACTGCAGTTTTTTACTTACTTTCTCCTTGAAGTCCACTTAAAACATTTCCATCCAATGCATCAAAATGTTTTCTTTTGAGGCATAACCAGTTTGGAAATGCTGAAAGAAAGGACATCTGTTCTGTGAATTATGATTAGCTTGTATGCTGTGATTTTTTAAAAAAATGACAGTCTTCAAGTGAGGGGAAAATGTATAAAATAGGAAATATTTTTAAAGTGTACTTTATGCAGGGAAAAAATGGATTTGGCAAAAAAATTAGCCACAGCAGGGATGCCCATGAATAGAGATTATATAAAATGACTGCTAATGTCAAATGCCTCTATTGTTTATAAGAATGCATTAGAAGTCCAAAATTCTGTACATTTATTAACATTTCGTGTTTCCATGTCAGTTACTTAAAAATGTTGAACTAGTTATTTAATTGCCATGCATTCGGGATGTTGGAAAAATATACAATGGACTCAAAGGAGTTTGAATTTCTATGAATCTGCCCCACAGATTCTGCAGTGGACCGGCTTTTCCTGAGTCGTGCGGATTCCACGGACTTGCAGACTGGTTTTTTTTCACTTTCTGTAATTTTACGCAAACTTAGTTGTAGAAAAATACGGGGGGGGGGAGGGGACACCCAGCAACCAAAAATTCACATTTGGGTGAGATTTACATATTTTGGGCGGCTTTGAACATTTTCAGAAGTGTGAATTTGAACAAATTCACACAAATGCATTGCATTTGTGTAAAATCAGATTCCATCAATGAGCAGACAACGAAATGAAAGGTGCCTAAAAATGTGCAAAAAGCAGATGGAACAGATTTTACAAAGTCTGTACACCCCTACCATACACTAACTTGGGGTTTTGAAACTTTCTACCTTCAGGAATTACTTCTGCATTTACTTGTCTGCAATGCATCTTTCTCTGGATGTGCAAAGTACAAAATGCAGCAGATTGTGGAACCTGTTTTACACTGCAACCTCTGTTCACTTGGCATCCTTGCCCACTGGTACTTCTAGGGGTGTGCGTGTTGCTCGATTGGGGGGTGGAAGTCCGGCGAACTCACCGGGCTCGACCACCCAAATTCTGCTCGCCCTACCTTTTCCCCGGCTCGACTTGTGTTCTTGCGAACTGAGCCGGGGAAAGTGACTTCCGAGTTCCAGCGCTACGTTGTTTATGTAGAAAATAGTCTAATTTGTGCAAATTGGGCCATAATTTGTACCAATTAGGCAATAATTTGCACAAATTAGCCCGTTTTCTATGTAAACAACGTAGCACCAGGGACCCAGAAGTCTTGCAAGTGGCTCAGCTGGCGCTTGGCTCAGCTGGCGCGGCGGGAGCGCTCGGCTTGAGTGTGCTCGGCGGGTCGCCCGTCCCTAGCGATGTTAACAACGAATATGGTCCTAGGTCAGGGCAAGAAGAAGCCCCAAAACAGTCCAATGAAGACTGTGTGGGGTCAGTGGTCACAGAATGCTGGCTGAAAGCTGGGAAGTGTAATGGAATGGATATCCTGGAAAAGGGCATGGCTGACTTGATCACAGAACAGGAGCAGTCTACACTGCAACATTTTTTTTAGGAGCCACTTCTGGTTAAATAGCCATTGCATTTTAATTAAATATTTAAATATTTGTTGGGCATAGGAATACATCTGCTTTCACAAACTGATAAATCCTCTAGTCCCTTTGGGACGACCCAGAACTCAGGTTATTCTTACACTAAACAGCCAGTATGATAAAAACAGTTGTTGTTTTTAATAAAGACTCACAAGATGAGCCTAGGAATAATTAAGGAAATAATTAACTGTTAGTATCAGGGTGTAACAAACTTAAAATGGTTTATAATTGGATGCATCTGATTTTTTATTCTGACATTTCTAATTGCTCTACTATGCTTGATTTTCCTCCCTTGCTGTCTTTGTGGAAAAATGAATTCATATTATAACAGTAGTTCAGAGTTATAAAAATCAACCAAAAGTGTTCAGATATTTCATTTGCAGCAATGTTCTGATACAAGACTATTAAAAATAGCAAAATAGAACTTGCACCAACTCAATCTTCTCTTTATTCTCTACAAAGTGATTTTTAAATGGAACCTGCTCAGACTTTGCGTATTTTCATTAATCAATATTTTCCCTTTCCAAAGCAAAACTGATTGGCCTATTATCATTTTCCTGAGGGGTGTGCATGAGCAAAGAATATTAAATCAAATGAAAAATACCTATTTTACTCAGAGAAATAATAATAAAAAAATAATGAAACACCAAGCAGCAGTTAAATCTGCTATTGTATGTAGCACAATACTTTAAAAAAAATCAACACAAACTAGTGGAATAATAGTACTGACAAATAGTTGCACATAAGAAATACAACCCAGAGAAAATAAAATGCCTATTTTTCAAGAGTAAATGGATATGTAGTATGCTTACATTCAATGTGAAAGATGGATAGGGCCACTGAAAATGTCTGAATTCTAGTTACAGTCATGCCTTGGATTGAGAGCATAATTCGTTCCGGAAACGTGCTTGTAATCCAAAACACTCTTATATCAAAACGAAAATCCCGCCCCCCAAATTTGTACAGAGACTTTTAATTTAAGCCGTACTACAGTACTTGTATTGCAAGACGTCGCTTGTATATCAAGTAATAAATAAATAAATAAATATTTAAAAATTTGCTTGTCTTGCAAAACGCTCTCAAACCAAGTTACTTGCAATCCAAGGTATTACTGTATATGGTTTTGGTCAATCTGAGTCCTTGGCTATGGCTATAAGTTAATTTATCCAAATCCAAATGAGAACATTCATAAGATCACTTTTAAGGGCTTATATCCAATCCATTTAGATTGAATGGGCATGTCGCAAAGTAGGTGTTTGTATCATCTATTAGGTCCTCAGTTGCTGGTGTAAATTACAATACAATCATAAGCAATGTTTAAACCCTTTTAGAATCATAATATATTAGGTTTGCACAGGCATGCAGTGGATCACTCAGATTACTTTGCTTCATCTAGCAACTATTTAGTATAAACTGTCAAAATTATAATGGATTAAATATGAGGCCCAAAAATGATCTTTTGAATTTGCCTTTAGTTATGTCGTAACCAGAGTGATGCCACGGGCTCAGAGCCCAGTTTGGCATAGTGGTTAGAGTGTTGGACTCGGACTCGGGAGATCTGGGTTCTAGTCCCCACTCGGCCATGAAGCTCCCTGGGTGACTTTGGGCCAGTCACTGACTCTCAGCCTAACCTACCTCACAGGGTTGTTGTGAGGATAAAATGGAGAGGAGGAGGAGGATTATGCAAGCCGCCTTGGGTTCCTTGCAGGAGGAAAAAAGGCGGGGTATAAATATAATAAATAAATAAATAAATAAATGCCCTTTGGCTTGTGCCAAGGGCTTGTACCTCTTCCAGGGGCAGCCTTTAAATATCTGGCAGGGGAGGGGAGGAGACAGACAGCCTTAGTCAGGTCTCCCAGCTGGTAAATAGGCCCTCCTTCCAGTAGTCTCCACTCAAAATGAAGATCACAGGCAGGGATTTCTCAAGCTACGAGAGTGGAGAGTTATGGGGGCAAAGCCACAGAGGGCTTTGGAGGTAAGTACAAGACATTTGTGCTGCCGGATCCAGCAGTGGACAGGAATCCAACGGAAAGATTGATAGAATCGCGGCTGTTTTAATGTAGTTTACGCTGTTTTTTACGTTAAAAATGTAGTGCCAGAAACCGGAAGTTCCTTTCCCTGGCTCGGCTCCTGAGGATGTGAGCCGAGCTGGGGAAAGGTAAGTCAAGTGGAGCTCAAGGGGGTTGAGCCTGGCGAGTTTGCTGAGCTTCCATCCCCCTATTGAGCTCTGCGCACGACCCTACCCGTGGGGACCCCAGCTATAGGTGCAGATCTGGTGCAGCAGCGCCAGCTGCTACTGGCTGCCACCACCGAGAGTAGATCAAACCCAGTCTCGTCAGTCCCCAAGTGCTCTCATTCCTTAGGTGAGCATGTCCTTAGGGGAACATGGCATAGATTACAGACCTCACCCAGCAAGTTGCATGCAACCTGGTCATTAAACCAGCTTTAGCATGACCAAGAATGCACCCTTTGTGAGCCCCCCTTTCACCCTGAAACACGCAGGCTGGGTTGTGGTATAAACAAGGTAAAAGATTGATTAAAGATTCAAACAAAAAGTACAGAGGGGGAAAAGATTTAGGCTGTTTCAGAGTTCAAAATAACAAATGGCTTTAAGTTTGCAATTCAGCGGCAAATGGCACAGAAACAGAAAAACATGGATTAGCTACACACTGCCCTGCAGTAAGCTGCCTACCTGGTTCCTTGAAGAACCCCAGTCTCCATGGTGCAATTTCCTCTGGTGCCTGTGTCAGGCCCTCCCTACCTTCTGGGAGACCTACACCCCAGCACCAGTACCGAAGAAAAGGACCATGGACTTCCTTTTTCAGCTGAGTATATTTCTTTTGGTTCCCCCCCCCACTTCCTGGGTGGAGATTCCCCAAAAGCATCATGTGTTTGAGCTGGCTTATTCTCTACATTGCTCATCCTTGGCCCAGAGATAGGTTCTTGAGGATTCCCCATTGTTTTGGGCACGTGGGCGATTGACCTGTCCATGGGTTTTTGAGAAGCTCTCTCAATGCATTGGAAGGCTCTCATATTTTCTGTGCTGAGTGGAGGCACTTGGCCTTCAGATAAGCTCAGCCAGAGCATTTGCATCTCATCACCAGCATCCAGGTGACATGGCTTTTAGCAGAGACATGCAATTGATTGTAAAATGGAGCTTTCTTCTTCCTGGACTTGGGTAAGATGGAGTCAGTATGGTCTACCTGAGTGGGCCACTACAGACTGACCATAACAAGCCACAAGGAAAATAGAAGGGGAAATAATAAAAGACTCATTCTCCAAATAACTAAAGGGAGGGTTGGGGTCCTGGAACAGGCAGATAATAATAACAACACCATATTGCAATGCAAACTTTCAAATGGTTCGCTGGGGGAAAGCCCACCCAATTCAAAACACAGCCTCAACATTGGGCAGGTGAGTAGATTCACTATCATTCAGAGCCACCGCTGGTACTTAATTCCAACATGAATAATAACATGAATATAAATACATCTACACTAGAGTATAAATGATGGAACTTCAAAGCAGGTTTTGCTGTTGAGGCGTTTGGGGCTTTTCTTTTCTTGTCTTTTCTTTGCAGCCTATATCGTACATGAAATAGCTCATATTTTATTTAGAGTGCATGCTCTGCGTTCAGAAACCTGAAGGTGGTAACTTGTTACAGCCAATCAGACAAATGCATTTTTTTTATTATACAAACCAAAGTTGATAAATTTATATTACCTGAACAGCCTCTGATCCTCAGCACTGCAAGCTTTCACTTCAGTAATTAGCATAAAAATGAACTGGAGTTGCTCCTACATATTCTATTTCATCTCAAGTTTCTTAGTGGGTCATTGCCTCATCAGCTTTCATTTAAACTTCTTGCTTGGTGAAACTGGCATTCATGAATAGTCATAGTCATGTCAGGTAGACAGTGCATCACCTGGAGAATTACTAGCAGAATGGCATAAATCATAATTTAGACATCTTGAGCCTTTCATGAAGTAGCAACATTACATATATTTTTTTTGCAAAGTATCATCACCTTCTTTTCCACTCTCTGCTTGCCACTGTCTTCTTCGATTTCTTGTCGCAGGTGTGACTTGAATATCTGTTTTATTTATGAAATTGACACACTTTGCACAGTGTACAATAGGTGGCATAGCATGTTCAGTATCAGGGTTTTCATAGCTTTTAACAAATTCAGAAGATGAGAAATACAGAAAATATGTGCCATGGATTATTGTTGTTCTGAGAGGTGTGTTTCAGTGTGTGTTCAGGTGCATTTATAACTATCTTTCTGCTGGAGAAGGCACTCAGCATAGTACAATAAAAAACCCATATAGTACAGGCTGTCCCCAGGTTACAAACGAGTTCCATTCTTAAGAATGTCTTTAAGTCGAATTTGTATGTAAGTCGGAACAGCATAGCGTTCTTTACGTTAAAATTGGCATTTACAAATATTGCGTAAATTACTCAAATTGCGTAGTATACTACGCTGTGTACTCTACGTAAATGACGTAGTGCCGGGGAACCCAGAAGTCCATTTTTAAGCATGGGTTGTCTGTAAGTTGGATGTTCTGAACTCGGGGACTGCCTGTATAGTCAAAACAGAAAAGGGAGAAGAGCTATAGCTCTGGGTGACCTTAGGCCAGTCATTATCTCTCAGCCTAACCTACATCACAGGGTTGTTGTGGCAATACAATAGCAAGGGAAGAACCATTTACACCATATTGAACCCCTTGGAAGAAAGGCAAGATATGTTAAGTCAGGACCATTTGGGACAGCGATGGACAATTTATGGCCTTCAGATGTTTTGGCCTACAACTCCCATTAGCCCTGGCTAGTGTAGCCAGGGATGATGTAGTTATAGGCCAAAACATCTGGAGGGCCACAAGTTGCCCACCCCTGATTTAAGGGTTGAAATATTAGATTTCAGGCAGCAATCGGGGGTTTTTTTTCACTGTCATCCCATATTTCCCCCAATTTGAGCCATTTTTTCCACATTCAAATGGTTCATCAAATTCTTCCACCATGCTCCACAATGCCAGAGGGTCTTTTTAAAATCCTCCCTACCCTGTGGCTTCTCACGTCCTAACTGTCATAATTGCAAGCGTTGCGGGCAATATTTACATGTAGCAGCAGCAGAACAGCCTTGTCCTATGTGAAAATGTACACAATTTATATCCACCATCTGTGGCTAAATTTAATGTGAGTCCCTCAAATTCCTGTTTGTTTGTTTAAAAATAAAAGTTTTCCTTTTTTTCTCCTCTGAACAGAATATTTCCAGGAGCAATTTGTTTCAGATAATTTTTATTGTGTCGAGCTCTTCCTCAAACTCTCCCAATGAACACAATTTTGAAGTTGCTTTGAAGGTCAGATACCCTGTGTACACACTAGTTTGATTTTTATATTAGAACAATTTGTAAGGCTGATGGATGCATGTTGACCTTCAAGAACAGGCACAAAAATAATGTTAGAATTGCTTTTTTTGTCCTTGGGCTACACAGAGGGCAAAGCAGTCCATCTTCCAAATCCTCTAGGACATAAAGTTTTTTCCCCAACTTCCATATCTCATTCTTGGCCTAAAAGTAACTTGTATCTCTTTTTGCTCTAAGTTTCTTTTTAGGGGGAAATGGATGTAGCTAACAAGCTAACCTCACAACCAAATTTGCCTTTCCACTTTCCCTAATTGTTAAGCTTATCTATGCTGTACTGTAAAGCTTGCCAAATATGAAATGCCAATTCATACACCAAAGCTATAGTGGTAGTTATTAATTGAACAATTGAAGGCAAGTGGAATGAACACACTACTAGGTAAATTAACGGATTCAAGTAATACTGAAGTTGTTTAATTACAAGAGTGTAAGAGAACTAGGAAGGGCACTGTCAAGGTTCCGCTACTACAGGGACCCCTCGACCTGCCTTTGGAAGATCTCTGCCTCTTCTCAAAGCCTCTCCCGTTCCAGGAGATCAAATCCTTTGCCTGCTTCCATTAGCATGGGTGTAGGCTTTAGACATGGTGAATAAGTCACTCCAAACTCTCAGGGTACACAACAACACTTTACTTATTATATTAGGGTATTTACTTAATAGAGTGGTTATAATTCAAAAGCAAGTATGAAAAAATCAAACAAACAATCCAAGGTTCTCTAGCTTAACTTCAGACTACCTCTCTCTCTCTGCAGTCAGGCTCTCGCTCTCGCTCTCTGCTGCTAGCTCTCTCTGCAGTCTGCTGACCACACCCCACACATATATAGCCTTCCCAGGAATGGAAGGTTATAATCATGTGACTTTGAACAGGAGATCTAATTCTTAACTTCTGTTGGGTAAACTAAAACTCTCAAACTCCCCCTCCCATCCTGAAGTGTTTGGGCCTTCAGGCTTCAACTAATCTAGGGAAGTGTTTGGGCCTTCAGGCTTCAACAAACTTAAGCCTGTGTAGGCCTCAATCCTTTACAGGCACAAACACTGCATGAGCTGATGCACCACAAGTTAAGAGTTTGAGGGCCAAAACAGACATTACTTTAAATGTGTGTTAATCTGTCTTTTTTTTCTTCATTTTACTCTAGACTAGAGCAGGTGCAGGGTCCCAATCTGGAACCTAAAAGCTCCCTTACACTAGGATCCCAATATGAACTGTCATATTGTCGTACAAACAGTTACAATATAAAATACAATACAAATGTTAAAAATACTATACAGTACAATACAATACAAACAGCCTAGGAATAGATAAAACAGCCATAAAAATCTAGAGCTAGGTCTCTAAAATGCTTGGGGGAAAAGAAAAGTATTTGCCTAGTACTGAAAATTTAGGCACCAGGTGCACCTCTGGGGTGCCACAACTGAGAAGGCCCTCACTCTTGAAGCCACCTGCCTAGCTTCCTTCAGTGGGGGCACCCAAAGATGGGCCTCCAAAGATGACCTAAGGGTCCAAGCAGGTACATATGGGAGGAGATGTTACTTTAAATACTATGGTCTCAAGCATTTATAGATTTAAAAGTCAACCCCAGCACTTTGAATTTGGCTTGGAAATAGACTAGAAACCAATGCAGCAGATGAAGCACTGGTCTCACATGATCAAATCGGCTAGTCCCAGTTAGTAACCTAGCAGCTCTGTTTTGAACTAACTGAAGTTTCTGAATCGTCTTCAAAGGTAGCCCCACATACAACACATTGCAGTAATCCAACCGGGTGGTTACCAGAGTGTGGATAACTGTCACCAGGCTATCTCTGTCCAGATAGGTTCGCAGCTGGTATATCAACCTAAGCTGATAAAAGGCACTCCTGGCCACCAAGGCCACCTGGGCCTCAAGTGACAATGATGGCTCCAGGAGCACCCCCGAGCTGTGTGCCTGATCTTTTAGAGGGAGTACAACCACCTCCAGGACAGGTTGAACACCTGTGATTTTTTGGCCCTGAGAGTTGCATGCACACAAAATATCATGTTTGATCTTACCCAATGAGGCAGAGATTAACGTAGATATTGGCTTGGAAACTACTAGAGAACACTGTATGAGTATGCTACAAGAGAACAGGGTTTTCCTAAGGAAAAGTTAAAATTGTGCAGTGTGATGTTGTTTTCTTTCATGCACATAGCACACACTGCTACAATACACCTGCATATTTTCCTTTTGTACACATGGTTGCTTAGAGTCACATTTCATGGTATTTGGAAGCCCCCATAGAATGGGAGAACATCACAGATCTGGGAATTTTACAACATTAATAAAAAAGAGAAGAAAGTACCTTAGAATCATAGAAAAGTAGAGTTGGAAGGGGCCATCAAGTCTAACCCCTTGCTCAATGCAGGAATCCAAGTCAAAGCATCCCTGACACATAGATGTCCAGCCTCATCTTGAATGCCTCCAAAGTGGGAGCGCCCACCACCTCCCTAGGTAGTTGGTTCCATTGTTGTATTGCTCTAACAGTCAGGAATTTTTTCCTTCATGTTCAGCTGGAATCTGGCTTTCTGTAACTTGAACCCATTATTCCATGTCCTGCAATCTGGGATGATCGAGAAGAGATCCTGGCCCTCCTCTGTGTGACAACACAGGTCCTTGAAGAGTGCTATCATATCTCCCTTCAGTCTTCTCTTCTGAAGGCTAAACATGCCCAGTTCTTTCAGTCTTTCCTCATAGGGCTTTGTTTCCAGTCCCCTGATCATCTTTGTTGCCCTCCTCTGAACCCTTTCCACTTTGTCTGCATCCCTCTTAAAGTGTGGTGCCTAGAACTGGATGCAGTACTCAAGATGAGGCCTAACCAGTGCTGAGTAGAGGGGAACTAGTACATCACGCGATTTGGAAGCTATACTTCTATTAATGCAGCCCAAAATAGCATTTGCCTTTTTGCAGCCACATCACATTGCTGGCTCATATTCAGCTTGTGATCTACAACAATTCCAAGATCCTTCTCACTTGTAGTATTGTTGAGCCAAGTATCCCCCATCCTGTAACTGTGCATTTGGGTTTTTCCACCACCACCCCCGGTGCAGCACTTGACATTTATCCCTATTAAATTTCATTCTGTTTTTTTCAGCCCAGCGCTCTAGCCTATCGCGATCACTTTGTATTTTGTTTCTTTTTTTTTTTATATAAATTTTTTTATTAAATTTTAAAACAATACAAAGAAAATAACACACACACATAACTAATATTGTGCTCCCATCACCATGGGACCAAACAATCCAATAACTCTATAATTGTTCATTATTCCAAAAATACAACATATCTTGACAGGGTAAACTCCCTTTCCCCCTTTTAAACACATATTCCAAAAATAAACCCCAAATATCCTTAAAATTATTTTTCTTTAATTGACCCCTTTTGCATTTAATATTACAAGTCAACATATCATTCAAAGCCATATCCCATACTTCCTTATACCATTCAGTAATAGTGAAAACTTGCTGGATTTTCCATTTCCTTGCTATCATTAGTCTACCTGCTGTTAACAAATTTATGATTAATTCTTTAACATTTTGAGAACCGATCACCTTTTCCGTTATTGTTAGCAAAGCTAGTTTAGGGCATACCTCTAAATCAGCTCCAACAATTTCTGATATTTCCTCAAAAATCATTTTCCAAAAATCCATTACATTTTTACAACTCCACCACATATGAGCATATGTACCCAATTCCTGACATCCTTGCCAACACATTGGAGAACATTTATTGTCTATTCTATTTAATCTCACTGGAGTCAAATACCATCTCCAAATTAGCTTATAAAAATTCTCTTTAATTCTTATAGACATATTTTTCAATATTCGCCTATCCCAAATCTTATTCCACTCATCCTTTGATATTTCCTCTTCAAACTCTGTATCCCAAACTATTTTAAGATTTTCTGCTTGCTCTTCTGATTTCTGCAACATTTTATATAACATCTTTGTAAGACCCCTAGCTGATGCATTTCCTTCTACGAGTTCTCTAGACATAACCACCTGCTCAAATGCAGTGAAATCCCTTTCATGCTCATGTCTCCTCTTCCATTTCTTACCCCATTGTACTAATTGAATTAAATTTAACCAAGAAATTCTTCCTGCCCCAACCCTATCAATTATTTGCTGTCTTGTCTCCATTTTTTCCAGCCAATCCATTAAAGTTATCACCTTTTTCTCTCTAAAAATTCGTTCTAAATGTCTAACATTCTCGGGAAAATCTTCCATAACCACCACTGGAGTAAGCGGGGATATACCTGGTAAAAATATTTCCTTATTTCTACCCCAAATTTCTAACATATTTTTTAAAAAGGGATTTTCTAATCTTTTTGTCATAATATGTCCTTGTTTTGTAAATAAGAATTTATCCACCCTATTACCCAATTCAAATGCTTCTATTTCCCACCACATAAAATCTTTTCTAACAATAATATCCATAATATATCTAAGTTGATTAGCTATATAATACCATTTTAAATTAGGGAGACCAAGTCCCCCTATTTTTTGAGCTTTATACCATCTATTCTTAGTAATCCTTGATTTTTTTCCCCCAATTACAATAGCTATTTAACATTACTTGCCACTCTTTAATTTCTTTCTCTGATATCTTATATGGTATCATTCTAAATAAAAAATTAAACTTCGGTAAAATCTTCATTTTAATCAAAGCTATCCTACCAAACCATGATAATCCCAATTTTTTATAATCCTCTATTTGATTTTTAACTTCATCTTTTAGTTTTTTAAAATTACATTCCCCTATTTTATCCATATCTTTTAATATATCAATACCTAAATATTTAATTATGTTTTTTATCTTTATATCCAGTTTCCTTTGTTTAAATCCCCTTTCCTCCACTTTACTATAATTAAATGTCATTATCTCCGATTTATCCCAATTAATTTTTAACCCTGTTACTTCTCTAAATTCATCTAAATGTTTCTCTATCCAATCCCAATTTTCTATAGGCCTTTCTAATGTTAACAAGATATCATCTGCAAAAAGGTTTATCTTACATTTGGTCTCTATTCCTATCCCCAGTAATTTCTTCTCCTGTCTTATCGAATTCGCTAACAATTCCATAACTAACACAAATAATACTGGGGAAAGGGGACAACCCTGTCTAGTTCCCCGGCCTAGGCTAATAGTTTCTGTTATTCCATCATTTACAATTACCGACGTGACATTATGAGTATATAATTGGTTAGTAATACCTATAAATTTTTCTCCAAACCCCATAGTTTTTATTAACATCTTTAATGCAGGCCATTCCACACAATCAAAGGCTTTAAAAATATCCAATGCAAGAACCCCCGCTTTCAAATTATTTTTCTTTATTAAATAAATTATATTCAGAACCCTTCTTGTTAAATCTGCCATTTGTCTTCCTTGAATAAAACCACATTGATCTATCCCTATATACTTATTTAGAAAACTATTCATTCTTCTAGCTAAAATTGCTGTCAATAGTTTAGCATCTTGATTAATTAATGATATTGGTCTATAAGAACCTGGTTCTGCTAAATCCTTCCTTGGTTTCGGGATTAAAATAGTCAAGGACTGTTTCCATGACAGGGGGATCTCTCCCCCCTGTAAAATATCATTAAACAACCGTTTTAACTTCGGAACTAACATTTTTTTAAAGACTTTATAATATTCCGCCCCCAGACCATCCAGTCCTGGCGTTTTCCCCTGTTTTAATTTATTCATAGCACTTTCTATTTCAATTTCTGTGAATGGTTGCTCCATTTTCTCTCTATCTTCATCCTGGATTTTTATTTTTAAATTTTTCTCGATATATTTTCTACTCTCAGCTTCCGACCATTTTCCTGCCTTATATAACTCCGTATAATATTCATGAAAAATTTTCAATTTATCCTTTACTAGATTATATTCTTTACCCCTCTTATCTTTAATCACCCCCACTAAGCTTTTTTCTTCTTTTTTTTGTGCTAATCTAGCCAACATTTTAGAATTTTTATTACTATTCTCAAAATACTCCCTTTTTGTATAAATCAAATTCCTTTGTACCCTATCCAGTTCTTTATTCTCCAGTTCTTTCCTTTTACCCTGTAATTCTGCAAAAATCTTTTTATCCCTCTTCTCTAAATACTTCTTTTCCAAATCCCTAATCTCCCCCTCTAGCTTTTGATAAAAACTTCTTGTTGTTTCCTCAAATTTATTGCCTCTCTCAATCCTATTCCTCTCATTACACTCTTCATTGTATCCCATATTATCGCTTCAGTACATTCTTCTGTTTGATTAAATTCCCAAATTTCCCTCAATTCCTTCTCTATTTTTTCTGTTAAATGTTTAAAACGAAAAATATTACAATTCAATCTCCATCTTTTCGCTTCTCTATAATCCTTATATATCTTCAAATCCATGTTAACCAAAGCATGATCTGTAACTTTTATCACTCCTATCTCTGTGCCCAGGACCCTTGAAAACAGTGTCCTGGACACAAAAATAAAATCTATCCTCGAATAATTCTTATTTGCTGATGAGTAAAATGTATATCTTTCCTCATTCCCCTTAACCCCTCTCCAAACATCTAGCAACCCTTCCTTACTAATTAACTTATTCAAGATCGTTAGATTATTTCTCTGATCTTCTCTCGTCGGATTGGATTTGTCTTTTCTTCTATCCAATACCATGTTAAAGTCCCCAGCCATAATAACCCTTTGATTTTGAAAATTACCCATTTCTTTAAACACATGTTGATAAAATTCTCCTTGATTTTGATTGGGAGCATAAACATTAACAATAACATATTCTTCCCCTCCCAAGGTCCCATACATTATAATATATCTACCTGTATCATCCTTTTTCACCTTTAAAACATTAAAACCACAATTCTTTGAGATTATAATTACTACTCCTCGTGATTTAGGTGATCCACATGCTATCTCATATATTCTAGACCACCTCAATTTCAATTCATTGACTCCTTTCCTTGCCTGGTGCATTTCTTGCAAGAATATAATATCTGCCTTATCCTTCTTAAGAAGTGCTTCTATTCGCCTCCTCTTAGTAACTGAACCTAGCCCCTTAACATTTAAAGTTGAAATTCTTAACTTATAATCCATCTATTAACATCATTTTTTCTTTTTTGGTCCCCAAAAGTGAAAATAATACACAATAGCATACCCCTTAACCCACCCCCACATTCATCTAAACTATCCCCCCTGCTAAGCCAGGGCAACTTGCCCCACCCTAAACCTACCCACCTATCCCGGGAGGGGGGAAAGGACCCATCACCAACCCGAACAGCAGCCCCTCATTCCCTCCCGGATAACTTCTTTATAAAACATTTTCTATTTCTTTTTTCTTCTCGTGTTGAAACGACCTCTTATACAATTCCTCCGCTGGCTCCTTCTTCTTCCAGTTGACCCATCAATTCTGGACCCTCCGCATCATCATGAAGCCCCAACTCTCCCAGCAGGCCCATGCCTTGATCACATGATGAGATCTTGTATCTCTTACTGTTCCACACAAAAGTAAGAAAGACTGGATAACCCCAATTGTATTGTAATCCCTTTCTGATCAAGACTGCTGTACACGGTTTAACACTTCGCCTCCACTTAATTGTTTGCTGACAAAGATCATTGTAGATTTGCAAAGTAGCCCCCTTAAAAGCTACTTGACCTTTCTTTCTGATCGCTTTCATGAAGACATCCTTCTTGTATAAATTTGCAAATTTCAGTAAAACATCTCTGGATGTCATACCACGCCTTAATGCTCCCACTCTATGCACAATCTCAATGTCCATATCATCCCAAAGAATTGTTTCTCCAGAGACAGCTTCATTCATCCATTCCAAAATACTGCCTTTTAACTTATATCCAGTCTCCCCCATCTCCATAGGGAAGCCTCTGATCCGAATGTTGGAACGACGTTGCCTGTCTTGCATGTTGATCATCTGTATTTCCATCTCATTAAATTTCATTTCATACTTTTCAAAACTTTTTTCATCCTTCACCTGGAGTTTTTCCACCTTATCCACTCTAACTTGCAGCTCTTTAACTTGAACCCCCAAATGATCTATGGTCTCTCTCATGTGCTTCATATCATCTTGATGCAGTTTTTGAAATTTCTCAATTGCTTCTGTATGTTTCTGCTGGCCTGCTTCCATAGAGCTTTGAAACTGTAATAAAATTTTCTCCCAATCTGGTGCTGCCCCTTTAAGCTTAGCTGGAGATGTTGTCTTTGGCTTGGCACCAGCAGGGAATTTGCCAGCTGAGTCCACCATTTTTCCGCCCTTCCCCCTCGCTGTCTCGGAACTTTCACTACCTCGTAGCTTCTTATCAGGACCCAGTTGCTCAAATTGATAAGACAATTCAGTATCTTTCGTGTCAAGGATCCTAATTAGCCTTTTCAAACTGTTATCCGAGGGATGCGCCCGATCGCGTTTCCAAAGAGGGGGTAGGGACTTTTTCACCCGTCTGGAGCTCATAAACAATCCAGAGCAAAGCACATCAAAAGAAAGCTATTCTTTTTATTTCTTTATTAGCTCTACATCTGCATCTGCTGTTTGCTTCCAGAAAGCAAACAGCAAAGGAGTTTAAACTCACGATTTGTCTCTCCTGTGTATTTTGCAGATGTTTTCAAATCATTCCGGGAGCTCGGCAGAAAAGCTACTGCTCCATAGCCGGCGAAGGCTCCTCCCCCTTGTATTTTGTTTCTGTCTTCCAGAGTATTCGCTGTCCGATGACCCAATTTTGTGTCATCTGCAAATTTGATAAGCATTCCCTGCACCTCCTCATCCAAGTCATTAATAAAAATGTTGAAGAGCACTGGGCCTAGGACCGAGCCCTGTGGTACCCCACTCATTACCTTTCCCCAGTTTGAGAAGGTAACATACCATTCATAAGCAATCTTTGAGTCCGATTCTGTAGCCAATTGTGGATCCACCTGATACAGTAATACCTTGGATTGCAAGTAACTTGGTTTGAGAGCGTTTTGCAAGACAAGCAAATTTTTAAATATTTATTTAATATTTTTTTTACTTGATATACAGGCGACGTCTTGCAATACAAGTACTGTAGTACGGCTTAAATGAAAAATCTCTGTACAATTTTTTTGGGGGGATTTTCGTTTTGATATAAGACTGTTTTGGATTACAAGCACATTTCCGGAATGAATTAGTATGCTCTCAATCCAAGGCATGAGTGTAGTTGTTCCATCTAGCCCAATTTTAGCTAGCTTGCTAATCAGGATATCATGAGGCACTTTGTTGAAAGCTTTGCTGAAGTCCAGATATGTCCACAGCATTTCCACAGTCCACAAGGGAGGTTACCTGATCAAGAAGAAGACCCATGCTGGATCAGGCCAAGGGTCCATCTAGTCCAGCATTCTGTTCACACAATGGCCAACCAGCTGCCCAAGGGAAACCCACAAGCAGGACATGAGTGCAACAGCACCCTCCTGCCCATGTTCCCCAGCAACTGGTGCACACAGGCATACTGCCTCTGATCCTGGAGGTAGCATAGAGCCATCAGGACTAGTAGCCATTGATAGCCTTCTCCTCCATGAATTTATCTAGTTCCCTTTTAAAGCTGTCCAAATGGGTGGCCATCACTACATCTTGTGGAAGTGAATTCCATAGCTTAACTATGTGCTGTGTGAAGAAATACTTCCTTTTATCTGTCCTGAATCTCCCACCACTCAGCTTCATGGAATGACCCCAGGTTCTAGTATTATGAGAGAGGGAGAAAAATGTCTCCCTGTCCATTTTCTCCACACCATGCATAATTTTGTATACCTCTATCATGTCCTCCCTTACTCACCTTTTTTCTAAGATAAACAATCCCAGCTGCTGTAACCTTTCCTCATAGGGGAGTTTGTCCAGCCCCTTGATCATTTTAGTTACCCTTTTTAGATGCTGTCCTAGATAGGTGTTGAGTCTGATCCAGCATGGCTTTACTTGGGAAGTATCCTATACTGCCACTACACTCCCACTATTTATTTTGTACCAGTAGGACCCACTGCTAGCGCTTCCTAAAGCAATCTCAGAGATGAGTGGAAATGCTCATTTCTGGAATGGGACAGGTCAGCGACGCTCCCTTCTGCGAGCAGTGCTGGCCTGCCCCATTCTAGAAATGAGTGTTTTTACCCATTTCCATTTGCCTAAGAATATGCTAGTTTCCTGTTGTGCAGGTGGTTGGTCCCACTAGTGTGTGAGCTGGGTTGGATACTGCCCATTATATTCTTTTTATGTTATGTTCATATGTGTAGTTCACTAAAGTGGCTTAGAGTGTGTTGCTTGTGGAGACAGTAAATAATAACAGAAATCTAGTTATATAAAAACATTTCTAAACTTTGAAATCCTCATAGATCAATGCCACACTAATGTAGCCTGGGGGCTCCTGTTAAAGCAGGACAGTGTCCTTTGAGGCTTTCAGAAGAGTACAAAAAGGAAAACCTATATCGGATGTTTCACATGTATCACTTCAGTTCAAGTTCTAAATGAGCAGGAACATTGGCCAACAACCGAATTGGTAGTCACCAATTGACAATGGTTTGAAGCAATTTGCTTCTGTAATTAATGTGTTTGCTAATATTCCACAACAAATTATTTTAATATTTTGTTTTGTCATTAACACTGGGCTGTAACATGAAAGATTCATAGTTTATATTGCTGTGGAATATTTTCCCCAAACAAAATACCAGTAGTACTAAAACAGTTCATTAATATATCAAGATTACCCTTGTGTGTTATCTCAGTGACTAATTAATTCAACAAATAAAGATCATGGGTATGATATGCAATAAATATTTTAGAAGAGCATTTTTATTAAGTTGAAATGTTACATTATTTCTTTTCTTTTACAAGGAAGTGATAATTCATTGAGTGTTGTGTCCTAAAAGAGGGTGGGAAATTAGGACTCTGGGGGATTTGATCTGGGTATTGAAAATGTGAGATAAGTGGGTTGAATTTTAGGAAGCAACTGGTGGTCATCTTACACAAAGGAATGTAAGACAAGAAGAAGTTGAAAATTCATCAAGATCATTGGGTGTCTTTCTAATTACGTCTTATGTTAAGTGGTGTATTTCTAATTATGTCATTCCTTTGTACTACTTGTTTGCCTTGCTTTGGATTGTTTAGCGATTGAGCTTGGTTTTCTCCACCAACCTTTCACAGTGCAAGATCACTGGTGACTAAAATACCCACCACTCATGGCATTGGATCCATACACAGTCATTCTTAGAGTAGACCAATTGAAATCAATGGAACAAGTTAGTCATGACTAAGTTAAAAGTCTCATTGATTTCAGTTGGTTTACTTTAAGCATGACTTAGTCTGGATACAATCCATGATGAGGATGTCAACCTTATTTGTATCATAGATTGGTTGGACAAATTATCTTGGAGCACCTTTTGATCAAATGATTCCAGTGTTGTTTTTGAAGCAGAATATCACCTTAAGCTTGGGAAACTTAGAGCTCCACATGGAGGCGTTGAAAAGTCCCATTTCTATGTGGCTATGTGTAGCATTTCTAAGTTTAGGAATGTTTATATTGAAAATAGGTTTCTATTCTACATAGCTTAGCTTTGATACTTTAAGATTTGTATGCTGCTTGAGAATCTCCATGCTAGCACTTTATGTTCCTTCTGGCCAGAAGATCTGGGATAAAGACTGTCCTTACTAAATGCCAAGGATTCCTTCTTATGTTTCAGAGTCCATGTGATTATTTGTCAGTCGCACTCACAACTCTTTCTGTGTGCTGAGTTACTATTGTTACTCCTATAGGGTTTCCTGCCTATGGTATGGAGGGAGGCAGCTTTGTTCCACCCTATGTTCGGCTGGAACACATGGCTAGGGAATAGCTGGCAGTATAGGTGTGGAGAGGCACAGTTGCAGTGTGCATTTACGGTGCTGTCACCTCTCCTCTACCCTGTAATTTGAAGCAGAAGCTCCATCCACCTGCTCAACATCTGGCAGTGTAGGATTAGCCAGTTGCCAAACAGTATTTTTTGGAGTGGGAGGTGCATTGCCTTAATTGGCCAAATGGAAACTTTTTTTGTCTACTCTGTACTGCTGGTATTGAGACAGGGGTAGCTTCATTTGGTCCAACTGAGCTAGTGTGTTTTCAACAGGCCACAACTGGCAGGTACAGTGTGGAAAGGAAGGGGTGAAAGCTATAGAGTATGTTGGTGACCACCCTAATGCAACATAATAGTGAGGCTATGCTTACAAACCTCTCATAGCTTCCAAGTTTCCATGATCTGAGAAGGGAGCCAGCTTTAAATCCTGATGGCCTTAATGAACCCCTGGCTCACTGACAGCTTGTGATGAAGCCTATTTTTGGATGAAACTGGTGGGAGCCTCCTTGGCACACCTTTATGGTGCATTGGTGATGAAGAATATTAATCGTTCTGAAGATGTAAGATTAGATTCATTCTTATGGGATTCAAGCTTTCCTAGCTCTAGTCTTAGAATTAGGCAACCAGCAATGTGGGGTGGAGGTGCCATTTCCTATTTTCTTGAAGATCCTTTAGTTTAATTCTTAAAGTTATGGCCCTCAGTTCAAATTCATATATTTGTCTTCTCTTGTGCCTTCATTCCATGGTGTAGGGACACTGACATAAACCAAGGTATTCCATCCATGCCAAATCCCTTTGATTAAACATGGGTAATGATTTGACGTGCATTGATAGTTTTAATGATGTTTTAAACATAATCAAAATACATGTTCTCAATATACACTTTTTTCCAAATCAATCTTTAATATATCTAGGAGAAAATATTTAAACACACACACACAAAACATATTTTTCATAGAAGAATTATGATCAGATTAAATACAGTAGCCTAGCATCCATTTTAGACAGATGTAATCCTCCTTTGGTCTACTACTGGTAATGTCAGATACATTCGCATTGCCAACTGAATTTTTGGTGTGATAACACCCAATAGATTATCTGACGCTAAACAAATCTTGACAAAAGCAACCCTCATACTGCTGTGATTTGCCCTAATTTTTTCATTGTTTAACTTTGTGGAATTCAACATGCTCAAAAGGAATCCATTTCTGTTGTCAAAAGTGAATTTTGAGACAAATGTAACTAGATTTTATCAGGGTAATACAAGACTATGTGGATGTCAAGGGATCATTCACAAGAACATTTTTTAAAAGGATGTGGTGCAATCATATGTTGTGACAGAGCATTATCAAAGTTAGCCTCAGCTAAGAGAGATTGGATAGCTAAGGTTACAATTTGGTTTTCAGGAGGTCTGGGTTACAGATAGGCCTGTAAGGCATCTTGCATTCTGAATCTGAATCAAGTAGTAAGCCTGAATTTTAAGCTCAGGGTAAATTGTGTAAAGTATGCACCCATCCAAATTATTTATTTATTTTTAGGCTCATAGGATCAGCACTTGGAAGGACCCAACATTTGGTGCCTGTTCCAAATAATGTGATACGTATATGGATCGAACCCCCCTGATTATTTAGCAGAAGCAACCACTGAATAGTAAAGTCAGAGTTGTAGTATTTTATTACACTTTTTTAAAAAGATAAACCAGAAAACCAAACAAAAGATGGCAGAAAGCTAGAACCATTATTGTTGTTGTTGTTGTTGTTGTTGTTGTTGTTATTTACATTTATTTATCGCCCATCTGGCTGGCAAACCAGCCACCCTGGGTGATGTACATAAGATAAAAACAGGATAAAATACATTTAAAACAGTATAAAATTTTAAAATCTTAGCCCACCCCATATTCCTGCCTGAACAGCCAATATTATTATTAATATAATAATATGATGGCTGGTTTCACCAAACTTTCTTGTCATGCACAACTTCAAGAAAGTTGATTTTTTTTTAATGGCCATATTCAGATACTATACAGAGGAGTGAAGCAATTCATTAATTTAATTTCCTTCTACTAATTGCTCTAAGGATTAAACACGTCTTCTGGTAGGGTTAAGCACAAAAGCCTACAATGGATTTAAATAGGCATTCATGCACAACACTCATGACAAAACTGGAGCTGGGGAATGTGCATAGTCCCTGTAACATGGCCCATAGAACTAGCCTTGGAACATTTGGATTGCTCCATTTCCTTAATTAGTTCTCTTAGTGCTCCCTCTAGTAAAAAAAAAAAAAATTCTTTCAGCTGCCTTGGGAAAGTCTAGGAACTGTGCTATATGATGCATCAGTAAAAATCACACAGTTCGGTTTTAATTAGAAAAACGAAATAAAGCACACAATAGGGTAGAGAAAATGCTGAATATAAATATTGTGCAACAAAATAACTCAAACTGCATCATCGTCGCAAAGTTAGTTTTTGAGATTTTACCTTTTTTCACCCCTCAAGGGTGCATCTGTATGGTGGTTAATTTGGGAACTGAATTAGGGCTTGCACAAAGTGTTCATCTGTTTCAAATTCCAGGGCAAAAGTAGTGATAGGGGAATGCAAAATATTTTCCCCAAACCCTCTTAATGAGAATGCACACCTTTTCAGTCCTATTCAATGCCATCATTTCCACAGTTTGCTGCTGCTTTAGCACTGTGTTTTTATGTTCATGAGGTTTTCTTCCTGTGAATAGAGTTACATGAGGATCTCAGTCAGTTGAGAGCCTGTCTACGGGATGGCATTACAATAGCCCATCAGATCTGGCTGTGTGTTGATGAAACTGAGGGAAAAGCACACAACATTCAGAAAATATTACCTTCTCTCAGTAGTGAATACCTTTGTACCCTTTTGAGACAATGACTGAAAAATGACTGGTGGAGGGTGGTGCTTTCTCACACTGCTCAAAATATTCATGGAAATCCCCCACCCTTTTTTAATCAGCTCTTAACTGGATGCACTCAAGCAGTGTTTTTTTTTTATTATGCAGATCAGATTTTGAACATTAAGCCTGTAGTCCCTGTGTACCCACAACAAGGCATGCTTGCTGTTGCTAGCATAGATACCTCTTTTCCAGAGGCATTCATGGCTTTTCCTGGGGCCCTTGCAGCCTGCTGGGGAATGTGCTAAACTGATGAACTGAGAAGATGGGAAGGTGATGCACAGGTACATTCTAAGGATAAGATCCTGGTTCAACTAACATCAGTGGCATTTATTTCAAAAAGCCCTGAAGCTATGGAACCAGAAGGGAAATGACAGTGGATGGAACCATGTTTATTTACTGTCCGAAAGAAAGCCTACAGATGTATGAGTCCAGTTAAGAAGTTAATGTTCAGCTATCTGCTCTGCATGATCACATGTGGTTTTTTTTTAATCCTTTAAAAACAAAACCAAAAACACCTCTGCTGAAAGTGGCCAAATGGAAACACCATGGAAAGGCTCATAAGGCTTGTCCGTCCCTCACAATTGGCAGTTTGGGCAGCAGAGCCTTAGGAGCGCCCAACGTGGCTCAGTTCTCAACAGGGATACACTTGCAATGTGATCCAGTTTGGGGAAGGAATCTTGGTTAGGAGTAGGGATGTGTGAATTAGCAAAACTCAAACAGGCCAAAGTTCTCCAAATTCCATCTGGAAACTTGTTTTGATTTGAGTCCGTATCAGATTGCGAGCTTTGTTGTTGTTTTTCCACATGAAAATCCACGTGCATTTTTGTGCATGTTTTTCCAAATGTTCTCATCAATTTTGTGCTTTTTTGAAATGTACACATTCTTCTTCCATTGGTTAAAGTGCATTTGTGTGTACTTTTTGAAAGTATGCATTTTTGTGTGTGCATTTTTCAAATGTACACATGCCATTGAACTCGATTTTTTTGATCCGCAATTCACAATGCAAGCTCAGAAATGTACAGACTTCGACTGCAGATTGTGTCTGAGTCTGTGTTTGGTCAAGGAGGTGAGAACTGGGTAAAATCCTGATCAAAAACAAACTGAAATAAATTTCTCACACACCTCTAGTTAGAAGTTGGACAAAGAAGAACCAAGATATTAACTTAAGACAATGGTCGACAATGTAATTCGATAAGCTGATTTTCCAGTGTTCTGAATTGCATGGAGAGTCTCCAGAGATATAGGAGGCTCTCCTCTTCAGAAAGTTGTCCTCTGGGAGGAGCTTCCGGAGTGCAGGAATGGTGGTTTGACGTGTTTTTGCTGAGAGCCATCCCAGTGGAAACAAACAACCTGGTTTTGAAGGTAGCCAGATAAAAATTCTGGCATCCAATTTGCTTCTGATAAGAGGCAGATTGAAGCATTAACCTCATTAGCTCCGTAAGTGCAAGCTCCTTGTCAGAGATGGGATTTTTCGAAAGAGAGATTCCTCCTCCAGCAAGTTTTGAGCAGCAGAGGAGTCGAGGTGATAACAGCGTCCTCAGACCAGGTTTCGTATCTCTGAATCAGGGCTTATGCTTTGATTTATGAGACAAGATCCACAAGCCTCCTTGTAACATCTTTTTAAGAAGAAAAATTATGATTTAAAGACCCCTGCATCTGGCAGACTTACCATTCCAGGTCAGTGTCTATTTTCTGTATCGGAGAAGAAGGGGGGGTGAAGAAATAAAACTGCTTAAATCAAAACCTAAATAAATAAATGGACAAGAAGTAATTAAGAAATAAGGAGTATATACTGGAGGGGAGTTTCAGAAGAATTAATTGGACTGCATTTTTTGGACTTAATGTCAAATTGGTGGTTGTTAACAGTAAACTACTTTTGCTGTTACGTTATGGGAAAGAAACTCTGCCTGTTTTGAAATACCAAGTACAAGATAAGATAAGGAGCTGCTATAACTGCCAGAAGCTGTAGCAGTGTAAAAAAAAAAAAAAAATACTGCACGATGCCACCAAAAAAAGATGTAAGGCAATTCGAAGAGAGAAGGAAATCTTCTAATATAGAAGAAAACCAAACAATGGCTGAGAGTTTTACTTTAATGATGACAAAGATGACAAGTATGATGGAACAATGTCAAAAGTCCTCAGAAGAGCAAGCAAAAAATTTTAATGAACAAAAACAATATTTTGAGAACCTAGACAAAAAACTTGATGAAAGATTGAGAAGCTTAGAAGTAACAATTAATAAAATGCAAATATCACATAAACAAGTTTCACAGGAGTTGGGCCACACAAATCAGAAGGTCTTGACCTTAGAAGCCAAATGTCAAGAGACAGAACAACAGTTGGGAAAATGCTTAGATGATTTGGCTTTGATGGAGTTAAGAAGGGATGAGTGTTGCTTAAGATTGAGATCAATTCCAGAACAACAATCAGAAGATATTACAAAGAGGATTATTGAATTGTTGGCAGAATTTTTGAGTATGGAAATGAAAGACATGCAAGCAGAAATTGATAGAATTTACAGAATTAATTCACGTTTTGCTGTCAAAAATAAAGTCCCAAGAGATGTCTTGATATGGTTTCTTGGAAAAGTTTAAGAGACCGAGTACTGAATTTAGTACTGAGGCCAGATCCAGAGCATAACATACACAGACTTGAAACCGTGAGTTTTATTTACAATAACAATGGGGAACAAAAGGTAAAAAAACTGCAAAGATAAAAGATAGAAAACCAGAAACACCACCTTTAATAAAGCCTTAGACCCAGGCTAACACACATTAAACAATGGAGAAATCCTTTGACACCATGCTGCAGGCTAAACTAATAAACCCTATCTAGTCTCTCCCATATGTTACCCTCAGGTAAGGTTCTTCCGATGGGATAGTGCTCAATCAAGATTCCAGGCTCATGAATTCAAACTGAAGATCAAGATGCCTTCCATGTGAAGGCTGGATGAAGAAACCCTAGCAGCCATAACCATAGCCAATCACTGTATGCTGGATAACTTCCTCAGCTTCCAGGAGGGGAGAGGGGGAATGAAAAAAACCCTTACTGCCATCCAGTTGAAATCAGTCGGCCTAATTTTTGACTGTGGTTCAGTTCTGACCTTGAAGGCCTGGAGACTAACAAAAAAACAAAAAAACATGATAAGGCATGCAGGTGGTTGTAATAAGTGCATGCCAGCTCTTTCTCATGAAATGCAGCCTCTTGCTAGCAGCAAAAGCTCTCAAATGAAAAATGATTTTTTTCACAGACACCAACATCATCAGTTGTGTCCCACATTCTCTAGGGCCAATGAAGCAATATCATGCCAAACAACTTTGCTTGTTCTGAACTGCCATGGGTAGTACTTCTAAGCCCTTGGCTCCTTGACCTATGCTCAAATTGTCTGTTACATCCTTTGCTTCACTTCTGAGACAACCTAAGCAGAAGTCAGCTGTATGAACACCTCTTTCATTAAAAACTACAGCTGCTGCTGGAGGGAGGCCAACCAGAAAAAAAGAAGTGTATTGTTAAGTCATAGCTTAATGTGAAACCTTATAAAGCAAACGAAGTGCAATGACAACGACCGCTTGAACTCTTAATTTATTTTGTTGCGTTTAGCTGGTGCAAGAGAGAGAATGGCAGGTGACAAGGCTCTGTCTTGTATGAGCTGATTTCCTTGAGACAAAGTATGTGGCAACAAATGTAGTGCATGCAAGGGCAAATGTTTTCAAGCTTTACAGATCTCTTGCAAACAACTGTTATCCAAGCAGCTGTTATTTCCTCCGCAGAATATGGTTTCATTATTTCATCTCTGTTTCCCCAAGTTTTGTCACTCTCTTTGTTGACCAGGCTGCTGTTATGACTTTTTTTGCACTTACAATTAGATGTGGTGCTCTTCTCTTCCCATGACAATTCCCAAAGAACTACTGCAATAAATACATTTAAGGTTACTGCATCTCTTCTTCTTTTTCCTCAGTTGTTGAGAACCAGAACCAAATATTTGGAAATGATCTTCACAACATTTAATTGGTATCCTTGATAGTTTCTCTATTTGAGTGCTCGAAGGAACACAATGTCTAACTGAGAATACAATGCAAATTTGCTTTTCATGCAGAAAAAGTCTGCATTCAGGGCATGTGGTTAGGTACAGCACATTCTGAATAAACTCTCTTCCTTTTGTGAGACCTTAATGTTTTCTTGTTTCATGAGAGAGGGCCTTTTATGTTGTGGCATCCTGACTGTGCCCTCCCTAGAGAGGCTCACCTGGTGCCTACGCTGTGGTCTTTTTGGTGCCAGGTAAGACCTTCTCAGTTTCCCAGGCATATTAGTCTTTCAGTTTTTGTTGTTTTAAAGTCTGTTACTATTTTTAAAAAATGTTACACTGCTGCTGGTTTTTACTTTGCTTTTATACTGTAGTTTTAAACTTCTTTTTTTAGATTATGTTTTATTTTGCTGTGTTTCATGGTTTTAATTGTTGTGAACTGCTCAGAGAGCTTCAGCTATTGAGCAGTATAGAAATGTAATAAATAAATAAAAGCTTTAAATGGGGTTCATCCAAAAATGGAAATATAGAAGTTATGCAGACATGAGGTAAATTCTTCACAGGATTCTCTACAGCATGCTTTTTCTCAGGGCCTCTGGAAAGCATCATACATGGCTGGAGTGTTTTTTGTTTTGTTTTTTAAAAATGCAAGAACCATCCTTGGGATTGTTTAGGACAAATTATAGATAGATATAGATATAGATAATATAGATACAGATATATACACAAACTATGTTTTGGAAAGATCCTTACAGACAGTGGTTGACCCAAACAAATGAAAAACTTTGTTTTTATAATGCCAATGTATTTCAATATTGATGCATCAGAGTATAAGCAAAGGGTATCTGCTTTGATCCCTTGGTTGTGATTCTGAATACAAATACTTTAATGATTTGTGGCTCTTATTACATTCTGCATACCAATTTGAAGCTGACATTTGAGTCTGAGATGTGCCAAGCAAGCTGAAGCTCAGCTGGTTGAGCTTGTACTGTAGTCTGTGGAAAGGTCATTTTTTCATCAGCTAGATTGGGTTCTTTACTTCTTTCTCAGCTGGAGTTATTTGTCAAAATAATAGCAATAATTTGAAGTGGAACAGAAAGCTGTCTCCGAATGTTCCTCCCTAATGCTAATTAGTTTAAAGTCATTACAACCTAACAAGGGCAGGTAAGGAAGTAAAAGTACCAGTGGTTCTTTTTCTCCCCTCACACAGAGTAAAGGAAAAAATTTAAACATTATTTGCACTAATATATCCATTTTTGTTCCCCTAATATACATATTTTTGTATGCATTTTTTGTTTAGGGAATGCCATTTCAAAATTTGGAGAAGTCTGACTGTTGAGGGAAAGCTGACTTTCAGTACACATATTGGTTCCAAAGTGCAAAAAAAAAAAGGTAAGTTCTCATTAAAATGTGAACCAAATGAATTTCTCCCCAGCCCTACTGTCATGTTTAGGGATGTGCAATGCTGGGAATTCCATTTTGTTTAAGCCTGATGGGATTCCACAGTGTTTCCATTCTGGTAAGTGGCGGCAGAGCATAGCAGTCGTCCCCGCCAACTCCAAAAATGTTTCACACATTTCCCCCCCTCAATCCCATGATTTGCACAAATGGTAATTTATGCAAATTGGAGCTCTTTTCCTGGGTTGGGGGGAATCTTGAACTTTGTGCAAATGGGGTTATCACTTTTTAAAACATTTTTTAAAATTGGCAATCTTGTGCAAGTGCACACGATCGTAAGTCCACTTGTCCGCTATGTAGCTCCACAGAGGCATATTCCCCTCTTGTCAATATCTTTGTCAGTTTCACCCTCTCCACACACTACTTCATTTAGCCCAGCAGAGCCATATTCCACACTTCTCAAAGAATTTGTCAATTCTCCACCCCCTTCACAAGGGAAGCACAGAAGTAGAGGATGGAATTAACAAATTCTTTTGACAAGTACAGAATATGGTTCTGCTGGGCTCAACAAAGTGTGTGGCGAGGATGAAACTGACAAGGATATTTACAATAGGGGAATATACCTCTGTGAGGCTATATAGTGAACAGGCAGACTTGCAATCTTGTGCCCTTGCGCAAGATTGCAAAAAAAAAAAATGTTTAAGAATACGACCCCAGTCAAGATCAAAATTTCAAGATCCCCTCCTGCACAAGAAAGATTCAATTTGTGCAAATTGCCACCATAAAAACAAACTGAATCTATGTATTGGATTGACTTGCTACAGATCGAGTCAGTGCCAGCAGAATGAAACAGTACAAAATCCACCAGGGCCGAACCAGAAAAATCTGTTGAGATTTCACCCCCAAAACAGAATGCTCATACATCTCTATGACATAATACATTACAGCACATATGTCTCTAATTCACTATACCAGGAAATAGATAGCAGCACTGAAAAGATTAGTCAGGAGTGCATTTCTGACTCTATGATATACCAAGGGGCACTAGTCCTCCAGCTAGTGTTCAACAGCCACCTGTTGCCTGAGCCACTTGTGGCATGCATTCATGCTACAAATTGGCCAACTATGAACTGGTCCATGTAACTTGTTAATGGCTAAATAGTTTATTTATTTATTTATTATATTTATACCCCGCCTTTTTTCCTGCAAGGAACCCAAGGCGGCTTACATAATCCTCCTCCTCCTCTCCATTTTATCCTCACAACAACCCTGTGAGGTAGGTTAGGCTGAGAGTCAGTGACTGGCCCAAAGTCACCCAGTGAGTTTCATGGCCGACCGGGGACTAGAACCCGAATCTCCCGAGTCCCAGTCCAACACTCTCACCACTACGCCACACTGGCCCTCTACAGGTACAGGTACAGCTAAGTACCTGTAGCTGAAATTTTGGCTGGTGTAGCTTGCCATGTTGTAGGGCTAAGAAAACCTGCACTTGCTAAAATTTCACAACTAATTGAATGCATAAACAGATGTCCTGTCTCTTTTATAGCTGATCACCCTAGAAATGGTGACTGCTCACCTGAATGCTCTGATTTTTTACCATTATGCAGTGAGACTGACATTCTATCTTGCAGCTACAGACTTCAAAATTGTTTCAAGTGATAACTGGAATGAGCATCAATATTTCATTTTTTTTATTCTCACAGTGTTGAAGCTCCAACCAGAACTAATTAAACAATGCTAAAGAGTGCTTTCACTAAATTCCTGATAGCATTGTTCTAGAGGAAGTAAAACCTGATTAAAAATGCCATGTGTAAAGTGTGCTTCTGCTGTTATAGATGAACAGTTTTATTTCTGTTTAAACTCCTTTATCCTTTCATCCAGGAATTCCTTATAATACACACTAGTAAACAGCAAGGGGGAAAGTGAACCACTTAAGTGCCCATACGCCATGATAATGATGTGGTTTAAAATCTTAATATAACAAGTAGTGAACCTTTGCAAGGTTATGCAAAAAAAAAAACAGAATGCTATCCATATAACATCTGGTCAGAGCTCTTAGTAAATGAAAATGTATGTCTCCTTCCATAATCTACTATAAAACCAAATAATAGGTCATGTATATCATTGGTGACAAAATGTTGCTTCACAGTAGAATACACTAAGAAATAGATTGGTTCTACATTGAAACTGCTTACTATCATACATCACACAAATAGGGTTCTGCTGACACAGACGGCTCCCTTGTGACTCTAATGCCCTTAGGATGGCATGTAGGTGATTTGTCCACTATCCTGCACTAATCTTGTATTCGCCATGCCTCATTTTTGGACTATAATTTATGGGCTTCATAACAGCTCTGTGCAACAGGCAGTGACACTTCTGTCTATGGTTGCTTTTTGAAGCAGCAGAGTGGCATAGCTTATGTTGCTTTGCAGGTATATTGGACTGATTTACACCACCAATCTAGTGGTGTTATGCTAGTATGAAGGTCACTGTGCAAATTCCTAGGTGATAATTTGCTAATGTGGTAGGCTCATAGTGCTAGACCTTATATGGCTGCTATCGCGGGTAATTTTTGCCAGGTATTTTTAAAAAGATATTTAGTCTGTGGTAAATGCATGGGGTGTAAGTAGAATGTAGTGCATAAGTTTTTAAAACCATTCAGTAGAGTTACTCCAGCAGGAAATATTGGAATATGTCCGATATTTACTTTCCCCCCAGGCATGGAGAGATCCGTGATGTGGGGGGATCAGTATTTGCAGATGTCCCAGAAGGAAACAAACATGCCCGAAATGCAATTAGCATATGTATGCACATTGTAATGCACATTGTAACATGATGCTGGTGCTGCATGGGGGCGGGGCTTGGGAGGTTTTATAAGCCGGCCTCATCAGACCACTGAGTCTGGCATGCTAGCTATTTTGCTGGCACGGCACCCTCTGTCCCTCTTCTGAATAGCTGCAGTGTGAGCATCACTAAGTGTAGTTGGGTCAAGCGGGGCTTTTTCCCCCTGAGTCTCCAGGCTGGCCTGGGAGGGAGGGTCAGGTTTTTCACCTACTCCATATTGGAGCTCTGAGGAGACAATGGGAATTTACTGTGGGTGCTGTGAAAGGATTCCTTCTCCTTCTTGTTGTTAAAAGGACTTTTAACAACAACAAAGTATAACCAAAAATGCCTCTCTCAGCTTTCAGCAGGCACTTAGCAGGCAGCAGCATTGGAAAGCCTGAAGGGAGAAAGTCCTGACTAAGTCCTCTAGGGGTTTTTTGAAGAAGCTCAAGCAGCCAGAGTGACTGCAAGGACAGAGTTGGGGCGGGGGGAGGGAGAGAAAGAGCATGTGCACACACACACACACACACACACACCTCATTCACCTCCTTACAGTAAGGTAAGCACCGAAGCCCCTGCACCTTGAGAAATTTCTCTGTAATTTTCAACATCCCAATGAAAGAGGCAGAAAATGACTGCCTCTTTCACAGGGAAATGAAGAGGTTGCAGAAGGGCACGTAGAGTTTTGGCACAGCACTTGTTTAATTCCATACCTTTATGCCTGCCTCTTTATTCCTGAGTATGGTTGCAAATAGCATTTTTGCTACACATAGCCTTTTGATTTTCAGTAATCTACCTAAAAACATGATCAATGATGTTTTGCCCTCTCTGTCTGATGTGAAGATTAGTTTTGATGAATGAAAGTGCTTCTCCCTCTTCCTTTGTCCCTTCTACATAAGCTTTGGATGAAGAATGACTGAATTTGGCAACTTTCCCCCACCCCCGCTATGAAAGGGGTTCACATTTATTTATTGTCTGCAGCTTCTTGGCATTCTGGTGACAGGTAAGCAAAGCTCACCATAGCCTTCATCACAAATGTGCATAAAATGGAATCCTAGAACCACCTCAGGTAAATTTGATCAGGCTCTGAAGAACAGGAACTAAATTTATGACATGATTTGCAGATGTGTGCTCATTCTTCCTTGTAGCAGTTTAGGTGGATAAGTTATATAGTCCCCAGTTGGCGGGTTGCAGCATGGGAGCTTCATCAGAGCACTGCAGGACTTACACACACCAACCCCCCAATGGTTAATGGTTAACCCATGATCTAGATTATAGACAAGTGCTTCCAAAACCAAAAGAGTCTAAGAGTAAAAACTAAAGATACCTCCACATAAGTGCAGTACGATTCCAGACAGTGATCCAAGTCACATCATACATAGTGAGGCAAACATATATAGATATATACACACACCACCATCTTTCCCAAACCAAAATATGGCAGTCAATGAATCCATGGACATGAAACAAAATCCACACACAACATCATAGGATGTCTCTATTAGTAGCAGTGCCATGGAATGCCCTTAGGGAAAGGAGGAGGAATAAAAAGGAAGAAAGAGCCCTAGCCATTATCAGTATAGTTGGTATATGGAAGTTAGCGGTGAAGTAAGCCTGAATAGTTGAGTGAAGCTGATGACATGTGTCAGTAGCAGATGGTATGGCTTTTAATATACTTACGTGTGTGTGTGTTTTTATCAAGGAAGCTATGGTCCTGTTGAACTCCATAATGTCTTCTATATTACCAAATATCTTTTATCCATATCAAGGAAAACAGCCTACGTATATTCTAAAGGAGGACCATATTCAAACCACCTATCGTTTATGCTTCTACCATGATCTTTAACAAATTGCATTCAGTTAGATCAATTCAGTTTAGCCTTAAAAATACAACAACTTTTCAGCAGCATGGTGGGAAGCAGAAATATAAGGGCTTACTTTAAGGTAATTGTACACGTAGCTTGACTAATGTATGATGTCCGTTTGTATGGACTGTTAAGTTATAGGGCCAGTTGCTGGAAATATTAGGAACTCTTGTATTATTAACTGAGATCTGGAATACTGGGAGGGTAGTGCTTAAGACTATGTGCAATATTCTGCCAGGAAATGTCACATCTTTTTTATGTTGAGTGACAAAAAGAACTGGACTTTGAAAACAGCTGAGGGAAATTGTACTGAGATAGTAGAATCCTTTCTTTCTGCTTCCACATTAGAGTTTCACCCCACTCCCTTCTTCAAATGCTGTATTCATGGGAGCAATTTGAAGCACAGAATTTGAAGTTTCACATAGTGGTTTAGGACAACAACTACAACAACAAACACCCTACATTTTATGCTAGATATACAATTGTTGATAAGTGTCTCTTGGTGTTTCTACAGAGAAACCTGAGAATTTCATATATAGAGGTTCTTTGATATGAAATGACTTTCAGATGAGAAAGAAGGCTGTATAATGCTACTGAAAATTCACATTACTGGGTAGTCTTCTAAACCTTTTGTGTGATTTTGCTAGTGTTTGCAAAAATTCAGTCCATTGCCATCAGAGAGTATGTATATTTAGTTATCATTAAAATTAGACTAAATTTTAAGTGCCACATCTCCAACTATTTGAGGGTCCAAATGCCAGGGTCCATCATACATGCACCCAATCCAGAAATGTTGGAGTGCAACAGAGGAAAGCAGCATGATGCGACTGCCGGCCATATTAGCTATTAAGGACAAGGTGGCAAGCCTAATTCATAACCTAACATGGTGGAATGTACAGGGATTCACACCCAGTCTTCTATGAGCAAAGCACCCAGGGCCTGGTCTTGGATGGATGAATCTGCCAGTCTGGGTTTCTCCCACATTTTTTTTTTTAATCTCAAGCTCTTTTTGTCCTGAATATGGAGAATGTTGCAGGGACTGGAAGTGAACATAGGATGCTAAGCACGTTCAGTAGAGCATGAGCTTCACTCACTCATCTGAGTGCTAAGTGTGGGTTTTCTCTCCTCACAACAGCCTTTTATGTTCCTTGTATGAGAATTCTGAGATCAAAAACCTGTTTCTAATTATGGACCATCCTCACTGGATTGCAGTGTATATCTGCATTTCTGTAGTATGCAGATGATGTAGCATGTGAGCATGGGATAGGCTGAGGAAACAGGGCAGGACTACCTTATGATGTTCCTAACTTAGGATAAGGTGACATAGGCACTGTAACCCGATAGTGTAGATAGATGCTTCATTAATATTTATTATTCTGGAAATGAAAGATTTCAGAACAACTAATCAGTTCTCTGTATACCCAGATTGTCCATGGCTTGTCGTAATGATGAAGGAATGCATGCCTCCCAAGTCAACTTTAGCTTCTGTACTTCAGTCCTGCAAGTCCTTCTTCAAAGTCAATGTTGCAGGATCTAGTTCACACAAATAGATTGTGGATGCAGATTTGTCATCATTAGTCATCATTTCTGTCACAGAAAAAGAAAATCTACAAGGCACACAAGTATTAAAGGCATGCAGCTACATTCCATAGGGAATTTGAAATAACAGTGCACAATCTGGGGGAAGGATGCTTTGTTCGGAGCCCAGCAACAAAAATGCAGCTTTGAAGGAAAACACATGCACTTATATGCAATAAATAGGTAACAACTTGGATATTGCAAGGCAATTGTCTGGAAAGATCCTTTGTGTTTTTAAATGGAATTTAGAGAAGTGTAAAATTTGAACTATCTGAATATTTACTTAATTCTTTATATACCTCCTTCTACATTATGCTTAATATAACAATAATTTAGCCAAATGAACAATAAGGCTTTTTGTTTTGTTTCTAAACAAAACCTTTGTTTAATGAATAGCAAAAATAAAAAATAAAAATTAAATCAGGTACATGGGCCACATGTTTCTTCCTATGGGGAGGATTCTCTATTCCCACAGAAGTGTGACAGTGCACTGAGAAAATTATCCAGTTGCACTGTGGTCACTCTCTGTGTGATGTAAGATACCCATCTTCTCAGACCATAAGTACCTTGTATCCCAATAAGAGGAATGGCTGGATGATAAAAGAGGCAGCATAGACCAGCTGTTCCCCATAAAGGAAGGGAGCAACAGAGTTTAACTAAGTCCTATAGGTGTCCTCTACAATATCTTACTGTCATTGGTCCAGCTCTTTCAATCTGTTCTCCAGTTCCAGCAGCTCAGGCCTTCTTTCCACCCTTCTCTCTCTCCCTCCCCCTGCTTTTCTCTGCTTTTTATGCCCCTCTGCCTTTATGCCTTAGGCTTTTATCTCTTAAAATTCACTTTCTTCACCCCAACTCAAACCAATCAGGAGGCAAGTATCTTGTTCATTTCAGCAGACTAAGTTTCTATTTCCTCAGTTGAAACTTTTGCTTTTTCTTCCTCTGACCTTCTGTTGAACTTTATAATCTCCTGGTTCCCTGAGCAAACATCCTGACCTCTACATTCCAGCTAAACATTGACCTCTAAACTAACCTTTTGGCTGAAACTGGTTAGCACACAGAAAATTTAACCTGATGATATTGAACAACCAACTGAAATGCCAGAAAGTAGAGAACAGTTCTGTTCCTTCACAACATAAAAGCATAAAATAGTTTGAAGACATGTTCATCATAAAAGCACATTTGTAAATGTGGCTCCCTCGGTCTATTCACAGTGGCGAACTCACATTTGTTGCTGCATAATGTATGAAAAAGCCTGAGGCCAACATTCCACCACCATGATCCACAGATGCATACATTAGCTCCCTCCAATAAAATGAAGGAAGGGAAGTTCTGTGCAAGCACTGAAGCCTGGCTGGGCCTGGAACAAATAACTGGATCAGGGCAGCAAGTGTAGGATAGTACATTCCCCGAAATGTAGAAAATGTTTTATGTTCACATTCATTCATTCATTTCATTTACTTCATTTCTATATTGCCCAATAGCCAAAGCTCTCTGGGTGGGTCACAGAAATGACAACCTACAAATACAAAATAATAAAAACATAATATAAATATTTAACATGCAAAATGTAAAAAGAATTAAAACAGCTAAAAAATGTTACAATAAGATACCAGGACCTGATAAAACAGCTGACATAAATGCCCCACCATATGCCATCAAATGCCTGGGAGTAGAGGAAAGTCTTAATCTGGTGCCAAATAGATGGCAGTGTTGGCACCAGGTGGGTCTCAGGGGGGAGTGCATTCCACAGTCGTGGGAGACTACCAGGAAGAGGACCCTCTCCCTTGTTGCCATCCTCTGAACCTCCCTCAGAAGAGGCACTTGGAGAAGGGCCTCAGCTGTTGATTATAATGTCTAGGTAGGTCCATATCAGGAGAGGCACTCCCTCCATCAGGTATTGTGCTCCTGAGTCATGGAAGGTTTTATCGGTTAAAAGCAACACCTTGAATTGGGCTCAGAATATGTAGTATCCCCACAATGTAAGATTGATTCTATCCTTCTTATGCAATCTGTATCTCATATTATTTTCACTCAACTCATCAAATACTTACTTCATGCTACTGAAATGGGTCCAGGTTCCCAAATACAAGAAAAGCTTGCATATTTTTTCCCTGTTCTTATAATAATTAGTTTGCTTGAGGTGCTTAAAAATGTTGAGTTTGTTTCATGTAAGTTTTTTGTTAAGACTGCTTTAGTCTTTTGGATTGATCTGATGTTTAATCTTTTTTCTTTTCTTTTTTCTCTCATCAGTCTTGTTCTAGGAACCGTCTGTATCCTTATGCATGCTGAAATTAAAAGCTGGTAGAGTGGACCCAGGAGAACAATTTTTTTAGTATCACACTGAATGTCAGGAAATTTCATCTAGGAGGACGCCTGTAATGGGGAAACAAAAACAAAAGATGACTCATCATATAGGCTGATCGCACTGAAGCCTTTAGGAGCTTTCATTCTCAATTGCTTTCCAGCTTGTTTCACAAGATCAGGCTCTTTTAGTTGGCAGGGACTGGAGTGTGTTCAAAGATTTGAACAGCAGTTGTGAGGCAATGAAAGACATGCTTGGGCTCACTTGTAAAATTATTTCTCATTGTGAACATTGATTTGTGATAGGCAAGGCTTAAAGCTTCCTTATCTCTGAGCATAGGCCACAAGAAAATGAAATAAATAAATAAATGCCAAAAAATAGAAATCCATATGTTTCTCCCCCCGTCGGTGGATGAGTTAATTTGAAATGGAGTGGGGGATTTTTTCTCTTGAGAAAAACAAACACTCTGCCCTGCCAAAAGAACTGCATGTTCAAGCTTCTTTTCCGGTGGTTTGCAGTTTGGAAGAAAGAAGGAAGGATTTCCCATTCTCTTGGCTTGTCTTCTGCTTTCCCTAACTACTGAAGCTATGGCAACCAGGTTAACCAGAAAAATAACTCATTGTACAACTGCTCAATGCTTAAAATAGGAGAAGGAGACTCATGGAATATTGTACCCTTTCTTGTGTGATTAAAAACCCCATATATTGTAATTTTTCTGATCATGGCGGAGTAGCCACAAATTCTACAATCTTCTATGAATCTTCTCCTTTGGTACTGTACTGTTCATTCATGGAAGTTATTGACAGTTGCCACTGATTATACAAGGGAAAATAAATGGGAAAAGGAGTGTAGGAAGAAGAAGAAAGTCTTGGCTGAAAAACCTTAAAGAATGGTTTATGGGCAATACATTGTTTAGATCGGTCATATCTAAAGACTGTTTAGCCATGATGATGTCCAACCTCCGGTAGGAGAGGAATGAGAAGAATTGACCTCCACCTGCATAATAAGACTTTCCCCATCTCTCTTGCCTCCTGCAGTCCCTCCCCATTCCACACATAGAAGCCATTCCACCAGTGGGTGGATTATTTGGATACCACCCCATGCTGCAATCCCGTGCATACTTACACAGGAGTAAATCCCATTGAACAAATAGGACTTTAAGTACTTCTGAATAGGTGTGCAAAGACTAATAGTTGCACAGCTGCAATCCTAAGACGTGAATGCAGATTAAGTCCCACTGAATCCAGTGTGACATCTGAGTAAACATTGTGCTGCAATAGTGAGTCATACATGCATAACTTGATTGGTAGTCTGTGCCTAGACTCACTTTGTTAAAATATCTGCCCTGCATTAGTATTTATTTATTTATTTATTTAAGAATGGTCCTTGGAACTAGACCCTGCCTCAGCATTCTCCATCTGTAAAAATGGATTCACATTTTCCTGAATGCTTTCTAAATGCTTAATACCCTAATAATATGCTACATATATGTGTGCTATGTGTGTGATTTCATGTATAGTTCAGGCAGGTGAAATTAGCTGCAGAGACCATTTGCTCTGCTAAGCTAAGCAGTGTTGGGTCAGTGGGCCAGAATCTTGTGATAGCTGCCTGGACTTCCATGGAATAAAGGTGGGGTATAAAATAAACAAATAGTTTCCAATTGGCACAATTGTAGTGTGGATTGTGTTACACTGGTCTCTGGTGGCCTGATATATATCAATAGATATTGCTTAGTGGGTGGGACTTGTATGTACCTGTAATACGCCACAGAGCTAGTGTGGCGTAGTGGTGAGAGTGTTGGACTGGGACTCGGGAGATCCGGGTTCTAGTCCTCGCTCGGCCATGAAACTCACTGGGTGATTTGGGCCAGTCACTGACTCTCAGCCTAACCTACCTCACAGGGTTGTTGTGAGGATAAAATGGAGTGGAGGAGGATTATTATGTAAGCCGGCTTGGGTTCCTTGCAGGAAAAAAGGTAGGGTATAAAATAAATAAATAAATAAATAATAGCTATAAATCTGAATAGAGTTTTCCATTTTCTCCAGTCTTGTTCTCCTGTTGAACACACCTTGAAAAAGCATTATATAAATGTTTAAAATAAATAAATATTTCTGGACAAATATTGATAAATGAGACTTCTGACATGTTTTCCTGTTTTGACATTCAATATTTGTTACTGTGTTAGTTAATTAATTAACATACTATTGAAATATACTGTACACACAGGATATTATTGATTAGATGAGCAAACATTAAGGGACTGGACTGCCTGAACTTGAAAAAAAAAAGAGTTAATTTACTTATTGAATTAATTAAACTTAATGAGATTGATGCTTATACATCAACTGATTAATTTTTTTGATGACATTTTGTTAATAGGATCATATCTCTGGATTTTATTTGCAGTTAGTTTCAAACATACATACAATCCACTTAAAAATAAAATGATGACACAATATGAAATTGCCACAGGAGCAGTTGTGTGAAGACTGAATTGCTCATCTTAAAGATTAATCTTCATTGTACTGTGGCAAGTAGCAATGATCTGGCAATCCATCTGTTCTTGCATTCTTCAAATATTAGGATTTATTACTGCTGAAAATAATAGCTGCTAATTTTCCAGCCAACCACCTGTAAAGAACAAGTCATTGAACAGATAAGACATAAGCTTTCTTCTTTTTCTTCATGTACAGCACCTCCAACTAACTTCATTATTTCTGTTTGAAATAGAGCATATTTCAAGTAAAAGGCAATTATATGGTTCTATGCCATGTATAATTTGTTAAAAACAGTAATTTGCCGACATTAAATTAATTCTGTGCTCAGTTTACTCATATAACCAGCCCATAACATATTTATATTTTCAGAAGGTCTCAGATACAGATTCATCTTTTGGGTGTTGTTCTCTAATAGAGTTTGCTTATGTTACAAATCCTCAATGTCAGCCCTACCTCTCTTTTCTTAGCGTGCATACTTCTCTTCCCTGGAGCCACCACTACTCCCCCTCTGTGGATAACTATCTTGCAACATACTCCTTTGGATTGATCAGATGGTCCCTCCTGCTAGTACTGCACTTTAGCCCTTAGTAGGCTATCTGATAGTTCTTGAGGGCAAAGCACCTTATTTCTGATTGGGTACAATCTGCCTATTTTCCAGATTTCCTTACACATTTATAGCACTTCTCTTCTATACATAGGTCTACAGGCATTGCAAGACATATGGTACTTTTCAGAAGCCAAGAACATGAAGAAAGAAATAGCATCAGTTTTAAAAGCTTTTGAAAAATTTGAAGTTTTTAATGTCATCATTTAGGGCCAAACTAAACATTCCTTTACGCATGCACAGTGCTTTTGTCCCAAAATGGAATCAGAGGAGACATCTTTAACACCCCTGCCCCCTGCAGGGTTAGTGGTGGAATTTTGGGACAGAAATGGGTGGGGGTGGTGAGGAAAGCTTACAACCTCCTCTCCTGAAGCGCCATGGTCCAGATTCAAATCAGGTGTGTGTGTGTTTGCAGGAGAGTAAATAAAAGTAGCACGCATAGCTCCACTATGCATTCTTGAAGGAACACTTAGTAGTTTGCCCCATAGTTGTGGGTTACTTGATCCTTGCTATTACCTAAGTTAAATGTTGACTGTAAAACTGAACCAGGCAAGCTAGCCATTCTGATTCTGTAGGTTTGCACTAGAATATGTCTGCACTTGGAATGAGAACTACTGCTGAGTCACTTTTTCCTTAATCACTCATCTGTGTTGTTGGGTATGGATCCCTTTTTTTGGGGAGCAGTATTAAAGGAAGACTACTCTGTAAACTGGATACCTTGGGTAGCTGCCAAAGGGTGCTGATAAAGGACACTGATTGACCCTTGGAGGGGAGCCTTGGTAGGCTTTACTTATCTTAGAAGCCTCTTAGATCGGAGGCTTTTGAGTATTCTGTGCCCCACTGGGCTCTTGCCAGCAAAGCAGGAGGAACTACAGAGGGGTTTTTTTGCCTCTCAATCCTCTGTTGCTGTATTTTCACTAGATGGGCCTTTGAGCCCATCTAGGTGATGTGTACTGCTGGGGTTGGGGTCAGTGTCTGACAGGACTTTGGATCTGGCAGATCCATGACCTCTCCTCTCACCTCCCTGCCCGGACTCACCCACCAGCATGCCCCCATCCCTCTCTCACCTTCCTCTTCCCAAGGTCAGAGCTCAGATCGCTGGAGAGGTGGCTGGGAAGGGCAGGGATGAATGGGAGGATGTGGAATCCTCACTCAGCTTTCTCCCTCTGAGGTCATAGCTATGCCTGTGGGCTTGGAGGCAGAAACCCCCAGCATCCTATCACCCCCAGATGCCAGCTAGGGACCATAAGATTGTGTTCTAAACTAAGGACACTAAAATTGATGGTTACAAATGCAAAATTGCGATAATACCCTTCTTCCAGCCACGCACAGCTGTGGCGGGGAGAAATCTGCAGGTGGGGGAATAAGAGCGAGACCACCATGGGGTGATCTCATTCTACCAATGAGGATCGTAGTGGACAGAGCGCCGCCAGGGCCAAAATTAAGCCTGGCAGCCCCACCCTCGGCCTCTTTCTTTTCATGGCTGCTCGAAGACAGACTGATTGAGACCTTTGGAACATGGTGTCATCGTTCATCTGACCCGTGGCCCGCAGTTCGAGGCTTGACAGCTGCTGCGAAAGAGAAGCCAGTTTGGGGGGATAGTATACCCTGTGGGGGGTGAGCAGTCTGCCCTGCGGGGTTGGCCCGTCTAACTGGCTGCTGTTGGCTCTCTTCTGCTGGGCTGCGTGGTCGCGCCCCAGGGGCTTTGCTTCGCCACTCGCTCAGCGAGTCACTAGGCAATCATGGGAGGGATCATATCTGCTGCCTGGCGTTTCACTGCTTGTTGGTTCTCGGGCTGCCAACCCACCTCCCCCCCACCTACCTTGGGCGTGGCATCTCAGGCACCTGGAGGCCGCTCCAGCTACCGTGTGGTGTGTGCTCGGCGCAGCCTTTCCTGCTCGGCCTCCCCAGTTGGGTGTAGGCCCGGGCCTTTTGTTGGTCCCCTGGTCATCATGAGGCAGCGGGCGCATTAAAGCACCGCTGCTTGTGTTTTCATGCCGCCCCCCTCCTTCCCGCTTCAGGCCTTTGAGGCCTGGATCAGTTTAGGCCCCCACCCTTTGCTCTGATCTCTTCAGGGCTGTGTAGTGTGGGCCTGTTTGCACCTTGTGGCCTGGGAGCAGCACCTACCCCTCCCCAGTGGGGTGCCCGGTCTACCTGGTGTTTTGATTGTGGATTCTATGCCCGAGGAAGACAGAGGCCTGGTAGTAGTGACTAAAGATTATTGTGCACGTCTCCGGGCCTGCTGATCTCACACAGGCTCCTCCCCTTTTGACCTCTCAACTAAAGGTTAACATCCAGGTCCTTTGCAGGAATGAGCTGCTACCTATCATAACACCCGGCTGCTGTCCATGCCTGTGGGGGCTGTGCCCCTGTGGTGGGGGATGGTCTGCCCAGCAGGGTTGGCTGGTCCGCCCTGTGGGGGTGGTTGGTCTACCTGATGTGGGTGGCCTACCCTGGCGGAACACTTTACCTGCGGGGATGGCTGGTCTGCCTTGTGGGGTGGGGGCTGACTGCCTTGTGTGGGGACGGTCTGCCCTGCGGGGTTGGCCAGTCTGCCCTGCAGGGTTGGCCGGTCTAACCGGCTGCTATTGGCTACTGCCGGCTTCTGTGGGCATTGGTTATAATTGAGTCCTCTTATTATTATTTCAATTTATACTGCGCTATTTGCATTTGTTTTGGATTTATTATATCGGATATTCCTTTCCTTCATAGTGCGGCTTCATATTTCTTCACGTGATTTTATAGTGCCCAATCCTAAGCTACCTGGGTTGGCATGCCATTCTATTCTGAAGTCTTATTCCCCAGGTTATTTGGTGACAGTTATTGACTCTCAGGCTGCCCTACCTTACAGGGTTGTTGGGCGGATAATATTTAAGGAGGACTATGCGAGCCGCCTCGGGTTCCTGGCAGGAAAACAGGCAGGATATAAGTGTAGTATATACATAATACCTTCTTTCAAATAGGGGAGTCACAGCTGGCCTACCTAATAGGGTTGTTGTGGAGCACTTTGATTACACACAGCACTGAGACAAGTGAATTTTATTTTTCTGCTTTCAGGGTTTTCATTGTTTTCTTTAACCTTTCTCCTATTATTAATTAGGAATGAGATGCCTCCCAAAAGGAACAGCACTTTACTGTAATGCCCTGTCCTGTGCACACTCCAACATGTCGGGGCCCGATGTTTGTTGCACCTGGTCCACCCATTTTCTGCAACCGCGCAGATGGCATGTGTGTTCTCAACAATAGCTTTGGTCGACTTGCATCCACCCAGAGTTGCCCGGGAAGTAATGTATGGCTTAGTCTGCAGTGGCAGTCTCCATATGGGAGCAACGACGACCTGATTATAGATGTGTGTGGCCCTGCTGTGCCAGTTTTGGCTGATTCGACATCATCCGGCAGTGTTCGGGGGGTGCTGCCTGGTCTGCCCAATGGCCAGGTATGCATCTATGGGTAACCGCCTCTTTCACGGATGGTCATAGCCCTGATGCTTCTGCATTGGCAGACTTGTAATCATCTGGAGTGTCCGGAAGTGCAGTTCATGGCTGACCCTGCACCTGCGGTACTGCAGCTGGGGGCAATGATCTGGTTTTGAGGGGTCTACCCTGGTTGGCACAACAACGATGGGTCAGTTTGGAATGCAATGGCAGAACCTTCTGCAACTTTAAATGTATTCATTTTTGGCTCTCATGACTTACTTAAATTTATGGGTTGCGGGCAGTATTGGACTTCAGTTGGGAGTAATTATATGGTCATTACTTCAAGTATTGGCCCTTAGCTACATGCCTCGTACATGTGGGCGGATGGTTTCCTGCAGGTCACTCCATGCTTCCCATAGGGTGATCTATATCCTAATACAACTGGTTCTGCCCTCTCAATTTCCACCCCACCAATTTTCCGGCGCGGGCAACCGGAGGGCGCCAGATATAAGAAAGACAGTCTCGTATTCCCGTTTAATGTGGGAATGGCTCAACTTTGTCTTTACTTGCCAGTAGTAATGCTCAAGTGAAGCGATTAGCAGGCTGGCATCCCCAGGAAGTGGACAGTAATCTCATGTCTTTACAGTATCAATTGGGGTCTGCATTGCCATAAGTGCCCTTTCCTCTCCCAGCCTTTTGGGCCGCTTTCAGCAGTTCCTTTGCTCACTTTTGCCCCACACGGTGTGCTCCTATGTACCATGAGCTGGATATTAAAGACAAGGATAGGAGTCCTTGTCCCTCCTGTACCATGAGCTGGATATTAAAGACAAGGATAGGAGTAAGAACAAGGATCAAGAAGAACTGGGATGGAAAAAAACCCACCCGCACCTGGGCCAATTGGTTACTTGGCTTTTTAATTTATATGGGAATCTTACAACAGCCATTCCTGCATGCAGGTGCCGTTCTCACCCAAGTACCTCGATTTTATTTATTGAGCATAATCTGGGTTCGGGGGGCAGTGTGTGGTTGGCTTCCGATGAAGGCTTCTGGCTTCCGAAAAAAGGCTGCTTTCGATCATTCCCTCAGATGGGATTTCAAAGATAATGATCTCCGGCTTGAATTTATTAATCCTGATAGACCTGTTGTAGGGATCAGATCTGACAGTGGTCCTGTCCTGTCTGGATGCCTGCCCCTCCTCCCCCCCATGTTAGAGTCGGGGCAGTCATTTTGGAAACGATCGATGTGTTGGGAGTTTTCCTTACAAGGGCACCTGTTCCCACCCTGTCTGCGCCCTTTTGGCACGAATGTCCGATGTGCAATGGGCAGCACCCCACTGCTTCCTGTTATAGGCTTACGGGCCCTCGGACATCATCCAAGTTTGGGGTCGGTGGCAAACAACTCCTCAGTGGGACACCAGCCGCCTCGCAAAGCAAAGGTAAGTCGCACGGAGCTCGGGGGGTGAGTTCACCCTGCTTCCACCCCACCCACCCCATTGAGCAATTCGCCCATCCCTAGGGCAAGGCCTTAGTCTGCAAGTGTCTGCGGAGCTTGCGTTTACGTGGTTGTTCGAGCCTGGAGTTCGATTTCTGGTCTCATATTTGCCATATCTGTTGGCGGGGCTGGTTGCTCTAGAAGCCTGGAGCAGAGTGGACAATCTGTTGCACAAGATACGTGCAGGGGCCTTGGAGGGATAGGTTTTGCAGTTTCTCACCCCGGATATCCTTGGCCCGGGGGGAGCTGTGCTGGCCGGATGGGGCGTATTTGTCCGATGCCGGGAATGTTTCAATTATCAGAGATCTGCAAAGGAGCCTGCTGGAAATTTTTTCCTGGTAGGAGAGGGAGAGGAAACTAAGCAGAGGCTTGTCTCTCTCTGTGGCAGGTAAGTGCAGGAATAAGGAGGGAGGGAGGGTTCGGTGATCATCCAATGGCACCTTTTAGGCGACTGGTGACACCTGAGGCTCCCCACGCTGATTTTCATGGCTCGGTTTTGGGAGATAGAATTGCCTTTGAGGACAACTCACTTCACCAACCACCAGAGTTATGTGGCCCTGGGACGTGGTGACAGTGGGAAGGCCTTCCAGCACATGATGGTGTAAAACTGGGGAGTGGCGAGTTGCAGCGCCATCCATTGGGTTTGGATGTTTCACCCGTCAACACCTCCACTCACCGTAAGGCCGGTTTAGTTAGTACCCGCACTTCGTCCCTTCGCAGATCTTTGTTATTCACTAAATGTGGCCCTAATTTTACACCATATTCTTGTGCCTCAACTCTTTATTTCCCCTTTACACCCACAATAAAGAAAGCCAGGCCTAAATAACTTGTTTGTGTAGTAAAGTCTGGACAAAGGCTCTTTGAGGAGAAAGCAGTAAATACAAAAATGTCCTTTGGCCAAACAATGTGAATATCCTACTTAAGTTACATTCCCTTTTTAAAAAAAAATTGTGGCTTGGGTCTATGGAACTCCCTGCCATAGGATTTAATAAAGTTCTCTGATAGACTTCACAGTAAGGAGAGCAAAAGAAATAGGTTGTATGGATACACCAATTCAATGGAATACTGATTTCTCAGATTTTTGAAAGGATACAAAGAGGACAATAAAAGAAGCAAAAGCAAAGAGACTGAGGCTGACAGCTGTCTTTCCTGTGGCACAGGTGGCTGTCAGCCAGCAACTGGTGGAATATCATTGTTCCTTAGGCACTGTGAGGGGAAAGAAGCCACCTGGATTTGGTCCAGAGGCTCCTTTGTCCCAATTAACAGTTGATGATCAGTGCAGTGAGAAGCTTCACTCAAGTTCTTCTAAGGATGGATAAATCTCTATTTCTGGTCTTTGTCATTTTCATACATTGTTACTCATTGTTGTGTTTCATTTCTGCATCAGCTTGTTGTATATATATACTGTGTGTGTGTATATATATAAAACCCTCTCAAAATAGTATAATAATTTAGTGGTGGGGCCGAGCTGGAGTCGGCTGAGGCTCGCTCCGGACCCCCCGCCCCCCGCTGCCACCAGGACCACCTGCCGCCTACCTGGTCCTGCGCACTGCCGCCGCCTCAGCTGCCACCAGAGCCACTGCTCCGGCACACTGGACCCCCGCCCGCGCTCTGTTTTGGTGGGAGGAACCAGGGCAACAGGGCTTAAACAGCCCTGTTGCCCTGGTTTCCCCAGCCAAAAACAGAGCGCGGGGGGTCCAGCGCGATGGAGCAGGGTCCCGTCGCATCACTTCCTAAACGCCGGAAGTGACACGACGGGACCCATCGGATGGGGAGGAAGGCTCTCCGCTCGGCGGAGAGCCCAGGTAAAGCCCGCGTGTGTGGCTGAGCAGCCCGTCGGACGCGAGCAGCCCCAGTTCGGGCCTTGCTCCTGTCTGATGGGCTGCTCAGCTACATCCTAATCGTTAATATTTCAAAGATGTGCACAATTGATGTGTGCATTTGGAAAAATACACACAGATTTTCATGGGAAAAGAAAAAAACCCCAAAGCTTGCAATCTGATACTGGCTCAAGTCGGAACAAGCTTTAAGATGGAATTTAGAAAACTTCAGTGAACTCAGATTTTGCTGATTTGCACATCCCTACTGGCAGGAATTTGTAAAAATAAAATTCCTCAAGCATCCCTAACAGTGCTGGTCTTCTAGGAGCAGGAGGGATGAAGGACATCCAACTTGAGTCACTGCTCTCTTCAGCAGCTTCCTCTTCAACTGGCAGCTGAGGCCATCAGCACAACAGCAGCTGTACACTCTTGTGCTACAGTCACTGAACTGGGGACAATGTTTTAATTGGACAGAGTAGTCTTCTTTAAATGCTTGAAGCAAGTTTTAATCTTGCATACGATTCATCCACAGGCTTGGTAAGGGAAACACTATTATGCCTGTATCTATCTTTCTATATTACTTCTTTCTTTCAAGGCATACATTTGTAGTAAAGAAGGGTAAGTTCCAGTACATGTTGGCTGTGCTGGTGAGGTTTCAAACTACAGTAATACCTTGGATTGCAAGTAACTTGGTTTGAGAGCATTTTGCAAGACAAGCAAATTTTTAAATATTTATTTATTCATTTTTTACTTGATATACAAGCGACGTCTTGCAATACAAGTACTGTAGTACGGCTTAAATTAAAAATCTGTGTACAAATTTTTTTGGGGGGGATTTCATTTTGATATAAGAGTGTTTTGGATTACAAGCACGTTTCCGGAACGAATTATGCTCTCAATCCAAGGCATGACTGTATACAAAGACTCTTTGAGGAGAATGCAGTACATAATTTTTTTAAAAAATGTCCTGTGATGAAACAACGTGGCTATACCTCCTATATTCCCCTTTTTAAAATGTTGAGGCTTTGCTCTATGGAACTACCTGCCACAGTGTTTAATAAAGTTCTCAGATAGGTCTCAGAGTTAGAGAATGCTGCATTAACTATAAAAACTTTAACTACTGTCACCAAAATCAGCTCCACCATCATCAAGCCGCAACCATCATCATATTAAAGATTTCCCCCCATGATAACTGTTTGGCCACTCTGGTCTCCACTGGCAGCAATCCTGTGAAAATTGCCTCATGATCACATATGAAACCACGGGCTTCCCAATTCTTTCTAGGTCACCCTAGTTTCTTCCTGGGGAAAAAGGTGGTCACTTTTGGCATACCTCAACTGAAGCCAGTGGTGTAGGGAAAAATGCATAGTTTTCATCTTTATTCCCTGGTAATGCAAGCAACGCCATAGCACCTAAAAAGAGAGCCTAGGTAAGACCCAATTCATGCTATGCAGCCAATTGTGAACTGTTTAACAATATGAACTTGGTGTGCTAGCCATTATAGGTCGCTAGAATGTAAGGTGTCTTGTTTAATATAGATGATCAATTATCATTTGAAAATATTGAGGAAAACCTACATCCTATTTGGGCCATAAATAACCTTGTAGCTACTTTTTTGTAGAGATATTGGAACATTTAATTTCTGGTAGGATAAATTTGATGGCTAATTGGGATAGCTTTAATGTGTCAATATGTGATAGATTGCAACATCTATCTTCAATACAGTTTCTTTTATTAGGATAAAATGTTAGTACTGGAAATCTAGGCTTAGCAGTAGCACTGAAAATCTGGCATGTCAGCAATTAAAGTTACTGAAGTGGAGAGAGAGAACCCAGTGTATTCATCGTTAATGTGGCAGCTATGTAATGCAACGCACCCCAAAGATTACCTGGAAAACAGCAGCAAGTATATGGCAAACTATGGAACAGATGAAAAGGTTTAATGTTCTGCTACTCACAAATAATGTGTAGTTTTGCCAATACCATTTCTTTGCTGTTAGGATGCGCATCTCTCCTTCATTGTATAACTCATGAAATAATACTTGCCTTCCTATAGAATCTTTCCTTTAAATTGTGAATTAATCATAGAGCTGAATGCAAATGGCACCCCAACCCCCAAAGTCACTTCCTCATACATAGTGTAGGTTTCCTGAGTTGTTCTTCCATTACACCTTTTCACATTTCCCGGGAAATACATATGGCCCCGTCATTGTTGACTTTTAAGAGAGTTCTTAAGATGTTTTGATTTTAATCCACATTTAAGTAAGTGCTGTGTCTTATTAATTGTTACTGCTCATTTTAAAAGAAATGTAATGTGACTTTAATCTGATGGTTTAATATGGTACTATATTTTTTAATGAATCTTTGTACACTGCCTAGTTGGCTTAGACACTTGTAAAATAAATAAATAAAGTTGGTAAAAGTTTGCAACCTTGATCTTTTATCTAGGGCTGACACAGTGACATAAATGTGATACCTAGGGTGACAATTCAGTACTCCACTCAACCAAGGAGGCAATTTAATTGACATGATTTTCTTATATGTCATTGGATGTAGGTTCAGTGCAAGAATCAGGGCAGGCGTCAACAGCAGGTATCATTCGGCACTGGGTGAGGGCCCACAGCCCAGCAGGGGCTCACTGACAAGAGCCCCCTGGACTTGCTCCTCTTCTTCACAATGGTAACCTGCTTGTTCACCTGCATTTCTGTCTGGCCCAGAAAAACAGTGGTGGTGTGAAGAAGGAAGAATATATGCCGCTGCCTATTTCTTATTGGCTCTCTGCCTGCCAGGCAAGCAAGTTGGAATAATGTTGAGAAAGATGAGGAGCCATAGTTGCTGACAATGGTGGTGAGAAGGTAGATGTTTTGAGGGGGGGGGGCGATTGAGGGTGTCCTGGCCAAGGGCCCTCAAAAACCTGGAGCTGACGCTGGCAAGAATACAGGCAAAGATGCTATTAAAGGCACATTCCTTAATACAAACTGTAAGAAACCTCTAAAAAAAGATGTTTCTTTTGAAACATAAATTAAGCTGTAAGATAATATCTTATACATCTCATCTGTTAAAGCACAGAAAGTCTTTTAATTGATCCAAAATGATTTTTTTTTTTTTTTTGGAGATATGTTGTACTGGCTATTTCAATAAAATAAAATTTAAAAAATTGTTGATGCATTTGCCCACTGTAGTAATTGGATTCTGCCTCCCCCCCCTTTCTGAAACAAAGGGATATTTATGTATATATTGAACAATCTTTGATGCTGATGTTTCCCTACATTTTAAAACTCTGTGGGGGGAAAACTGATTACAGCTATAGGAGTTCTTTGTTTTGTTTTACCTTTTTATTTTAAAGAAAGCAGAGCTGACATTTTGTTGCAGAAGGCATTGCATTTCCCGCTTGCTAATAAATTGTTATGCGGGTTGCATTCACAAGTTGATGGATAGGAAATCAGTTTGGGGAACATTGATTTATGCCACAAATCTCAATTTTCCAAATAGTTCTACAGATATAGTGGAAGAATAACGAAAAATGCATTAAAAATGGGAAAACGTGTTAGAAAGAACTTCTTTCCTCTTTGCTACAGTGTCATATGCAAATTATGCATTGCTGCAAATTATAAAGAAGGCTCCAAATAAAAAAGTTCTGTAGAAAAATTTTAAAAGATAACTATCTTACCAAAAACTAGAAGTGTGTGTGTGTGTGCGCACGTGCGCAGATGTGTGCATGAGACTTCGAACTATATTTCAGTCACTGGGGACGGGGATATGGTGTTGGTCAAGGTTAGCCAAAAAACATCCGTATGATCAACTCTTGCCCCAGTTGGCTTATTACATCTAATCAGGGGTTGTGTGGTTGGACCCAGAAGGTTAGCTATCCCTCCTATACCTATCTATGGTATGCCATCTATGGTAGTCTTACATGCAAGCAAAACCCAGGAATAAGGATGAATGGGAAATTTGTTTCAGTTAATTTTTGTCCAGAATTTAGCCAGTTTGTATCTCCGTTAACCAAATGAAGAACTGAACTCAATCTTCAGTCAAAGTATTGTACATTTCTAAGCTTGAAATGCGATTTCCGCTACCCAAAAAATGTGTTTCAGAAATTGTGTACATTTTTAAAATACTCATGAAAAAAGGCATACATTTGAAAAATGTACATGAACATACTTTAATCAATGGGAGAAAAAATGCATCCATTTGAAAAATGTGCACAAGTGATGCACAAATTAGGCACCAAAGTATGCACCAAAATATGCATGGATTTTCATATAAAAAGAAGAAAACAAAGCTTGCAATCTAATATGTACATGAGTCAGAATGAGCATTGAGGTGGAAATTGGAGAATCTTGATGAGCTCAAGTTTTGCTGATTTGTACATCCTTACCTGGAGAGCCCCTACCTGTTAGTAGGCAGTGCTAGGACAGTGTTAGATACGGAGTTAGTTACAGTAGACCGACTGAAACCAGTGTCACTTAAGTGAGTCATGTTTTCAATAGGTCTAAGAATGACTAAGGGTGCAATCATATGCGTGTTTAGACAGAAATACAACTCTCAGCAACCCCTGGGCAGCATGGCTGACTGGAACTTGCTGGGACATGTAGGACTTATTTCTATCTAAATGTTGGGGGTGAGCAGTCAAAACCTCAAGCCATATATGGGCGCATGACGTAATTGGGACCACAGAGTCTCTACATCCTAGAGTGGACACTCTGTGAATATTACCCAGACCTCCCCTGGTGCAGTATGTGGGCGTAGCCAGTGCCTTCTCTTCCTGCCCCGGGAAACAGTCTGAGCCATGAACTTGTAAGTGCAGCATGTTTGAAGATGTAGCTGGAGAAGCAGTTCTGAACTTTTCCCAAGTTCAGAACACATCAGCTACCAGATGATTCCTGCACAGCTGTCAATACTTTCTTAAGCCTGCCTGTATCCAATCTGCAAGATCTGAGTGAGTAAAAATCTGTTTTTAACCTCCAAAAGACTGTTTGTCTTATTGGTAGTATAAAGGGGGAAACCAGGTGAAGTTCCAGTCTGTCCAAAGGGACAGCCTGTAATTGCCAAATGCTGTTACTGCTCTAACCAGCAGCTCCACACATCCACATTTTTCCACTATAGTCGGGGTAAGCTCTGCTATACTCGCAAACGCGGGAGGGGAGAGATAATAACTTTTAATATCCTCTCCCAGCTCTTTTAGCAATCCCCAACACTAAACATGCATAGGATTGTACCCAGTACTTCCAACCCCTTGCTTTTTCTGGTATAAGGCAGCTTCCCATGTTCCAAACCTCATACTCCTAAGGATTCTTGCAACACATCCCTTGCCACCACTTATTGATTTCTTTAGTAGCAGTCAATAAGATAAAACTATGGTATAATGGACAGCACTTAACAGGTAATTGTTTTTGCTTTTTGCATACCTCCACTGAATTTTCTATCTGTTTATACTACTTGGGGATACATAATAAATGTAGCATTTCAACTTTTCCTAGGGGCTGCCTAATTTTTCATAGGTTCAGATCACCATGAATTTCAATAACATTGATCATCCTACATAGCTAAGAGAGATACCTGTATGAAAACAATTTTCACTTCCTGCCTCCCAGGTCTATTCAGGTCAGTTCATTCCTGTTTTTAAAGTATAATGGAGATTCTTCCCTTTTCTCTTTTTTTCAATTTAAGATGAAACATCTTTAATGTATTTCTGTCATAGTAATGGCAAAAGGTAATGTATCATGCAGAAATAGTTATAATGATGCATTGCTTCCTCCGTGCACTATGACTAGCTACTACTAATACAAACATGTTTAGTATTTTAAGAAGTTTTAATTTAATTCTATGAATAAAATAATCTGGTACAGTATTAGGGTATGAGCATGTACTTTCATTGTGGCAAATATATCCTGGAGAACCACATCCTTTTAAAAATATAGGGGTATTACAGATAGAAATACGTCGTGTTAAACTAATTCCACCAGAAACTGTGTTGATGGTCTTACTTTTTACTAGTTATTAAGTTTCTTCAAATTACAACATAAATTACTTGATTTTAAGAAATTGAAGAAAAATGATGAATCAAACAAGTTCTATTCATTTGGAATTTCTATAGACATAACTTGTTATTTTTATTAGCAAGATGTCCATCAAAAGGTGGGAATATGGGCTGCAGGATGATAAGTACTACCTCTGTTTTTCCTTCCCAGAGGGCATTGTCCCACCCCACCCTACTTTCTCTTGCCCCCTGTTTCATTCAACTTTTTATCCTTTGGTATCCTTGTCTCTGTCCACTGCCCCATCTGCACCTCTTCCCACTGCCTTCTTCCCCTCTTCTCTCCAGCCCAACTCAGGTGTAGCCCATGCCCATGGCTATGTCACTGAGATATCCACATTTTCCTTGAAGACTGTGCCCCTTGGCAAATGTGCTTCCCCAACTCTTGTCACCTGGCTGTGTTCCAGACAGTAGACATTCTGGTTGTTGCCCACCTTTGTATGCTCCCATTCATTTTAAACCTGTTTTTTTTTCTGTTTGGGTCATATGACCGTAATAAATCCTATTATTATTCCTGTTAAGTATGGCTGTCTCCTTAGTGTGAGGTATGTCCATCATGAAAAGGTCTGTAATGTAGGTGGGGATTGGTGTGTTTATCTAGATTCATAATTCAGTATCATATGGCATTTCATTTTTGTGGAGTTTAATAGGATTGTTAATTATTAATGTTTGCACTGTTATTATTATTTTTTATTTCTAAACCACTTTGAGATTTCTTTTGAAAATCAGTACATAAATATAATTAATACATTAAAAAAGACCATGTATTAGGCAGTTTAAAAATAAGGGTTCTATGCTATTGAAAGAAAGAAAGAAAGAAAGAAAGAAAGCTAACTGGGTAGTACAACCTTCACCAATCTGATGCCTTCCAGATATGTTGGACTACAACTCCCATCATCACCCAGACAGCATGGGAGTTATAGTCCAACACATCTGGAGGTAGCCAGGTTGGTGAAGGCACATGTAGCATAAGAATTAAAAGTCCTCTGTCATACAATTCCTGGACTTTCTATCATTACCTGACCTTATCTAGTATACTTACCAGGGCAGATGCTTCAGGCATTCTATTAAAAAAAATTGCTTTTCAAGTCATGAGCATCTCTCTTACCTTTTCACATTAGGAATGCAATGAACATAATACTAATCTCTTCATCACAATACACAGCTAATCCGCAGAGAACTCTACTGACTGTTTTTATATGAGCTATATATCCCTTCTAGGCAAATGGAGTTGACTTGAATACAGATCTGCTCCTAAATCAGGAACAGTAAATTGTGCTCTGATGTCCCCCCTTATTTATGGGTAAAGGCAGTTGTAAACTTATTTTCTGCAATAATAATAATATAAGAATAGGGACACACACACACACATTTTCGGCATTAATGGAGGCATTCTAGATTGATCTGCAAGACAAAGACTGAAATGCTCACTAAAATATATGGATGGAATGAATATTTTTTGGTATATTTGGCATTGGTTTATTGAGCAATTTACATGAAAAATATATATAGTCAGCACAATCCTATGTGTGTTTGCTCAGATGTGCATCCCTTTGTATTTCAGTGGGACTTATTACCAGACCAGTATGTATAAACTTGAATACATTAAACACTAAATGCTTCCCCAAGTGGTTAAAATCTGTAGGACCAACACTGCCTGAGTTTGGCTTCCTTTGGAAGACAGAGCAGTAGAGGTGTATCCCATCTGTATAATATTTGCTTTTATGTGCAAATATACAAGAAGAGCACAAGCAGAGGCAAGCTGCATACACTACCTCATGTCAGACCACACTAAAAACAGGTGGCTGTACCCAAGATGCTTCCAGCTTTTCTCATTTTTCTCTGCTTTGTTAGCAAGTGTCCCTTTTGCCCAGATGCCTGAATGCACATGTTCAGGCATGCATCTTTGACACTTGAATGGATCTTTTAACATTGAGCACAGAGCAACCCAAAGCTTAGTGCCTTAAGGGGTTAAGGGGATTTGGGGATTGAAAACATAGTTACTTAACCCAGGAGTAATGTATTGAAAATATACTTTCAAAAGAGTAGACTGAGGCAATAGGCATTCCATACAGTTAAATTTCATTCATACAAACTACCAATTCTAATTATTAAGGGAGACTCACTAATGCAATGTTTTAGGTTGGGTGGTGGGAGGAAGAGATAGAAGAAGTCATGGCAGCGGGGAGAAGGAGGAAGGAGATGGATGTGGCAACTGGCAGGAGAAGGGAAGGAAGCCGGTGGAGACTGACAAGCTCAGGGAAGAGATAGGAAAAGGAGCAGAGAAAAGTTGATGGGGTTCTCCAGCAAAGTGAGGGAAATGAAAGAAGGGCAGGGTTGGGGGTAGGGTCAGGCAAGCTAATGGATTTGTTGGGAAGACATTAGGAAGGGGTTTATTATTACCTCTCCATATCTGTGAAGGCTTTTGGGGTGTGATGAAAGTGGAGGCAGTGGGATGCCTCTGCAGCAACTAAGAGAGGGAAAGAGTGGCAGAGGGAGGGGGAAGGCGTTTTTCCAGAAGATTCCTCTTATGTGAGGGAGTGAGACTTCTTTGGGCTGTCCAAGAGCTGCTTATATGCCCCCAAATTTGAGTTTAATTATTAAAACTCAAACCATGGCATATAAGAGAACTAAACACAACAGGATTCTACAGTATATTTTAGGTTTACAGAGAAGTTAATAGAGATGTGTAGAAAAGAGGTGCCTATAGAGTGACCATGTGTACAGTACAACACTTGGCCACCCTATAGGCAACTCTTTTTTTACATGGTTCTATACTTCTCTGTAAAGCTAAAATATAGAATCCCATTGGGTTTAGCTGTCACCAGAGTGGTATGATGCAGTATTTGTGAAGCATCAATAAATGATATTTAGAAAGTACCTCCACTGAACCCTGGAGCAAATGGTTGGGTTGTAGTCTATTTGAATGGATTCCAATAGCAGGGCATATAGTAAATATCAATATTTGGGTAGCATCCTTTCTTTGTGTGTCAAGAACACATTCATAATGGAGTTCTTGAGCTTTTAGCCTGTTGTGGATGGGGGGGAAATAATGTGATCAGGGAAGAACCATTGTCATTCTGATAATGTTCAGCCTGTGAGTATTATTCCCCCCTCTTTTGTTTTACAATATGCAATATATGTGTGTGGATCTTTTCATAAGAGAAAAAAAAATCTACCATATAAAGAACAACAACCAAGTACATCCCACCCCCAGGAAACACCTTTAATGCCACAGTAATTTCCTGCACAGAGACAGGCTTGTTATGAAAGCTGTAATTTGTATCTTACGGTGAGTGGAACTTGTGGTAAAAATATCTTACACCTTCCTCTAAATGCACTGCTCCGCAGGCAGCAAAACTAAGTGTGTTGTGGCTATACTCCTGGGACCTAGGATTCTTCTAACAGCAGTGTTCTCCAACCTTGGGTCCCCAGATGTTTTTGGCCTACAACTCCCAGCATGCCCCACCCAGCTACGCAGTATGTGCAACCTAGGGTACATTAATTGTGTAGCATGTAGCTGAGAATACACACACACACACACACACACTAGAGTAAGCATGTGTGGCCCTGATTTGGATTGGGACCATTGTGCACCAGGAGAGGAGGATTAAACCTTCCCCCACACACTGATTTTTCCTTGAAATTCCTCTTGATGGAGGGGGGGATTGAAAATGTGGGGGGAAGCCTCCATTGACCAATGGAAACTTTTGTTTTTTTAAAAAAAATCTTATGGGGGGATTTCAGGGGGGGAAATCAGAGTGTGGGGGGACATTTAATTTTCCTCTACTGGTGCACAATGGTACCAATCTGGGGTTCTTTCACCATTCTTTCACTAGAGTTGCATATAGTTATTCTAGAGTAAAACATAAATATTCTCAGCTACTCACTGCACAATTAATTTAATGTGTAATTTGACTCCTAGCAATCATACTAGAGAGTGTTACCTTATTCTGATGTCCCATTTCTATTGCTTTAATATTATAGGAAGCCTGGACATCTAAGCTTCCTTTCACATATGGTTTCACTTTGGTACAAGAGCCAAGCAGGATTAAAGAGAAGATCTTTATATATGGAATGCAGCAATATGTTACATCATATGTTACATCATATTTGGATTTTATAGTGTGGCATAATCTATATTCCATTTGTAATTCAAAAATGAGGATGGTTAGTAGCATTTAATTGCCAATGTGTCTAATGTGTTTTCTGCAGTGCTACTATCTATTTTATTGATGGATTGCTCTATGCTTCAGGGATGGGCAGACTTTTTCCTAGAACCCCACAATCCATCAACTGAAATCATCTGCAACACAGTGGCTTAGAAAGAGGGGTGGACTCATATTTAGAATTAAGGAACAAGACACCTCTGAGTGCATCTCAGCCCAGTAATTTGTTTTCAGTACCAGAACTAAGTTCACAGTCCTTTTATGCAACAAAAAACCATTCCTGGCTTTCCACAAGCTTTCTTCATTTCAGCAGCTTAACTGTGGCAGGGGTAGGAGGTGAGGGGGGGAGATGTTGTTGCTATTGTAAACAATTGGGAGTCAAGAATCCTTGATAATTTACTGAAAATCATCCAGAAATCTACCAGTATAACTTGATCTACCTTCTGCCCACCCCTGCTATAGTTTATTCATGATTTCATGGTGTGCCCTTGCTGGTGTTTGAACTGACAACCACTTTTCCTCCTTGATGATCTTTTCAAAATTTTAGCATTGCAGCATTCAGACACTTCAGGAGAACACACATAACCCATCCCAGAAACAACTCTTGGGTATCAACCACTGTGGTTGTGCACAGTAGTGCACAAGGAAAATCAATTAGCCAAGAAATTCCAAGGAAATATTATTGGGTGCAACTTAAGTTAACAGCGAACCGTCTATTGTTCCTAATGCGATGCTTCCCCTATGAAGAATGGTGAAAGAACCCAAGTTCCTATCCTCAAGAACAAGAATAAACCCTCTTAATGCTAACCCCAATGAAGTTATTGGAATGACCAAAGTATTCTATGTAAAAAGTTCCTGTAGGGAAAATAATATGTTTCCAGGCCTGGCAGAAACTCAGATGGTGGAGCCAACAAGCCATGCTGCAGCAAGGGTGGGACACTTGTGACCCTCCAGATGTTTTGGCTTACAATTACCATCCTCCATTACCACTGGCTGGCTAGGGCTGATGAGAGTTATAGGCCAAAACATCTGGAGCGCCACAAGTTGCCCAACCAAGCACTACAGGGTACAGTAAAAGAAAATCAACCTGCCCATTTGACTTACATGGCAAACTACTCAAACATTAAATCAATTCTAATGCATCAGAGGAATGCATGAATGCCTATCAACTACTAAACATGCTCTTTTCATTAGGCAAAAAAATCCTGCTGTATAGGAAATGCATAACTTCTGGCACTGACAATAAGTAGAGATGTTTATTCATGTTGTTTATGATGAGATGCAGCAATGAAATGAAAACTAATCCAGTGTCCATGGGCCATGTGTCATTGCAGATGCATTGCAGAGTGCTGATTTTTCTAAACTTGGAAATGTCTCACAGAAATGGTGAATGTGCGTGTATGTACACATCTTCCCATTTGGATTTCTCTGGCTGTTTGGACCCTTCCTTATCCCAGTGTTATGCTATATTTTGCTGATAATGGACATGAAATCAAGCACGAGAGGCATGCCATGATCCCATGTTCAGAGCAGAGAGTGTGAGCTGCAGCGTATTTTGTTTCTTGTTGGACAAGGTGGGAAGTACCACTGGGTTCCCCCCCCCCAGATTGTGACTTGAAGAATGAGCATTTACCTTTAAATTCATTGATAAAGCAGGAGACAATATATCTATGGCTGTTTCTGCCCATTTCCCTCCAGGATCTTCTGTCAATCCCACAACCCTATGACAAGCAACCCCATAGCAAGCAAGCAGGGAATGGGCAGAACATGTAGGGCCTATGTATAGCAGCCTTTCTCTGGACTGTGATGCAGTAACTAGTTTTTGTTGGTTTCATTCCCCCCCTGTTGTGATGGAATGGGGAGGAGCAGAGGAAGGCACCATGGTGGAGCAACTACCTACATTAATTTATTACATTTTTTTTATCCTGCACTCCCTTTCAGCTCAGAGCAGTGTACTGTATATGTATCTCCTTTTATTTATTTTACAGATTTATACTCTGCTCTTCTTCAACAAGTTGTCAGGATGGCACAATAACCCTGGGAGGTAGGTTAGACTGAGAAAGAGTGACTGGCTGATGGAACATTTCACTGGAACATTTCTCAAAACCATGTAATGCCCTTTATGCTTCTACAAATAGCAAAATATTGTACACTGGTGTGCACAAGTTCACATAGCACACATTCACATTAGATGTTTATTATTTACCTATTTTTTTTGTGCTGCACTTTCAGCAATCAATATTGTGTTACCAAGGTTGTTCACAAGTCCAAATAAAATTTAAAAACCCACAATGTTCAGAATATTAAAACTAATAGTTTTAATAAATAATAATAAAACTAATAGTTCTAATAGTTACAGTATAGAGAGGTGTGTCAGTACAAAGGCTTATGAGATAAATAATTTGAATCATGCAGTTCAGCATGCAGGCAAGCACATGGATGCCATAAACATTTAAATAGAACTCAGTCCTTGCCTGTGTGCTGGATTGTATCTATCCATCTATGGAAAATGTTATGGGATGAGTTGATATTGTTGCTCCTAGTGTAAAATCAAAGGATTTTGTTCCGCATGAATGCTGTGAGATTACTTTTATGTTTTTTTACTCTTCTAACAAATGACTAATCAATTAAGATATTACCCAATAATGAATAAGGCACTAATAAACAGTGATTCCAGTTCCCCTCTTACCAACCCCCGTTACCCACAGAATGAGCATCCTGCTCTTTCACACAATACTAGCAAGACACCCTTTGCCACAAAAGAATCAGAATTTGTTGATAGCGGTGGGTTGGACTAAATTAGTCACACTTTAGTCCCATTGAAATCAATGAGACAAGTTAGTCACACAGCTAATTCAAGTCCGATACATTCCAATGGGACTATAGAATTATTAACTTAATCTGAATTCAACCCAGTAATTCCAAAATATGCTATAATCTCTTCAGCGAGTCACCTAGATATTGGTAGGATTTATCCCAAAACAGCATATAGGACAAGAAGGGTATGCATGACTCTATGCACAACACAATAGATTGAACCAAAGGTTCACTTGAACAAAAACAAAATCCCCATGCTGAGTGCCCATTGCTCACGTACCCCTGCTTAGTAACATATCCCAGAAAAGAGAACAATTCACAGACCACTTAGCCCACTGTAGCAGTTAAGGAACACTGGAGGACAGAGTGCTGGTAATTGAACTGCTCAACAGTTCAATTACTCTAGCTCATCACTATTAAGACCATCAGGCAAACTCAGTGTAGCTACAAAAAGGAGCCAACTTACAGCATTAACTCATCCAGACAAGAATGATTCACCCTGTCAGCTACTAGCTGCAGAAGGTATAAGCATATGAAAGAATGCTGCCTCAGTCCATCACCTTTGATACTGTCTGCACAGTAATTCTGTGCCATACTCTCAAGGTGTAAAGCACAGGGAAACAGTTGGTGCATGATCTATACTTAATGCATGTGTCAAATTCACGCCTGGTTTTGCAAGTAAAGGAACACAAAGTTGCTCTGTACATCAAAGTGCTGACAAGCTGCTGCTTTATATATATATATATATATATATATATGAGAGAGATCAGGTGAAAGAGGCAGCTCTAAATGTGAGTGTAGCATTTAAGATATAAACAGACAGCAAGACTATTCTAGCCTCCAGAGTACGTAGCAGAGAACGTGCCCAGAGTACACTTCTGCACATCCTGAAATGTCTGCTTCTGGAATGATGCTGCCATGAACAGTGTGGATTTTGTTTTCCTTCTGCTGCACAGAGATGCCAGTCATGCATCCGTGATGAGGATGCTGTCAGGCAGCCCATTGGTATGCCAAGAGAAGATCTTTTCCTGTAAGCCCTTTTGCTTACTGCTTTCAGATATTAGGAAGAAGCCTTCATTGATTTAGAGTTAAACAAAACAGGCTGAAAAGGAATACCTGACTGCATGAAGAAAACACAGATTCAAGATGTAGCAGTTTCTCTGCTCAGCTGACCTTAGCAATTAACTACCTCAACATAATACTTCCGACTCACAGAAACTGGTCAGGCTGCTCTTTTCCATGAAGCGAGGGGACCATCTGACACTTCCATTACCCAGTGGATCACTGGAAGAGGCTTGGATAATGGAAACCTAGGCTCAGATCCTTGCTAGTTATGAAGCATAATGGCTACTTGAAAGTAAGCCCCATTGAGTTAAGTGGAACTTACTCCCAAGTAAGTTGGCATACAATTGCAGTGTTAGTCACTTTTTCTCTGAACTTCTTGGGAAGAAATGATACTATCCAATAAAGTCAAATTAAACAGCAAATGCTGGTACTACCTTGGGGATATGTCACATCAGGACATATGCTATTTTTGTGGCTTTTTAGGGATCAGTCCCATGAAAGATGTTAAGCTGGAGCTTGGGAGGAAATAAGATTGGGCTCATAAGGTAGGTCATGGGAAAAGTAATAAGGGTTTGGAGATAGTTGTTTAATTTGTATCCTGCCTTTTCACCAAATGGTGCTCAAGGCATCTAACAGCAATAAAATACAATACCACAAAATATAATAAAAATAAACAAATATAACAACCATAGAAGATGGACAATAAAACCAAGAGTACAGGGAGCCTGCTCATACTTTAAGGCAGCAGTAATGAACAACAGGTGCAGAGGACAACCCGGTCTTCGGGGGGGGGGTCTCAGAAGGCCATGCCCCTTTCCCTGTCTCCGTCCTTTTCCCACCATCCACCAATTGTTTGGTGGTTCCCCATCTCCATTCTAAAAGGGTGAAATGCATCCCCTTAAGGTTTAGTTACTGGAAGTAAGAGCTTTAAGCTAAAGCATACTAGCATGTTTGATATTTTGGTCCTGCCCCTTGTGCCTTTGGACCTGCCTACCACTGCAATGTGACCCCTGAGAGCTTCTCCAAAATGGAATTTGGCCCTCGGGCTGAAAGAGATTCTGCACCCCTGCTTTAAGGTGAGCTGTTGCACCCCTCTTGCATGTGCAGTTGCCTTCAGAGGCACAGTTGGTGGCAATGTATGTGGTGGCTTTCTCAGTGGTGGCACCCTGTATGTGGAACTCCTTGATCTAAGAGGTTAGGTCATCTTCCTCTTTATTGGTGTGATGCTGGCAATTGAAGACATGTGTTTTTTTAAAAAAGCATTTGACTCTGTTGCTTCATTTGATTGATTAGTTTTGGCTCTCTGTTTCATCCTTGCTACTTCTTTTAGGTCACTGCAAATCTATTTTAATGATCAGTTATCATTTTTATGCTTTTTATGTTTTGTAAGCCAGTTAGAGCAACTCCCTTCTTTGGAGGGGATAAGTGGTGTATAAATTCCTTAAATAATAAACAAATACAATTTAGATATTTTGATACATATGTTTTAATTTAAAATATATCTAAGGTCCTAAGAAGGATGGGATGGAGATATATGAGTGGATGGCAGATTTGGTGTTTGATGGGGCAGGTTCTGCACCAAGTTGGGGATACTTTAAAAAAGTAAATAAATAAATAAATAAAGTGAAGAAAAGAATAGGCAATCATTTCTGTGCTCTAAGTGTGCCTATGTCTATAGAATTATATATGAGTGTATCTTTAGTTGTCCTCTTGTGTGTACAGAATTTCTGAATATAGTCTTACTTGTGTATCTATAAAATATGTACGTAGTGAATTGCAATTTCTGAAGCTCTCTCTCTCTAGTCCACATTGAAAATGAAAACTCCTACTGTTATTTCCCCCTTCTTTATAGCCTTCTCTCTCATGAAGGGATTCATTTCATTAGAGAATTTCTTGCCATGTTTCACAGTGTCAGTCTGAAGTCTGAGCAGAGAAACTGAAACAGAGAATGATTATGAAGGCACACAAAGCACGAATTTTTCTTCACAGAGTGCTAATAAAAATATACCGAATGCAAATTCTTTTTCATTAGCAACCCGTCTTGTCCTTGTTCTTGCTTTCTGTATCAAACAAGGAATCCATTAGAAACCTACTCTGAAAGCATGAACATATCTTAGTTTTCTTTTGCAAAGGAGATGCACCATTCTCAGTGCGCATAATGCGTTATTCTAATGTTAGAGACAGGAAAGCAAATTAAAGATTTATGTTTGAGCACATTGTGCACAGGGAGCAAGGTAAACAACTCCAGTGCAAAGAACGTGTTGATTCTCTATGCAATATGCTATAAATACACTCCAGTGTTTGCGTTATAAATGTAGCTTGGTCTCTTTCTGTGATGTGCAAAAGAGAAAATATTATAACACACTGTATACTCTTCATACTGTTTTTCTATGTTTTGCCCCTCCGCACTTAATTTCAGGAGTTCAAAATCCCACATGGGAAGAAATGATTGTGCCAGTCTTCAAATTACAGGGGAGGCATAGAGAGACTGCCCACCTTACCTTTTATGATAGCCCCCTTAGTTACTATTTTGGAAGGCTGCTGGGGGCCGACATCTTGCTAAAATTGGGCTGAATCAGAGGATGGGGCTTGTGGATCTGATTTTCATCAACAGCCCCCTACCTTTCCCCCAATAATTGAAGCACTGTTCTGTGCCCCAGGTCAGGATTTTATAGGGGTGGAGTGAAATGGGCACCGCATTTGCTCTCCCCATTCACAAGTGGCAAATCGGGTGTGGCCAGTTTGGGGGTTTGATTCAACCCCCAAATGGTTTGGGGGCTTACAATTTTTGGCACATATCAGCATCCTTCCAAGAAAGATGCTGGGGATGGCTTTAAACAATATGTTGACTTGTAATATCAAATGTAAAAGGGGACAATTAAGGAAAAACAATTTTAAGGATATATGGAGATTATTTTTAGATTACCGTATGTTTTGATTGAGGGAAAGGGGACTACACCATGTCAAGATCTGATGTATTTTGGAATGTAGATTTAATGGTATAGATAAGTAGTAATTGTTTATCATATTGGTCCCAAGGTGATGGGAGCACGGGTTTGATTGTATTTGATTTGTTTATGTTATTAAATAAAAATAAAAATTATTTAAAAAAAGAAAGAAAGAAAGAAAGAAAGATGCTGGGGATGAAGAATGTCAGTGACCAGAGTTCTGCTGCTCCTGCCTCATCATGGAAGCTGTCAGCAAATCTGGAGGCATAAAAATTATATAAAAAAGAAAGGCAGGAAAAGAGGGGAATGGTATGTAGCTTACTTGAGTACCACTCCCCCAGAAACATTTCACCCCTTTCTCTGAATCATTTCCCTTCTCCTCTTTCATTTGCTTTTGAGTTTTGGCTGAAATGCCACCTCAAATTCAGCCAAATCCCTGAAGCAAAGCAAAGGGAGCTCAACTTCTCTGACAACAATGGTGGCCAAGAGAATATAGCTCCATGCAAAACTTTCAGTGCCCACCCAATGCCCATCATTTCTTCCATGGCCATTGCTCCACACCTCCACTGCCATACTCTTGACCTAGAACCAAACTAAATATGATACCAGCATATCTGCATGTTATTTTAAACCCATGTTTGCCTTAATCTCACAGCAACCAGGTTTTTAACGCTAAATGACGTGTAAGTGAGAGATGAGCCTGAACCCAAGGATGGGTGGCAAATTTGTTTGGTTCACATTTCAATGCAAAGTTACCAGTTTTGCGCTTCCCAACTCTAAATACAAATTGGAACAAAGTTAGACATCAACATCCATACCTTTTATGTTTTGTAAAAGAAAAACATGCATATAAAAATGCATACATTTGAAAAAGTACACACAAGAAATGCATACATTTAAAGGTGCATACAAAAATGTGTATACTGGGGACAAGGCACACAAAAATGCTTTGTTCAATGGGGAAAAAATCACTTGCAAAATGCATATATTATTTGTATGCACAATACTGCATACATTTGAAAAATGAGAACAAACAATGCATCTATTTTGAACAATGTGCATGAAATATGTATTATTATTATTATTATTATTATTATTATTATTATTATTATTATTATTATTATTATTATTATGCAATCCAATGTGGAAACACGATGGAAAAAACATAGCAGTGGTAAAATGAAAACCTGAGCAAACCTGAGCCTATCAGATGAGCCCTCCCCCTGCCTGCTGTGAATTTCTCGATAGTTTCTCCCCCCAAGTGCTTGGAGGGGGGCTAAGCTCATGTTTGGTATTAAAGCTTAACTGAAAAGCATCTGGGGGGGGGCTGCATGGAGGGATGCCACATCTTCAAGGAAGATTATTAACCCTCTTCAGGTTCTAAAAGTTGGACCCCAGACCCAATGTGTATGTGGAGCAAACTAAACATTCTTCTAATCATACATGTGAAGCTATGTGTGATATGCTTCTTTATTGGGACCATGGCTCTCCGAGACAGGGGTGGGGAGGTTAAACCTACCCCACTAATTTTTGTCCAGAAATCCCCCCATGGAGGGGGTTAAAAAAGAAAAAAAAATGTTCCCCATTGGAATCATTGGAGGTGTTTGTCCTTTTTTCACATCCCCATGATGGTGTGGGATTTTGGGAAGAAAGTAGGTAGGGAGGAAAGCTTAACCTGTCACTTTGGGGCACCATGATCCTGATCCAAACCAGGGCTACATGTGCTTACACTGGAATAAAGAAACTTATCATGCATAGCTTCACTATGTGTGATTAGAAGACCATTTAGTTTGGCCGTGTGACTGGAGTACCATTGGGTTTAAATAAAAAAAATTGCTACTGTCATGGCTAATATGGCCCCTAGCTTACTGATCTGTCAATCTGAAAGGTAAAGAGACTATCAGCACAACCATCTGCACATATCTACTCAGGGATAAGTCCTGTTGAGCTGAATGGGATTTACTCCCAGGAAAATGTGCTCAGGATTGAACCCTGAATGTCAGGACTGTACGTGCAGCATCACTGTGTACCGCTTTCTTAGACTTTCACTTAAAACTGCTGCTGTACCATTCCTCACAAGGTCTTCATTATAGCCAAAGATCTTACTATTTCAGCACTCGGTCCGGGAGTTGAAGATGCGGGAAGGGCAGGAATCATGGGTTCTGGGGTAATTGGTGTCCCAGGAACCTGGACCCAGGGAAAATAACCCCATGGTTCATATCAGCCCCCCCCCCAGATGCTTTTCAGTTAAGCTTTAATACCAAACATGAGCTTAGCCCCCCTCCAAGCACTTGGGGGGAGAAACTATCGAGAAATTCACAGCAGGCAGGGGGAGGGTTCATCTGATAGGCTCAGGTTTGCTCAGGTTTTCATTTTACCACTGCTATGTTTTTTCCATCGTGTTTCAGCAAATTCAGCAAAGCGGCCATAGCAGCCTGGCCTGAGGACTTGCCAACTGACCATTGGACCATGGAAGGGTCAGAAGATGCCTGCGTCTGAGGCAGGGGAAGAGGGAACCGGGCCTTGCCCAGTGTACTCCAGAGGCAGCTCCAGCGGGTGGTCCTCAGGCTCGTATGGAGCAGATTTGATGGCCAGGACGGGAAGCTGAGGCACTGCTGAGCTAGATCTCACCTCGATGGTGTCCAGGCGAGATGCAACAAACAACCACAAATTCCGCTGAGCCTGTCTCCTGGTCCAAAACCCCTGCCCTGATGGACCCTCCCCAGAAGGCTGCACAGGAGTAGGGAGGCCCTTCCCGCTCTCCGCCACTGCTAAGCAAGTAAGGATTGAGGACACATCCGCGGCCTCATCCTTGGAAGAGGAGGAGATGACAGGCTGGCAAGCATGCTTTGCCAACTGCTTGGGGGCTTGCCCTTTCCTACCTTTGTTAGGTGGCATCACAATTCCTAGATAATCAATAAAGACAAAGATTAATGAACACAAATGGAAAACCCCGTAGACCAGGGAAGAAGAGAATCAGCCAAGTAAAGGCAATAAGCTTCAGATTTAATGCTACCAGCACTAGTAGCTCACACTTTAGGGTAGTATGAATTAATGTAAAAATAAGACAGTAAATTAAAATTAAACAGGGCTCCTGGGCTGAATAGTAGTAGTAGTAGGTGATCACTCGTGACCGAGTAAGATTGTCTTCCAGGATAAAATTACAAAAAGAAAATTATAAAAAGAGGACATTCTAAAAAACATTGCATAGACTCTAGCTATGGGTCCATAAGTGACTGTGGAGGCCAATTCTAGATCCACACAGCTTCCCACAGTGAGGACACAGGTTACCAGATGGAAGATGGTCCTGTAAAGGATTTGTTTGACATTCTTTTCGCTTAGCATGTTTCTCCCTTTCACCTTGCACTCAGGCTTCTTCAAAGTTCATAGAACCTTTGTGAAAGGCCAACCTCCAGTTAGATCGTTCATGAGCCATAGCTTCCCAGTTTTCGATGTTTATATTGCATTTTTTTAGATTAGCCTTAAGAACATCTTTAAACCTCTTATACTGACCACCGATATTCCGCTTTCCATCCTTGAGTTGGGAATAAAGTAACTGCTTTGGGCCCAGATGTTGCAGCAAAGGCCACGCCCAAGAGGAGAAAATGCCCAGCCACAAGGCCCACTCGAGCCAGCACTAGCCCACGTAGGAACCCAAAATAAAAAAGGGGGGCCCTATCGGCAAGCGGAGCCCCGCGCCAACACAAGCTGGGCAGGCCACACATACAGTGACCAGCTGTCCTCATGGGGAGGGGGGCACCACCCACAGGCATGAAAGCTGGAGTGCAAATGCGGCTGATACCACATTGCACCGGGCAACCCCTTGCTTAAGGCCGAGGCCAAGGACTATGGGCCGCCGTATGAGGCCACTAGCTGCCTCACCACGAGCACGTGCCCAGAGGTAAGGAAAGGGGAAGGAGTAACTTCAAGAGCAAAAGCAGCGAGTTAACCGCCATCCCAGGTGACCTGGCCCTTCCCAAAACAGCCCCGTGAAGTCCCAGGGAGATTGCCCAAAACATGAGCTGGAACAGAGCGCAGCCACACTGCACAGTCCAGCTCCTGAAGGAGCTAGCCACGGGGAAACGTCTGGGAAGGGCCGGGGCTGTGGCAGAAAGTGTTCCCAACACCCCCCCTTAAGCAAACCAATCAGCCATCTTCGGAACACCAAGTCAGATGTGTAGTTCTCCAACCGTGGGCCACGTGTTGAAAATGAACAGGCCTGAGGATACACAGCTCTTCTGTCATTCCCTCTTTCTCCGCAGCTGCAAAAGAAAGAGGCTGAGAGTGGGGTGGCCAGGTCTAATATCGACCCTGGCGCCCCGCCCTCCTTTAGCCTCATTGGGGGCTGAGATCACCCCATAGTGGTCTCACTCTCCTTCCCCCCCACACGCAAGATTCTCCCCACCCACAGCTACACATGGTTGGGGGAAGGGAATTGTGTGTGTATGGTTAAACTAATTATATGGCTTAGCAGACAGAATAATCAAGATCTGTCTTCTGTTATTGATTTCAAAATACTTTGCTTGTATAACTTGCTAAAGTCTGGACCATTCAACATAATGATGATAACAGGCAGAGATGGGCAGACTGATCAGTCTGAGTCTCCTAATTAAGTTGATTTTTATTTAAATTTTTGTACTGGTATGGAACACTAATTTTTCACATTATATGGCTTTATATAAACAGTGCAATGATTTAAAACAATTTGCATATCTAGCAATCTATGAACTTTCAGGAAAGGATTCCAGAAATAAATAATGGATAACATGTGGGGAAATTAAGAGAGGAGAAATGAAAGGAATAATATCAGCCCAGGTATAGGAACAGCTTAGCCAACCAGAAACAGCCAAAAACTGTAACCAACTTGATAGGAACTTCTTTCTGCTTCCTTTTACGCTGGGACGCTGGGAACCTGGGGCCAACCAGCGCACCAGATTAGTCACAGTTGAGCTTAAGGAAAACCGTGTCAAGATCCAGAAAGAGAAGTAATCCCTGTCTTGAATCAGTTAGAAACAGAGGGGAGAAAATATGCATGGACTATGCATGTTTAGGAAAGATATTTCTAGAAGGAAAAGGTAGGTTTTCATATGATTATACTGGACAGCGCTGAATTATTATCATTTAAAATATTCTGTATAAGTTACATTGTTCAACATTATTCAAAAGCAATGTATTTAGACTGCACTACATTTGAAGAATGTAAAATCTTCCCCCCCACACACACACTTTGCTTTCTGTGGTGAAGCCCTAGTTGCACCAAGTGAGAGCCAAACACACATTACTTTAAATACATAGGGCAGTATCCAATACTGCCACTATGCTTTCGCTAGTTCTGTTGTGCCTGTGGAACCCACCACTAGCACACCAAGAACTAGCGCTTCCAAAAGCACAACCAGAAATGAATGGAAATGCTCATTTTTGGAACGGGACAAGTCAGCTTGGCTCCCTTCTGTGAGCTCCGCTGCTCTGTCCCGTTCCGGCGGAAACAGGCATTTCCACTTGTTTCTAGTTGTTTCAGGAACCGCTAGCTTCCCGTTGTGCTGGCTTCTAGACTCCTGGGGTTGACGTGGTGATTTTTTCTTGCTATTTCTTAACATTTTCACTTGTGTATTAACTTATTTATATTCCGTATAGCTCAGTCTAAACAAGTAGGTTAATCTGAATAAGTAGGTAGTGGCTGAAAATAATAATAATTTTCTCTCTTCTCATTTAAAACTTCTATAGTTCAAAACAGAGCTCCAATAAACCATTCCAGTGGCAATTTCCTTGCAATGCACATGGAATTTGTAAATTAGTCTGGAAAGCAACTTGAAGTCTATCTTGATGAAAGGTTTAATATAAATGTGTATCATCATTTTGAAATCTAAGGTGGAATGATTACCACCTTAGATTAATACCTACTTTGAAAGTAACTGAGATGATCAAATATAAATCTAATTACTTATCTGAAGTCAACCTGCATATTTTCGTTTTTGGTTTAGTGGCATTTATACTCAGTAGTCTGGAGCTGTGCTGCTTCTTTTTCATATATATATTTAATATAAAGGTATGATTATCTTTTTTTCAGTGCTTTATTTTATACTCTCATTGCTAAAGTACATCTTGCTTGGTTGATAGAAAGCATAGGGAAATGCTTAACTTAGAAAGCGCAGGGAAATTGCTTAACTTAGGTGCCTTTCATTTGTCCTGCACCAGAATGTTATTCCACCTGGTAGTATTAGCTCTGCATGGTTTGCTTCGAATGTGCAGGGGGAACTATAAATCCGTCAAAACACAATAAGGGAAGATGATGACATTGCAATTAAAGCTTTAATTTATAACACAGGAGGGTATTCTCAGGGAAGCTCTTTGTGCTAGAGTGCAATACTGCAACTTATTTTTTATGTCCAATGAACACATGAAGATGACTATTTTTTTTTTTAGAATGAAACTTTCCATGAAGTCAGAGGTTTTGTGCACCTGGCAGCAAAAATTTCATAAGCCAATGGTGCATCTTCACGACTGATTTGTCAGCCCCTGATCCTTTCCCCACCTCTTCATGTCCATCCTATGGTTTTCTATATTGTTTCCTTTTCAGGTCCACAACCGATGGTAATGTGTAACTAGGGAAAAGGGAAATAATCTTCAATCAATGCAAAACCAGCTCAATAATTATGAGCATCTTGGGGAACGCTGGGGAAAAAAACCCTAAAGTGTCTTCTGACAGTCCCCCCCCCCCCCAGCTCATAATGTACAGATGCACTGATGGTGCTGCAGACATGTGCCTTATCATATCATCTTCTCCCTTTCTCACTCTCTCCATCCACCCCTCCATCATTTGGGGATGTCCTTCCAACTTGTGCTTGTACAGGGGTTCAAAATCAATAGTTTCTTTCTGTGTGTGTGTTTTGTCCCTTTCTTCTAATAAAACTTCCTTTTCACTTTAAGTCCTGAAGTCCCAGCTCTGTTTTTCCCTTTCTGAAATCTTATGATCCACTATTTAAACCAGAGGTGGGGAACTTTTTTCCTAGGATTGACCCACTGGAAAATTCAGTCAGGGGATGTAGCCACAACCAAAAGTGGGCAGAGTTTGCAGCACTGTGGGATTGCATAGCTGTGTTACTCTGGCCCACTGAAACCCTTCTCTCCTTTTCTCTCTCACACACATACATTCACACACATCAAGCTTTTCTACATGCACATTTAATGTGCACTTGTCATTCCTTACTTACTCATGGTTGTTCATGGGTTCTTTAGATGATGTCATGACCTTCTAGTTTTGCTTCTGTTTTAAAAGAGCGCTTTCCTGGGGGGTTTTTAGAGCAGGATTGGGGTGGGCGAACTCACCAGGACCTGACTCTGCAGGCGCTCGCTGAGCGCCCCCGCCACACAATCTGCCGAGCACCTTGCTGGGTGCCAGCTGAGAGGTGCTCGGCGAGCGCTTGGTGGACTTCCGGGTCCCTGGCACTGCGTTTTTTCCATATAAACCAAGGTGTATAGGCTATTCGTGGCCATTTTAAGGTAGTTTACCTTGGATTTTACAGAAAAAATGCAGCGCCAGGGAGCTGGACAAGAAGTGCCGGGGACTCGGAAGTACCTTTCCACGGCTCATCTCCAAGCAGTTGTGCTGAGCCAGGGAAAGGTAAGTCATGCAGAGCTTGGGGGGGCGAGCGGGGCAAGTTTGCCCCGCTTCCACACACCCCATCGAGTTCCGCGCACATCCCTAAATTGCAGGAAAAATGCAGTATCATTTCTGAAAGTGAAAGAAAATGTATTTTCCTACTTGTGCAATTGCAATATTCTGCTATAGTACAGCGCCACCTAGAAGTTATGTAGCAGAAAAGGAGGAAAGGAAAATCTCTTTGTTTAGAGCTCAGATCTCAATTCTGTGATGAAACTGAAAGTAGATACAGTTGATTAACAGCGTCATATAGAAAAGCTCTCACACACAGTGAGGAAGCCATTCCCAGTGGAGCAGTCTGGAGAGTGGGCATGCAGCATCCAGAGATCCATGTATCTCTGTCTTACTTTTCCCAGTCTAGACCAAAGTTCCTAAATTACTCATGCTGTGCTCCTGTTCATTTGGCAAACATGCTAGTTTCTGTGGCTTACGCTGGCTCAGCTTGTCTGAGCATGGAAAGCTAAGCAGAGTCAAGCCTGGTTATTACATGGATGGGAGACCCCTCATCTAGTTTCCTGCATTGAGCAGGGGGTTTGACTCGATAGCCTTGTAGTAGGCTCCTTCTAACTCTGTGATCTATGAAATCTATGAGCCAGCTCTACCAGCAGCCTGTGCTCCCACAGGAATAGAACCATGGGCTACAGAGGGAAGAGGTTCTGTTAGCACCAGATAAATTCCCCCAGTCATCCATTGTTGGGGCTTACTTCCCAAACATGGAAGCAGGTTCAGATATGTACTAGAGATATGTGTTCCAAGCAAGTGTGGTACAAATGGGACAGCAACCACATATAACATTTCCAAGAAACAATCAAGATAATTGACCCAAGCAGAGAAAATAATCACCAAACAAAAGGCTGTTTGGTTGGATGGTCTGGTCAAGTAATTCATAGCAACCACTGACAGTTTTGATTAAAAGCAGGACCTGTGCAAGGCAGTTTGGCGCCCTAGGCAAAATAAAATATTTAGCGCCCCCCTCCTTCCCACTTGAGCCCTCCCTCCCTCAGTGGCGGCAGTCCCGGCGGCTGCGAGGAAGAGTCGGCCGAGCGAGCGAGCTTCCTCCTGCTGCTGCTGCTGCCGCTGGCCTCCGCGGCCCGGGAAGGGAGGAAGGAAGGCGAGAAGAGGCGCCAAGCTGAGGCGGATCAGCAGCCACCAGCTGCTCCAGCTGCGCCCTGGCGGACAGAGGCGAGCTACTCTACCTGGCAGTAGCTATCCAAGGTCTTGGCTGCCGAAACAGCGATCTCTCCCCACAAAAAATTTAAAGTGACAAAAAAGCTGCGCTGCGGTGAGCCAAAAACAGCTCTGCGTCATGGCAGGGAGGGACAGGGGGCCTGTTGCTCCCGCGGTGTCCCATTGGATTCTGCCTGGAGGAACGAGGGGGGAGGGAGGGGGAGCCCGGAGGAGGCAGAGCGGCATTCGGGATTCGGTGCCAAGCGAGCGGCCCCGCGCGGAGCTGCCTTCACAGGCGCGGCTGCTGCTGCCCCATGCCCGCCCGGCCGCTCTCCTCGGCTTCCTTGCCCAGATCCGCACCAAGCGCAGCGAGCCCCGGTTGCCTGACGCCTCGTGCGCTCCTGCCACCGCTCCCGCCACTGGGAAATCAGGCTTGCTCGCTCCCGTCTTCCTCCTCCTCTTCCGTACACACGTCGCGAAAAGCGGAACGCAGGCCGCGCTCTGTTCCTGGAGGAGGAGGAAGAGACGGGCGAGTGTCTGCGTGGGTCTGTGCCCCCTTTAGCCATGCGCCCTAGGCAGCCGCCTAGTTGGCCTAGTGGTAAAAGGTAAACATTAAAGAATGTTGTAGTTCTACAACAGAGGGCCATATAGCTCAGTAGGTAGAGCACATGATTTGCATGTAGAAGGTCCCAAGTTCAAGGTCCCCATCATCTTCAGGTAGGGCTGGAAAAACTCCTGCCTGAAACTCTGGAGAGCTGCTGCCATTCAGTGTTGACAATACTGGGTTTGATGGATCAAAGGTCTGACTCAGTATAAGGCAGCTTTCTATGTCCTATGTTCTACAAAACAGCTGACTTTGTGGTTCACACAATCAGCAAGAGTTAAGGTGGTTAACATTAAATATTTTTTGTGCATGCAACAATGGAACATCTGACCTTGGGCACATGGTCTGCTGAATGCTGACCATGAACAGAACCTTGCAAAGTATCATTTTACATTCTGAGGCAGAACATAAGAGTTGTGGAAAATGGCACTCAATTAGTAATACAGCCAAGTATTGAGAACTGGACAGGTCTGAATCTTCAGCAACATCACTAGAGCTTATACAATGTAAACATGTTTGAACATTTAATACATGTGCCATTACCTTTTGTTCTTTTTAGTGATTTGCCAGGATATTCTTCAGAACCATTGCAGTATGGCCACAACACATTACTCCTCAGGTATGAACCACTGGAACTGAATTTCTCACAATGATGCCACTGGTATCCCTTTGTCTATCCCTGACTGTGCATAGACATGATGGATTGAGAAGAACAGGAGCTTCTTCACCTGATACCCTAGACCCTTAAAGTCAACTCTGATTAGCTCAGTGTCATGCTTCACAGTCTCATTGGTGTCTATGGGCTTGGGCAAGATCAGGAAGAGGTCAGAGGACTTGCTGTGCTCTGGCACACTATGAAGTCTCTCTCAGACTTTAGGAAATCTCATTAATATACTTCTTTCTTTTGACATCCTTAATATATCAGATTATATAAGATTAGTGTGTGCAAGCATTTTTGTTATGCATGTGCAGGCTATAGCCACTATTACTGTATGTTTATACATATTTCCAAATAGATGCTATGAAAAACATAAGAAGAGCCATGCTGGATCAGACCAAGGGTTCATCTAATCCAGCGTTCTGTTCACACAGTGACAAACCAGCTGCCCATGGGATCCCACAAGCAGGACATGAGTGCAACAGCACCCTCCTGCCCATGTTTCCCAGCAACTGGTGTATGTAGGCATGCTGCCTCCTACACTGGAGGACGCACATAGCCAATCAGTACTAGTAGCCACCAATGGCCTTCTCCTCCATGAAACATTTAAATATTTAAACATTGAAATATTGTTGCATTCTGTACATTTCTGTGTGTAATCAGTATAAATATCTGAACAGAGAATGTGACTATTCACAACATTATTCAAAATTGGGCAGTACTTTTATTTCTAAATACCAGCTACATATGGCAGCCCATCAATGGCCTAATACAGCTCCATTTTCCTACTTGCCTAGAACTGCAAAATTGGGGATTGTTGAGTGGTTGGCTACAATAGTTAGGCTGGAGTCATCTTGGTGAGTCACAAGCTGTGCAAGCCTGTTTGATATAAACATATTTCTATATATTGTAGTATAAGGAAGGAGGGACAGAGGGACCAATTAAATTCAGAGGTAAAAATCAGAATACAATTTACAGAGCAATCCTCTGGTACCTAGGAGGACATTCCAGGGTCCATAGGATGGTGCAGATTCCCCTCCCCACAAGGCCATAGCCATAGCTATGATCCCATGGGGAAAATTCTGAGCAGGGATCTCCCCACTCCCACCAGCCACTTTGGGAAGCTCCATGGTGGCGTGGCTCCTCTTCCAAGGTCACAACAACAACAACTCTTTATACTGAATGGTATAAAGAGGTATGGATAATCTGCGTTAAAATGATAAATGTAACTTGTAATTTAAGTGTCAAAAGGACAATTGGAGAAGACCCTTTGGGGTGAACATTTGGGGTAATTTTTTTGAATTATTGTTGGCAGGGCTTTTTTCTGGTGAAACTCACCTGAACTGAGTTCCAGCACCTTTTCTTTGCTATAATGCATTACAATTAATCGCCATCTTACTCCCTAGGAAATGTAATCCAAGAGTTCCGGTACCTTTTTTCTCCAGAAAAAAAGCACTGTGTGGTGGTAAAGGGAGGGGGAACAAACCTTGTCAAGATTTGTCATATTTTTGGAATATAGAATAATATCTTGTATATATACATTAAAAAAAAATTGGGGGGGGAGAAATATAACTTGGTCCCAAGAGGTGGGGGGGTGCACAATGTTTATGTTGTATCTTTTGTTGTTGTATTCATTTAAAATGAAATAAAAAATTATAATAAAAAAAAAAAAGGAAGAGGATTGGGGAGAGAGAAAAGGGCGGGGAGGGGGAAGGAGAGACATAGGTCCATTAGATCCACGAGGCTCTCCATTACCCATCCCACCCACTGAGAGGTAAGGAATGGGAGGCCCTTCAGCCCATCTAGCTTAAAATGTTTTTTGAAGTGGAATGGGAGGAATTTTTCATCTCTGTCATTCTATCCACCCTGCCTGCAGATTTTTGGATGTGCAGAGAGCTCCAATCTCAGAGCCCTCTGTTTAAAGAATGGCAATCCTGTTAGGGTGTACTCTTAGCTGCTATTTATATCAGGGCTGGGGATTCTCATTACAAGCAGCCTCAGCCAGCCTGGCCAATAGTGAGGGATGATAGAAGTTGTAGTTCAACAGCATATGGAGGGCCACAGGTTCCTCAGCCCTGCTCAACATTCTGTAAATGAGGCCTGCACAACTTGTGTCCCACCAAAGTGAACACAGCCCACCAAACATGTAATGTGGACTGCCACATGCTTGACAACCTTAATTGATAATTTATTACAGTCTATTGACCCCACATAGTAAATACAGTTTAAATAAATTGACCCCGCATAGTAAATACAGTTTAAAAGCAATTTAAGAACAGTTGTGGCACAATAAAACAGTTATGCAATATAAACCAATAAAGGACAACAGCTTCCATAAAAAATAAATAACCATTGTTTAAAATAAAATGACCACTAAAATAATTTTAGCTGGTAGACATGGTGAGTTGTTCTCAAAGTCTAATTGCTATTGACAGATATTTTGCCACTTTCAGGGACACTCTGTAAGGTTTTTGTCTTCCAGTAAATATTTAACATAAAAACAAGCTGACCTCCCTGGTATATTAGCCAATAATTGACTGATCATATGTTGTTGAACTTCTGTATAAAATTTACAAAATGAAATATCATGTTCGATTAATTCAATCTCTTGGTTATTACAGGGGCATAATCTTAAGGGAAAAGGAGTACCAGTAAATCTGCCACTAAGCACTTGAGAGGGAAAAGCATTAAATCTAGCCAAAGTGAAAGCTCTTTGATATTTGGGTACAAACAAATTCTCTAGGTATGCAGCTTGACAAAAGGGGTCAGAGTACCCAGGGAGTACAGTGAACAAGATGCATACAAATGAGACAAAAGATCCTGAGGAGCAAAATCCCAGAGTCTTTTCCTAATTAATTTAAGTGCATCACTGTACCCCAAATAGAGTAAAGAAGATGGTGATAAACCAATAGAAGTAGTTTTTTGTGCAACAAACTTCATCCAGCGGTTCTGATACAGTATCCCTAGATAGATACACCAAAAGTCCGGTGCCCAACTTAAAAATAAAAACCTTCAGCCAGAGTTTTAAAGCTGCCAACCACACTCTTGTTATAATTGGACATTCACCCATTTCCAATAGTACAACTGAATTAGGGACACATCTCAGAATCTGAAGAAGTGTTTGCAGAAATTTAACCTGGACAGTATTCAACTCAGGTGTCACACCTCTAATCCAAATAGTGGTACCATAGAGCAGTTGTGAAACTGTCTCCAAATTTAAAAACCTTAACAGCTGGGGATATATATTGACCCCCTTTATTATAAAAATAACGTAAAATAGCAGACTGACTAGCCAGGGTTTTCTGGAGGATCGAGGATCTATGACTTTTCCATGAATTTGTATGATGAAATACCATCCGCAAGTATTGAAAATGTCTAACTTGCTCCAGTGTTTGATCATTAAGAGCCCAGCTCCGTTGGAAGATTTTTTTCTCAAATACCAAAACCTTTGATTTTCTATACTTGATTTTTAAACCGTTTTATACACAATAGTTGAGAAACTTCCCTAGCAAGTATTTTAGGCCCAGTTTAGAACATAACATAATAACTGTCAGCATACAATAAAATGCATATTTTCCTGTTACCAAGTTTTGGTAACTGCCCATCAGGGTCATTCAAAGTCATTTAGGAATAAGTTAAACGATGTAGGTGCAAGTATACAACCTTGCCTAACCCCTCTAGTCATGAATATTTCTTTAGATAGCTGCCCCTTAGTACCACATCTAACTTGAAGAAGACTATTACTATAAGAGATTTGATAAGAAAAAGAAGTCTTTTGTCAACAATAATATTATCCAACTTTTGCCATAATATGGCCTTGGAATAGAATCGAAAGCCACCCTCAAATCCATAAACGCAGCAAACAGTTTCCTTCCCTAACAAAGGACTTGTGTATTTCTCAGCAAGATGGGAAAGGACCATGCAATGCCCTAGAGTTGAATTATTCTCTCTAAATGCAGCTTGAGCATCTGTGAGTATATTATTATTTTCTGGAAAAATAGACAGTTTGTTTCATAAAAATCTGGCATATAACTTTCCCACTATTGATAGCAGGGTAATAGGCCTGGGTCATTGGCTTGACCTTTCTTGAAAAGAGGTACTACTGTTTCTTTCTTCCAACTACAACCTCTTCCTCCCATTTTTCCAGCCCAAGGCAAGCAGCCAAACGGGATGCGTATTGAGCCCTTAGTAGACCGCTGCCTGGTGGCCTGAATTTGTTTTTGTCATTCAGAGTGACTCAGGGATGTGCAAATCAGCAAAACTCAAGCTCTCCAAAGTTCTCTAAACTCCATCTCCAAGCTCGTTCTGACATGAGTCCATATCAGATCGCGCACTTTGTGTTTTTCTTTTTGCATGAAAATCCTTGTGTATTACCAAGTGTATTTTTCCAAATTTATGCATCAGTTATGCACATCTTTTAAATGTACGCATCCTTCTCCCATTGATGAAAGCATAGCTGTGCACATTTTTCAAAAGTACGCATTTTTCATGCACATTTTTCAAATGTATGCAGGCTATTGTATACATTTGGGAGGAGGGTGTCTGTGAATCACATTGCAAGCTCAGAAATGTATGGACTTCGACCACAGATTGTGTCCGTGTTCGGTCCAAATTGAAACAGATTTCTCATACATCCCTACGAGTGTGCCTGCTTGGTCTTAATCCCATATTTCCTACATGGATATTTCTGAGTAGTGTATAATTCAGTCCGAATCTCATACAGAGATAGTAAACTTCAACAATTTTATATATTAAAAAAAAAGCCATTTCTATTACCATAAATATTATTGATGGGCTGTGCTGGCTATCAGAATATCTTTTCTTTGTTCTAAAATACTTCATACTGAAGGTTTTGGGTTTTTTTTTTTAATTCTAAAAAGTCTCAAGCACTTATTTCAACAGCTGCTGTTATTTTCCTGCCATATGCAAGATAGCTGTTTCCTGCACATCTGACTAGTTTAGTAGGCTAAAAAAAAATCTTTTATAGATCAGTTACTTTCTTCTTGTAAGGTATAGTGGCATAATATGGATGATCTCATAGACTACTTGAAAAGAAAGGAAGGAAGGAAGGAAGGAAGGAGGGTGGGAGTTGTTATGTGGGGGAAATTTGCAGCACATTTGGAACATTATCTAGAATACTGACACACATTATTTGCCCAGTAGCACAGAAATCTTATACAGCATTCAAAAATATATGCTTTGCTAATATCCGTGCGATCAGTTGCTCAGCAGCATATAATGAAAGCATTATTGCATAAGGCTGAGTGTTTCTTAATGCCCTGATGTAATGGGATGGAGATGTAGCTCTTTCTGAATCTTCAGTTCACTTCCTGCAATTTTTTTTTAATGCCAAAACTGTGTTGCCTAGCGATGGACTATGTTAAGGGTTGATTCAGAAACAGCTGGTACCGTTTGAGATAAGCTATGGTGAAAGTTTCAGGTTGAGTCAGAACTAAGGGCCCAGACCATACACGAAGTTTGTCGTATGATCTGGGCTTGCATGACTGATTTTTAAAAAATAGCAGGCACAAGTGTGTGTGTGTGTGTGTGTGTGTGTGAGTCATATTGGAACCATAGGAGGGGGACATTGTCCCTTTGCCCCTCTGCAGTCCCAAACAGAATCAGAATTCCCACACATGCTATTTGTAATGGGATGCCCTCATCCCACCGTACCATGGTCCTAATCTGGTTTCCCTCCCCCTGCACTTTTGCACCCACAATTTGTTTAAAAAGATAAGCCACAAAAGACAAAACCACATGATAAAGGTCACATCTAGTTTGGTCGTAAGCACGGATGGTGACATGGCAAAGACTCCTCAGAAAACTCAACCAAGGAAAGGAGAATGAACAGAAGCAAGTCTTGAAGCAGCACATACCACACCAAATGGTTGGACACTTGATCAAAAGCTACAGGCATAGGTTTAAGTCTTGCTTCAGATTTAAACCCATTCAAGAACTAAACAAAGGCTCCCATTGCGGAAAGGTGAGCCCTTCCCTGCCTTGGAAACCTTGGGACATGTTGTGAGATGTGTGTGTGTGTGTGGGGGGGTCTTTTACAACACAGAAGTGTTGTTGTTGTTGTTGTTGTTGTTGTTGTTGTTACATTTATGAATTGCCCATCTGGCTGGCCACCCGGCCACCCTGGGTGATGTACAATTAAAAAAATGCAATAATAAAACAACATAACAATTAAAACAGTATAGTTTGTTTTTTTTAGATCCTAACCCACCCCATATTCCCACCTGAAATACCACATTTTTAATGTGCGGCAGAAGCTCATCATGAAGGGGGCATGGCAAAGGTCACTAGGGAGGGAGTTCCATAACTTGAGGGCCACCACAGAGAAGGTCCTGTGTACCTAAGTGTATGCCTCCAAGGGTTTCTAATAAAGCAAGGGTGCAGAACCTCAGGCCCAGTGGTCAAATCTCTCCAGAGGCCATGAGGAGGGAGTATAAAACAGGGGCTGACCTATCTGACAATGCTGATGACCTCCTAGACCCATTATCATCACTCCCTGATGACCCAGTACCATCACCTCCCAGTACCCAGTACCATCACCTCCTGATGATACTGGGTCTAGGAGGCCCAGGCTGTCAGGAGGTCCTTCTGACTCTCAGGAATAATGGTGATTATAAATTCAGAAGGAGATGGCACTCTTCAAAATAAGGAGTGCATTGTTCATGGCTTGAGCTTTTCCTGTTGTTCAACATGACTTCAAGAGGACCCAGGAGTAGTACCGTAGTTAAGTTAAGTCTAGTTGAAGCTAGACTATTGCTGGTGCATCTTCTGTTGTAGATGAGTCTCTTCCCAACCTGGTTCTGACAATAGTAGTGCTGACTTGGTCAGTTAGTAGGAAGAACTATGGACTAGGCTCTTTACTTGCATCAGGCTTGCATTTTAGCGCTGTCTAATTCAGACTGTATGCTAGCCCTCTTCAAGGTATGATCATCTTAAATCACATGGATCAGGTCTATGTTTACAAGTTGCATTTTGTCTTTTTCTGGACTCATATCTAAGTTGAATTTCGTTGACATTTTCAGTCAACTCATATTAGACATACATATGATACTTGTCTTTCAACATTTCCATATATGTGTCTAAAGTCCAACCATTAGTAATAGAAATAATTTTCTGTTATACTTGGTTAAGCAAGGCTAATATCCTAAATGTGCTTACTGGAAAATAAATCTCGTTGAATTTAAATGTGCTTAGGATTGTTCTGTTTTGTAAACAAGATCAGCAGTGGTGGTTGGTGTACCTGATGGTGGTTTCTGTTAGTACTTTCAAGCTGAGCTGTAGAGCATCCAAGTACTAATGGTTCAAGTTAACAGGATATTTCATTAGCATTCTAGGAAACTGGATTCCTATATAGTCCTCAACTGTAAGAAAAAAATATGATGAACGATACAGTACAGGATGAAAAAAATTAATTTAATAGTCACATCCAGTTTATTATTTGTATAAAGTGCTATCTAGCCAAAGTTTAAGATTTTAAGCCCAGTTTCTTTCAGTGGGACAGAATGAAGAACTGAAATCGTTCTTCTGTTGAAAGAAATGTGACTTAAAAGGTGGATCACATCCACAAATAAGATACTTGAATACCACCAACAGTTTCTTTCATCTTGTACATGAAAGAGCAGCATGAGAAATGAATGAGAAACTATGCATAAGAGAATTTCTAAAGGACAGAGAAAAGCATGACTACAAGCAAAATATAGTCAGTAAGTTAATATATGGAGCTTTAAAATCTGGACATGCATACTTCCCACCCCCCACCCCTTGCTTGCATTTCTTGAATTCTAACATTGCAAGGCCAACATTAGACAAATATTTTAACAAAGAAATTTTAGGGCTTTTACATTAGTTATTCTGTAGCAAAATGGAAATGCTAAGTGCTCTTAAACTACTTCTAACATTTGAAATAAAATACATTATAAATGCTAATTTGAATATCCATGCAATGCCTTTAGAAGTGGGTGCTGCGTGTATGTGTCTTTGGCTGCCTGCAAACCTAAACATAGGTACCTAAAAGCAAGTCTCAGTCAAATCAATAGGAATTACTACTGGATAAATAGCACAATAGATTGGGTTGTAAATCTGTATTTATAGCTACATATCTATGTACACACATACAGAAACTGAAGGTAAAATGAAAATATAAAATTAGAAAACCAACTTCCTACAAACTCACAATATAATTAAATCACTGGTTTGCAAGAGCATTTTTATTATACACGGTTACATTTTATTACTTTAACGGCAAGATAAATTGCCTCTTAAATTACAATGAAAAAGCTATTATTAAGTAGAATATCACTGATGCAATTTAAAAAACCACAACTACCAAATAATATTTATTCCCATGGTTAATAGCACTCTCTATTTATGCTGAGCTCAGCATTAAAATGATGCAATATAAACAAGCTGAAATGCAAATATTGTGTAACTCCAAGTAGAATAAATTTATTGAACAAAGAACAATGATATGCTTTACTATGACTTGGATATCTTTAATTTGCCTTGTGGAAAATAAAATAAAATAATGTACATTTTAACAAACAATTTATAGGGCTGATTTGGATCCAAAATTAATCAGGGGGGCTTTGTAGTCATTTTCAAATTGGGAGGGAAACAAAGTATAGATTAACTGACTGGAACCAGAGCACTTAGAAAATAAACCTTAGTTGCTTAATAAACTTTTATTTACATTTTATAAGGGGTTTTAGATTTTGTTTCTTGTTTTGCCTGCCATGCCTATGCCTAACTTTGTGACAGTTTCCAACCTGCTCTCGAACCTTTTCCTTATAAGGAAGCTGCCAGGAAAGGGGAAGCGGGGGCTGTGTTCAAAGCAGCACAGTAATTGACAGGTCTATCTGTCAATGGAATAATGTCTGACACTGCCTGCAGGCTTGCAGTGCTAAAGGTTCTAAAAGTTCCTTTTAATTGGTTCTACTTCTTTCATGTCCTGTTCCTCTTCCAATGAAGTGCTTTGATTGGGAGGGACTTTGAGGGGGCTTCTGTGCCTCTTAACCCCTTCACCTTTGTGTTAGTGAGAGAGCAGCCAGCTTTATGCCAATGTGAAATGATTCTAAATGGGCACAAATACAGTATATCAAATGACCCCCTCGAATATTGTTTTTGATGGATACTGAATAACTCCTGAACTCCTGCTCTTATCCATGTAAAACTTTGCAAGGGTCTTACCTACATTCCCTGTGGGTTTTATGCAAATAATGAGCACAAAAAATAAACCAGATGACAGGGAAGCAGAAACATTTTTAAATGCTCCAGTTATAAAAGTGCCTAGCACAACCTCCCTCCCCTCTAAGATCCATTTGTCTCAAATTTGGCAGGTCCCACTCCTCAGAAGGAGCTACCATGCGCATTTCACCCAACTCTGCTAAAAAAATGTAAGCATTATAGGTGCATTGTGATTTCCCCCTTTAAATGAATGGATCATGCAAATGAAGCTTTGTTTATGAAACAAAGCTACCCTGTGGCTTACGCTGGCTCAGCTTGTCTGAGTGTGGAAAGCTAAGCAGGGTCAAGCCTGGTTATTACTTGGATGGGAGACCCCTCCTCTAGTTTCCTGCATTGAGCAGGGGGTTGGACTCGATAGCCTTGTAGGCTCCTTCCAGCTCTATAATCTATGAAATCTATGAAGTGGGAATGCAATGATGCAAATTATACTTATGAAGCAAGAAAATGAAGTGGGTTTTAAAGAAAGCAACAAATCCAAACTGAATATATACAGCTGTATCTAGAACATGCATTGAATGTATTAACTGCATTGCATGTGAAGTGGCAGCTGCAGTTTCTAGTATAATGGAGAATGCTCTGCTTTCATTCTGGAAGCTGACTTTAAATTGGCCCAGTAGGACCTTTCTTGGTGATGAATAAGAAGCTGAATTGATCAAGTGATAGAGTGGTTGTCTGAATTGTTCCTGAGTACAAAGGGGGCAAACCTATTTGGCAGATTTTCATTGCCTCTACTACTGAAAATTCACTATTGACCATGAATTGGCTAGAAAATAATGATGTGACATGCAGGTATTAGTATTACCATCTTGATTCTTCTGAGTGTGTAGAAAGGGAACTAATTACAGTAATACCTTGGATTGCAAGTAACTTGGTCTGAGAGCATTTTGCAAGACAAGCAAAAAAATTTTAAATTTTTTTGACTTGATAAACGAGCAAGGTCTTGCAAGACAAGTCGTAGGGATGTAACCGCTCGCCTCGAGTGGGCGTAGCGGGCCGAAATCGGCCCCACTCACACCCGCCAGAGACTTGCTTTGATATAAGAGTGTTTTGGATTACAAGCACGGTTCTGGAACGAATTATGCTTGCAATCCAAGGTATTACTGTATGTATGATCAGAACAAATTAGAATAGCAGCCAGTGTGCTACTGTTGAGAAATCACTGTCCAGGTTCGCATGTCACTTTAAACCCACATGGGTTCTGAAACCTCTGTGGGTTTAAAGTTGCCCCAGGCCCCGTCTGTACCCAGCTAATGGTCGGGCACCGTGGGGGTCTGGAGGTACCGCCTCTTCCCTCAGTCCTCTGGTAGGTATCCTCTGGTAGGGGACACCACGGGCGCACTGTGGGGAGACGAATGGGGATGCCAGCTGCCCAAGAGTGCCCAAGTGGCTTCTTCTGCCCAAGAGTGCACAAGGTATAAGAGGCTTCTTGCCCTTGCTTGGTGGGGTTGCATACCTGCCGAGCAAGGACAACAAGCCCGCCAGCTGCCCTCCCTTGCTGCCCCTCACCCCAGGGCCCGATTCGCCGTCGCTGTCTTCCATCCACTATCACCATTCATTGCCACCGTGGGCCTCATCTCCCTTGCCGGGACTGGGTGAAGAAGAGCTGCATTGGTGGTCTCTTGCAAGGCTGGGTTGAACTGGGCCTTGCGCAGGACTGCCGGCACAGCAGCAGCTCCCCCTCCCCGGCTTGCCCCTCTTCTCCCATGAAAAAAGTGGGGGCTAGCCAGGGAGGGGGAGGCGCTGCCACGTCGGCGGTCCTGCGCAAGGCCGGGTTGCACGGGACTGCTTGTCCTGGCTGGCTTGGTGGCTGCGTTGCAGCCTTGGCCAGGACAGTGGCTAAACGGTGCAGGGGTAGAGGACCTGGCTTCTGGCTGTGTGCTCTACCCCTGTGCCACATAGCTGCCGATCCAATGGCCTGCTGCGCTGGTGTTCCTCTCCACAAACCATGGCATAGCACGGTGGTTTAGAAGCCACTGCCAGGTTGCTTCCAGAGCACCCTGCAGGGCCCAGACGACAGGCTGAACCGCAGTAGTACTTAACCTAGTCGCTGTGTTCTTTTATTGAAAGTTGACTACTGATTTAGGCCCCTGAAAGATGTTGGTGATGCATAGAGTTATATATAGCTCCCTGGCAGGACTCTAAAATGCAGGCCGGCAGCAGGATACTTCCTAATCCAAATGAAGAGAGAGAAGGAGGTCCAAGGCTAGGATACACTTAAGGGAACAGCACATAATTAATTCACTAGGCATGAATACAACTGTTACATAAAGGTTTCACATGAAAGACAGCATAAGGTCAGAACTAACATTATTTAGAGAGTAAAGGAATACAGTAAGGAGAACTCAGAAACGACAAAGCAGGTAGGTATACTAATTGTGCTCACACAGCACAAAATCTTAAGGCCCAACAACCAGGAAGCAGTCCCTTAAAGATGCAACAGCACTATTTTACAGGACTGTTTCAAACAACGCAACCACATAGCAGGTTTAACAGAAGTTCCTAAACCGAGCAACTGTTGGTGCAGAGTCCAGGGCTGGCCTATCTCTGTAGCCAAAGCTGGCAAATACATCTGTGTGAAGTATAGGCCAGCACTGAACAACACACTTATTTGTGTACAAAATGGCCTCAGGTTTGCTTCAGACTATAAATGCCTCCTTCGGCCTTTGTAAAGAGTACCTTGCCTTGGCATGGGCTACCATGCCCATTCTAGTGATGAAAAAACCAACAGTCCTATAATTAAAACTTTTGTCTTGTAGAGGCACAGCTGCTTACTTGCAATTACCCTGGCAAACACAAAAGATTGATCCTATGGGAATACCAACAAGTCTAATTGCCTAAGGCTGTTGGACATTTAGAAATATCTGTCAGAGTTTTGAACTTTGGATTAACAGACTGCATAATTTACATTCATTGTGTCACATGCTGTTTTGAGAGATGAGCTTTCAGTATCAGCTAGTTGCTACTGTCCTAAGAATATGGTTGGCTACAGTTCATTTTTAATAACATAAGAAGAGCCCTGCTGGATCAGACCAAGTGTCTATCTAGCCCAGCATTCTGTTCACCAAGTGGCCAACCAGCTGCCTGTGAGAATACCACCATCTCCACTTGTGTTCCCGAGCAACGCATCTATGCAGGCATACTGCCTCTGATACTGGAGGTAGCATATAGCCATCAATGTTAGTACTCATTAGTAACCTTATGCTTCCAGAATGTATAGGAATAGGATGACCCACACCCCTTGTGCTGTCAGTTGGCTCCTCCAGGGCTAGTACTCATGGGAACTTTTGTTTATGGTCGGAAAGTTAAAGAAAAAGAGGCTACATCTGGAGTACTGGGTCCGGTTATGGGTACCACATTTAAGAAGGACTTTGACAAACTGGAGCATGTCCAGAGAACAACTGGAATGGTGAGGGGTCTGGAAACCAAGTTCTATGAGGAATGGTTGAAAAACCTGGATATGTTTAGCCTGAAGAGGTCATGTGGTGACATGATAGTGTTCTTCAAATATCTGAAAGGCTGTCATGTAGAAGATGGAGCAGAGTTGTCAGGGTTATTGTAGTTGCATCCTGTATGGCATAGCCTGCATGGAGCAGGTTGGACTAGATCAGGGGTGCAGAGCCTCAGACCGAGGGACCAAATCCTTCCTTCTTTGGTTCCCAATCTGGGCCTTTGTGGTTCCTCAGATGGCCATGCCCCTGTCCCCACCCCCCTTTTCTCCAACCACCAATTGTTTGGTGGACTTCATGCTTTTGTGCAGTTTTTTTCCCCATTCTAAAAGGTTGAAATGCCTCTCCTCAGGCTTAGTTACTGGCAGTAAGAGCTTTAAGTAGTTAGGAAGTATACAGATGCAATACAGTTGAGATGAACAGGGGGTCCAAACTCAGAGGCTCACACTCATCCAATGCAGAGTGAGAAGAGTGGAAGAGACAATCTTTGCATCCTTGCTTGTCCCGCTCTGCATTTTTGCTAGAAAGCTGTTTTTGGCCATCTAGTCATGGCATTTGGGGGAGGGGAAGGAAGGAGACTGGGGTGGCTTCAGGATACCATCCTGATTGCCCCAGTCTCCTCCCCTCCCTGCCCCCTGAAATGTGCCCTTTACCCACTCTTCGAGGTTGCTTTCCCGACTTTGCAGGGCAGCTGACACAGTTCTTGTTGTGATATGAATCACATTCACCAGCTGTAGCACGGTGTTTACACATGGAGAGGAACAGAATGGCGGTAAACAAGTATGTTGTGTCTTTCTACTTTCCCGTGTTCTTTCTCATGGGAAAGCTAGATCCTGGGAGCATTATGAGCTAGTCACATGGTTTGTATGTTCTGATGACGTGCTAACTTGTTTATTCTGTCTGAAGCCATTTTAGAGAAGAGCAGGACTGCTTTCTCTATTCTTTCTCTCTTCTGGCTATTGCTTGCTGGACGTTGCAACAATGTAACGTCTTTGCTGAAGTGGAGTGAAGCTCAATCTACTCCACTGGAAGCTCAATCTACTCCACTGGAATTAATGCTTGCTATGCATTGTAATCTGCACATGGACTGTAACTAGGAAATGTATACTCTGTAGAACTTTACTTGCTAAGTGAATAAACAGGTAGAAATAGACCTGTGGTCTTACAGAGTGTTTCCTTGCTACTTGCTACTTGGATTAATCTGCAAACCGGGGAAGCTACAAACTGGAGTCGGATTACAGGCAAGCTGGCTGGCAGCTGCAAACCGACACGCTGGAACGCTGCGCAGAGGGGGGTGAGAACTGGAGATCTGTGTGTAGAATAATGGGCCTCTGTGCACAGACAGGATTTTAATTCTCCCATCCAGCACACACAGAGCTCTGCTATCACTCACGCACCTTCAGTTCTTTCCTCATCAGTTGTGATGGGGTGGGGCAGGGAGATTGGAGCCCCAATTCCCTGCTCTGAGTTTGGAGCGCTGTCTCCAACTTCAGAGCTGAGAATCCGAACTATCCTAAACGTTGTCTAGGGGGCATAGGATTGTTCCCTAAGGCATTTTACAATCAGTACTTCAATTTAAATAATAACAAGGAACTCTGGGTAAGTGAACATGCTTACTGGAGTCTGAAGTGAAATGTGATTAGTATTTTTTTAAAGTGTTTGGAAAGGAAAGTTTGCACCTTCGTTCAATATAGAGCAACAAGTGCTAATTAATTTTAACAAATCTTACTGTGTTAATAGGCTGTGATTACCTATTAGCAATCGTGGGCTGATTGCTAAAATTGGGAAGATACAGAAGAGCATCACATGGATTTTGTTGCAGAAGCAGATTCTGCAAAACAACAGCAGCAGCAATTGTTCAGTGTAACTAGTACTTACTAGGGCAATGCAAAGAAGCATAGAATAGAATTGCCACCAAATTTTGCCACTGTTGCCAAAATTCACCAGGAAATTGTTGCTTTTCCCCATTTCCCTAGTCAGTGTTAGTTACATTTTGCAAGCATTGGTTTATGCTAGTGTGACATCATTAGGCTACTGTTGGGGCATAATACCCTGTGCTGGGAATAGCTGTACCTATTGAATTTGGCTGGTGCAGGTGACTGAGAAGTTTATTTCAGTTAGTTCTTGATAAGAATTCAGGAAGTTCTTCATATCTGGGAGGGAAGGAACTAAAGATTTTAGAAATTTATCTGGGAGAAGGCCCTTCCTGCGGAACATGCACAGCTGTGGGCGGGGAGAATTTTGCAGGCGTGGGGGAAGGAGAAGAAGAGACATACCTGTATACGTCAGGTAAATGGGCTGGGGCTGCAGGAGCCTATATTAGGCCTGGCAGCCCTACCCACCCCCTCTTTGTCTTGACGCAGACTGCTCTCCAACCTCGGAGCTGGGAACCGGATCTCCGTTCCCCTGCCCCCTCACGGCTGACATGAAAAGAACCATGCCGGCTGCTCTCCGAGGTCAGAAAAGCAACCTTGGAAAGGGGTAAAGGGGGCTGTTTTGAGGAACGGGCAGGGGAGGAGACTGGGGAGGCCAGAATATGAAGTATCCTGAAGCTTCTCCAGATTCCTTCCCTCCCCCTCCAAGATGCCCCAGCTAGAGAGGCAACCCCCCCCCCCGCCATTTAGCTAGAATGCAGAGCAGGAGATGAGGGGAGGCCCCTCCTGCTCTGCCTTGGATGTGCATAAGCCTCCAAGTTCAGGGGCTTATGGCCATCGTGATAGGATTGCACCCTTAGGCTGCAATCTTCCACCCAATTACCTGGGTGTAACTGTAAGCCACAGTGAACTCAGGGGGACTTACATCTGAGCAGACATACATAGGATTGTGATTAATTATCTCCCCCATCCCAACTTTACTAATGCACTAGGGATGCTTGAGAAAATTGACCTTTCTGAATTCCAGTACAAACAAACCTGATCTGCACCTCTCAGACTAATGTGCTGATCCAAAGTTTGGTTATTGTATGTGTATTATTGTGTATTATGCCTCTAGAAACATCTGGTGGAAAGGCAAGCTACAAATAAAATATAAAATAAATAAATGTTGCTATCTACTAGATTTTATATTTCTCTGAATGTTACAACAATTCTTGGCAGTTTAAATGTATCAAAATACATTTAAATGTGCATATTCTGAAATAAAATATGATTTATAAATGTATTTAAATATGAGTTTTTGTACATTTTTATTTTTAAAGTAACAGGGTAGTGCAGAAAAAGGATGGAACAGATTTATGCAGAGGTGACATGGACTGGAAATAAACTGATTTGTCCATTCCTACATTTCACATGTTAGTATCAATAAAATACTCCAAGAATCTTAATGTGATCGAATCTATGATTGCATCAAGATGCTTTTAGTGCACTGTTCTGCTAATATACCTATGCATTCATGTAAATTGGTAAAAGACAACCTAAAATGGAGAATTCCTTATGCATCACTTTCATTTTGAGCAAGACCAAATAATTCATATATCCAACATTTGGGGACCAATTCATATGAAAAAAATGTTGGATGACGACAAGAAACATCAGGTTAGAAAGACAAATGAAATTGCTTCCATTGAGCATAATTGGCCATATGAATGCACTACTGCCCTGCTTGTTTTCGTCCCCGAAGCAGCTGGTTGGCCATTGTGTGAAAGGAATGCTGGACCAAATGGGCCTCTAGTTTGATTCAACATGGCTCATGTTCTGTTTTTTTGTTACTATGAATTTGCCATCAGACATCAGTCCATAAATTATGATAATGCTGTACCTTGAGCAGACCATCTGCCTTTCTCACACCTGGTATCCTAAGGGCTTTCTCCTGCACAACAAACCTCAGACTGTGGTTTCAGCTAAGTTGTTTTTTTTGTTTTTTAAATTTCTAGTGGGTACAGATTGTTGCAGTTCTGTCTTCCCCCTCTGTCTCTCAAATACAGCTTCCCCTTCCCCCCTGTCCTTCAGCTATTTCAGTCCTTTTTTCTCATCCTTGTCCTCAGAGATGCTTTGAAGAAGATTCAAGAGAGAAGAACAGGGAGACTCTTCTCCACAGATCCATCAGTCGCACCCTCCCGGACCCAGCTTACTCCCAGGGCCACATCTTTTTTTACTCCTGTCCTGGGCTGAGGCTTAAATGCCCAGCACCCTCTCATATAGCCTCTCTTGCTGAAATTGCTTCTAGCCATCTCACTTCCCGCAGCCAGTGCTGCTTGCTGCCTCTCTCACTCTTTTCTCTGCAGTCTTTTAACCCCCACTTAGAAGCCAATGCAAAACTCCCTGCTTATTGGATGTACTCTGGTTCTGTTGTCAGGAAGCCACACGTATCTCCTAGCTGATCCTGCTTTCCCCCCAGCCAAAGCCACTCAGTTTTCCCATTCTCAAGAGTGTTCAGGATAGGGAGGACCCAAGTCAGACAGAGCCTCGGAAAGAACAGAGTTGGCTGTTGCTGTTGAGCCATACATGGACCCAAGTGCCTTTTAAAATAAATGAAGTAATCACAAAGTCCAAATAATTATATACTCCTAGATTTCATGATTTTATTATTATCTTTCAAATGTTTAGTTTGATTTCTTTCAGTACCACAGCATCCATTTCCTAGATGAGGGGGGAAATGCCTGTATATATAGGGACTCCATAGGGCTCAGTATAGTCATGCTGTCTCTTTCTTCCCACTGAGTACTTGTAATAAGCCATAAAGACAGCATGATGGGAACAAGAATGAGAAGTCCATGCATATCCCTTATCTCTATCCAGCTTTCCTTATTCCCCATTGATTATGTTACACAAGCTGTGGAACACAAGTAGTTTGGTCAACCAGAGAAGAAGGGCGGGAAAAGGATTACTTTTTAAATTGTAAAATCATGTCATTTAATGAGAAAGGGAGGATAAAATTAATGATAAAGGGAGGCTAATTGCGCGTGTATAGGTGAGATAAAGAAGAGCCAGACACAGAGTATATGGTTTCAAATCAGGGCCACATTTATTGAACTGAAGATCTGTGAAGGGTGAAGTGCGGTACTAACATTAGCCTGGCCATTGGCCGGGTAAAACCCAATATTTGGCGAATACATCCTAACCGAACTGGAGGCGGGATGGCCTGCCACTGGCCAGTTGCCCTCCATGTGGAGCTGGAGGGCCTTACAATCGTCGCCTTACTTTAGCGCCTCAAGGCAGCCAATCTAGGTGAGAAAGGTAAAACCCCAAAGACGTCCCAATCTCCCTCCTGCCAAGCCTCACGGCATTAGCGAGGTCAGCCTTGGGTAAACGTCAGTCACCTTGAAAGGTGCCAGTGCCACTGGATGATCACCATAACCCTAAGCCCTACTGCCTAAACCCACACTTCCCACCAATGCGACCAATTTAGCTAAGATCCCCCTGGTGGGATCGAGATCGAATTCAAAAATTTCCCTACCCTGATTCACAGTGTAGAGTAGGCGAAACGCGCCCATTGCCCCGGCCAATTGAGACAATGAGCCAAAATTCCTACTCGGCCCCCAAACGGGTGGCCAGAGGAGCCTACACTGCTAACAGGGCGGGATGGGAGGGAGCCGGAAAACAGGAGCAAAAGAGACTGAGGGCGGGAACTCAGGTGCCTAAATAAGCCCTTTCCTGTGTCCCCGCCCTAGTTGAGCCATTGGCTCAATATCTGTGACCAACCTGACCTATTACCTGACTCCTCTCTCCTCCCCCACGCGCAAACCTTCTCCCTGGCCCCAGGTGAGGGGCCATCGGAAGTCTGATTCAATATTTTGATAACATAATCTAATGTGATGAAAAGTATAGCAATTACATAATGTTGGATTAAGAATCAATGTTTACAATTAATGAAACATACAATAAAGGACAGTATATTAAATTAAAGACAAACTATAAAATACTAAGGATAAGAAATATTTGTTTTCTATTATGTTTTGTGGTAGGGCTAATGGTGACCTTCAACTTTACAAGGAAATTTGGATGAAAAGTAAAATGTCTTGAAAATAATTGTGACAGGTTGGTATTTTTCAAAATTGTAATTATAACCATTTCAAATCTTCTTTGCATTTGACATGTGACATTTGCAAAGTGTAATAATGATGAACACTTTATATAATCTGTAAGGATAGGCAGTACCATTGTAAATAATTAGGTGATAAACATTCCATTGAAATTAGAGGGAATAAGACAACCCATTTAAGAAATAATAGGTGACAAAAACACTTCTGTGAAGATACCATTGAATATTGATGATTTTGTCACTCATATTTTATGAAATACAAAGATTCATGCATTAAAGTGAGTCAGTTAGTCAAAAGGAAGTCATGACCATAATAAATAAGTGATAAAAAGTAGACAAAAAGAACTTTAAGACATGGCATAATTGGATTTTTTTTTAAAAGGGTGGGTGACTATATAGAAGAGCAAAAAAAGAGAGAGTAAAAAGCAGTTTTGTCTGGTGCATCAACAAAAGGGAAATTCAGACAAGGGAAATATTATTAATGAGCACTGAGTCATAGAAAATCTCAACTAAAGAATCAGAATGCAAGTTCTCAGAAAAAAAGAAACCTTTTCTATCAAAGAAATGAAAAGATACAGAGGTAGTTAAGAGCTTAATACTATTCCCCTTCAAGGTGAAAAGGTCACATCTTTAATGGTATCAAGGCCCTAGTGTGCCATTTGCACGCATAAGAAAAAGAGCTGTAATTGGGCTGAATCTCTGGCATATGTAAGTGAACTCCAGACTAGGTATAAAGTGAGAAGTCTGCACTTCTCCTTTAGGATGTAGACAGAATGTGTCACAGCCTTGTTGATTAATTCAGTGTGTTTGGGTAGAAGTACAGAGAAGGCAACAATAGTTTTATGGAATGAAGGGCAGATGAAAATCTCAACACCAGATTTGAGGAAGAGTTATGAATACTGTCCTTAACTGTTGATTTAGATTTTTGACTTGATTCAGTGGAGGAGGAGTTCCATTCCTGCAGCCTTTTGAACAGACAGAACTGCTCTCTTCTATTAACATGAATGGGAATGTCTGGATGACAAGTATCTGTTACCATGTGTCTTTGATCACACATGTATATATTAAACACCCATCTGTAGATGTGTACTTGAATGATATGGAAATATTAAGATCTTTTTGCAAAGGCATGGCCTGCACAATAGACTGCATGTTTGTTTAGAAAAAGTGGGGAACTTAGCTTGAGAGAACACTGGCAAAGCTTCAGTGTTAAGAACACCATGCTTTTATTTTATCACAAATAGTTGCAGGAAAAAAAGCTTGGTTAGTGCACTCCCCTTACCACTGGATCAGCACCTTATTTTCTTGTGGTACCTAATAGCAGCATTAGAGCAAGAAAGGATAGAGTTGGGGAATTAAGGATTTCATAGATCATAGAGTTGGAAGGGGCCTACAAGGCCATCAAGTCCAACCCCCTGCTCAATGCAGGAAACTAGAGGAGGGGTCTCCCATCCAAGTAACAACCAGGCCTGACCCTGCTTAGCTTTCCACACTCAGACAAGCTGAGCCAGTGTGTTTCCAAATAAGGAGTGGATATCGTGCTAGGGTAATGCAAAGTGGTTGTTGGTGTCATGGTCCAAGACCGGGAGCACCCAGAGACTGAAGCCTCCAGTGACAATGACTCTGGGGAAGCACTAGAACTAGTCCCTGGTCCTTCTGAACTGGGACCCACTACCTCAAACACCATGTGTTATCCATGCAACCCCCAGGATGTGCCACAACCCCCTGACTCTGAGGGGTGGGTTCAGGCTAGTGAACAAAGAGACCCTGAGGAGCTGTCCCCAACTGGCCTCTCCAACCTTCTTTCCTGAGGAGAAGCCAACACCAGCAGGGAAAAGCCACTGGCCCTGCAATAGACAGATACAGCACCTGAGGGACGGAGCTTCCAGAAAGACTCTCCTGGCCTGACTATAAAAGCCTGCCAGTTGCTCTCAGTGTCTGGGTTCACATGATCATGGAGGGAGTGCTTTTAGAGGGCTTTAAAAGGGGATGGGACAAATTCATGGAGGAGAAGGCTATCACTGGCTACTAGTCCTGATGGCTATATGCTACTTCCACACTATCAGAGGAAGCATGTCTGGGAAAGTCAGTGCTGGAATAGCTTGTAAATTTTCTAGCTCCAGGATTGCTGTCCAAGGTGCCGAAACCAACTCTAGTCCCAGACCAGGACAATGAGAATCAGTGACGCTTGAGCTCGCCAAGGTTCTCCAAACTCCACTTTGAAGCTGGGTTCACTTCTCTCCCATTTTTGCTTACAACCTGTTTTTATTTTTGTTTGAATGGGGAAAATGTGCATTTCTCTGCACAATTTTCAAAAATGTCCACTACCCCCACATTGTATAAAGCATAAAATGTGCTTTTTTTCTTTGGAAAAATGTGTATTTTAAAGTGCACTTTAAAAAAATGCATTTAAGAAATGTGATCAAAAGTTTGGGAATGTGTAAGTTTTTTTTCTGAAAAAAAAGTGTTCAATGTTTTGAATGGGGCAAGATCTGATGATTTGTGAACTGAAGTGAAATTCTTGTGATCCAGCTGCCACTCTCGTGTTGGGCCTCCTAAGCTGAGCCATTGCCAAAGCAGATGTCAGATTCCCTGATAGTGCAGAACAGTTGGGAGGCCTTTGTGCAATGGGAAAAACCTGACTTTCATTGGCACTGGGTTGACTGTGTGAGAGGCAGGATGGACAGATTCAGAGCAATATTGGAAAAAAGAGAAAAATAAGATCAGAAGGGGTATAATTATCTGTTTCAATGCAGGGAGAAAGCACTTCCTGGTAGCTCAGTGTTGGATGTGTCTAGCTCAGGACCTCATGAAGCTCTAGCAAAATGTCCTTGGCCACAGGAAGGGTAAACCACTGAGCTCAAAGCCAAGGATCCTTAACAGTCACATTATTCTTAACCTCTCTGGAGTCTGAATCTCCAAGCAATACTCAAGGGTCTCTTTATTCAAGACTAGTGGTGGTACTCCATAATAGCTAAGCTTACAAGCTACATAAGTAGGGATGTACTTATGTAGCTTGTAATGTACAGGTAGGGCCCGAAGTTCTCCGCGGCTCAGACCTCCACGGTGGTGGCGGCCCAATCTCGCTCTTCAGAGCGGCGTGGAGCGTTCTCCGCGCCGCTCGAGCCTCCGCTGCCGGAGGACCCCCCGCCCCCTGCTGCCGCTGCCGCCCCCGCAGGACCCCCCCACCCCCCGCCGTCCTACCTGGTCCTGCATGCTGCCGCCTGCTGCCTCTGCCACCACCACTGCCGCCTTCCATCGCGTCCTCCATCCAGGCTGGACCCCGCCCGCGCTCAGTTTTGGCAGGGGGAACCAGGCCTTAAACAGCCCTGTTGCCCTGGTTTCCCCCACCAAAAACAGCGTGGGCGGGGTCCAGCGCGATGGAGCAGGGTCCCATCGCGTCACTTCCGCCGCGCCGGAAGTGACGCGACGGGACCAGCGGACAATGAGACAGGCTCTCCGCTCTGCGGAGAGCCTGCAGGTAAAGCCCGTGCGGGTGGCTGAGAGCCCGTGCGGACACGAGCAGGCCCAGTTCGGGCCTTGCTCCTGTCGACAGGCTGCTCGGCAGCTGAAATCATAATAGATTTTCATGGAACTGGAATTTGTTCATTGACTACTGAAGCAATAGAGTGCACCGCATTCATAAAGTGATCATGTCATTATTTTAGGATTGTATTTGGTATTTCCTAAGGATTAGAATGACAATAATAACTGATATACTATTGTTGTATTGTTGATATACAATGGTGTAGTACTATATACTACACTATTGTATTGTGGAATATGTTTTTGTATTTTTTAATTTTAATGTCTCATTAAGTTAAGCATTTTTTTGGTTCCCCCAAGTCTGCTAAAAGCTCCCTCTTGTACATGAGTTATGCTATTTTAGCTATATAAGTGATGGCACTATTTCCTGAACATTGGAAATAGATGGAATGGTGGCCCATGGTTGAGACCACACCACTGGCTGCAGTAATGCACTCTGTTTTGCAGATGGAATCTGAATAAGGATCTCAGTTATTTGATCAAGACTAGCACCAGCAACTCAGTAACAGCACAAGCAGCTGCCGTGGCCCAATAGCCAATAGAGCCTCAAAGGGACTACAGCAGCCACTGTGGAACTCAGGTCTTCTATAAGTTTAGATAGAATGCAACAATAAAAATAATATACACTTTTTATAAGCCAACATGCCATACACTTGACATAATTTAGAATGTTTCTTTTTGCATTATTGAGGTCCAAGGACACTTTTAACAAAATTTGTGGTTGCATTCTCTCCATATTTGGAAATACTCTAAAATAGACCTTAAATCTTCATGTTTATTTTCCTCTGCACATGCATGTTTATGCTATATGACAGGTAAACGTTAAATTCAGCACGATGTGAAAAATGAAGTGCCAGAAGGCATTATGGATTAGGACATAATTTGACATACTCCTACTCTTACTCCCAGGGTATTCTGTCATTATTAATCACTTTATTCCAAATTACAGGGAACTGACACTAATCAAGAATGATGCATAAAGATCAGTGACTAGCGACAACTGCTCTGTGATGCAGTTTTTGGACCAGCTACATCCTATTCCAACATTTCCCTTCATATTCTTATGCTGAGATGCTTGGATTTACTCTCACAGGTAAGAGATATTCACTGCAATTTAGATATGCATCTGTGGGGGGAGGGGAGGGGTGGTTTCACCTTTTTCACCCTGTGCCATTCTCTCTCTCTCTCTCTCTCTCTCTATATATATATATATATATATATATATATCTCCAATATAATAGGCATAAAAGGATAAAATAAATGGAAAAAAACTTAAAATAAATGAACTCACAAAAAAACCCCCACTAATCTAACTATAAATGAGTTGGAAATATTAAATTACTAAAAATTCAAAATCTTATATATAACTTTGCAAACAGGTATACCCACCCACTGAGTATACAGGTCGTTTCTAAATAGACTATCGTAAAAAACTAACATCCGCTTTACAAAACAAAATATTGTCACAGCCAAGTACCATAAGGATCCCGCTGATGTTTCAAGATGAATCCTCTTGCCCTGATGAATTCCAGTGAGATGTAGCATCCAGACGTAGTCTCCAATCCGACTCCAAGTGCAACGCTAAGTGTGCACTTAGCTTCGCACTTGGTGCATCACTGAGGTGCATGCCAAGGCACTGCCTCTGGCAGCCCCGCCTTAAGTACCTGATGGGCTGGGGACAGGGACAAACTCAGTCTCAGGCAGCAGCTCCTTTTCCCTCTTCCCCTCCAGCTTCTTCCCTTTTTTCTCTATTAAAAATGCCTCCTAAAATAGAAATCCTGGGAGATCTGATCATGGTTCTCTCACATTTCTTCTGGTTTGGTCCTAAGCTATTAGTACCTTTCTTAAGTAGTTTGGATCTAAATCTTTCTCCTTGTGTGGGACAATGCCTTTGTAGAGTATACCAGTGATCTACTAATTCATAACCTTACTGCTTTATTAATTTATACTTGTACTCTATTCTTCCTATGAAAACTGTGGTTTTCAAAGGGCTCACAGTAAGTCTCCCATCCAGGTAATACCAAACCTTAGACCTGCTTAGCTCTGACAATGCAACAGCATCCTGTAACCTCAGATTATTCTTTAGATTCAGAGATTTACAGGGCTAGTACTATTAGGCAGAGTGAGGTGGTTGCCTCAGGCAGCTGATTTTGGGTGTCATGAACGGGCAGCAAATTGTTAGTTATTGTGACAAATTGCCATGTAAATACCATGTAAATATTCTGTGTGGCCTCAGAGAGGCTATAATACATCTGTGTAGGCCTGAGGCCTAGTGTTGTTACTGTGTTGAAGGCCTGTTTTGGTGGTAGCTGCTTGGTGATGTCCTGAAGGAGAAGAGAAAGAAGATCGCTTTGAATATTTATAGATGAGGCCTGGATCAGGTAAATTTAGCTTTGATTGGCTGGGGATTCTAGCTAGGTAGAAAAGAGCAGTTAGGAAATTTTATTTTTATGACAGTTGACAGGGATTCGGAGAGAGTCTGCCTGTGGAAAGTCAGGGAGAATGTCTGCTGGTTGTTGGGTGGTGTTATCGAAGGACTAGGAGAAAGCTGAGGAGAAAGTGAATAGCTAAGGCCTGAAGATTAAGCTATTCCTTCCACCAGGAGCATGCCATCTGATAATCTCAGTGACTGGGTAGGTTGATAAGGGAGAAGGCGCTCTCTCAAATATCCTTGTCCTAAGTTGTTTAGGGATTTATACACTAGTACCAGAACCTTAAACCTGGCCTAGCAAATAGGCAGCCAGTGCAGTTCCCTCAGCATGCTGAAAAGGGGCAGCTCCTGACAACATCTGAGCAGCTGCATTCTGCACTAGCTCTAGCTTCCAGACCAGCCTTAAGGGCAGCCCCACAGAGAGTGAATTATTACAGTAATCCAGTCTTGAGGTTACTAGCACCTGTACCACTGTGGCCAAGCTATCCCTGTCCAGGAAAGCCTGTAGCTGGTGAACTAGTTGAAGCTGGTAAAAGGCACTACGAACCACCATGGTCACCAGGGACTAGTGGCGTAAATAAGGCTGGGCGTGCTGCCCGAGCCTTATTTCACCCCCCGCCCCCTCCCCGCCTCGTTTTCTTACTGCGTCTCGGAGGCGTTCGGAGGTCCCATCGTGTCACTTCCGGGACCGGAAATGACGTGACGGGGCCTCTGTGCAGGCACAGATCGGTCCCGTCGCGTCATTTCCGGTCCTGGAAGTGACGCGACGGGGCCTCTCGAACCCAGCGGCCAGTTCTCCGCTGGATCGGGCAGCTGGGGCGGCTCTCCGCGGAGCGCGCAAGCCGCCCCGAAGAGGAGGCAAGGCCTCACCGGGCTGCGAGCGGGGCCATGCTCGGCCTCGTTCTGCCCCGGCGAGGCTCGATTTTCAACTCTACCTGGGACTCCAACAACAACAATGGATCTAGGAGTACACCCGGACTACAAACCTGATCTTTCAAAGGGAGTGCAACCCCATCCAGAACAGGCAATGAGCCAGACTCTGGAACCACTCACCCACAGGGCTTCTGCCTTGCTAGGACTCAGCTTCAGTTTATTGCCCTCATCCAGCCCATCACTTAGTCTAGGCACTGATCCAGGACTTGCACAGCCTCGCCTGATCAGGGTCACAGGGAGATAGAGCTGTGTGTCGTTATCATACTGATGGCACTTGGCTCCAAATCCCCTAATGACTGCTCCCAGTGGCTTCATATAAATAAATATAGCTGTTGAACAACACTAGGGACAAGATGGTAGCCTGCAGAACCCCATAGCTCAATTGCCCAGGGGCCAGTGAATAGTCATCCAATGTTACTCTCTGAAATTGACCCCTCAGGTAAGACTGGAACCACTGTAACACAGTGCCTCCAATGCCCAACCCACAGAGTCAATCCAAGAGAATACCATGGTCGATGGTATGAAAAGCCAATGAGAAATGGAGCAGAATTAACAGGGTCAGACTCCCCCAGCCCCTCTCCCAATAAAGGCCAGGCTGATTTGATCCCGTAACCAGGTCAAAACCCAGACTGGAATGGGTCTAGATAATCAGTATCCTCCAAGAGTGCCTGCAGTTGTTCCACCATGACCCTCTCAAGTACCTTACCTGTCGTAAATCCGTCCAGTTCCAAGATAAGCCGTGGTTGTTATCACAGTCCGAGGGTCGAAGCCAAAATATATCATTCCAAAATACAGCAAATGTAAACCAGTTTGGGATCAGGCAAAGTCGTGGTCAAGGTCGTTCCAAGGTTCAAAGGTACAAATCTGAGGTCGGGAATGCCAGGAGTGTCTGGCTGTAGCTGTAGTAACAAACCATTGCTTCCAGCATCTGAGTGTGTTTGGGACCTGCCTTTTGAGCAGGCACTGATTGGTGAGGCTGCCCAGCTAGGTCAGGCTGCACGTAGCCTGACCCCACCCCAAACACACTCCGGCACGGCTGGTCTCTGTCTGACTCCCTAAGAAAGGAGTTTTTGCGACTGGGCAGTAGTTGTCAAATACTATTGGGTCCAGAGTGGGTTTCTTCAGTGGTGGCCACAGGCCACGCTATGCTACTGCATCCTTACTTAAGGACAGCAGGAACCACCTCTTCAAGCAGAGATGCATTTACCACTCCCTGGACCAACCCGGTAATACCCCCTCAGCTACCTTTTATTAGCCAGCAGGGCAACGATTGAGAGGGCACATTGTCAGTCACATTGCTCCAAGCACCTTAAAAATAGAACCATATGAAGATAAAACTGCTAATATCATAATGCCATTATATCATGGATGGGTAACCCCTGGCCTGCGGACATAATCCAGCCTGCAAAAGTTCCCCATCTGGCCTGCAGAGGCTTAGGCTTGGGCTCCTTCTGCAGGCCCCACCCTTTTGGGTTCCCATGCCCTGCCACCTGGAGGCTACCTAGGGTTTGGGGAGGAAGTAAGGAGAGGAATTCCTGCTGTTATCTTTGATCTGTGATTCTAGATAACATGGCAATTCCCCTATGATGCTCCCCCACCGAATTGGAATGGGGAGTGGTGTGCTTACTTAGCCCACTGGTCTTCTTCCCAATTGAAAGGACAGGCAGCACACTAAGTGCTTCCCCAGCCAAGGTGCTGGGTGGAGGCGCAATCCTCCACCCAGCACCTTAGCTGGCTCAGCTTCACTCCACCTGGGTTTTCCCTAGCAAAGCTGAGGCATCTCAGTCCCCTACACTTCTCTGACAGAGCAACAAAGGGAATTGGGCTGGCTCAGTTTCACCAGCCCTGCATCCTCCCTAATGGGAGAAGGCTTGGTGCAGGTGAAACCACCACAGCTGAGGCACCAGGTGGATTGTCCAGCTGACACTCAACTGGGACAGCTTTGACCTTCCACAGTCAGAAGGAGTGAAGGGGACTGAGGAGGCTTGACTTCACCCGCCCTGCATCCTCCCCAGTGAGTGGAGGCATAGGTTGGACAAATCTGCCCAGCTGAAGCTCTGGATGAATGTCAATGGACATGTCTACTGACATCATTCGGCTGATGGAGGACTCATCCAGCCCCCAACCAAAATAAATTTCCCACTGCTGCTTTAAATAAAACTATGCTGCAACCACACTTGGAATACGGTGGATAATTATGGTCTCGGCAACTCAAAAAGGATATTGTAAAGCAGGAGGAGATGGTGAAAAACAATCAAGGGGCTGGAGCAGCTCCCACATGAGGAAAAGTTTCAATATTTGTACCAACACAGCAACATAGGCACACTGATCGAGCAGAACCTAGAGGAAAAAACAGATGCAAAGACTTCTGAGTGTGAAGTTCCCATTTGGCAACCTTAGCAGATGGTAAGCACTGTCAGTTATGACAGCACAGATTGGATTTTAATCATAGAAAAAAGACATGTAAGGGGTATATGAAATTGTGCATGGTATGGAAAAAGTGGATAGTGGAAAAGTTCTCCGTCATATTACTAGAACCTGGGGTCATGCGATGAAGCAGAATGGTGGGACATTCAGGACAGACAAAGGGAAGTACTTTGTCATACAACACATTGTTAAATTATGGAATTTGCTTCCACAAAATGAAGTGATGGCTACCAATGGCTTTAAAGGGGGAATAGACAAATTCATGGAGGATAAGGCTATCAATGGCTACTAGTCATGATGGATATGAATTCAGTATCTGAGGCAATATGCCTATGTACAACAACTGCTGGGGAATATGAGCAGGAAGGTGCTATTGTACTCATGTCCTACTTGTTGGTTCCCCACAGGCAGCTGGTTGGTTGGCCATTGTGTGAACAAAATGTCCTACTTGTTGGTTCCCCACAGGCAGCTGGTTGGCCACTGTGTGAACAAAATGCTGGACTAGATAGACCTTTGTGTCTAATGTAGCACTGCTCTTCTTAAGTTCTTAAAGTGGAATTCCCACTATGGAAAAAGAATCCCTACACACAAAAACAAAAAGCTAGCATGCTGGGAAAGACTAGGCTAGGATCCTTCTTAGAATCATAAAATCATAGAAAAGTAGAGTTGGAAGGGGCCTACAAGGCCATCGAGTCCAACCCCCTGGTCAATGCAGGAATCCAGGTCAAAGCATCCCTGACAGATGGCTGTCCAGCTGCACCTTGAATGACTCCAGAGTGGGAGAGGCCACCACCTCCCTAGGTAGTTGGTCCATTGTCTTATTGCTCTAACAGTTAGGAAATTTTTCCTGATGTTTAGGCTGGAATCTGGGTTCCTGTAACTTGAGCCCATTATTCTCTGTCTTGCAAACTGGGATGATCGAGAAGAGATCCTGGCCCTCTTCTTTGTGACAACCATTTAAGTACTGGAAGAGTGCTATCATATCTCCCCTCAGTCTCCTCTTCTAAAGGCTAAACATGCCCAGTTCTTTCAGTCTCTCCTCATAGGGCCTTGCTTCCAGTCCCTTTATCATCCTTGTTGCCCGCCTCTGAACCGACCCTCTCCAGTTTGTCTACATCCTTCTTAAAGTGTGGTGTCCAGAACTGGACGCAAGTACTCAAGATGAGACCTAACCAGTGCTGAGTAAAGGGGAATTATCACTTCCCACGATTTGGAAGCTATACTTCTATTAATGCAGCCCAAAATAGCATTTGCCTTCTTTGCAGCCACATCGCATTGCTGGCTCATACTCAGTTTGTGATCTACCACAATTCCTAGATCCTTCTCACTCGTAGTATTGTTGAGCCAAGTGTCCCCCATTCTGTAACTCTGCATTTGGTTTCCTCTCCCTAGGTGCAGCAATTGGCATGTATCCCTATTAAATTTCATTCTGTTGTTTTCGGCCCAGCGCTCCAGCCTATCGAGGTCGCTTTGAATTTTGTTTCTGTCTTCTAGAGTATTAGCTGTTCCACCCAACTTTGTGTCATCTGCAAATTTGATAAGCATTCCCTGCACCTCCTCATCCAAGTCATTAATAAAAATGTTGAAGAGCACTGGGCCCAGGACCGAGCCCTGTGGTACCCTGCTTGTTACCTCTCCCCAGTTTGAGAAGGAACCATTAATGAGCACTCTTTGAGTCCGATTCTGTAGCCAATTGTGGATCCACCTGATAGTTGTTCCATCCAGCCCACTTTTAGCTAGCTTGCTAATCAGGATATCATGAGGCACTTTTGTTGAAAGCATTGCTGAAGTCCTGATATATTATGTCCACAGCATTCTCACAGTCCACAAGGGAGGTTACCAGATCAAAAAATGAGATCAGATTAGTCTGGCAGGATTTGTTCTTGACAAATCCATGCTGGCTTCTATTAATAACTGCATTGTTTTCAAGTTGCTTGCAGACTGACTTCTTTATAATCTGCTCCAAAATTTTCCCAGGGATTGATGTCAGACGGACTGGCCTATAGTTCCCAGGTTCCTCCTTCTTGCCCTTTTTGAAGATAGGAACAACATTTGCCCTCCTCCAGTCATCTGGCACTTCACCTGTCCTCCATGATTTCTCAAAAATAATAGACAGTTGTTCTGAGAGTTCTTCTGCCAGTTCCTTTATTACTCTAGGATGCAATTCGTCAGGCCCTGGAGATTTAAACTCATTCAAAGTAATCAGGTGCTCCTTGACCATTTGCCTATCAATCTCAAGCTGCAATCCTGCCCCTTCAGTCTGCATTTTAGTTTGCCAGGGGGGACATAAACTCTCTTTTGGGAGAAGACCGAGCCGAAGTAGGAATTGAACACTTCTGCCTTTTCTTTGTCTTCTGTTATCAGTTTGCCATCCTCATTGCGTAGTTGAACCACCATTTCTTTCCTGTCTTTTACTGTGCATGTATCTGAAGAAAGCTTTCTTGTTATTTTTAGCATCCCTTGCTAGCCTCAGCTCATTCTCAGCTTTCGCCTTCCTGACACTATTCCTGCAGTTCTGTGCTACTTGCCTGTACTCTTCCCTTGTAGCCTGTCCTTCCTTCCACTTCCTATACGTGTCCTTTTTTGTTTTCAGGTCATCTCTGAGTTTATTGTGAAGCCACATTGGCTTCTTCTGTTGCCCTCTGCCTTTTTTCATTGTGGGAATTGTTTGCAATTGAGCCTTTAGAATTTCCTTTTTTAAAAACTCCCACCCATCCTGGGCTCCTTTTCTCATTAAAGTCACTTGCCATGGGACCTTACTTATCATTGTTCTGAGTTTATTAAAATTGGCTTTCCTAAAATCCAGGGTACGTGTTTGGCTACACTCAGCTTTTGCTTCCTTTAGAATCAAGAACTCAAGTATAACATGGTCACTTTCCCCCAGAGTTCCCAAAACTGCCACTTTATCCACTAAGTCATCTCTGTTGGTTAGAATCAGGTCAAGGATAGCCGATCCTCTAGTAGGGGTGTTACCATTTGCCTCGCGCGGGCTGAGCGGGGCCGAACCTGGCCCCGCTCGCACCTGCGCGAGGCTCGTGCGGGCCTACCGGGATCCTGGCAGCAGCTCCTCATCTTGGCGCTGAGCCACCCGCTCCGCCCGTGCTGGTCCCGTCGTGTCACTTCCTGCGCGGTGGAAGTCATGCGACGGGACCCTGCTCCGGCGCATTTGACCCCCCACGCTATGTTTTTGGCAGGGGAAACCAGGGCAACAGGACTGTTTAAGCACTGTTGCCCTGGTTCCCCCCGCCAAAAACATAGCGCGGGGGTCCAGCAGCGCGCCGGAGCAGCAGGACGCGGTGGCGGCTCCGGTGGCGGCTCCGGCGACTTGAGCAGCACGGAGAATGCTCCGCGCCACTCAGAAGATCGAGAGTGGGCCGGCAGCGGTGCGGAGGGGCGAGCCGCAAAGAGCCCCGAGCCACGGACAGGTACGGGTAACCCCCATATCCTCTAGTTCCTTCCTCCACTTTCTGTAGGAGGAAGTTATTAGCAACAGACATCTCATTCACCATGTGTAGGGAGTACTTTGTATAACCTACAGTCTGATATGGTACAGAAAGAGGTAAAACACCTAATTCACTGTTTGTGACAACTAGCCCTTTGTGTCTGCGATATATCTATTTTACTCTCCCATGGTATAATGGCTGTATTGTGAAGCTTATATAAATAGTAGCAGAATTAGAATATGGAAATAGATGTGCAATCAGACACAATAAAATTTGACATAATATCTTTTAGGTATGACCATTTAATGATATATTCACATCACTAACATTTAAGAGTATGTATAATTGGGTAAAAGGTATTCTCATATGAGCTTGAATTCATGTAAATTTTTCATCAAAAACTCAAGAAAACCATCTAGCAACAAGACAACATCTAGTAAAGTTGTTTATTTCTGCTACTAGATCCTATTCCATGTAAAAATTTCCTCATATATCAGCAAAATGTTTCTGAAAAATTAATCAGCATAGACCAAATATTTCAATAGAATTATGTTTGTTCACTTGTATGACTGACTTTTCCTTTTGGAAAAAAAATGTCTTAGAATTTAGAAAGTCAAGTACATTAACTATCAGAAGAAATACATTTGTAATTTTATTAAAGTTGGAATACTATAATAACAATAATAACTTTGGGTTGGATCTAGATTTAGGCATGCATGTGCAGTGGGGCTGGGGAAAGTGAAAATTTGCACTCCCTGCTCCCCATGGCAGCCATGCAGCCCCCTGAAAATGCTACACAAAGGGTCGGCGGACTAGGAAATAGAATAAGTTTATCAAGAATAAATCATGCCTGACCAAACTTATCTCTCTCTCTCATTCTCTCGCCCCTTTAAAATTAGTAGTTTGGTTGATCCAGGAATAATCATAGGTCTTCTTTCCTTTGTGAAAGACTGCAGGAAAATCTTTGAACAACATAAGAATCTTTGTCAGGATTTTTTTTAAAGGTCACCTGAATAAAAAGAGCACAGTTATTTATTAATACACAAAATGGGTGAGAATAGTCACACACACACATACACACACACACACACAAGGTACACATGCATGCGCACACATCACCACCACCACCACACACACACTGAAAACCCGGGGGGGGGGGAATAGATGCAAAGACTGCCGAGTGTGAAATTCCCATTGGGGGATCACTGCACTCAGCGCTCAAGGCAGCTTATATAGTTTTCTTGTTGGTTGGGTCACCTGTATACCACCTGTGTACCTTAGCAGATGGTAAGCACTGTCAGTTATGACAGAACAGATCAGATTTTAGGCACTTATCTCCCCTCCCCTCTGAAGAGGTGATTAGTTCTATTAAAGCTAAGAGCACCAATCATCGGCTAGACAGGTTGGCATGCATAGATATTTGTGTAAAGCAGCACTTCTGTATGCAAAAAGACTTTGATTTGGACCACAGATTCCTCCAGTCTCTGTCATCAAAGGAAAGTCATCAGAAGATCCTCCTGCTGTTCCTCATTAGGAATGGGACTTGGGAGATTAAGTGACTCTTGAACTCATCAAGGTTCTCATAGTGTGACCTCAAAGTTCAGTCTGCCTCTTTTTTGGTTACTGATTGCGAACTTTTGTTGTTGTTTGAATGGGAAAACTATGCATTTGGGTGCACATTTTTTTAAAGTGCACACCCAAATACCGGTAAGTACTTTCCCCCTATTGACTAAAGTGTAAAATGTGCATTTTAAAGTCACATTTTTCCAAAGTACACATTTTTGAACCAGCATCTCAAGCTCAGGAATGTGTGTGTTTTGTTCTCAAAATGTGCTCACATTCGTCTTTGGCGGTGCAAAGGGGGAAAGTTCTGGTCACAAATGAACCAAAATTCTTGTGCATTCCTATCATCAGGAGGAGGATCGATGATGTGGCTGATCAGTGCTCCCAGAAAGAGGAGCAGAGCTATTTCCTCTCACTGAGGCAGCCTGTGTCCCCTGTAGAGGAAGTGAGCCAAAGCATTCTCATTCCTAGTGTCCTGTCTGCATGCTCGATGTTCTTATAATTTCAGGTTATTGTTACCCACCTTGAAACTAAGAGTCATGCTTGATTAGCAATTTGGTTAATCAAATGTGGTGTAATGGCTACTGTGCCAGACTAGAACTGGGGAGACCCAGGTTCAAATCTGCACTCAGTCATAGTTGACCTTGGGCCAGGCACTGCCTTTCATCCTGACCTACCAGGGTTGTTGCGAGGATGATATGGGAGGGGAGAGTCCTTGAAAGCCTTGTAGAAAAGATGGGATGTATATTAATTATGTAATTAACAAATTTCAATTGTGCATGCAAACCAGATTTATGCAGCATTGAAATGAAGGGAACAAAAGAATGAGCCAGTCTTCAGAAATTATTATCATATTCTAATTTTTTTGTCATGATTCTTAAATGTATCTTTATTTTTATGCCATTCATTTTTTAAAATATGTTTTGATACATGAAACCAATTAGAACTACACACAGAACATGTAACTAGGAATAGAAAACTAATTAACAGTGCAATCCTAAATGTGGAAATACTCAGAAATCCCATTGAATTAAATGGGTCTTACTTCCAGGTACACATATGTAGGATTACTGCTTTAATACATTTACCTGGGAGTAAGTCCCACTTAACTCAGTAGGACTTACTTTCTACTAGGCATGCATAGGATTGCACTGTAAGCCATTTTTTATGTCAGTAAATAACAAAAAGACAATCAGGTGGTGATGGGGGAAACCTTCATCTTTGCAGTACAGGCCCCACAAAGCGTTTCTCAGGGACACATGAAAAATTGTTGAGCATGAGAGCTTCCACAGAAAATCCTCTTATAATATTCAATTGCGTTATCAATATTTAAAGTGTGGATGTAATAGTCACTTATCCAAATGCTGCTCAGCTACCCAAAGCACTCTAAGCTATCATAAAAGATGGAATACACACTACTGTAATAGGGGAACACTGCCAGCACAGAATACCAATTCAATTTCTTCACGGAATCTTTCCACACTTTGTGAAGTCACTTGTAATGTGTTAGATGTATGCGGTGTAGGGTTTTCCCCCAAGCACACACAATCAATATATTTTAATGTGAAAAGAATGATATGACTGTATTTTTAATAACTCTGAATAATGCAATATAATAAATGCTGAATTAGCATAGAAGAACACAGAGACGCAAAAGGAACAAAGACAGGCATTTTGTTGCTGGCATCTATTCTTGGATTGCTCCCTTGATTATTTATTGTTCGTGTGGGAAAACTGATCAGATTCTTCCGATCTAAGTGCCATTTTTCTCTCTCTTTCCTAGTCAGTGTGTATGGCACACACATTTCTATTCAGATACTGACTGCTGGCTCCTCCTCTGCCTAAAGGTACTTTATTCCCACAGCAATGTGAGGGACAGAATGGAGTGGAATAGTCAGATAACAGATGCCCTACCAAAGGGTGGGTTGCTATTGTTTACCAATGTTCTTTCTGGTTCAACTACAACTACAATAATGGCATAGTTTTAGAGCAGTATTCTCCAACCTGCTACAGGCCTGTGGTTTATGCTGGCTCAGCTTGTCTGAGCGTGGAAAGCTAAGCAGGGTCAGGCCTGGTTATTACTTGGATGGGAGACCCCTCCTCTAGTTTCCTGCATTGAGCAGGGGGTTGGACTCGATGGCCTTGTAGGCCCCTTCCAACTCTATGATCTATATATCTATGAACCCTGGGTCCCCAGATGTTTTTGCGGATTGTAAATTGCGGCCATTTTAAGCCAGGTTGCCCTGGTTTTTATGCCAAAAACGCAGTGCGGAGTCCCGTCGCGTCACTTCCTGGCAGCCGGAAATGACGCGACAGGACCCCGCACTGCTGGTGAGGCGGATTGAGTGGCGTGGGGATTCGGGACTTCTGGGGGGGGTGCTCGCCGAAAAAAGCGAGAAAAGGCGAGCACCCCCCCAAGGTAGGATTAACACCCCTACTTTTAAGGCTATTAAAAGGAATGGAATGTCCACACAAGGTTTAAAACTAAAGACTTTTATCAGTTCTTACTTATCAGTTCTTATTTACATATATGCAGGATGCATATAGACGGATTAGTTTCATTGTAGAAGATCTCTGGCTACAAGCCAGCTCAGATTTGCATCCTCCATGTTGGGAGATTGGACAGCAGAGAGCCAAAACTAACTTCCACAAAGAAGCAGGAAATAGATAGAGCAGCAGAGAGCTCTGGCCAGAGAGGCCGAAAGTAAGGAGGAGAGGTTTCTTTAGTTAACCCATTTCTCCCACTTTAATCAGTGGTTACATTACTTTGTTGATTTTAAGCAGGCAATATTACCATTTCGAACAAACATGCACACACACACACACACACACACACACACACACAGGAACTTGCATCATCTAAGTACAGAAGATTGTCCATGATGAGTTTTTTAGAGGCCCAAACAATATGTGGTGGAACTGAACCCATATGTTTAAATGCAAGTCTGCCCCAGACACATTTAAAGCAGGTGTGGTTATATAATTTAAAATGCAAAAGGGATACATGGGTGGAAGTTGCTGCCTTTTCCACTCCTCACCCCCATTACTCTTCTTCCAGTTGAGGTTACTTCCAGTATCTGAATCCAGTTGGGGTAAAAGAATCTCTGTGGATAGACTGCAGGGGTAAGGGCTGCAGGTGGAAGGATTCAGAACCCCCATCTAAAGGTCCCTTTTAGAGTAAATCGTATCCTTGCTTAACATGCGATCAGACCAGACACTTGAAAAGACACATATCTGTTGCGGTCACATATAGTTTGATACCAAGCTTACATCCTATTCCTAACTTCCTCCTCCTCCTTCAAATGTTTGTATTGGTTTTAAACTTATCAAACCCTACAAACAGCAACATACCCAACATCTGATCAGATGGACAGAATGTTTAATCTATGTTAGAATTACTGAATACCTTATCATTAAAAAAAATAATAATCTGTCTCATCATGTTGCTATACTTCTTTCAGCCCAATGTATGCGTCAATGGGTGCATTGTAGTACCTCCTGAGTTTACACAACTTCTGCTTAATTTCTGGCTCATTTGTTTTGTTTTATGGATTGCTTCTTCAAAAAATGTTCAAAGCAAAAACTGAACAAAGCACATATAGTTCAAAATATAATCTAAGTATGCCTACTGGAACAACCCTCTAAAAAACTGTAATAGGATAACTGTAACAGCCTGGAGTTTGAACAAAAGAGGTCTAAGGGGAGGGGCAGAATTACTGCTTAATGCTTTTTTTTTTTTTAGCAACCAGTGGCCAGGCCTGCAGGACAACAAACAAGGCAGTTTGGTGCCCTAGGCAAGATCAGATATTTAGCGCACCCCCCCTTCCCACTTGAGAGCGCTGTATTGGGTGTGCACTTTTTTTTTCAAGGCGTTTCTGGTGCCCCCTTTAGCCCTGTGCCCTAGGCAGCTGCCTAGTTGGCCTAATGGTAGCACCGGCCCTGCAGGCCTGCCAACCACTTCTTTTGTTAGAGAAATTACAGGTAAATGGCGCAGAATGGTTAGGAATTTATAGTAGTAGACACACTGGAGAGCTATTTAGAAGAAGCTGATTCATCCACCCCTCCAGCTGAAAAGAAGGGGCAAGCTACATATTAGGGGGAAAGAGCTGCATTATAACTCATATATTCTTAATAAACCACAACATGACAAAAAATGGCACACATATCTCCCGTGATCTCTTCTTCCAAAAGAAGCCAAACACAGGTGAATGCTGTTCTGGAACTTCTCACTTTGGTTGGATCCAGTTTCTGCCTTCTGTGGGCAGAAGGGGCTCTGCTCACAGAAGGTGCCTATACCCAATTGTTGGGGATTTCCCCACTCCCCCTAGCACTACCAGTCCACTACATTAAGCAGGTTCCCTGGTCCTCTTTGTAGCACTCTCAGAGGGCTTGACGCGCTACAGTGGGGAGGAGAAGGCGAGGAATTCACTTCTGCCAGCCCAGTTGCACATGCCTAAATCTAGACTAGATCCGACTCTTTTTATATAGGGTTCATTGTTCTATTTTGCTCATAATTTACACATACTGTAAATAGGGATTGGGATACCACTTAAGATCATTTTATTATATATGCATGTCATATATATGTCAGCATTCTGCCAATGGCCCTATTTATTTTGAAAGCTGGTTGTTATGGCCTTTGCCCAAGACATGGATTGATTGATTTCTCGGTGCTAAAGCCATTACTTGGAAGTAGGTCTTCTTTGATTCAGTAGACCTCGCTTTCAGACCAGGGCCTTATCCAGGAAAGCCCATACACAGCATGCACACATGCTATTGAGACCAGCCCCAGCCAGTTCGCATCATTATCTAAGCAGATGGTGCCCTTCACCCTTCATTAGAGGTGAGTTTGATGCCTGCTCATCTCCCGCTTCTCAGCCCTGCTTAACAGGTGAACTGATCTCAGTCATTTCCCCCTCATCTTTCTTTCCCTGAAAAAAGAAAAAGAAATCAAACATAGCACTGTGAAATGAAGCTTGTCTTCAAGGGGGGAAAAATATAAAGAGAACTGACAGAATCAAAAAGTAAGGTCTCTCTTGAGGATTGTCCTACATGCAAATGTAATTGTTTCAGAGATGTTAAGTTAAAGTGCAGCCTTCCCCTTCCTCCACCCATCTTGTACTTGCCAGCTTTCAGTACTCTCACCCAGATGTTCTAGGAGTCATTCATGCATACAGCAGTGTAGAACATATTGGAACCTGCTGTTTCAGAATGTGGCCTGCCTCTTTTCCTTTGAGATGAAAGACATGGTTGTCAGAAAGGAAATTTCTGCAAGAGACTCTTTCCAAAGGAGGAGTTTTCCCAAGTCAGAATTATGAGCATAGAGTATTACAGGGAAAAAAATATATACAACCCTCTGTGCCAATTCAGGCATTGCATGATTTAAAAAAACCATTTAAATGTGCAACGCATCTACGTACAAGTCAATGGAGCACACGGTTTCTGCATTAAACTGAGCTCTGGATTTGGGCTAGAGAGGGGGCTGAAGGGACAATTTACTAGGTTAACTTTTGCTGGGATTGGATGAGTGTGTTTTGTGAGGTACTTTTGGCTTGAAATCCAGACTAGCTATTGATAGAAATTGACCAGATGGGGCAGCGTGGTGGAGTATTTAAAAACACTGTTTAACAATCCTGAGGCTCAAAATACACATTTCTGTTTGTTTGTTTGTTTGTTTGTTCATTTGTTTTAAATTAGTACACTTCATTGGGAGGAGCTGCAAAGTTGATTGTAGGAGGAAACAGTATGCTACCATCTAATCACAGCTGTACTAAATGGATTTCTCCATTATTTTATATTGGCAGGTACCATTTCTGGAGACCAAATAGCTTCACACTGAACCAGAAAATCTCTTCTCTAAACAATGGGTTGGATAGACTTTGTCCTGCTTAGAGTAATTGAAATCAATGGAACTTAGTTTAGTCATGAGCCTACACCAAGCATGACTAAATCTGGATCCAACCCAATGGGTCTTTCTTTTTGATCTCTCTAGATATCACTTTTTCCCTAAATGTCATTCATTGCTAGTACTTTTCTCATTGACTAAGAACAATGGTAGGTGGGTGTGAGATTGTTTCTCAAAAAATGATTGCATGAAATACTGCATGCACATTGTGCCTCATAGCTCTGGTTCTATAAGGGCAAGAGGTGTGTGTGTGTGTGTGTGTGTGTGTGTATAAGCTGGGAATACTGGGCAGCTAATGTCCCCAATTGGCAGCAGGTGGCAAAACAATATAGCAAGCCTACTTGAAAAAGTTTCTTACACTATGCAGGGTCTGGAATCAGCTCAAGCCACCACTCACCAGAATAAAGTCTGCTTCTGTGGTTATCTGTGTGAAATTAAGGACAATGAGAGAAAAGAAAGAGTTAAGAAAAATTTCCAAGGACAATGATGGAAATAACCTTTTGCTAGGGATGGGCATGGAGCCCGGGACTCGACTTGCAGGGCACTTGGCAAGCACCCCTGCCATGCAAGCCTAGCCGAGCCTCCAGCAAGCAGCTCACCTGGTGTCGTCGGGCTTCTGGGTCCCGGACTCTATGCCGTTTATGTAGAAAATGGTGTAGTATACATTAAAAACGGCTGCAATTTGCGTAAATTGCAGCCATTTTTAATTAATACTATGCCATTTTCTATGTAAACGGCGTATATTACACCATTTTCTATGTAGAAAACATAGCGCCTGGAACCTGGAGGTAGCTTTCCCCAGCTCGGCTCGCAAGAATGCGGGCCGAGCCAGGGAAAGGCAAGTTGAGCAGCACTTGGGGGGGCGGTCAAGCCTGGCAAATTGGCTGAGCTTCCACCCCCCTTTCAAGTTCTGCGCACATCCCTACGGCACACTGAGTTCTGGGATTGTTCAGTACTAAGCACTGATGCAAGATGTTATTTAGTAGCAGCAAATATAACAGACATTAACCAAGGGAATCAGAAGGAAATCATAGAAATAATTCATGAAAACATTTTGGCGAGAAGTTTTTACAGAAATATCGGAAATTATTGGTATTAATTTAGAGGTCTGTCCTAAACTTGCATTGTTATCAATAACCGATAAAGTAACTTGTGCTCAAAATATGAAGGAACTAATTGTAAACTTGTTAACAGCAGCCAGGTTAATGATAGCGAGGAAATGGAAAGTACAACATGTTTTTCTAATAACTGATTGGTATAAGGAAGTTTCGGATATAGCCCTAAATGATAAACTAACTTGTAGTATTAAATGCAAAAAGGGACAGTTAAAGAAGAATAATTTTATGGATATATGGAATCAATTATTAGACTATGTATTAATAAAGGGGAAGGGGAGTATGCCTTGTCAGGACATGTTATATTTTTGGAATGCGGAATTCAATTGATTAAGGAAGTACATTAGTTGGTCCCTAGCTGGGTGTGTGGGGGGGTGCACCTTATGATTTACTGTAGTTGTTTTTGTTTTATAATAACTAAATAAATTTTTTTATAAGAAATAATTCATGAAAACAACTTATCCTCTATAGCAGGGCCAACTATCCTGAACTGCTGCTGTAAGAAAAATGTAGTAGGGACAGATCGTTAAAAGGACAATTGTCTGGGAGTAACTATAAAATGTAGGTGCCTCACTTTTTCCCTACTGACTAAAGATTCTTTCTGTGACTACAAGAGATTTTGGAAAGTTCTCTAAAACTAAGAGTTAAGGCTGAAAACTTCAGAGAGTGAAAAAAAGCTTGGAAATGGAAAAGAAAGAGGCTTTCTAATCCTAATATTTTTACTTCTGCTGAAAGTACATATGGGGAAGACTGCCAGTCAGCTCTGCAGTGTGAGAACGACACTCTGGTTGTTGAGTCTACCAGGGAGGACAGTCAGAAAGATAAAAATAGAATGAAGATGGCTACATTGGCCCGGATTTTCAATTTACTTAACCAAATGGAGAAGAAAATGATAACCAGGATTGATGTCATGGAAAAAAGATTGATCAAGAAGTTAGATGATATCAAGATGGAAATATCACAAGAACAAGAATTTGAAAACATCACCCAAATATGTGGAGACACATGAAACTGAGCAAAGATAAGGTTGAAATCTCACAGAACGAAACACAACCAAGCATTAAGTTTGAACGAGAATTGAAACAACAAGTAAAATACCTGGGAGAAGGAAAAAACTGTCTGAGATCTGGAGTTACTTCAGAATTTGTTGATACAAGAGTTTGTTCCCTCCCCCTGTTTGAAGGGAAGCAACGGATCAAGTTCCACAGCAATAATTATTTACTGAGAGGGAGGGGCATGACTTAGATGACTGTCTGGAAGGAGATGTCAGTTTCTATTGGGGAAAGGAGAAAATGTGTTCTCTCTATTCCAAATTTGAAGAAGGAAAAGATAGTCTTTGATAGGGGAAGATGATTCCAGCAAGAAAAATGGTTGGTGAGACTGGTAAAAGCATATGGCACTAATTGAAGAAACATTTATTCTTATTGCTGAGTGGAACTTTTTAATTGACTTCCTTAAAAAAAGAGAAAAGAGAAAAGAAAAAAGGATTTGTTTATTTGTGGGTACAGGAAAATTGGTATTGATCAGTGTATTTGGGGGATGGTTTACCTGTAGGTGGGGGGAATAAGATGGAAAAATTCTCTAGAGATGTTCTTCTTTTTCCCCCCCTTGGGAGTATAAGGTAAGAATATAATTATGTATCTATGTCCAAATAAGTTTAAAACTCTGGTATTAATGGAATATTTGAAAATATGTGTTTAAAATGTTAAAGAGAATTTTCACAAGAGGTGGGTTCATGGTATTGAATGAATTGGCTAAAATATATGAAGGCCTTTGGGGGTTTTGTTTGAAAGATGGATAATAAAAAGAAATGTGCTTATCTATTTGGGGATTTGAAGAAGGAGGAATACTTTGCAATGGGCGATTTTATTTTTTAATGGAGGGGGAACTAAACTGAATTTAATTTAAAAGATGAGTGGTCCAGAAGAAAGATCTAAAAAGAGAATTGTAGTAGTGATAAGTATTTTTGAAAATTTTATTTGGTTTGGCAGTGTGCCTAGTTAAACATTGTTTATAATAGAATAGGATAAGATATATGCAGTAGATTTAACTAACCTAGGCTATTAGATAGATAAAGGAAACCTCTAATAGACTATTTGTGGAGAAAAGGTTCTGTTTATTGGTGGGCTTGATGAATAAGCGGAAGACTTTTTTAACAATAGAAAAAAACCAACTTACTTTGTTTTTTTGTTTTTTTTTAGAGTAGGTGAAAAGAAAGTATTGTTTCTTATATTTGTTTTAGAGAAAAATCGGAAGTCCATTTTAGTTTTTACTTTGTGTTTATTGTTGTATGGTTCTTTTTGTGGTGTTTGTTGCTGTAAATTAAAAAAAATTAAATCTTGGAAAATAAGCCCCCACCCCAATTCCACCTACAGAAACTGGAAAAAAATGTGGGTGCCTCTGCCTCACAAGGAAAAAAAGAAGCTTCTGGTTTTCCCTGTGATTTTTTTTTAAATATCTGGAGAGCTTACTATTTATAATGTATGTATAAATATTCCTTAATACAGTTAAAGCTTAGTTCTGATAAACTTGCACCAATTCAGACTGTAGGTAGGGATTGTTGATAGGATTTTATTTATTTATTTATTACATGTATATTCCGCCGTTCCACCAAAAATGGAACTCAAGGTGGATTGAATGTTCCCCCATATAAAATCTCTCCACATAAAAAACTAAATGTCATGGAGAAGTTCTAGCCTTTTATTTATCGTGCTAGTTGTCTGTGTGTAGGGTGTTTTTTTTTTTTTTAATGGAGAAGCATTTATTTGAATAAAGCAGTATTTATCAGGGAAGGCTGGTGACTCCTGTGTCAGTGGGGCTCCTCATCCACTGCAGCTTTTATTCTGAGATTTATAGGAGGGATCCACAGTGTTGTACTCCATCCCCAAAATAGGTTCATCACCATGGAGTGTCATGGATAGCTCCTATAAAGCTCAGAATAAAACCTGCAATGGATAAGGAGGAGCCCCACTGACATAGAAGTCACCAGCCCCCCTGGGTTTCTTTGTTTTCCACGCTGGAGAATGAAGACAGGACAAGGAGAATTATGGAGAAAGTTGTGCTCGACTGTGCTTGACATCAGGGCTAGGCTGTTTCCGCTAGGGAAGTACATGCACCTCTTTTTGTGCTCGCCGGGTGCTGGGCGAGCACCCCCGCCACTTGATACGTCTCGCGGCAGCAGTGGGGCTCCTGGCGGACTTTCTGGAGCCCGGAAGTGAGTTGATGGGTCCCCGCGCTGTGCCTGGAAGTGACACGACGGGACCCCGGCACTGCATTTTTCACTTAAATACCATAGAAAACCACCTTAAAATGGCCACGATTTGCTATTCGTGGCCATTTTAAGGTGGTTTTCTATGGTATTTACGTGAAAAACGCAGTGCCGGGAACCCAGAAGTACCTCTCCCCGGCTCCTCTCCGGGGAGATGTGCTGAGCCAGGGAAAGGTAAGTTCTGCAGGGCTTGGGTGTGTGTGTGAGCGGGATGAGTTTGCCCCGCTTCCACCCCCCAATCGAGTCACACGCACATCCCTAGTTTCCACCTGCCTTGCCCCAGCCCCAGCAGCCATCATAAGGGAGCTGCTTCCAGAAGAAATATGTGGGGAAAGAGATGTTATGCTTGCCAAGGCCTTGGCTGTTTCTAGGGATGTACCGATTCGCCTCGCGCGGGCATAGCAGGCCGAAATCGGCCCTGCTTGCACGGCCTTACCTTTTCTCCGTGGCGAGCCGCCCGCACTGGTCCCGTCGCGTCACATCCGGCACCAGAAATGACGCAACAGGACCCTGCACAGGCACACTGGACCCGCATGCCACATATTGCGCCTGCGCAGGGTCCCGTCGCGTCACTTCCGGGGCTGGATGTGACACGATGGGACCAGCGCCGATGGCTCGAGCGGCGCGGAGAACTGCTCTGCGCCGCTCTGAAGAATGAGGTGGGGGGGCGGCAGCCGCGGAGAGTCGAGGCAGCGGAGAGGCGCCCCCCCCCCACCGATTCGTAAGCATCACTAGCTGTTTCCACCTCCCCAGCTGGAAATGTGAGGGAACTGTCTGGCCTTTTGAGTGTATTTACAAAAGCTTGTGTAGGGTCAGCCTTGGGACTACTTTTGGTGTGTGAAGTCTTTTGTGCTGCCTGTAGCACAGAATTCTTTAAGGAGGGCTTCTGCCCAGGGAAAGGCCTTTTCCATCTTTGCTCTCCTGGGGCTCTGCTGCTTAGAGACAGCCATGAGGGAGCCCTTTCACAGCTCAGGAAATGGGACCCTGGTGAGAGGAGGGTCTCTTTCTGTTGCTTGAGGGTGGGCTGAGTGAAATGCCTTGTGATTATTTTGTTTTATCTTTTCCTCCTTTGCTGCAGGCGAGGAATCTTATTGTTAGTTCTCTTAATATGCACTGTCGAATGAATTGCTTACTGTGGGTATAATGCTGGTATTATTAGTATTGGATATTGTTAACTGACCTGTCAGTGTAATTGTTGAACTGTTATGTTATGATGTGTAGTTATGGTTATTGTATTTAAATTGTCTGTTCTGTGAACCAGCTTGAGCACAGTCTATTTGTGGAAAATGTGATATACTTAGGGTTAAATCTTAACTTAAGCCCCATTCATTTCAATGGGTCTATTCAACATAGGACTAACATTGGATTTAACCCAAATAAATTGACTGTGAATGCTCCTTCATAAATTGACTGTGAATGCTCCTTCACTTCTATTCGTTAATCTTCCTTTTTCTTCACTTGTCTTCTGTGGGCAAGTCAGCGATCATGACTTGTCCGTGAATCTTTTTTTTTTTTTTTTTTAAATCATATTTAGGTTTTTGTTTAGGAAGCCAGCCAGGGTCAGCCTCTTCCCTTCTGAAACAGACTTAGCCTACATGCCTTTCTATCAACTCTAACTTCTCTAGTACATGGTTCTTCACACTAATTGCTCCTTGAGAAGTCAGAAACAAATTAAATCTCTAATTATTTACACTGTTTATGAAGAAGCTAACTTGTTCTTGAAAACAGTTCATCTTTTCCTAGCAATTCCTTCAGCAGGAGTTCTTAAAAAAATAAAATCCTGCAGGTTACATGATGAATATTCATTGTGAAGTCAGGTTGTGACACTCACATCTCCTGCAGGGCTTTAAGAGTGAATTTAAAGGATGACAGAGGAATCAAATTATGTACCTGTAAAAGCAATGAGTTTCATCTAAAAAGATATACACTCAAGCTGCCAGGGATGTGTTGATTAATGCAGCACCTCAGTGGATTTATTGT